>OY856313.1:3681666-4322500 GCA_963693445.1 Agonopterix heracliana
AAACACCATTTACTAATCGTATTTAATATTGAAACTTTGCACTTTACTGTTGGAAATAATGCAACTATAGTAGACATATAAAATTGGGTATGGTGAGTGTGACAAGGCAGTAAAGGCGAGAAGGGGTCAGGTCAGTACTGCCACTTAGTCCTATTCAAAGTTTAGATATGATAAATAAGACAAATGAAAAGTATTATCATTTAACACAATTCACAAGTTATTTATAAGCAATGAAATTAAAGGCAAAAGGCAATTGTCAGTTCAGCACCGCTGGGCTCTTGGAAATTACGACATTGTGCACCAATCTGATTAAACAGGGTATTAGGGTGCTGAACAACTTGACCCAAGAAACTTGTAGGAAATAAGCAAAAAAAAATTGCGACTTTCCATACTAAATACAATCAGCTGATTGGACGTTTGTATGAAATGTTGAATTGTTTTTTAGTGAATTCGCCTTAGTTCCTTTGGGAAAGTTGTTCAGTATCATAGGTAGAATAATCCCTTAAAGTATTGCAAACGTTTACCCGAACACCCTGTAAAGAAAACAAATATTTGTACCCAAAAGTGACAAAATGCCCTTTAAACGTATGTAGGTGTGGATTGTGGTGCTGGCCTGACTCATACCCAAGATATGAAATAGATTGAAGTAAGAAAAATCATGAGGGCAACATGTTGAGCAATTTATAATGAATTTAAGGGTTGAACTACACCACGTAGCACAGCATCGCATTTTTCCGTCGCTCCATCCTTTTCTGTCACGGACGGAACGGAACAGCACGCCGCGTGCGATCGCGTTCCGTCTACCTTATATGGTCTAGCAAATGACGTTCCTGAGTGACAGAAAAGGATGGAGCGACGGAAAAATGCGATGATGTGCTGCCTGAAGAAATGTCATGTCACTGAGACCTCAACAATAAAGGGATATAATTTAATAGTCAGTATTCTAGGAAATATAATATAAATAAAAAATACACAAACTGTACAACTATTTTTATTTATTACTTATGGTTACCATGAGTCAAAAGACCCGAATTTATAAACTTTATCTTTCTTCATCTTTTTAGTGGGTACTTCCTGTGTTTTAGCAGTTTTTGAGGTAGATTCTTGTAGGTCCAAGTATTTGCCGACTCCACTTCTGAACACTTTGAGGGGTTGACTCGAAGCTTTTTTAGGTTTTACGCCTGGTCTGGCATCCGCTTGTCGTTTGAGCTCTTCCATCCTTTCTGCCACCAGCTGGAAAAGGTCAATTTAGAAGAGTAGAAGGATATTTTTGATAATTTATGTTGGTAACTTCTGCCGCCCGGGCCACAGACCGTATTCGCTGCCCCCTGATCTTTATAAGAAATCCTACACAAACAATAGCAATGCGAGCTCAAAATTTTTTTGTACTTTTATTTGTGGTCAGACACCAGTCAGATACTGACCATCTTTTGGTTTATCCATGCAAACATAGAAACTTAGAGCGAGCTCGACTTTTCTCCTCTATACGAATCGGTTAGAGCTAGAGTTTTTTACGAACAAAGTGCAAAGTAACCTAAGTAAAAGCTATGGATTGTGCGACGCAAGCTCGAAATTTTTAGCACCACATCTTAGCTGTGGTCAGAACTCTTTAGGATTAAGATTAGGCAGTAATTAAAACAGAAACATAGAGCGAGCGAAGCGAACTGCTCTACTAATTGGTTATAGAAAGAGCTTCAATCAATGGATATTTTTCCAGAATTTGCCGACCCTAGCAAATGCTCGATTTGCCTGCCTCAACGCCGATTTCGATTCATTGGGGACCAGTTGGTGGTAGTTTTATTATTTCATCATCATCAGCCCGGTAAACCCCACTGCTGGGTATAGGCCTCTTCATTTTCACGCCAACTAGAACTGGTATTTTTGAAAGTTTTATTATTTAATGTCACTATTTTACATATCTTTTGAAATAAAGTTCCTTAAGTGTTACGACACATCTGAGGAACGTGCGGTGCCGTGTCGCCGGTATAGGGAATAGCATTGCACGCGTATTCAACCGAACGTTCCGCAGATGTGTAGCTAACTAACACTAGATAGCTAACACTAACAAATAGGTACCAATCTTATGGGGTAATCTATGAAATACAAAACAATGCTCACCTGTTCCTCAGCCTCACTAAAAGGGTCGACGAACACCTGAGTGGCCTCGATGACGATGTCCTGGATCGGCCTGTCCTTGTTGTCCACCTCGATGGCCTCCATGGCGTTGAGCGTATCTATGCCTCCGACGACCTTGCCGAATATTGTGTGCTTCCCGTCCAGTTGCTTACAAGATCTGAATGTTATGAAACTGGAACAAATTGTAAGAAAATATAAATTAACTAGTGTTTTCCCGCGACTTCGTCCGCACAAATTATATACCAGATTTTAAGTTAGATCAAAAGCTATCAAACAAAAAATTTTTCATAAAAATCGGTTCAGTAGTTTTTGCGTGATGTGCGAACAAACAAACAAACTAACAATTTTGTCAATAGATGGCGCTGCACGTCATTTAAATCGCGCTAACGAAGTGTTATTTGATTTTATATGAAGTAAACCGCTACTTTTTTCTCATGATTTTACGGTTTTATAATAGTTAAGATTAAGATTAAGATATGTTGGAAATTGTCACACAGATAACCAAAATATAAAGTCACAACCACAAAGATTCAAGCCACAGGTAAGATTGCTCATGGAATAGATGATGTAAAATCATTGGATCTTACTTACGAATTAGGGTCAGTCCAAAATTTATAAAATCAGACTGACGCAAGAACATCAACATGTAATTTCTCGTTTTATCGTGCATGACATGCTATCCCTACTTACTGTACATAGTTTATCCCAGGAGTGGTATTTATGAAAGTCATTATGTTGAATCAACAGTAGAAAATGTCTAAATTACTATGGAGATATGCATCTTCGATCATCAATCGCACTCCTGGAGTATGATTTTTGAAAGTCAAATTAGCTGTAGTAAAATGCATATCTCCATAGTAATTATGACATTTTCTACTGCTAAGTTCAACGTATGAACTTTCGAAAATACCACTCCTGAAGAGATTTCTTCCAGAAGAGACGCGTGAGAGATTTGTATTATAAACATTATAAAATTATTGCTACATAGAAAAGTTTTTTGGTCAATCATTATCTGAATAATACTTACAACTGTGAACCATTAGTGTTGGGTCCAGAGTTAGCCATAGACAGAACTCCCCGGCCAGCGTGATGTAGATTCGGCCTGACTTCATCTTCGAACGGTTTCTTCCAAATTGATTCGCCGCCTAGCCCTGATCCCGTCGGGTCTCCTCCTTGTATCTAAAACATTATGTTTTAAATAAAATCGAGTTTTACATAAAGTGCCCAAATTTTTTTTTGAAACCTGGACACCCTTCATGAGAACAAATCCGGGGAAACCCGGATGGATGGCAGCCCTACCCCCGACGCATATGCGCGTTTTGGGGACTATATAGTGGTGGACAGACCATACGCATATCCATCCATGAATAGTTAATTGTCTCTCTTAAATCATTATCCTCCTGCCATTATCCCATTCTTTGAGGTGTTATTAGTACCAAACGTACTGACAGGCACGTATCCAGACTTTGGTTTCGGGGAATATTCATAGAAAAACAATGAAAAAGTATGTGCTGTAATCACTTTTCCATACAAATATTCGGATTTCGGGGGGGGATAAATCCCACCTATCCCCCCCCCCCTGGATACGTGCCTGCGTACTGAGAGAGATTATGATTATGTGGTATCAGAATTTCAGCATTTTACTTTAAGCTCTTATTCTTATCTTACCATAAAATTGCGAATAGACCGATGGAACTTGGTGCCGTGGTAATAACCATTAGTGCAATGCTTTATAAAGTTGTCGCAGGCTTTGGGCGTGACGTCACAGTAGAGTTCGAAGTTCAGGGGACCGAGGTTCGTCACCAGTCTGACATAGCCTGAAAGTACAATAGTTCATTTGATTAGAGAAGAGTTTTTGTATCTATGTTCCTAATACTGACTGTTCTTAAACGGTGAAGGAAAACATTGTGACGAAATCTGCATAATATGCAGATGACAACATTCTGAGGCGTATGTCAAGGCCAACAATCCGCATTGGGCACGCGTGGTGGACTAAAGCCCATATACCTTCAACATGGGCAAATTGATGTCAGAGTATTTACAAGCCAGTATGCTACTTAAATAGCTTAAGGTTAAGGTACACCGACATTTAACGGTACAATCTGGAACAAACTTTTTTTTTTCACTTTTTCCGATCCGTTTATCTCGCAAAATCGCAAATTTTATCAAAAGATAATAGTGTAGGATGATAGTAAGCTATCCCAGGATTACGAAAAAGGAGGTTACAAACCGGGATCTACGTCCTTTTTGGTAGGTTCCATACAGACAAAACAGAAAATATTTTTTTCTGACGAAACCTTAAGGTTTATGAAAAAATTGAAGAAAATGTTGTTAGGCTTAATTAGGTCTATCTATTGGTATAAGTAAAAAGTCAATTGAGAAGAAAAAATCCTAAGTCCCTCAATTAGCAGTTTCGACCCACTGTGCGGCGCGGCGCCGTATCGTACCGTGGTCCATCGCCGCAGCGTATCACGGCGTCGGCGCGGGAAGCCGTGAATTTCCATGGTCCTGCGCAGTGTCACGTTGACGGCATCGCGCAGTGGTAAAGTCGTCGGGCTCTAATGAGGCGAAGATATATATAGCCATGAGCGTTAATTATGAATTAATTCCTATAGCTTCAACCATATGCTTGATTTAGCCTAGCTTTTCAACAAAGTGTGAATTAGTTAATAAATAATAAACAAACCCTTTTTCTTGACCCTATTATATTTGACCTCGTCCTCGCATATGATGGCTGCTTCGTGGACTGTCTCCGGCACCATGGCGGTGGACGTGAAGCTAGCAGCCACCATGCCGGTTGAGTAGTGAGCAGCATTGAATTTATCTGCTGTCTGTAATTATTGTTTTAATTTAGTCAGAAGCTCAAGAAGCAGAAGATCGATGGAAAGGAGCATGACAGGCATCAAGAAACAAGACAGAGTGCTAAATATCCAGATAAGAGCGAAAACTAAACTTACCGATGTGCTCTCAAAAATAGACCAACAAAAGTGGAGATGGACGGGGCACATGCTAAGAGGTACACAAGAAAAGTGGAGCAAAATTGTTACAGAGTGGTACCCCAGGGACGGCAAACGAAACAGAGGAAGACCTAGCAAGAGATGGGAAGACGAATTAAAACTCACAGCGGGTGCAAACTGGAGGAGAGTTGCCAGGGATAGGGCACAATGGAAAATGTTGGAGGAGGCCTTTGCCGACAGGCACACTGATCTGTGGGACATTTTATAGACCAAACTACATTTCTCACAACACGAAAGATCAGGATAAGGAGGCTTATTTAGTCAGAAGCGTCGTAAAATGAGGCTGACGAGGGCTAGGTCTACTGCCTTGGGCCTTGTAGGTTCATATAAAATGATGGTGGTAACCAAAAGGACCTGACACCTAGCGGGGTCAGTGAAGCTCATATTGCTAATAACAAATCTTTTTATGTAGAAAGACTCAAGTTATAAATAAAATACAGGACCTCCTTCTTAGTTTCCTTGACTTCAGGTGCTTTGTACTCTCTCTCTAACTCTTGTAAAATATCTTTTGTTTCAGCTGATACTGTTTTCAGTCTTGCATGTGGATCTTTTCTCATTGCAATTTCCTCTGAAAAAACAAATCAAAATAATCATTATCCGGAATTTTTTTCTTCCTGCTTGGTCCAGAGGGATCATTAAACACACTAAACATTTTTCTCCCATTACCCAGCATTGGGATGAAAATCATCACCAAATTATAATTTAAAGTTACTGAGTTATTTCAGATAAATTATAAATTAAAAGATTTGTAATGCACTGAAGAAAGAATTACATGTCTTCTGTTATGTTTAGGGTGTAAGAGGTTTTTATCTACAATTTTTAAGCTCTCGTATAAAGTTTACATAACAGTGGTATTAAACTTTATGCCTTTTCTTATAAACAAGATTTTAATGTTCAGCCAGATAAATAAGGGTGTTCAAATGCTCTGAATTTTCACTCTTTAGGTGTTTAGACCTGTTTAGACTTACACATCTGAATTCTTATTCAGTATAAACAGTTTTTCCTATTATGCTTTCCTTCATAACTTAAAATATTTTTTTCTTTATTTACATGCCAATAACATACAAAACAGAATAAGATGAAATGTAATACCTTCATCATTTGAATATTTACATTATTGGTGACTACAGCATTTCATTCTTATCAAATATTGAAGTTTTTATTAAACTCACCTTCAGTTTCAACCCTCAAGTTATTTTTAACATGATGGAAAGTGGAAATATTGAATTTATTTAAATTATTGGGGTCCTGTATAGTAATAATATCATTCCTTGTGAACGGAGTGTCGTTGGTGAGGTCCTTCCAGTTCTTTCCCTTGATGTTGAGCTGTTCCACGGCCTCGTAAGAGTACACATTGCCGCTAGTTTGTATCGCAACAATGTGCGAGTTTTTTGTGAACGGTTTGAAAAGGACGGGGCAGTGGTAGTCTTCCTCAGCATTTTTGATGAAGTTTAGTTTCGTAAGAGATTTTACGTCGAATTTCTGAAACATTAATGATATTGCTTGTTTTATTTTAATAAACAAGTGTAAGATGTGATAAATAAGCAAAAGTAGTGTAACCAGTGTAGGGAAAATGCTAGGGTAACCATGTGACCCTAAGTGTTCACTTTAGGGTGTGTCCACATCTGACGAACGCGCCGCGAATGCGCAGCTCGTGCGCCGTTCGCGAGCTGCGCATTCGCGGCGCGTTCGTCAGATGTGGACGCACCTTTACAGTAAATTTGATCTAAAAATAAAGGGTTTAGTGTATTTATTATTTAAATTTAATTAAGTTTTATAAAAAACATCAAAGTCAAGTTAATTATGTTTTGATGCTCTGCACCTTCATTGTTATTTTAACACTGTATTTTAGGAAACACATGTTTTACATTATCTTCGTTAAGTTTTTCTTAAATTATTTTGATCTAAGTATATGCCCACAACTGTATTCCCTAAGGGTCAGATTAGGCTATTATAATAAAGCATATTCAGAACATCCTCTATTCACTAGCAGTGCCTAAATTGTAACAGGTAGTGAGCCCATCGCTTTAAAGGACTATGGACACAATACATATACAAAAAACTGAAGCGTGTAAGCATAATAAATAATCAAAGATTACCTTCCCAGTAACAGGATTGACTTTAAACTTCTTAACGAAGTCTATAACAGCCTGCAACTCGAAGATATTGCCGTCTGCGTCACAATAAGGGTCCTCAAATGGCTGCAAGCACAGACAACAGTGGTCAAACGGCAACCGCTTGAAACTGGTGTCCTCTTCCACCGCAGTCCCTGATCTCTTACCACCGTACAGAGTCGTCCACTCCGTGTACGTTAGGTACCTGGAAAATCATGATTATGAAAGAATTCGTGATTTAGGTTGAATTAAAGTGGAAGTGAAATACCAACATTTTGTCCTTTTGATGCTGTCGTTTACCCATCTTTACGAGTTTGCTGTATATATTATGTGGATAAAATGCTTCTTGTACTTTTTGTTTTACAGATGAATAGATCTAAAATATAATAAACGCTTTATTTATTTTCCAATTGCAAGAAACAAAAAAGAAAGCATGAATGAATTAAAATATGTGATGAGAATTGACATTGACACAGTGTTGCCAACTGCTACCTCAGGGCTGTAGCTAAGTAGTTCACAAAAAGTTGCTAGATTGCTCAATTTTCTATCCCATAAAAGTTGCTAGAAGTAGCTAAACATCAAAATCGATTAAAACAACGCGAATACTTTGAAATTTCTTCAATGAGCGTTTTTCTTTTTTTTTTTTAATGCCGTTTTCTTATAACTCAATAGATGGCAGTACTGTCTGTACGACAAACTGTCAAGCAAAAAACTTCTGCAATGTCACATAAAGACTTAAAAACGTAGAGATTTCATTCTCTTTGGTTCGGATTTGGAAGATGTCATCAAAAAAAATTTGAAATTATTTTCGATTTCTTTCTTAGCCAAGAATACTGTCCTTTTTCGTTGTTTTTCAGAAAAGCAGTTTGAAAAAAACTATTCAATTTTATTTAATGGCGTTTCCTTGTTAGATTTCGCCAGTGTCAAGTGTTGAGGATATATTTATTAGATATTGTACGGTAATAGGATATGGAGATCACAAAGCCCCGTTTTTAAACAAAAACACACACTCGAAACCACCATAAAACGGCGGACCCACGTGGCTGTCAAAATTGCAAGCCGACGACCAACCGACGACACGTCTACTTATCACCCCCTCAGCCACGCGACTCCTTGAAGAAAACTAACAAACACGACAAAGCGAAAAAAAATTCGTCTATGCGACAAAGTAAATGCTACGATACGAGTTTGATTGACAATAACATTTGACAGCTCAAGTTTTTTTATTGCCAGTTTAATATCAGATTTTGCCTTATGATCAAAGAGTTTTTATATTTATTTTAGTCAAATTGTAGTCTTGTATCACCTTAAAGAGTAAATTAGCATAAGAAATATTGTTAAATATCATAAAAAATATGTTTCATTATGTTCCAAAAGATTTTTGTTTTTTTTTTCACTTCACTTTTACCCTCCTTTCGGGGAAAGATAATTTTTCAGTGTTTGACGCCGTTAGACATAGATTCGTATAGACCGTAGCGTCATCTATCGATCTACTATGAAACGAAAAAAAAAACGCTCATTTCTCAAAATTTTAATGGTTAAAAAACATTATTGAAACTGTAAACGGTTGTAAAGACATTGTTTCCAACTGCTTTCATTACAACAACAAATTTAAGAACCGGAGTGTATATTCTAGGTACCTACTCGAGGGAGTGAAAGTAAAAGAATATCGAATATGTAGCTATTTTTTCATACTTTGGCATTATTTATCGCTCCATATTCGTTAATTTTTATGGCTCTGGCTACAAAAACTCTCAGTCCCAAAAGTTGCTAGAAAAAGTAGCCAAAAAGTTTAGCTACAAGTTTTACAAATTTGTAGCTGCCAGACCTCCAAAAATTGCTAGATCTAGCTACAAAGTTGCTAAGTTGGCATCACTGCATTGACAACTCAATTTTTTTTTTTAATTTATTGGAGGCATTGGCGATATTTTGATCGAAGGGCGATATTGCCATCCGCCTCTTGACAACTCAAGAAACATACATATTATGTTGCACAATAGTAGCGCTAATAAGGAGCATAGAGAAGAAAGATGGTTGAGAAATGCTACAAAAGTTTTTCGTTCATAATTCCACCTCTTAATAATATCAAACAATAAAAACACACAACGGAAATGCAATGCAATGTCAAAAAAAGGTCGCTGCGTATCCAACGTAAACCAGCATAGCTAGCATGCCGCAGTGATACAGCGCTATCACACCTTCGCTCTCTTTCTATTTGCGTGCGAACGAACGAGCTAAAAGACGTGATACAGCCGTATCACGTGTTGCATGCTACCAGCACAGAACGATGTACAACAAAGAGTATAGTAATTAATGTACAATAAATAAAATAAATTTGGCTCTGCAATAATGAGATGAATCATTTTTTTGTATAGGTACCTACTCTAGAAATCACATTATCACATCTTATGGTTTGAGAAGATTTTCTGAAAGTCAAATAAATAAAAATATCGATTATATTATCCAAGAAATTCAACATGCAACGTTTGAATGTAATTAAATAATGGCAACACTGTCCTAAACATGTCGGAAAGTGGTTGTGAATGTGTCGTAAATTTCGCCTGATTTTGTTTTATTTATAAACTATTGCTGTTTATTTTTCGGCGAAACATTCTTGGTTGTTATTATATTCTTTCTATCTGTAAGTAGAAAATCAGTGAACGATTAATCGGTAAAGTCTCATAACCAAATTCTTTTCATTGTGTCTGCTTGTGTGCATTTCAGTGCTTGGTTGTTTGTGTTGGTGAGGGCGATGGACAGTGAAGAAATGTGGTAGTGGATTGAAGCTCTGAAAATTTTGCCGACGTAAAGTGAAATACACGTATAAATTGTTAACAAGGTTTGTTTTAGCATCGATATAAAGCTGTAATTAGCATTTGTTTGAACTCGTGGGAAAGTAACAGGCTGCCTTTGCGCTTTCCAGTGTGTCCGGCATCTAACTCTGCAGTTTCACTCATTGTGTTGCTAAGAATTTGTATAAATTCTTAACGATTGTGCCTCTGTCCTCTCTCTAACGTATCGGGAGACATCTATTATCTGAATCGGATCGGTGGTGAATCAAAAAATTGTAAATTATCGGATAACGCCAGCCCACAAGATGGCCGACTGTTATTCGTAAGGTACAAATAAATCTTTCTTCCCATTTTTCTTACGTTTCTATTGTATTTCTGTATCCAGTTGATTTATGTGGAGCTTTGCTATATTTCGTTTTATTGTTTCCGTTAGTTTTGTGTCTTACAGTTTAGATAGTGCAGTAGTGTCTTTGTTCTAGAGATCGTCTCTAAAAAAAAGTTGGTTTCGTGTTACGCTTTTTACTGAATGAAATCAAAGCGACATTGTGTTCATTATTTCCTCACTGTAATAGTAATAATCTCACGAAAAGTCGAGCGACCCCCCCCTGACCGTCTGCCTTGTTTATTGATCACTTTCATGTCAATGCACTTTCAGTTTTGTTTACTCATTCATTATCATTCTGAGGCAACATTTATTTTTGGGAACGAAATTTCACTGAACAGGCTTGCATATTGTCTCATATTACAATGATGTCGTTCACTACATGTAATTAGCATGCTTGTTATTTATTTGTATGTATCATTATTTCATTTGCCCACACCATCTCATCGGCTTCTTAACACCTAGCTTTTTTGTTTGGAATGAGTCGTTTGGTGCTTTTAGATAATGTCCGGTGCATCTGGTTCGTCAGGAGGCACAGGACGCGGTCGCGGGGGCGCTGGATCCAGTACAGTAGCAGACAAAGAGACTAAAGAGAATAAACCCAATCAGAAGATGTCGAAGGCACTCGGCACATCTGCTAAGAGGATCCAGAAGGAGCTGGCGGAGATCACGTTGGACCCTCCGCCGAACTGCAGTGCGGGGCCGAAGGGTGACAATCTCTATGAATGGGTGTCTACAATCCTTGGACCGCCTGGGTCCGTGTATGAGGGTGGAGTCTTTTTCCTCGATATTCATTTTTCGCCTGAATATCCCTTCAAACCTCCTAAGGTAAAGATGAGTTACTTAACACATTCATAGCCAAGAAATTCAACATGTAACGTTTGAAGCTTTTCAAATTCTATATATATTTCAAACCTCTAATTGACATTTTCTTTCAGTGCCCACATAAAATTTGTTGTGATGTGCCTATATTTACGATTATGGATAAAAGCTTCGATCAAAATAATAAAAGTATTGAATCAAAATAAATAACGAACCTGCCAAAGAATTTGAAAAATTTCGGGTCTACAAACCTCTAATTGACATTTTCTTTCAGTGCCCACATAAAATTTGTTGTGATGTGCCTATATTTACGATTATGGATAAAAGTATTGAATCAAAATAAATAACGAACCTGCCAAAGAATTTGAAAAATTTCGGGGGTGAGGGGGTGCTGCACAAGTGGCGTTTTTGCATACAAATTTTGTTTCTGTACAGTCAAGGTCTTGCTCAAGAAGACAAGAAGTTTGCCAGCCATTATAATTTGAATATGAATACACAAATACAATGCCTTGAATATTCAAGTGAAGTCTAATGATAGGTAAGGCTAGCATATAGCCTTATAGGATCTTACTGACACTTTGTTCACCTATAAAATAAAAGGGATATAACAACAAATTGCTCAGCTTCAAGGGCTGCCAGCCTAGCATTCTTGAAGTACTCAGTCCCTTCCCTGACAGCTATTCGCCACTCTGGTCTCATCTACGCAAGTTCCTTCCAGGAGTTGGAGGCTATGCTGCATCTCCAGCCACATCTGAACTCACGCAAGGAACCAATGAGGGTCGCCGTCGACGGTATTCGTCATCGTCGGCTTATGGTGGACATCATCATCATCACATGCTCAGCAATGGATCAGCCAACTAAGGACTGAGCTGCCCATAACAATTCCATGCACATTGTTGGTTGAAAATCGACACATATATGTGAGAAGGTTGCAACATAACTGAGAATATAATTTTGTATATATTTTCAGGTGACATTCCGAACAAGGATATACCACTGTAACATCAACAGCCAGGGTGTGATATGTCTAGATATTCTGAAAGACAACTGGTCGCCAGCGTTGACAATATCTAAGGTCCTGCTGTCTATATGTTCCTTGCTGACTGATTGCAATCCAGGTAAATAAATATATCAATACATAACACAGATATACTATACACAAACATTATCCCATTCACGTTGGTTTGAAGCTTTGCTACAAATACCAACTTTCTTTTCAAGCTTGCGATTAGTAGCAAGGTGGTTCTTAAGCACCCATTAGACGGTCAACTGTTTGTGTGCTTGCTGCCAAGACCGAATCGCGCGGCAACAAAATTGCCCGTCTAAAGGCTGATCGCATGATAGCAGAAAACAGCGATCAGTTGCCCGTCTAAAGCCTGCTTTAAGCATATTAAGGTAACAGGATGGAATGTTATGTTAGTTGGTCACAATAACAGCTTTACGCCCAAAAACAGTGCATACTTCGTTTTATAATGAGGAGCAGTTTTGATATAAACTAATTATAAACACCAGCAAAGAATTTATTTTGTTCTCTATTCAGGTGGTTTATACATGGATGTAAATTGAAGATATTTGCAAAAACATTAATTTGGGGGAGTTTAGGATATGTAACGGAATGCATTGAGAGATTGAGACCATTTTTAGAATTTTTGTCTGTCTGTTTGTTTGTGCATGCATCACTTAAAAACTACTGAACTTATTTGGATTTGGTTTTCGCAAAAGCATAGGGCTTCGTTTTGTTAACATTTCGGCTTTATTTCATCGCAACTGGTTCAGTAAATCAAAAGTGATGAGTATTAAAAGTCAGTGGCCTGCGCGTACGAAGTCCCGGGCGCCGATAATTAGTAAATATTACTTACTAATATACATTTAGTAATTACAAAACAACAACAACTTACTATTTTCATAAGTAAGGGATGTTTTCAAATCCTGGGCAACAGACAAAGTAACATTTCTATTGGCGTAGACCATGGATCTAGAATCATAAAGGATCCCACTCTTCCTTAGAAGCATTGATACAAGAAAATTGACGTTCGACTCCGTCGTTGATATTTCCAATTTTACGTGTGTCCCTTTCTATCCAATGACGTCACAACGAAAATTGAATGACGTCAATTTTTGACGTTGGATTAGAAAGGGACAGAGCTGGGACAAAGTTCGTAAAAAACGTCACTAAAAAAAACTACGGAGAAGAACGATCCTTACCGACCACAAAGGAGTATTATCATGTTTCCCGTCTTGTTAGGCAGTCTGCACTCCACTATAGAGGATTCCAAACTTCTTGGCGTAGACTCTCAGAAATGACAGAATGTATGGATTTGACATTGGTGATCGAAACATTTTGACGTTTGATTTCGTCACCATACATCAAGTCCACATTTTTATGTTTTCTACTGTCGTTAACGCCAATCGAAAGATACTTTATCTAGCTAGTCTCTCATTTATTTGCAAGAGGTTACAATAAGGTCTTTAAAGCCTGACTAGAAATATAAAAACCTGGTTGGGGGCGCTGCAGTCGACTATAACCTTTGATTTTCCGCAACATGGCGAGGTTTTTTATTTTTCTGGTCGGGCTATACTTACAGAGTAGAATTAATTACCTATTGTTAGATTACATGAATGAAGAGATGTATGAATGTGGATGAGGCGAGAGAAGTGTGTCAGAATCGTAGTGTGTGGCGAGCCGTAGTCTCTGCCTACCTCAGTGGGATAGTGGCGTGAGTATATGTATGTATGTATGTAGATTACATGAAAGTCTAATTATGATCGCAAGTAATCCTCGTCTTGGAGATGTGTGGGATCTTCTCAGGTCCAGGATGTGTTCACTGTTGAGTTGTTGACCCCTACACATTTATTTCTTCACCCTTCAAAAACTTAGTAAAAAAAAAGAGGGAGGTTTCCGTTCAGAAAAAGAAACCTGTAATCTCCTGGTTTGGTATAACCATCTCCCGAGAGGCACATGCGTTTAGCCGCCAAGACATCGCAAGCACAAAGGATATGTTCCAAGGTTTCTTCCTCAGTGTATGTTAGAGTAATGTCGATATATTTGAGATCTGGATAGTCCTGAAGCCATTTTCTAATTGTTGCCGGACGAACCGAAGGGACTTTCCTTGCCTATAATTAATTATGTATTTATAATTTGCAGCGGATCCACTAGTGGGAAGTATCGCGACTCAATATCTCCAGAACAGAGAGGAGCACGACCGCATCGCGCGCCTCTGGACCAAGCGCTACGCGACATGATTGCCCAACCCAACCCTCGCTGCTAAGGAACCACCTAAATTATCATACTCAGTACCATTCTGTTCTAAATCCATCCTGTTCACGTAAATATAAGCTTACAATATTATCGAGGTATCCACGGTGCACTGCTTGCGTCATATACCGACTCGATATCTCTTTAGGTTCGTCAATGGTCAACATTTGATTTTTTAATTACCAGTTTTTTGAATAATTAAAAGTAAGTGATACATATTTTTCAAGTTTCAATTTTGTTCATTATTTAATGATTTCTTCTGCAATTGGCGGCATTATGGCTATTTTCCTTTACTTTTGCCGGAGACGATGATAGTTGGTTGATTCAGAAAATTTAAGTGATATGTAAAGAAAATATGTCGAACAATGATTAGATTCAGGCAAAGGAATCGCATCCCATTCAGTCGTGAAATTAATCTATTCAAATAATTACAATAATGAATAGATAAATCTGTTAATTTTTGTATAAGCTTTGTAGGTATGTTCTACAAATCTTTATAATATGTTTTTTTAATTTTGATACCTAAAATGAAATGTTGTCCATATAATATTTATTGAAATAATTATTTATGTTTCAATTAATCAATAATTGTTTTTATTGCTATCGATTTAAAGTATAATTTTGGTCAATGTAAATTATATGCTCTGACTTAGTATTTTTATACTGTTTAACTTTTGTGATCCGATGTGAAATATATGACGCAATATGTGCACATAGTTATACGGCTTTATTAATGTTTATTTGCAATTAATGTGATGTAAACATGCTTGAGATGACTGACGCGACGGTCTGAAGTGTTTTATTTTTAGGGGAGAAGTGTTTTAGTTACAAATTGATTGAATTTTCTGTTAATGTTTTTAGTTTTGTTTCATACAATATGTTTACTAAGGGGATGATTCTACAGGCTGTTAGGAAAAGTATCATTAACCTTTAAACCACATACTTTACCCATCAAACTGAACAACTTTTACTATGGGATCAAACCTATCAGAGCAAAAAAAAGCTCAGCTCAGCTGTCCCATACTAAACTGCAATACCTACTCGACGCAAATGTACGGGACCGCAGATTTTTTTTTGTTCTGATCGTTTTGCTCCCATAGTAAAAGTTGTTGAGTTTGATGAGTAGAGTATGTGGTTAATTATACTTTTCCTTACACCCTGTATAATCAGAGGAAAACTAATTATAATGACAAACTTCAACATGGGGTAAAATGTGATGAGGTAATAATGGTATGATAAGTTTTTTTTCTGGAGGGCTGAATCAAACAGATTTAAATATGAAAGGATTATATCAATATAACCGTACAACGTCAAGCACTTTTGCTACAAAAACTCGACATTGGCAAAATCATCTACACCAAGATGGATGCCATACATAACCTTAAAAATAGAATAATAGAAAGACTATTTCTATTAAAATTATGTAATTTTTAATTAAAACGCGACTCACGTGACGTCACTCGTCGCCTTGTTCACTACCATACTCCAGTTATTTAAGTTAACCATATAAACTTAATATAAGTGGATAAAGAAAAATATATTTAAAATGTCAGAATTTGAAATTTAATATTTGCCGTTTCTGTTTTGAGCATAGAGTTGTGTGAGAAAGGAGTCGCGCTGCAAGTATGACGTAGGGAGAACGCGTGCGTATTGGCTTGTGTTAGGCTTGCACGTGGCTCCGCCATTTTGTATAGCTCTAATGTGTTTTCGTCAAAACAATACTTTAGACTACATAAACCACTTGATACTGGCCAAATTGCTACAAGCAGAGTGCCATTAGGTAATTATAAAATAATAAATACATTTTTCTCCCCTCCGGACGGAAAGCTTCAATTTTCGTCCCGCTGCGCTAAACGAAGTTGGCGCTTTCCACCTCCGTCCAGGAGAAAAATAGTATACTAACCTCGGGCAGTAAATGAGAAAGCTTCGGATCATATTTTTGTTGTCACGTGTACTCTCCACATTACGGGACTTTGGCGGAATTGTGATAACACACCGGACGCCATAAACAAAAATTGAATTGAAATTGAGTTAGAAACAGAGGCCTCGTATTTTTTTTTTATCTATGTAAACGTTTTCTACTTGGAGTTTGAAAGATTTTCAGATCAAAATATTTTGAAAATCCAATTTATATTGATAAACTTGATTAATCATAAAAAAAAATTTTAATGAATTTCTTAAAATTATGTACTTACCTACTACTTATCCGTAAAAATATAAAATAAATAAGTACAAAAATATACTTGACATACCGTATTACCGTGCTCTTTAGATTACATATTGTATGAACAGTGCTAAAATAAACTAATAACAGTGTAATGTAAGTATAACCAGTGAATTTGAGTCAATTTTCCGCAATGTTGCGATGATCTCAAACATTTAAAACTGTTACTATTTAGTATGTCAGATCTAATGCGAGACCTATTTATAATTTTGGAATAAATCGCATTGTCTAGTAAAAATGTTTTTGATTTGAGGATACATTTTGAGCCACCACCGACGGGAAATTAGGCTCTGCGCAAACGAGGTCGGCCACAGCCACCGGCGGTTGCGGACACTGCTGCAGCGAGTGGCGGCCACCGGCCACACGTGTGCGGCGAGGCCAAACAAAATTTATGAATAAAAAGGCGTTTGATATGCTTGTCGCTGGCCACTTGTGGCTGTGGCCGGTGGCTCGTTTGCGCCGAGCCTTACTCTTAATACTGTTTGTCCGTAGAAAATAGACAATGGGGAACTTAGAATGTACACATGGCAACACATCAATGAACAAAGGGTTTGAAGATTTTGGACGCGTTTTCGGCCGCTACTTTCAAAAATGGCGTCCCCGGATAATTCTTATGTAAGTGACAGCATAGCAAATACTGAAACTGAATTCAGACCATCAAACTGAACAACTTTCACTATGGAAACGTGAAAAAAATTAACTGTTTCATACATTTGAGTCGAGTAGGTACAGCTGTTTTGTATGGAGCAGCAGATATTTTCGAGTTTCCTGAGTGAAAGTTGTTCAGATTGGTGGTTTGAATTTACTGTTTCAGTATTCGCTAGGCTGTCACTTACACCCTGTATAAGAGTTATTTCGGGCACGATATGGTCAAATCTATTTTTTCAATAGTCAGAGAGTTAATTATTAATTTATTATAATTTATCGACGGCAACTGATCGACCATTTTTCCGTTAGATGTGCGATGACCCTTGAAATTGATTTTGAGATTTTGAAAAATCGCGGACGACAGGTATGCCACGCTCCATATAAAAATCTTCGGACCCATTTGTGCAGTTCCTCAAAGAATTATAAGATTGAATTTCGGAGACATAATACCACAACAATATGGATATCTTGAATGTTGCGTGAGACTTTTCCAAAACAAGTCCAGTAGTGCGATTTTTGAACATCATACGTACGAGTGGTTCGGCAGTAGAAAATGTCAAAATTACTATAGAGATTACGCATCTTTCTACTGCCGAACCGCTCGTATGACGTTCAAAAATCGCACTACAGTGCAAGTGAAAACGCTACATTGCACTGCCAGTGCAAAATGTTCTGCATTTTTTAAGCTCTTAATTCAAAGACATAAAGAACAGTTACCAATAAATTTTCAACCAAAAGTTTGCAATATTTTTTTTTTTATTCATCAATAAAACAAGTTCTCAGCAATTAAATAAAAGAAAAAACCCAAATTATGTGAGAACACTCATATTTCAAGTAAGCTTTCCAAACAATTGTCATACTATTAACCAAAATGAAATTTGAATAAAATAATAGCGAATATGTTCAAAATCTTTGGTCAAAATTGTTAGTAGTCATAGCTTGATGTTGAGATTTAATTTCAAGATTAAGAAAATTGATAGAATGTTATGGATAATGTACTGTGATGGTCGATTCACAATGTCCTATTGTAGAAAAATGCATTTTTCTGTTGTATAATCAAACAATCTATGCTAGAGGGCTAGCATGATTTCTCTACTTGCCCGCGACTTGGGTCTTTTTCCTACTACATGTCGCGGCAAGCGCGGCTTTCGCTCTCGGAAGTCGGAGTGCGGGAACAGGTCATTTTCTATTCAACAAAGGCGCGTCGCGTGCCTGTAGAGAAATCATACTAGACGTGCAGATCAGACAAGTGTTTTTCTATCTATTATTTCGTTAGGTAGTCAATTATTTTAGTACTGTGATTGTTAAAAAAATATTTTGGCTGTTTCTGATTTGCGGAATAACTAATCTGGTTACATAAAACTTATTAAATGAACTCAATATTTTGTAGGCTATTTACGTCTGAAATATGTAATGTATAACTTAGGTATTTATTTTTATAGTGTGAAAGTGAAAAAGCTCACAAATTGAAAAAAAGAAACGCGTGATATGTAACAGCACTCGTAGCATGCTACACGTGATACGGCAGTATCACGCCTTTTATCTCGTTCTTTCGCGCGCAAATAGAAAGAGAGCGAAGGTGTGATAGCGCTATATCAAGGTGTCATGGTACCTATGCTGGGGGTAATGATAATGCAATTAATGTAACTTGATTTCAATGTCAAATAACATTTTATAGTAAAGTGATTTGACAACACATAAAATGAAAGAACATAGTATGGTATTTTTTTCTTGATAAAACATATCAATGAATCTGTTATAAAAATTGAAGTATTTGTTTAAATTTTCTAACTGGAAGCACTCTAGTGCCAAAACGCTGGCACTATTTGCCTACTTACTTCAAACCTAGCATTACTCCAATTTAAATATTCCTTTTAGAATTTAAACGGTTATTAGATGTAAGGTATATTGTAACGTAAGTTTAATGTATGTCTAAACCTAGCTGTAAAAATTAGTATTTTATGTAATACTTTTTAGTGAAAAGCGTATGTCGCGCGTATGTGAATGTTTTGGTGATACCATCATGATAATCATTAGTGAATTAACGAATTTAGTGATTTCATTGCTGGTGAAACTGGTGCTGTCAGATTCAAATGCTTGCGACATATAAATATGAATACTGAAATGTATTTGGGACTAGTATGTTTTGTCAATGTGATTTTATACTCTGATCAGAAATGTGTTGCTTGCTGACAACTGCCTGTATTTAATGCGACTGAAGTTCCTTCAAATTTATCAAGTTCCGACCCTTATCATCCTTGGTTACAATTTATATCATGGTATTAAATAAAATGTGTGTAACTAGGACACTGATCGCTGTTTCATTAATCGTCTAAAATAAAACAATCTCATGTCCGATTATAATGATTTTATTGAAAATCATACATAGAAACATTTTCAAAACGTTACACTGATCTAGTTTTTTTTTAATTAGATGCAAATTGTTATATTATATCAGAAACTATAGCAAATGATTTTCAAAATGATACAAAACTATACTCTATATTCGATATAACTTAAGTTCGCTGATTATTTGCATCTAATCAAGAAATTAATTGCAATAAAGTGCACCACTACAATGACTAAAGTTAAATATGATGAATACTTTAACATCAAGAGCCAAATCACTAGGTAAAATACAATACAATACAAAGGTAAGAAATTGAGATTTAATTTGGCATTTTGTATCCATTTTCTATTCAAAAAATCAGTCTTCAACACTGAGCACACGTGAAAGGTCAAGAAAATCTGTGCATTGTGCTGCTTCCACTCTTAAAACCTAAACTTTCACTTCTAGGATCATATTTGGGATATGTTAGGTACACGATACACCAATGCTATTCAAAACTCCACCTAATCTAATCTTTTCCATTACAGTTTCATGACTTTATAAAATACAATATCAAAGTGTACTTTTAACTAAATTAAAAGCTACTTTTACTTAAAACCGGAATCAACTAACGTTTAAAAAAATATAAAATATTTGTAAAATTATAATAAAATAACACAATATGAAAATAAATTGTATAACTAAATTATGGACATTTTCAACTTATTATACATAGATTAAATAGATCACATTTATGTTACGAAATGAAAATATCTAAGGTAGTTTTATAATGCGCTGAGAATGGTTCGATTTAGACTGTTTCGTATTGACTGCGGATGGAGCGAGCGAGGCAGCACGCGAATATCACACCCAGGAGCTGAAATAATGGAAAAGTTCAAGTGTGAGTGTGTAGCACGTAAATAAAGCCGTTTAATAAAAACAAAAGAACAGATATCAGGGTAAACTCGGTATTTGCTTCATGGGTAAAAGCCTGACCAGAAATATAAAAAACCTGCACTCGTAGTATGCTACTCGTGATACGGCTGTATCGCGTCTTTTATCTCGTTCGTTCGCACGCAAATAGAAAGAGAGCTAAGGTGTGATAGCGCTGTATCATAGCGGCATGCTAGCTATGCTGGTTTGGGGGCGCTGCTATCGACTGTCACCTTTAATGTTAGTGTTCCAAGTACAAAAATTAGTATCAATGATTTTCCGCAATATGGCGAGGTTTTTTATATTTCTGGTCGGGCATGCTTAGAAAAGCGCGGTAAGTTGAAGTACACTACTAGCGCACATGGTCTAGGGACGTACTTGGTCCATAGAAACTAGCGCCGTAACCTGTCAAATCTAGGGCAGTTTCATACAAATTTGAAGTAAGTAACTATACCTTTTTTGTTTTGCTTAATTTTTCTGGTTTGAAGGCCTATCCATTAATTTTACTTTCTTAGGGTTAAATCTAAGGGTAAATGCATATATGCCGTAGCTATTTCTATTTTCGCGTAAACGAACGTGATAAAAGGCGCGACATAGTCTTTTCTTGCGCGTCATGCTGCGGCCGCTGGAATTTAGTCTGATTTACTGAATTCAGCTCGATGAAACCGACCATCAGCCCCTACCAACATTAAATTCTAAATACACCACTGAGTATGCATTAAAATTAGAGCGATGATGATACGGAAGAGAGCTAGCGACTCGATCATGAGGCGGCGGTTCGATTCCTGGCCTGTACCACTTAGTTCTACGGAATTTATGTACGTTTGTATTTATCATTAACCTAGTGTTAAAGGTTAAGCTAGGCGGTGAAGGAAACATCGTGAGGAAACCTGCATACCCGAAAATGAAAATACCATAGTTTGGAGGTATGCGTAAATAAATATTTCTGAGCTTGGGGCGAACACAATAGACCAGCGATTTACATAACGACCAACGCTAGCAATAGCCCAACCAACAATCAATCAATGCATTAAAATTTGTTCAGCGTCTGTAGGTTTCCAAAAAATGTATAACTCGACAAATACCTTGACCGCGCATAAAAAATTTGTACACGAAAGCGTACTTTAATGGTCAGGGTATTTGCCGGGTAGTGTATGTAACTGACTGACCTGTACAAAAGCGATACCCAAGCCGACGCCGCCGAGCCACAGCGCTATACCCCTCAGGAAGTCGACGAGGTTGGTCAGACAGCCGGTCTTGTGGAAGTCCAGGTTGTCGGGGGTGCAGGGCGCCGGCGACCCGGAGCGGATCTCCTGGCCGGAGCAGCACGTGTCGGGGATCTTGAGGCCGTTACTCGCCCAGTCGTTCGGCCCGTTGATACCGCAGCATTTTAACTGTTGACGATGGTTGGTTTTACATTTTATTTGTTTCTACAAATATTTAGTAACTATAGTTTTAGATTGACCTTCATTATCCCTGGAGAAATGATCAGAATATCAAATTCTCACAACAAATCACTTTCTCTATGGGACCAACATCGAAATCTCGAAAAAAAAACTGCTGTTCAATACAAGACCGCAAACCTTTTCGACCCAAATGTATGGGACAGATTTTTTTTCAAAATTTTTGTCTTAACGTAGCGTAACATAACGTAGCTTAACATAGCGTTACTTGCTCAGTGAGAATATTAAGAAGGACCCTGTATATGGACGATGAAGTGTAATGAGAATTACCTCCAAACATTAGATTCATTAGTTTCATTACACTTCATCATCGATATGTCCCAGTGCTTATAATATATTTTTGTCGCATTTGATTAACCTCTCGTATTCCGGAACGCGGATCCGCGCGACGGAAAACAATTGATTTCTATTGTGTCTGTATTTCCCGGCATACGACAGGTTAAAATCCAATAGACAAACAGCAAATCGAAAGTCAAAGCACATTTCCTAGACCTCTGTCCCTGATTTTTTTTTTATCTTTTTTTTTCGTTACGTGTGGGTATGTTTATGTTTTGTTGCAGCATGTGTGATATATATTATATATTATTAATTATAAACTTATATATAATATATATATTTATATATGTACCTTTAATTATATGTAATGTGTGTATGTATTTATGTATTCTGTTGTATTCACTTCCTTTACATTTATAATTTTTATTTTCTTATAACACCGACACCCGTTCTTTGTTATATTTCCTCTACCCTAAGGTTGTCTGGACGAAATAGCTTTTTAGCGATAAGACCGCCTTATTTGTACCATAATCAGTTTAATTACACATTGTTGGTGTAAATAAAGAATATTTCATTCTTATTTTTTTTTTTTTTTTTATTTAAAAATGGGTTTGCTCTTGACCTCAATCCTGTCCTGAGGACAAAGATGGGGTCGAAGATGTAGCGAGCTTACCCAGAAGAAGCCTATTCACTCTTACTTTGAAGTAATTCGGGTTGTAAGTGCTCGGAAATACTGACGCAGGCAGGGCATTCCACTCCTTGGCTGTGCGCATTATAAAAGAATCAGAAAGGCGCTTAGTGCGGATACGTGGGATATCAACCAAGAAGGGGTGGTATCCCGCGGTGCGTCTGGAAGTCCGAAAGTAGAAAGGGGAAGGTGGGATGAGCTCATGCAGCTCTTGTGCACACTCACCGAAGTACAATCTGTAGAAGACCGACAAGCAGGCTACTCTGCGGCGGTGGGCTAGGCTATGAAGCTATGAAGCTATGAATCATTCATTTCATTCAATATCGTATTAGGTACTAAGAACTGTTAGTAAAGATACACAATACACATTATGTCATAGTTAACGGTGCATGAACTATGGATAACATTGCTCAACTAATATGTTAATAATGTTTGACTAACATAGCCTGGATTATATCGAGGTAGTGAATTTGAATATTAAATCACATTTTACTGAAGATGTGAGGTAATCACATGTTTAATAAATGCAACAAAAGATTCTTGTTAAAGGGCGGTTTAGACCATGAAACTGAACAACTTAACGACAGAGATGTTGATAAAAAATGTGCTCCTTCCGTTTATTTTTTCTTGATGTTGGCTCCATAGTGAAAGTTATTCAGTTTGATGGTCTAACTAAAGTCTAAACTATATAACTACTAGGGTGTTATTACACCCTGCATACATTTTTTTCACTATCGTCTTGGTCCTACTCCTACCCAACGACACGAGGGCACGGCTGTAAGAAAGAGTACGCAATGACGTACAGTACGGATACTCCCTGTCCCCCACCACCTTTTACCTCACCCCCTTTCGATGGCACGGGAAGACGCTATAAGTCATCACCACAGCCTAATACACGTCCCGCGGCAGGGCACAGGCCTACCCTCAGGGAGGATGTATGGGCGTTAATCCACCACGCGTGCCCAATGCAGATTGGTAGACATCACATACGCTTCGGAAAGTCTTTGTCAGCGTATGCAGGTTTCCTCACGATGTTTTCCTTCACCGTTTGAGAGCAGTCGGTATTACGTACTAGAAAACTAATTCGGTATGTCAAGTTTTTTTTTGTCTTCATTTTTATATTTTTTACGGACAGAAGACATACCTAATTTTAAGATACCCATTTCATTCTTATTGCGATTCATCGAGTTTATCAATATAAATTTAATTTTTTAATTATTTTGATCTGTAATCTCTAAGTGCAAAAATGGTGGAGAGAAAATAATTCGAACTCCATGGAGAAAAACTACATACAGCTGTATTTAAAAAAATTAAAACCTGCCTCCTCTTTCTAACTCTATGCTGGAAAAAGATACGGCAACATCAAATGTCAAATTCTGACATTGTGAAAGTATTTTTTTTTCTTAAGGCCGGTTATTTTAAGTTGATTTTATGTTTACCAAGGAGTTCACAGGTATGCCAGTGACGTCACTGCACGGACCGAAAAACGACGTTATTTTATTAAAAATATCTGTAATCCTTTCATTTTAAAATCTCTGACATAGAAAATAGGATTATTGAGACAATTATCTCGAAATGGTTTTCAATTCAGCCCTCCAAAAAAAAACTTGACATACCGAATTGGTACATGGATTCGAACACGGACCTCAAGATTGAGATTCCATAGGTCTCCGCAACGCGCTACCGACGCTCTCAGTAACACGCTAACAGTATAAGCAGAGATATATTCCTCTCATTAGCATGCACGAATTGGCCTTTACGAGTGCTGCAAACAATCCAGTCTCTGCGTCTAGGTTATCTCAATGGGCAAGTAACACAAAATGAACTCACGTCAGTCTGAAGAATGTTGAAAGTGTCGCGGACGTCCTTGTTGGTGTCGTACTCCTTGATGGAGTCGTTGAGGTGCTGCTTGATGGAGTTCTCCAGGTCGTCCTGCTTCACGTAGCCCGCGATACCGACCGCCAGCTCCGCCACGAAGATTATCAGCAGGAATGCTGAGAACTGAGGAGATGGGGTACTTTAGTACCGGTGCAATATGAAAATGTACATCATAAATAGTGATTATCGATTTTATAGGTGCACTAATTTTGTTGATGTCACTATAGAATAGTACAGTATCTATGTATAGGAGTTCAAAATTTTCAGGTTTTACTAGTGTTTTCCCGCGACTTCGTCCGCACAAATTATATACCAGATTTTAAGTCAGATCATAAGCTAACAAACAAAAAAAGTTTCATCAAAATCGGTTCAGTAGTTTTTGCGTGATGCGCGAACAAACAAACAAACTAACGATTTTGTCAATAGATGGCGCTGCACGTTTTTAAATCGCGCTATCGAATTTAATTTGAATTTATATGAAGAGAACCGCTACTTTTTTATTCCTCATGATTTTACGGTTTTATAATAGTTAAGACTAGTGTTTTCCCGCGACTTCGTCCGCACAAATTATATACCAGATTTTAAGTCAGATCATAAGCTAACAAACAAAAAAAGTTTCATCAAAATCGGTTCAGTAGTTTTTGCGTGATGCGCGAACAAACAAACAAACTAACGATTTTGTCAATAGATGGCGCTGCACGTTTTTAAATCGCGCTATCGAATGTAATTTGAATTTATATGAAGAGAACCGCTACTTTTTTATTCCTCATGATTTTACGGTTTTATAATAGTTAAGATAGTCAAGATTTTATTGTTATTTCTGATACATTATAATTCTCTTCAGCCATACTTCCAACTGCACTTTGTATTATCGCAATACTTGATTATGATTGTGAAGCAGTATTACATAAAAAAAAATAAAAATATACGCAATGCTTTACTATTTTCAATAATTTATGTCAATTTGTTATACAGATATCGTTAAATGTATGTTTGTATGTGTGTGTTAAATCTCAAATCCGGTGTTTGACCCTGACTGGTTTAGAGCGTCAATCTAAGAATGTCAAGTAGTTGTTAATGAGGTGTAGGTTGTTGTAGGTAGGTTGTATGAGGTATTAGTTAGGAAGTATCATTGACCTTTAAACCACATACTCTACCCATCAAACTGAACAACTTTAATAGGAGCAAAATAAATCTGTTTTTCCATTCATAATAGACATATATAGGGTACAACTTAATATGCTGACACTTTTTTAAGAGGATGCTCAGACCATCGAACTGAACAACTTTCTCTATGGGACCAATATCGAAAGCGCGAAAAAAAAATCTGCTCTACCATACAAAACTGTAAACCTACTCGAGCCAAATGTATGGGACAGCAGATTTTTTTTTCGCGATTTCTTTGTTGGTCCCATAGAGAAAGTTGTTCAGTTTGATGGTCTGATCATCCCCTTAAAAAAGTGTCAGCATATTAAGTAAGACCCTGTATGTTGGCTATTTGCCTAACTCAAGACTTATCTCACCGACAAAGTAAAAGCGAGACCTTTAATAATATCATCATCTCACTGAGATGAGGGTCTTGTGAGGTGAGATAAGTCTTGAGTTAGGCCAAGCACGTATCCAGGGGGGGGGGGGATAGGTGGGATTTATCCCCCCCCGAAATCCTAATATTTGTATGGAACAGTGATCACACCTATACCTTTTTCATAATTTTTCATTGAAAATCCCCCCCCCCCCCCCCCGAAATTGAATGTCCCCCCCCCCCGAACCCAAAGTCTGGATACGTGCTTGAGTTAGTCAAATTTAAAGCCTACTTATATGTCTATTAAATGCTATTAAACCATAAACTTATTGAATTCGTTTCATCCAGCAATAAATGTTTCAAAGGGAATCGATAAATATGCAATCGCATTATTGTTTGTTCTAGAGTAGATACACGATTAAAAAAATGGTTCCATCCGATCTAGGTTAGCACATTGTACTTCATTTCTATGAAACTCTGACAACCTATCATATATCATGGAACTAATTGGTAATCTCACATCAATGGTAGGTCCTCCAACTAGACATGTAAACAACTACGTATAAGCTGCACGTATCATGTATCATTGGTCACCTGGAAACGAGTCCTAGTGACACAACATTGAACGTTAATGCAACGCAATAAGAACAAATCCCTTTACACTACATTATCATAAAGTGGAGTAAGGGTGAATCACCTTGTATCGAGTGCACGATACGGTCCTGACTCACTTCTATTTTAAAAAGATAAAATTATACTTTGTTTCTTTCAAACAGGTTTGTGGAGATTGAGGATAGTTGCTCAGAGAATGAGATTAAAGCAGTAGGACTAGCATGCCACGAAAGACAAAGCGAGAAAACCGTAACGCTCGTTCGTTTTGGCATGCGTAAAGTAACAAAGACAGAAAGGCGTCTCGATTTTTCTCACTATCTTTGCTATCTTATCTATCTAGGCCTACATCGGCCTACTGCTTTACATATTCCTCGAAACATTATTATAAGTCTAGGAACCTAAAAAAATAAGCTTACAAGAATAATAATTGAGAGGTGATGTGAAATAATGCCATTTCCACCATCTTTTACAAATCATAAGGCCTTCAGCCTCACTAAAGAATCTAATTACACGGCAAAAGGCAATACTTCACGCTATAGCTACGGAGTGTAATGAACTAAGCAATTAGTATTGGATCTCGTAACCCCAACCAGCAATTTTGTCGTATAACCAAACCTTATATCTCAAAAAAGCTGGGTAAACGATGGATAAAGGTTTTGGCGGTGACTGGTTGTTGTGTAAAAGCGTTTGACAGTACATTTTGGCTCTATAAGGTTATACAGCAAAAACGACCTATTAAAAGTTGATGTAAAGGTTTACTTCGCGACTTTATATAGCTGTTATAGTCAGGCGTTATAGCAACCTCCAATGTGAGTAGTATACAACTATATAACTTTATAATAGTGAGTACTGTCACCCTAATGCGCCTGATTTACGCAATAAAGGTTCTGAACGAACTTTAATGGGTCTTTCGTTATAGTAGAGATGAAAACTCAAGAATAGGGCGATATTGTGATATTGTGGGTTTTTAGATCATCGTTACAGTACATAGTACTATAGAGGGCACAAAAAGTCTACAAAAGAGTGATTTGGTGATATAGCTGAGTTTCAAAATACATTTGTGTAGCTTAAATTGTGATATAAAGGTTAACGAAAACCTTTTAACGCGCGTTAATCGTAGTGATAAACTTATCACAAAGACACTTTTTTAGAACGGAATTGTTTTTTTATAACTGTTATAGTCCCTCTATGACACAAATAGTACTAAAACGGAGATCCTTTCTCTTTTAAAACACACACTCACACATATGCACAAGGAAGCTCCCTAATTTCATGTAATGGCGGTTGTAATATGCCATAAAGAGTGCTATAGAAAAGTTCAGGAAGCTCGAAGTATGTTTATGACTTAAAATTCGTAATTATTTTAGTAAAAACTCAATAATTCGAGGGGGCATTAAAATATTGACGTAAACCCATACATAGTATATCAGTAAAATTACAGTCGCACGTCATTTTCCTCGTAAGAGACGAATAATTTAATTACAAAATAATATCTAACTCATCACGATATCCTCGTATTCTCTTTTTTTATTATCTTTTTTTCTTCAAAAATACTGAGACATTGCAGCTGCGTGAACGAATGTAAAATGAATGAATGATAAATATTAGTGAAGTAATGGAATCATGAACTCTTTAAACGTACAAAAAGGTACTTTAGTAGCGTTACGGGTCACCAAATAGAAATTGTGTTACTGTTACATCAACTGTATGGGCTAAAATTGTCATGCCTGACACCGCTACATTTGTACTTTAAAGCAAAATGGAGATATAATTGCGCCACTTTCTTTGTAGGTGCACCTTCTTTGGCCTTTTATTTGACCACCGATTAGTTTTTACAAAACGTTCTATGGTCTTCTATACAACAAGCTTTTGCTGGTTACACAACGTCCATGCATTATTTTCTTTTGGGCAACCGTTGTCTTGCTACCTTCGCATGTCTAGCATTATGCTTTGTAATAAAACATAAATATTCTTGACTTGCACACCAAAAACAGACAAATAAAATTGTAGTAGTCCATTCCTACAATGACAAGTTTTCAACACAAGTAAATCGATAAATCGGTAGATGCCATCTATGTAGTTAATTTCATGTTGTTCAGTATCATGATTCCAAACGCCCATCAAAGTAATGCAACTCCCCTAACACATTGTATAACGACATGCCTCATACCCAGTGGGGTAGACAGAGACTAGGGCGCACCATTGATAGTAATACAATGATGCGCCCGAGTCTCTGTACAAATAAGAGAATTACTAAAAAATTACAGACAAATCCTTAAAATAAATTCAACTTGATAAAATTTAATAAGTAGTTACTATACCTAAACATAACGAACTTATTTGTAGGCATTACCTATAAAATATATTTCATGTTTTTCCTTCATGTTAGCTAAATAATTGTGTAATTGTTCAGCTGCACAGGTTTTTACCAAAATAATTTAATTTTCCTCGTACTAAACATATTACTGGACCATGAGCGTTATTGTACTGTTCACTGATTTTGTTATTTGTGATTGTGGTTAGATGATATTACTTATTATGAAATTACATTATTATCCTCCGACACTGCTTTATGTTTTTAATTAGAAACTAATTACTAGGTTTATTCGGGGGATTAAAGGCGACGTGTGAGAACTGAGGCTGAGGGAGGTAACCCTCACGCGGGTGCATACTTGGTGCAAAGGATGTCATTGGCCATGCAGACGGGCAAGGTGGCTAGGGACTTTAAGCCAGGTTTGTGCAGGGCAGGGCCTTTTGTTTAGTTTTTGACGAAGATTTCATACTGATAATTACTGATTATAAGGCTCCAACTTAATATGCTGGCAGTTTTTAATAGGATTATGAGACAATCAAACTGAACAACTTTCTCTAACGGAGGGAACAACATCGAAAACGCGGAAAATCGGCTGTCCCATACATTTTGGTCGAGTAGGATTGCAGTCATGGAACAGCAGATTTCCCATGTAGAAAATTGTTCAGTTTGATGGTCTGATCATCCTCTTAAAAAAACCGTCCGCATTTAAATTTGGACTCTGTATAGTTTCCCGGAGTGACTTTTGTTCACATTTTCGTTAGAGTTTCGGTTCAAAAGTATCAACAATAAACAATAGTCATAAACCTGACTTCGACGTTACAAAGCTCAAAGGAACCAGTTATTAAGTGAACGCTAAATAGAAAGGAAATGTCCATTTAGCGTGATGAGAGGAGAACCAAGCCACGCGTGTCAGAGGTCGCGGGCTCTTAGTTCATTCTGTCAATTGACTCGGGCAGATTGACCGAGTTATATCATTATGTGGAATGTTTCTATTTTATAATTGAATTGTTCAATCTAAGGTGAAGCTAAAACAAGGTATTTATTGAGAAACGTTTGACTTGCAAACGTAACAGGTGCAATACGTTTGACATGGCAAGATTGCACACTGACGCGGAATAATACTCGAAGCTTGCTCCTTGCTCTCGTGCGTCAGATTAATGCTGACCAATCCGACAGAGAGAGACAGAGAGAGAGAGAGAGAGAGAGATGCCTCTTCGAACGTCGCGTCGGTCGTCATCAATAGAAATCTGTGGTCGTCATAAAGTTTAATTGTTCTTATATATACCACAGGAAGGTGGCATAATAGGTATTGGTAAAACCCGTAATAATGTTAAAAACAACAATGTTAAAACAATATCGTTCATAGTAAAGTTGGTGGACATCAAATGTCGCATAAGAAGATAATTATGTCCTCTATCGCGCTCCATACAAACGAAGTTTCATTATATTTTGGATATTTTTAACGATTTAGAAATTTGTCTTTGTTTGTCATATAAAATATGGACGGAACATAATGAGTAGATCCTAAATATTGGGATAAGATCAAAAGGATGATGAATGACTAAATAAGACTTATTTAATATTAATGATAACCGTAACGTATCTTTTCACTTGTTTCGTGAAACGATTCTTTCGTCGAGCTAGTTAAAAGTTTTCTTAACTTTTAATATATCTGGCTGGCAAATGAGCAGAGATCACGGATTAAGAATGGTATTTGTGTTGTTATTTTTAAACCGATTTACGATGATTGCATAGACTATCTCGTTTATTTGTATACAACATGTGTTTTAAGAGTCATCGAACTCTAAACTAAATGTTATTATAAAGTATCTGAACCGTAACGTGAAAGATGTTTTTATTTTTCTAAAAGCCATATTTACCCATGAAAGTAGGTATTGTTTTATATAGGTACATTTTATAAAGAAATAGCTCATACTTACATGCATTTTGTTTGGTAGAGGTATTATTCGATAATAATAAAGAGTCATTCATTATAAGGTTTTAAAGTGGATGGTCAGATCATGACTCTAAACAAATTTCTCAATGGAACTAATACCGAAATCGCTAAAAAAACAAGCTTTATCTGCCTGCTTAAAAATGCTAGTCTTCGGTTTTATATAGGTACGATTTATTTTGGTATTCACCCCTAGCGAATCTTAGCAAACTCCGTTGGGTGAGTTCTTATGCCTGTACGCGAATTGAATCATAAAAGTATAGGTACCTACTTCAAAACATGTAACGAGCATTTACCTACATATAAAATCGAAAATCAACTTCAAAACAAAATTAAATGTTTGCTCGTAGTATGTGTGTGCGTCAATATTCTCGATAATTTAAAAAATTGCGAGAATTACGTTTTTTTACTTAGCTCTACCAAGGATCTACTTGTTAACACGTAGAGATGCTTAATAAACCATCCATCATTAATGCAGTGTGCACTAACTGCACTACATACGTGATAATTATTATTATAATTTATATTGTGTCGCGCGACAGCAGCATAGACGTAAATGTATAATATATTATTGCGCGTTTGTTTATTGTTTAACTTTTATATGGGTATATTATATGCAATGCATTCTTCTATTAGGTGTCACCGATTTACTATAGAGAAATGATAATCTCGACAAAGAAAACATCGGGTACCTATCTGAATAAGATCTGAATCGACTGAAGGCAATGTTTTCTTTCTTTATCTTCAAGATGTTCATTTGTTATTGTAAGTCTCAATAAGTAGTTCAGTTTACGTCTAAAAACCACCGTTCTAGAGTGCCTACGTATACCAGAACAAAAAAAAACAGCTGTCCCATACTAAACTACAATACCTACTCGACTCAAATGTATGGGACAGCTAATTTTTTTTTTGTTATGATCGGTTTGCTTCCATAGTTAAAGTTGTTCAGTTTGATGCGTAGAGTATGTGGTCCGATTTCGATGTTGGTCCCATAGAGAAAGTTGTTCAGTTTAATGGTCTGAACATCCCCTTAAAAAAGTATCAGCATATTAAGAAGGACCCTGTATGTAAAAAAATTAAGTTTTTGCGTTAATTTGCTGACAAGATGCGAGTTGTAGAGATTCTGCAGTTTAATTAGTTTAGGTGCAATAAGAAGTAAACAAGTACGAAGATAACAAAGTTAGTGCTCTTTGACTTTCATTGCAATGCAAGTAATATGACGAAGATAATAATCCTCTACTCAATACTGATGTATTCACAGTGTGTAATTTTATCTGGTATCGATTTTATTGCAGAAATAAATTGGGGTCGTGTCGCATAACGAGGGCAAGCCACTTGCAGAAAAGAGACAGGATTGGATATCTTCACCGACAAGAAGATCGATTTTACGTCTGTATTTGTAGACGGCCTTAGATGGAACTAAATCAGGAAGATGGCGTGGATGTGTCTGCAAAACAAGTGTCCAATGGACCTTTGTTTATTTGCTATCACCGTCACACAGAAGAGCTAGGCCATGGTGCATGATGTTGATTGGGTGAGACAGTACTATTCAACTATTATGTCTAACCAATCTGTTTTATGTGCCTAATAAAAAAAATAAACTGAACCAAGAGCGATATCGCGAAAACATAATCTGCTGTCACATACATTGGGCTCGAGTAAGATTGCAGTTTTGTATAGAACAGCTGATTTTATTTCACGATTTCGACCTTTGTCCCATATAGAAAGTTGTTCAATTTGATAGTCTGATCTGATCCTTAAAAAACAGTCAGCATTTTACGAAGGACCCTGTATGTACTGCATCTTATTATTAATTATTTTTACTAAATTCCCAACAACGCATCTTCTTCTTTTGGTTATATCTAAGTAGTTAAACGATGTTTAACTAACATTAATATTATCCTTTTTTTAATGCCAAAATAGATTCTTGAGTAAATAATAGTAGATTACACACCGAGGGCAGGAAAGTAAGAAAGGTCTCTCCTCGGCTTCGCCTCGGTCAACAAACATGTGATCTGAGGCTTTCTTATTTACTGCCCGAGGTAGTATACTATTTTTCTCCTCGACGGAGGTGGGAAGGGGCAACTTCGTTTAGCGCAGCGGGACGAAAATTTATGCTTTCCGTCCGGAGGGGAGAAAAGATGTATTAAATTTACACAATAACTGTCAGACGAGCGAATGCAAAGCAAACACAAAAGTACGATAAGCACGAGTAGGTAGTTTTGTCGTCTAGTCATACGAGGAATCTAGCAGATAACAAACTATCGGACGGTGCGATAACTATAATAGTACTATTGTTAATGTGGTTAGGAACCGATCGCAGAAGAGCGGTTTAATATTTACCGTGGATATACTTAATAGAAGAGAGATCTTAGTATTTCAGAAAGAACTGCTAACTTCCGAAGTGTACATGTTTAGTATTTAGAAGTTATTAATTTTTTGATTGATTCCCTACTTTCCCGAGAAATGGAATAATAGATAAATTCATCTTTTTTTTAAGAAATGTTTCTCCTTCCTTGTCAGAAGCCAAAGCAATCTTTGTCTTTTTAAACTTCAGTAAAAAGTAAGAAATCTTTTCAAAACTCATAATTAGTGTCTCCATCAAACACAACTTTCGTGTTGTTCGTTATAAATTCATGCAGCAGCAGGCAACGTGTCGCCGCGACACTACTCGTAGTACTGATTAGCGACACGTCGTTTTCATAGAAATACATATAAACCACTAATGTGCACACGGCGTCTGCTCAGGCTACCCTGTTTGGACTTTGAACTATTAGAAGTTGAACGCTGCGAATCGTGCGAGAGGGTGCGGTATGTTGTTGTTGTTTCGTCTCACGGCACGCTGCGCCCGCGCCGGCAGCCGCGTAGGCTCTCTACCGCACTATTTTGTGTTTTATACGTAGCGTGGTTATGGGTATATAGGGTGCGTAACCTGATGTGTCACCGTGTGTACTTTGTACCTTGAGACTAAAATATAGTTAACTCACAGTAACAATCATGCAGTGGTTCTCTTTGACGGCCCCGCAGCAGCCGAAGAAGGCGACGATGAAGACGATGACGCCGATGATGATCAGCACCATCGGCGCGGACGTGTAGAACGTCTCGTCCGTCAGGTCCACGTACGGGTGCGCGCTGATCTCCGCCTTCGCGCCCACTATCAGGATTATCAGCCCCGTGATCTGGAGATCGGGTGATTGATTAGCTCATTTGTTTACTTTTGCGATCGACTTTTATGGTAGTCCCGCAAAGAGATTAATAAATAAATAAAAAGACGAAAAAAAATTACAGTATGTCTATCAAAATCAGGCTATTCATATACATTCTAAACCTGTTGCGGTTGAAGGTAGAATGCCAGGTATATCTATACTTTTAATGTAGACCGCGCAATGTATGAAATTTGGCCACCCCCTGTTCTAGGACTTGCATGGAAATCGCGAAAAAAATCTGCCGTCCCATACATTTACATCGAGTAGATTTGCAGTTTTGTATGGAACAGCTGTTTTTTTTTCGCGATTTCGATGTTTGTCCCATAGATAAAGTTGTCTACAGTTTATCACATTCCATTTACACAATGGAACCAGTATGTATTTGAAAAAATGTATAGCAAAACAAGCACAACCCTCTTACTGATTTACTCATAAAACATACTTATATTACATAAATTCACGACCAGAAACCCTTTCCATAAGATCTGAGACTTTATTAAACCATATACATTTTATAAATCATGTAGTTACTTTTGTTGCTGACAGTACTTTCTTGTAATGTTAGAATGTCTAGGTAATGGTGATTTAATTGTAATTGGTCCATTACGTCACACTTACAAATGTAACATTAAATTAATGTATGTCTGTACTTATGTCTAGTTACGAGTTTGGATCTGAATAGGTTCATTGTTTATTGCATAACATTTATTTAGACTAGCTGATCCATGCGGACCTTTAAAGTCAAAAGAATTAGAATTTTAGGGGTGGAATTTTGAGAAAACCTTTTCTAGAGGTGCATCAAGAGGCATAACATAACTTAACATAAATATCCTTTTTTTGCAAAAAAGATACAATGAAACATAATAATATGAACATAAGGGTGGGTACAATTCTAAGCATTTACCCTCGACAACCAGGGCACAGGCCTACCCTCATGGTGAAAACCACACGCATCACACAATGCCTATTGTGCAAATAGTGGACACTGTGTCAACATGTTTCAGAATTTGTCTGATCTGAAGAGCCAGTGATATGAAACGTTTTATTAGCCAAAATAAAGTATGTGTTTGTTTGATGTTATCAAACTCGAACAACCTCAATGATATGCCCATATCGACTCGACAGAAGTGTAATAAGTTGTATGTACAGATCGGTACATTCCTAAAAACTTATTGGTACTAATTGATCTAGGCTGGAATCGAACCGCTGCAGACTGGAAGCCACTAAACAACCACGGTTTACCATATAATCATTGCCTGTGGGCGTTGGTGAGTAAGGAAGGTTGTTGCATCCAAAAGTGTGTCATCCTAACCATAGGCATAGGCAAAGTATATGTACATATTTACATAGGAGTCCAGTGGGGGGTGGGGGCTGTATCGAATTATGACTAAATTCAGAAACTAGAATAGTTATACTAGAATAGTACAAAAATTTGACGACCCGGTTGGTGTAATGGTTACCACGCCGGACTGCCAAACCAGGGTCCTGGGTTCGAATCCCGGTTCGGTCATGGATGTTATATGTTCGTGCCGTTGTTGTATGGTTTCCATAATAAAAGCCTTTAGTGCTTAGTTTAGGATCATTACAATGTATGTGCCTGTGAGCATTATTTATTTATTTATTTATTTATGTTCCATAAAGTCACTGTTTGTTAATTATAAAATTAAGAACAAATCACAAGAATTTGCAATTTCATGAACTTTTCTTAACAAAACCATAAATATCACAAAAACAATAATATATGCTTACTGGCCTCTTTTTTCTGGCTTATATGTCCACTAACATAGATTACAAAACAATTGAATATAGGTATTATTAAAATCTCAGAATTCCAAATAACTTTGAGGATAAATTGCTTCTCCAAAAATATTATTACAATACAATTTAATTGTAATAAACTTATTACTAAAATATTAGAATTCTATGTAAGTACATTAACTATAAGGAAAGAATGTTCCATCTTTTTCAAAACTTGAACGAGAACAGATGGTGATTATCATTTAAAGTGATTTCTTCAACAGGATGGACTAAATTATTTTATAATAGAGTAAATCCATTTTTTTTTTCATGACACCCAAATGCTAAGTCTACAGAACATTTCTGTTATAAGAAATAGAGCTGTTAAACTTTAAATTAGTTCATAGATGAGAACTAGAGGACCATATAAAATTGGCCTTGATGGATGTTTCTCAGAGAATTGACTCACTAACTCGATGTCACATTTCCTATAGCTAACATAAAATTTAATATTAAAAGTTCGGTCAGATAACTTTAATAGATACCTACAGAATCTTGCAATACAATGGTATTTAGGGTGGTTCATACAATGGTGGTGTTTAAAGTCGGCACCAGCGAAACCTGACCCCATAGAGTAAAGGAGATAAGAGTGCTATTCTCCATATTTTTGTAGGTATAAGTTAGTGTACACTGGAATTTAGTGCATTCTAGTTTGCTAGATGTCGTTGAGCATCTTTTCACTATTTTTGCATCAATAATTTCGGTTCAACTACTCTTTTTAGTTACCTAAAGTACCTCTCTTACGTAGTTGGTTTGGTTCATAATATTGGAAAATTAATTAAAAATTTCTTAGCAAATATTGGCAATTCATCTACTCATGGGCAAGGAGCCAGTGCCGCCATATACAGGGTCCAACTTATGCTGACACTTTTTTAAGGGAATGATCAGACCATCAAACTGAACAACTTTCTCTATGGGACCAACATCGAAATCGCGAAAAACAATCAGCTGTCCCATACATTTGGCTCGAGTAGGTTTGCAGTTTTGTTTGGAGGGGCAGATATTTTTTTCGCGATTTCGATGTTGGTCCCATAGAGAAAGTTGTTCAATTTGATGGTCTGATCGTCCTCTTAAAAAAGTGTCAGCATATCTTACTTTTATGCGAGTGCTGTATGTAAATGTACTTTTCATTTACGATTGTAGAATCAGCATCTAAGAAACGTAACCCCCTAGCACCAAAGATTAAGGGTCAGCATAGACTAAAGAAGACAAGAAGAGTGCTATTCTCCATACCAAGTGGCGTACACTGGTAAAACCTCAAAATCCCGTCTCATATAGGGTCAATATATTGACACTCGCATAAAAGTAAGTTTTGTTGGTATCCTCATAACCAGGGCTAGTACCATAAACGTCTATTCACACACATCAGCTCCAGGATGTGGCCCTAAGTGTGTGGACCTTAAAAAGTTTTTTAACTCTACCTTCAAATTTTTTACTAGCCATACCATGATAACCATAAACATTGTCTTTGTGATAAGGTTTCAAACCATGACAAATATGTTACATTGTGCAATAATTTGAATGAGTCACAGTGGTTTTGATTCTATTGTTTCCATAATATCGCTAACATGCTATTCTATCAACTCGAATCACATAATTATTTTTGAAGGTAATTTGTAAAAACTCTCTAATGATCAGTTTGATTTGATTCCTAGGAGTTGCTCTGTGGCTCTGCTATTGGGTGGTCGTGTCGGTTGCCCCATCCCCGGTCCACAGTGGAACTCCAGTGGTGGCTCAGGATATTGTTCTTTTATAAGAACAACCCTTGAAGTCACCAAAATATCAATATAACCGTACAACGTCAAGCACTTTTGCTATAAAAACTCGACATTGGCAAAATCATCACATACCCAAGATGGCAGCCATTTTTTAAAATATAGAATAGAATTTGATTCCTAGTGGTTTGTGAATAACCTGTTTGTATTGACGTGAATTGAATACCGACCAATTAAAGTAGACCTGTGTACAAGGAAAAAATATGTTTCTACAAACTTACCGCGAATAAAAGATTGAAGCAAAAAAGCAGGTACTTAATGCAAGACATTCCTCCTCCGAGAGCCATATTTCAGCCTTGATTATGTCCAATCTAGAGAGAAAAACCTTGGATCTGTAACAAACAACACCGGAATAATCCCCTTTACTAACAAAAAGGTGCAAGCCGTGCAAGCGAGGTGGTAAACATCGATTTGCGTTGTTGACTTTCGTCACCTATTGATCACAAAATGACCCAGCAGTTTCATGTATTTGTAGACTTTTCTTATTTTTTCACGTTGTAAAATAGATAAAATATTAATTAAACTAAAACTTTACTAAAACAAAAGCTTACCGCCGAATTTAATCGTTTGTAGATAACGTAGAACACGCAAACGTGCACACTCTTCAAAACGCAGTTAATAACTGGGTTGCTAGATTACAGATTTTGGAAGTTACCAATTTAGATGACGTAGTATTGCCAGATTCTTGTGTGATTTTGAGTTTGGTAGTTTTTAATGTTAGTGATTTTGATATCACAGACAGGTATACAGAAGTCTGTGTTTTGTTATATTCTGTCCTTATATTCCTGCCAGTGGTGGACTGGACCACAGATTATATAATACTATACAGTACAGATGCCCAACGTCAAACAATGGAACGCGACTGCCGTAACTCGGGCAGTCTTCGGGCAAACTAAATTGCTTGATTTTCCGAGGCTCATGAGATATTTTTGTAGTCAGATCATGTATTTTTAGGAACAATTTACACTTTTACGTAAACATTAATTACAAATCGATACCATAACGCCATATATTGCAATTTTTTAAACTAAAATTTCATTTCTATGGGATAGGACACCATGACTGGACTAAGGGTGACGGGGAAGGGGCGGTCCGCCCCGGACCTGGGGAGAAATCCAAATCTCGAAGAGAAGTCTTGCATCATAAATAAACCCAAAATACGTTTAGTAAGTAAGAGACAGTTTGGACTTGGAGGCCCGGGTCGCCGGTCCTGGGACTGTAATTTGGAGTTAGAGGAGTTAAAAATGTTGCTATATTTCGCTCTTGTGTTTTGTTCTGCGCTCTAAAACTGAGCTTTCTCGCTCTAGCTTTTGTTTCACACAACTTGATTTTGGTACTTACATAATGTGCTCCACAATCAAGTTATCATGTAAATTGGTAGAAAAAACATGAGCTCGCTCCAACTTTTGTTACAGACATGAATCGCTTTTATTTCGGCATGAGCTAGAAATCGAGTTATTATGTAGCAAAACTCGAGCTCGCTTCGTTTGCTCCCCGGTTCTTATTCCTATTGCGATGATCTCATTATATTACAGAAATTTTCTCACACGGTCCTGGTTTTTTACTTTATTGGAAATAACTACCTACCTAGTGAAACCTATTGCAGAAGTCGCTCCAGATTTGAGATCATATAACTATTATTGCGACGAGCTAGTCATCACACTCACACTTCGCTCGCCCTAGATTTTAGAATGTGTGAATCTCGAGCGACTCCGTGTTTTAGCTTTTGATTACAGTGTCCTAGCCTGGACGTGGCCCTTCCAGGTAAACATTATTGCTACGCCCATATGGACTTCTCCATGGGCGCCAATATCAAGTTTTTGCCCCGGGTCGAAAAAATCGTAGATGTGAATTTCTGGGAAGACTAGTGGGGGCCTCATTTACGGGCCTCCTTCTCTGATTCCTTCCTGCCCGAGCACTTGCACGAGTTGCACGCGATCGTAGCTCGTGGACGCTGTTGCTGCGCTGGCAGTCCTATCCGTGTGGCAAAATATTGGGCTTGCGGTGGCTGCGGCTGGTGTGGCAAAATATCGACTCGACCGAAGAAGGTTTTAGAAAAAGAGCAGTGCTATTTCATTATTCCTAATGCTACTATTCCACATAGGTACTTAATAAAAGTTAAATTGCACGCACTAATCTTTACCTACCTGCTTGATAAAATGTTAAGATTAGATGGACAGGTAAAAGATAAGCAAGATGATTGATAAATATATCCCGAAGAGTCAGTCATCTTATCTCTTTCGGTCATTTCGGTGTATCGACATTATTTTTTGATCCTCAAAATTCAATATGAAGTTAAAATTTCCGGTCCCAAAAGCGTTGAAATCTGTGAAGTATACTTTGGCTGCAGTGAATGGAGTTTTTTTGGTAAGACATACTCGTAATGATGCGACCTTGTTAATTTGTAGAGTGCAAATGATTGGACTAATTTTCAAGTGTTTTGAATGTTTACGTAAGTTGGAACTGGTTTTAGTATCTTGTATCTTTAATTTAGACTTGGTAATGACGTTCGATTTGATTTGTTATAATATCAGGATTGCGCGCGTGCTACAGCATCTCAATTATTAAAGTTAGTAGCAATGGTTGGTAGGTACTTATTATATGGGGCATCAGTCTTATTACGGTTGAATGAACACGTTTTATAAATATTGCATTGCATGCATTTTGTTTACTTTAACTTTAATATATTAATTTTAAATAAGTACCTAAGTAGTTACCTAACTTTAATTAAATCTTTCACGTCTCAGGACATAAGTTATTAGTAAACACGATTAGATAAGGCATTGGCGTATATCTAGGGCTATTTACCAGAGGGGGGACCTGGTTTTTGTCGCTTGGGGCAGACTTCTCCTTTATAGAGAATTCCTCGAAGAGCTCGACATTTTTTGCACTTCAACTGTCCACGACTGGGCTGTGATTAAAATCAACTCTTGGATGATGTAAGCAAGCGCAATTGTTCTCAAAGAACTCTTAATTAAGAATCAGTGCAGCCAGAACTCTAACGAAGAGTATTAAAATATGTTAAATCCTGGCTGTAGATTTTTTTTTAATTATTTTATTTATTTCACAGTGTTTTGTATAGTACGAGTAACCTATCTAGAATTTTGTATTTGGTAAGCCAACATCCTTCACCAGACAATTCTGACACGAACGTTTGCGGACCGCCTAGGTAGGTACTCATATCTATGAAACAGGCGCATCACAAACGAATTGACAGTGCGCACTAAGATGGATAATACGAACATCGTATATTTTCAGCTCACAGGTATACTCTTGCTCATAGCTGGTATAGTGATCCTGGTGGCCAACAACGAATATGAATCCCTCATCACGAGAAGATTCTTCACGATGCCGAGCTTCGTCATCGCTACTGGAGTCATCATATGCCTGGTTTCGATCCTCGGCTTCTACGGAGCTATTTCAGAGCAGTTCTACTTCATTGCCGCGGTACGCCTTTTGAAAGTTTTAACGTAGTTTTGAACGATGATAGTTGCTCTTTTGTTTTTACAGGCGCATAAAGTTTAAAGGTTTCAAGTGAACAGTAAAGATAGATGATATCATCGTAATCAAATGTCCTATTGCGATTGCTATAAAATTTATTTGTTCATTAATCTTTTAAGACAGGGTTGAGTGTTGTCGGCCACCGGTCTTTTTTTTTTGACAAATATGTCAAACGGGCCGTAGGTAGTGCCGACCCTTAAATAAAAAAATGTTGGCCGTCACGCGATGCCCGGCAGATGTGAAACTTCTTCCGATTTAAATTTCGAACTTCCGCTCCCGATTTATCTGATATATTCGAAATTTTTATCTTCCGTCAAACAAAAAGGTTGCGGATAATTCAAAGTGTAAGAAGTTTCACATCTAAAAGCCCTCCAATAAGAAGTTTCACTTCAAAAATGTATGGCCTTTTGCTTGTGTCAACTAAGAAATGCATTTCTGCGAAATACGAGCGGGTTTTGAGAGTAGGTACTACTTATAGATTGGTACCAACAAAAATAATAAAATGGTGATGGAACCATAGTAATAAAATGGTGGAGCCTCGAATCCAGCCAGAATTCGCACGATCTAAATAACCGTCCGCAAATCCACTCTCCTAGGAATGTCTTGAGATTACCCAAAATAAGTGTAGATGCCTGTAGATGCCTGAGAACCTGTAGTGTAGACACTTAATTTATTGACTGGTTTTTGGTTTGGAAGAGATTTATTTGGATGAGTTTTGATTTCTAATTTAGAAGGTTTTGTTCATGTATTGCAGTACGTGATACTATTGCTAGTGGTGCTGGTGTTCGAGGTAGCGATGGTGATCGTGGCATTCGGACTGAGGAGTGACGCGGCATCAGAGATCCAGAGCACCATGCTGGCCAGTATGCGGCAGTACGGCAACCAGTGGCAGGTCGCCAAGATGTGGGACGAGCTACAAACGGAGGTAAAACAAAAGCATTTAATTTAAAGATAAATCAATCAATAAACATTTTCCTTTGAACAACATGGTAGGTACTTATTACAAACTAAGTAGGTATACTAGACCTACATCGGGGCTAAAGCAAGAGCGAGGACAATGGGTGCCTCTTAGAAAAAGTATATGTCTAGAATGAGCCTCACACTTGTTCCATATAAAACAAAAGGGGCTAACTTTCTTAGGTTGGTGTGCGTGAGGCGCCATACTAATTATTTATGTGTGCGTGTATATGTATAGGGTTTTGGAACCAGTACTGGTTCCTATTTTTTTCGACGCTTTCGTAGCTTTGACTGTCTATCTTGATAATCTAAGGGGTGCCTAATGGGTGCCTAATTTATGGTGTAGGTCCGAAGTAGTCCGAAGAGATTATGAAATTTTTATTGTTTACCGAAGAGATCGATCACAAAATAGACCCTACGTCTATTTTAAATAAAAAGTTCACCAAAAAGTTTATACAAAAGTCTGGACTGGCAACTTCATGTCAAAAAAATGTGTAAAACGCCATTTGACAAAAAAAAAGAAACTTATTTTTTTAAGCAACGGACCTTTGGTATAATCTCACCAGGCCAGATATTAATTTTCAAAAGCTAATAGGATTGATTTCGGTTTAAGTTAACGCTCTTAAAAATTATTTGACACCTATTAGAAAACGGAATACTAGGTTACGGTTAGGTTTAGTTACCTACAAGGTGTAGTGACAGCCTAGCAAATAATGAACTCAGACCATCAAACTGAACAACTTTCACAATGGAACTTATGTAACTACCACCTCAAGAAACGCGAAAAAAAATCAGCTGTCCCATACATTTTAATCGGGTTATCGGGTAGGTACAGCAGTTTTAGTTAGTACAGCAGAGGTAGGAGTGAAAGTTGTTCAGTTTGATGGTCTGAGTCCACCGTTTTAGCTTTGCTAGGCTGTCACTTACACCCTGTATATAGGTATCTAGGGAATCCAATCCCGCACTAAAAACGCGATCCCGCATGCCTGCGGGATTGAGGTCAATAATCCCGCGGATCCCGCGGGACTTGCGGGATTCAGTTTTTTTTTAACTTTTTTGTGTTTTAAGTAGTAAAAATGAAATTAGGAGAAGTAAATTTAAATATAATTACTAAGTAGTTTTATTACTCATTACTATTAGTCAATGAGGCGTTTTCCAAGACTAGTAAATCGAAAAATCATTAGACGGCTATGTTAAAATTACTCCTAATCCTGTCATATTGACAGTAAAAGTGCCGTTTGTCTATGGTTCGCATCAAGTCTGACAGATGGTGTTGCCAATGGATAAATTGTTCACTACCAATAAATACGCCATAGCAATGAAAATGTTAGTTTGTTATATGTAAAATGAACATTAACTGCACAAAAATTCGATTAATTGGAAGTATCAAAACGTCTTTCACATGATAACCTTCATAATCCTATGAACGAAGTAACAAGTTGCTCCCTAAAATCAGGGAACAAAAAAACACTGAACACTTTCGATCGGACAGCTAAAAAAAATGGTTCAAAGACACTGGAAGGATGGCGTTACAATCGTATAAATTGGTACGATTGTAACGCCATCTTTCCAGTGTCTTTGAACCACTTTTTTTTTTTAAATTAAAACGCGTCATTCTATAAACGTAAAATCAGCTTATTTTTACCCGAATGCGACAGAAGGAGGCTTATGTTTTTTCGGATAATACTTTTAAAGAAATGATTGGTAATACTTGAACTGACATTGTTCCGAATTCCAATACAGGATTCACACAACACAAAATATAAATTCAAGGTAGCTGTAAGCTAAAAACAGAAAAAAAAATCCATTCAAATTATATAGTAAAGTTGTTAAATAACTTATTAATGAGGCTGTTGTGCTGGGGGTCTAACAAAAAAGCAGAACGTAGTATGAGCCCATTTTTAGGGTTCCATAGTCAAACAAGGAACCCTTCTACTGTCATCAATTCTATCAGTCTGTCTGTCTGTATGCCCCACCTCATTTACTCGCTCATTTTAGCACCTATTGATATTGACTCGAAATTTGCCATGAAGATAGATACAGTAACCCATTTTTTTCGACGCATTGATCCCGAACAACAAAAAGGGCGTTGAAAAAAAATCTTTTTTCATACATCGAGTGAGGTGTCTTTGGGTAAATCTTGTCAAATGGAACAAAACTCTCATAAAAACTAAATCGCTGTTACGATTCTGTCTCGAAATATCTGCGCTCAAAGTCAAAATTGTTTCTTAGGTATGATAAAAATTAAAAGATTAATACTTTTCTTCTTATTATAATCATGCAATGGCTACGGAACCCTATCATGTGCGAGTCCGACATGCTCTAGGCCGATTTTTCTTAAAAAAAATGCAATCCCGCAAACGTGCGGGATCCCGCATGAGTAATCCCGCATTTGTGATCCCGCAAATGCGGGATCCCGCTTATGCGGGATTGGATTCCCTATAGGTATCTACCTATTTTATAATCCCTATTTCTAAGATGTGAGTACCTACGTTTCAAAGTTTCTGATTTGCCGTAGGTAGATACTTACCGCACTAAATCAAATTCGCTTTAATCAATCTCCAACATAAATTAACCCTATTAACCCTCACAGTTCCAGTGCTGCGGTGCGGGCGGTCGTTTCGACTGGGCCTCCCACCTGATCCCGGTCAGCTGCTGCCACATAGACTACGGTGTCATCGGCACATTTGAGTGCACCACCGCTAACGCTCATATCACTGGCTGTGCGGAAGCTTTGGGAGAGTTATTGAGCAGCAACGCGTTTGTGATTGCTGTCTGTGCCGTGGTCGTCACTTGTTTACAGGTTTTTATATTACTAGTGTTTTCCCGCGACTTTGTCCGCACAAATTATATAAGTACTAGATTTTAAGTCAGATCATAAGCTATGAAACAAAAAAAGTTTCTTCAAAATCGGTTCAGTAGTTTTTGCGTGATGCGCGAACAAAAAGACAGACAAAATTTCTAAAAAAGGTTGATTTCGAGTCAGGGATACCTAAAAACCATATCGTAATCTTTTTTTTGTAAATATCTTCAATGTACAGACACACTTCAGTTACAGTTTTATAATAGTTAGTTTAGATTTATCGAATCATCCCGATTATGTTTAGGAAAATGATACGTACAATAGTCAAAGGAAAAGTAAAAAAGTAAAAGAAGGAAGGAAGGAAAGGAAGGTATACAGATTGAAATTGATATCATTAGCATCCTTTCAAACTAATAGAGTCTAACATGAAACTGAACAACTTTTAGTAAGTAGGGTAACGACTAACTAGGTAGGTAAGTACCTATCAACATTTATATCTTTGCTCCGATCGGTTTGCTCCCATAGTAAAAGTTGATGGGTAGACTCTTAGTTTAAAAGGATGCTAATGATATCCATTTCACTCTGTAGATATTTTTTGCGCCTAGCTGTCAGGGGTTTGCAACAGGAAATAAGGGACACAGAATAGGGCTAGGTACCTCGCCACTGGAACCACTGTTCCACTGGATATGTATCCAATCATTGCTTAAGGTGGTTTGAGTCCATACAAAACTTTGTCGTAGAACACTCGTAGACGGTAATAAAAAAATTAATGTTTTATATATGGAAAAATAGCATATAACATCTAGTTTGCGCGTATGAAATAATATTTACAATTTATAGTATAATTACGAAGATATCAAGCTTTGAAATTGTTCATACAAAATTGCAAAGCCTTATACATATCTTCATAATTACATTATAAATTGTAAATGTTATTTGATACGCGCAAACTAGATTTTCTAAGCTATTTTTCCATATATAAAACATTACTTTTATTGATACCGTCTACGAGTGTTCTACGACAAAGTTTTGTATGAAATTGACAACTCTGCAACCACCTTAAACAGAAATTACGGGGAAGAAAACTTGCATTGTAACGGGATCTTGCAATAGGTACCTAAATCTTGTCTACTAGGTAATTTAACAATCTAAGGGCCTGTTTCACCACTTATGAGTAAGTTCTTGTTAGCTTATCCGACAGATAGTTTGAAATATTTTGTATGAAATTATGTCAAAATATCTGTCGGATAAGCTAACAAGAACTTATTCAGAAGTGGTGAAACAGGCCCTAAAAGTTACATTTATTGCCAAGTTTAAATTAAAAATAATTGCTTAGGTAGGTACTAGTTACTTACTTATTACGTTTTGTAGTTACTCTACTTGATTATGACCACTTATGCCTGTAGATACCTACGGTACATAATTCGATTTGAACTTTTGAAATGATCGACTAAAAAAATATTTAAAAATTAACTGTTTCTAAACTAATATTTTAATCTTCGTACAAATTAGGGCAACCGACTAACATTCACATTAGTATTGCTATTGGCACGATTGAAAACAAAGTTTCAGAATTTAAATAGGTAATAAATTTTTTAGGTACTATAGGTTTTAGGTCCGTGCTATAAATGTTTAGTATTAGGAACGTTATGGAACCACCCTAACGATACTTAAGTACATTAAATCTGAAGCCAATTCGTACTCTAATGGCTTTTGAATATTTTACACTTTTAAAAGGCTTCTGGAATGGGAAGGTTAACCATTAAATAATCTGTGGTAGGTAAGTTAAGATTATTTTTTCGATTACAGGTACCAATAACAGCATTAGCTGGTTGGATGGCGTGGCGGTCCAAATTCGAAGAAGTGGAACTGGAGTCATAAATAAATAATTTAATACCAAAGACGTGTTAATTTCCCCTCATTTGTCACAAATAGGTATATTAACATAACGCAGACTTGTTATCTAAACGATTAAAATGACTTATTGTGGATCACAAAACAAGCATAATGCCAAGGTTAAACACAACGTCGTTAAAACTTATTTATATATTATGTAGAAAATGAGTAGAAACAAGGTTAGGTACTTATAAGAATTATCACAGATTCCTTGATGTGTGGTTGGAGTTAGATTGAAGGGTTGAGGTTGAAATTCTGTATATTCCTTGATTGGTCTACTGGGTGTTACAAAAGTAATAATAAAAAATTAAAACGTTTAGGGGGGTTGTTTAGACCATAAACTGAAAAATTTTCACTTTGGGACCAACATCAAAATCGTGAAAAAAAAATCGAGCTCAATTTTTGGGACAGTCCCAGTCCCAGATACATTAAGCTCGAGTAGATTTGTAGTTTAGTATTTTTGTAACAACTTGTATACTTGTATGCGTATAAAAAATTAGCCCAGGGTGGTGCTGTTGACGGCTACCGTCGAGGACATCATCATCATCATATTATGCTTTTTCATATTTTGGTAAACAGGTACTTGAAACCTATACATACAGTCCCGTAAAAAACGGTCCAACGTTAAGGGGAAGACAGCCTAGCTTACCTAAGTAAGTACCTAATAAAACTAATTAAAATTGTTTTAATAAAATCCATAGGGTTACCAAGAAAACTCCTACTTTTATAACCCCCCTCCCAAAGGCTCCCAATTTTAACTAAAAAAAATTAAGGGTGTATTCAGATACAACGAAACTAAACCACTTTCCCTGAGGAACATGGGGTTGGAAATCGAGAAAATTTTTGGACCTCATAAAAAATCGATAAGTACCTAAGTACCTACCTTTGTATGGGAGGTAAAAAAAATATCTAGATTTTCGACTAGTTTTTCATATTCCTTATGGAAACCTGTTTAGTTTCGTCACAACACAGAGTTTAATTAGGTATGTGTTTTACGTAGAGGCAAAAACATAACCATATACGTTTTTTTACGGTTTCCTTCCACACTATCTATCTACCTCCCTAATTGCTCACTTGACGAGTATGTGGACTTGAATACATTAATGCAAATTACGTACGAAGATATTTACTAGCATCAGACTGAACAGTCGCTCACAAACAGGCTCCCAACGTCTATCGTTAGCTAGAACAAAAGTTATAATTAAATATTTTAAAATAGATACATTATTAGCATGTTTAGTTAGACAAAACACTGCAATGTAACAACACGCGCTGAAATAAAGACTGTCGGTAGAAATACTCGTTTTACGTTGCAGAATAGTTCGAAGCCCGCATAACGTATAGTAAGTACTTACCTATAGCTAAATTCAAATGACTATTGGCAATTAAATTCAGCCTATTAACAGTGTTACGAGTTACGAAGAAGACTTATAAAGAGCGAATTTTTCCCAAATGACGGAAAATCAACAGGAGCATAGAGTGAGATAAATTCGCTTGTTTTCCTTATCAAGATTATGGTGTAGCGATAAAAATATCCGACGTTCATTGTGTCACGCGGGTGTTGGTGGTCTACTACGTTACAATAAAACTAGAAGTTACAAGATGCTATCGAAAATATTTACAACGGTCAAGTACACGCTTATTAGTGTAAATTTTCTATTTTTGGTAAGTTTTTGAACTAAGTGCCAAGTTTTTTAAGTGCGTAGTGAAAAGCGGGTGTTGTAAAAGTGTCGTGTTTCAGATCACAGGTGTGATTATCCTGTCGGTGGGCATTTCAGTGCAATCCGCCTACAATGGATACCACCCGTTTATGTCGGAAAGATTTTTCTCTCTGCCAGCGTTTTGTATTGCGACAGGAGTCATCATATTCTTGATCGCCTTTGCCGGTTTTTATGGAGCCTTTATGGAAAATTACCTTATGAATATGGCGGTGAGTATCTTTACACTATTCTTTTCACTTTCATTCACGCGTAATCACGTCATCATCCGAGATCCAGATTTTAATTAATCCTTTTTAGGCTTCTATAGATAGTCATATAAGATCATATAGTCGCATACTTAGCTATAGTAGATTACTCACCGAGGGCAGGAAAGTAAGAAAGTTCTCAGATCTCATATAATCAACAAACGTGTGATCTGAGGCTTTCTTATTTTACTGTCCGAGGTTAGTATACTATTTTTCTCCTCGACGGAGGTGGAAAGCGGCAACTTCGTTTAGCGCAGCGGGACGAGAATTGACGCTTTCCGTCCAGAGGGGAGAAAAGTACATAACATGTAAACATATAAAGGGGAGGTTCATTCTTTTTCTCCTTATATAATGCTAGCTTATACAATGTTTGTAATGTTAGTGGCCCATGGTAGGAATATGAATGAACATTTTTGAGTTATTTTTTATTATTTTGTTTATATTGGGGCTTTTAACCCTGAGGTTATGTCAGCCTAAGTTATGTTTTGACTACTTAGATTATGCGTGGTCGGATAAGCTCTTGCTTGGCCGCTTTTTTGTTTGTTTGAAAAAAGAGTTGGTATCATTCTATAAATTTATATTTTACTCTATGCCTATACCTTCACCTGCCTTCTTGAAGAGAATGATTAGACCATCAAATTGAACAACTTTTTCTATAGGACCAAAATCGAAAGCCAGAAAATACTCAGCAGTCCTTTTTCTTTCGCGATTTCATTCGACTTTGGTCCTATCAAATCAAAATAATTTAAATTATTAAACGTCAATATAGAGAAAGCCTATAGAGAAAGATGTTCAGTTTGATGGTCTGATCATCCCCTTAAAAAATTGTCAACATATTAAGAAAGACCCTAAACAGGGACTTAGAGTTAAAAAAAATCATTACTTACTAATACTCATGTTATTGAACAAGTTTCCCCAAGGAAAGTAAACTAAATTCACCTTTTCGTACCATTGCCATTGCATTTGTGGCAATTGAAAAGTCCACATTGTTGGTACAAAAAAATTCCTTGGTCGTTCAGAATCATGAGAAGGTAGTTACTATCGCGGACTTTTCTGCCTGACCACCACTAGGCTCATTTTAGCTAGCATACTAAAAAACAAAAGCACTGTCTAGCCCCGCCCTATTGATGAATAGACCAATGAATGAATAGTTTCCAAACAATAATTTATGCGCGAAATTATGCGAAAAAAATTTTAAGTGATCAGGCGGAATTTACAATCATCCTTTAAAGTTTATGCAACTATCTACAGTAAAATACTTTACAGGATGTTAGTCAGTCAGAAACTGTAACATTAACTTTAAGGTAGGTAGGTAGGTACTACTATTATTTGTAACGAACATAATCCTTTCGAGGTAGTCAGATACCCACCAACTTTTTAAAGAATTATGGCGTAGCAAGACTGTCTCTCTCTTTTAGCACATTGAAGGTTTCAAGATGGAATAACTGTCAGGTATATTGAAGTTAAGTAATAGAGTGTAAGGCAAAGGCCTCCTCTCACGAGTAATAGAGAGAAGGAGTGGGCCATACTCCACTACGTCGCAGGCCTAGGGTGGATTTGTGGAGGCAAGATAGTTTTATTTAACTTTTTTCGTTTATTAAAAGCTAGTTGTTGCCCGCGTCTCTGTCTGCGTGGACCTTAAAAAGTATCCTATTTTTTAATACAGAAAATATTCTATCTGTGTGCGTAATTTCAATTTAATCCGTTCAGCCTTTTATGCATGATTGAGTCACAAACATTCGCATTTATTAGTGAGATGAGCTGAGATGTTTGCAATCACTTTCGCGAGATTCTAGTTAACATTAATAACATTTAGTGTTGATAGCACTATTGTAACTATTTGGAGCTTGTAACAGAATTAGAATTAGTAAGTAGTTAGTCTTATTTCCGACCGTCTGCCGGCTGCCGGGCCATTTGTCTGCGTCCAACCAAATGTCATTAGCTATTATTGTGCCATAATTGAGACCAATAATAGAGATGACCTGATTAATGTTTTTATCGATTTGCTAGTGACATGACAGAGATGCATGTTGTGATTTAAAACACTTAAAACGTACCTATAATAGGTAGTAGCAAACTTCTGCTACTCCGTTAGTTCTCATAAAATCCGTTTCAGAATATATTTTGTAATAGTAGATTAAAGATTACACACCGAGAGGAAAGTAAAAATGGCCTCAGACCTCATGTAACGACAAACATGTGATCTAAGGCTTTCTTTTTACTGCCCGAGGTTAGTATACTATTTTTCTCCTCGACGGAGGTGGAAAGAGGCAACTTCGTAGCGCAGCGGGACGAAAATCGACGCTTTTCTTCCGGAGGGGAGAAAATAATATAAATCAACACTCGTTGTAGACTTTCCCATGCATTTAAAATTAGATGGTCGCTTGTATTATTGTCACCATTGTGTTTCTCTGCATTGTATTAATTTAAACATAGTATACAGGGTCCAACTCAATATGCTGACACTTTTTTAAGGGGATGATAAGACCATCAAACTGACCAACTTTCTCTCTGGGACCAACATTGAAATCGCGAAAAAAAAATCTGCTGTCCCATACATTTGGCTCGAGTAGGTTTGCAGTTTTGTATGGAACAGATTTTTTTTTCGCTATTTCGATGTTGGTCCCATAGAGAAAGTTGTTCAGTTTAACGGTCTGATCATCCCCTTAAAAAAGTGTCAGCATATTAAGAAGGACCCTATCATAATGCACGGCACGTTTTAAAAAAATTGCCGGTGTAGCTGTCGAAGTGGTGCTCCGTCACTCACGTTTGACAGCTGCGATGAAGTCGTGACGTCACGTGCATCTTGCAAGATATTGACAAGACGCAGGCGGTCATTGAAATAAGGCTTATTTTAGTTTTCGTTCCTGCACTGGTAGCATGCAGCACGTGATACGGCTGTATCACGTCTTTTATCTCGTTCGTTCGCACGCAAATAGAAAGAGAGGGCAGGTGTGATAGCGCTGTATCACTGCGGCATGCTAGCTATGCTGAAGCACAGCCTGAAGCGCAAAGTAACCTATTCTGTGACTGCACTCAACCCGATTTCGCGCGCTTTTTCGATTTTCGAACTTTGCTACAATCCTCTGTGGCAAAGTTCGAAAATCGAAAAAGCGCGCGAAATCGGGTTGAGTGCAGGTTTGGTAATTATGTGCAGTATCTGTTACGGTAGTAACTATTAAGTCTTCGGAGTCGCGTGGCTAAGTTGGTAGTGAGTGGACGTGTCGGCTTGCGATTTAATTGGCCACGTGGCTCCGCCGTTTTATGGCGGTTTCGAGTGTGCGTTTTTGTTTAAAAACGGGGCTTTGAGATCTCCATATCCTATTACGGTACAATATCTAATAAATATATCTTCAACACTTGACACTGGCGAAATCTAACAAGAAAACGCCATTAAATAAAAATAGAATAGAATATATGCCCTTCCCACGAAATTTTGGATAGTTAAAGTAAATGAAATTTCTCAACACGATCCAGAACACTAGTCTCTGTTCCTGTGGTTTGTTAGATTTTCGTTAAAGTTTCTTTAAGAGGCTCAAAGATTTCCGAACAAAATATCTTAAATTAATTCTAGTAAGTATTTAAACTGTATTTACATTTGAACTGAACTGAACTGTCCCCGTGGTCTAATGGTTAAGAGAATTGGGCTCTTGACACGGAGGTCGTGGGTTCGATTCCCACGGGGCACATAGTGAAATGTTACTTTGTGCATTTTACCCCAGTTGGTTAGGACATCGCAGACTGAATCACCTGATTGTCAAAAAAGAAAGATGATTCCGTGCTTCGGATGGCACGTTAAGCCGGTGGTCCCGGCTGCTATCTCTGGTGGGAGTAGTCGTTACATTAAAAACCATGTCAAAATCTGACACTAGGGATTGCTGCTGCCCACACGATAAGAAGAGGAAGATTTCAACGGAAATTTGAAAAACCACAGGAAAATTGGTTACTATTGACAATAGGATGTATCTAATCTAATTTTGTTTGTATGCAGCGCCACAGATTAATTAATAGTTACTACCGTAATATGATGCCTATTCTTTCTATTCATGGTGTCACTTCTTATCAATACTATACCTACTTCCAATAGGAAATACCTAAAGATGTTATTTAGATAAAATAAAGAAAAATATAAGCATTAGTCATAGTACATATCATATAAAATCGATACGATCGATTGCTTTATCATGACAATAGATTGATTGAATTGGTACTAAATTTGTCCTTTTGTTGTGTTCTGTATAGGAACATACCTAGGTCCGTAAATTGATAAACTAATCACACAGACCACGTATCCAGTGGGGATCGGTGGATAGTTAGGTATCCCTCTTCCCGAAATCCGTCAAAATCCGCCGAAATCAGAAATCAGTAGGTACAATATCCCACAATGCATATATAACAGTGAGGAATGATAGGCCAGTGGTATTTATTTATCAATATGCTTAGCATCCTCAGGAAGCAGCTAAGAAAGCGAGAGCAGGGGTTTTGTTGTGTAATTACCAGTGATCGGAATGTCGGGGCATTTTTTGAGCATACAAGTTTGGATACGCCTGAATTTCCCGGAAGTATCCGGATTTAATAAATATGGATTAAAATTTCACGGGATTTACTAGGATTACCTATTTAGATGTCAAGAGACGTTTTTTTTAAAATCAAGAGTATTAGCAGCGCATACTAGAGGCCGCGACTTTGAAACACGCCGCCTGGTACTTTTGACATGTACCGCGCTTAGGTAAATATGTTGACCGTTATTAAACAATGATATTAAGTAACTAGATTAGTAGTTAGGGCACCAAAGCGTTGCCACTTCGAAGATGTCTGCAGGCTTCTTTGACTTCAGTTCAGGCGTTTATCTATAGTGAGCGGACATATCCGTGACGTATAAATTAAGCTACCAAAATGGGGAAATGCGCCGTAAAAGTTTGTAAATCAAAATCGTATTTAATTGCAACACTGATGGCAAAAACAATGCGTAAAAAATTTATTTAGTTTTTTAATTTTATTTTGACAAAATATAGTAAACATACTTGTGAAAAGTAACACCACTTCCTTTATAATTCTTTTCCGACTGTGATTTACAAATTTTTACGGCCCATTTCCCCATTTTGGTAGCTTAATTTATACGTCACGAATATGTCCGCTCACTATAGATAAACGCCTGAACTGAAGTCAAAGAAGCCTGCAGACATCTTCGAAGTGGCAACGCTTTGGTGCCCTAACTACTAATCTAGTTACTTAATATCATTGTTTAATAACGGTCAACATATTTATTTACCTAAGCGCGGTACATGTCAAAAGTACCAGGCGGCGTGTTTCAAAGGCGCGGCCTCTAGTATGCGCTGCTAATACTCTTGATTTAAAAAAAACGTCTCTTGACATCTAAATAGGTAATCCTAGTAAATCCCGTGAAATTTTATCCAAATTTATTAAATCCGGATATTTCCGGGAAATTCAGGCGTATCCATACTTGTATGCTCAAAAAATGCCCCGACATTCCGATCACTGGTAATTACCCGATATAAAATCGGTATCAAATCGACATGGTTTTTTTGATGATCGGAGAAACATATTACCTACTTAAAAATTGGCTAGAATAGTCATAAATACTTTAACGATTTCGTATCCGATATAATCGGAAGCTTACACAATAGGCCTACTGTTCTTCTTTTTCGAGTCGACGACGGCATTGAGTATGACTCGATATCGCGCGAGTTCCAAACAATTTACGACTCTCAACCGTCTGCATCACGTTTCAGTTTGCTGGGGCAATGATAGTGATCTTCGTGTTCCAACTGTCGGCCTGCATAGCCGGGTACGCGCTGAAGGGCAACACCGTGGCGCTGGTGGAACAGCAGCTGGCCAACACCATGGACCTGTACGGCCCTAACAAGACCTACGAGGTCACCAAGCTGTGGGACGAAGTACAAGAAGACGTAAGTTTAACGATGGCCATACGACTTTACGCTAAGAATAATATTAGATTCACAATCATCCAAAGGAAAGTGCACATAAAGCCGAAGATTATCTACTTCTAATGAGCAAGTAGGTTTACCAAATAAAAAAAAATATATTGCCTGACAAAATTACAGATTTTTCCGAATGGAAAAAATTCCAAGAATTTCTCTGTCAAATGCATAGTCCATGTACGATGTACATAAATGCATATACTCACGCCACTATCCCACAGGGGTAGGCAGAAACTACGGTTCACCTGACACTTTATGGACGGTTGAGGGTGCTAAGCACTTTTCCTTTTCGAAGAAGACCGATTATTTGGTCGTGGTGAGTTCTCCTCGGACCCTCCCTCGACTGTTCCACTCACATTGGATCGATAAATCAGTCTTCTCTCATTCATTCTATGTACGTGACCGAACCACCTAAGCATACCTCTTTCAATTCTGGTTACCACATCATCCTTCAACTTACGATGTATCTTCTGAGGGTCTAGGTCTAGGGTGAGTTTAATCTTGTGCATCATCATGCCTATGGTGTAGTGCCCGGTGAGAGCTCCAATGATGGAATGAGCTTTCATGCCGTTCTGTTCGTGCCGTTGTTGTATGGTTTCCATAATAAAAGCCTTTAGTGCTAGTTTGGGATCATAAGAATGTATGTGCCTGTGAGCGTTAGCTTTGCTCATGCTGTTCTTCAGTATGAACTTTGGGTTTATAGGAATCGAGTATATCGAATGTTGTCATATTGCAGATACATTTTTTGCAGTGTTGTAGACCTGAGAGGTTTGACCATTCTAGCTTGTGTCTTAATACTCCTTAAAGTCCTACAAAGTGCTTTAAAATATAAAGAACTCGGAACAAAATAGAGTTTGAAGGTTGAAAGAATGAAATTTATGTTCAAAGTTGAATCACAGAGTATACAGGGTGTTAGGAAAAGTATCATAAACCTTTAAACCACATACTCTACCTATACCCATCAAACTGAACAACTTTTACTATGGGAGCAAAACAAAAGAAGTCAGCTGTCCAATACTAAACTGCAATACCTGCTCGACGCAATCGTATGGGACAGCAGATTTTTTTTTGCTCTGATCGTATAGCTCCCATAGTAAATTTTTTTCTGTTTGATGGGTAGAGTCTGTGGTTTAAAGGTCAATGATACTTTTCCTTACACCCTGTATACTACCGTAAATTGAATGCTTGTTTCCGTACGATCTCGTAGAAAGTTACTTAAATATTTTTGGCTTGCTCTGCCTGGACCAAACCAATGTAGCGGATGATTTTTTAGTCTTAACCTTTACATTATCAACACTTTAGATTGATTTGATCGATTACTAGATAAGGAGATCAGTTTTAAGATTACAATGCATTGTGCTGCTAAAATATGAAGTACCTACACCATGTCGGTATATACGTTTCAGTGCGTCACAGCCATACTGCGTCCTTTAGCAGGTTGAAAATTTCTACCAGTCAGTAACATAACCAATAGATATGCTCCATTGCAAGACTTATAAAAAATGTAAGTAACGTAATTAGGTCGTAATGACTAATGAGGTAAAGTTTAACAAGATTTAACTACTTACGCAGCATTAGTTTGGTACTCAGTATAGTACTGCACCCACGAAGCCGGAAGCAATAGAGATTATATGAACAGCCTTGACTGGTAGTGGTTACGTAAAATATTATATTACAATAGGACAGAGTTTCGGGACTTAACATCTAAGCAGGTGCAAGACTTTGTTTACATCTTGTTTACATCTAAGGAAAAGACTTTGTTTACATCTAACTACAAGACTGTTTATACCTAAGTACTAAGTTTAATAGCGACCCGCCCCAGCTTTGCCCGGGTGAAAAACGTGTATGGTTGGTTCTTCACAAAATCGCTTTGAAATCGATTGCGTGGTTTCAGAGATAGCGTGTACGAATATACAGATTTTTATTTTATACATCAGGGTGCTTACACACTTGCGTTTGAACAACTTTTACTCAGAGACTAACGTTGAAACGGAGAAAAGAAAGTCAGCTGTTTCATTAAAAATGTCAATGTTTTTTCGCGATTTCAACCTTAGTCCCGTAGTGAAAGTTGTTCAGTTTCATGGTCTAAAGGACCCGTTTTAAGTAGGTATAATAACGCATTTAAGTTTACTTACACCCTGTATATTAAGAAGATAAGGGTTGAATTACATCACGTAGCACCGCATCGCATTTTTCCGTCGCTCCATCCTTTTCTGTCACTCAGGAACGTCATGTGCTAGAGCATATAAGATAGACGGAATGCGACCGCGCGTGCGACAGCACGGCCGCGTGCGATCGCGTTCCGTCTATCTTATATGATCTAGCAAATGACGTTCCCGAGTGACAGAAAAGGATGGAGCGACGGAAAAATGCGATGCGGTGCTACGTGATGTAGTTCAACCCTAAGACAACACACCATCACACTGGACAAAGTTTCGGTACCACTGGTGAAACGTGGATGTTCAGAGGTTTCAGAATATCTCTGACTACCCCCTCGGGAAATATAGTCGTGAGCATAAGATAACACAGGATGTAAACAAAACACATAGTTTTGTGACCTTGTGAATGACAATGGATGTTAGTCTGATGATGATTGGAATAGAATAGTATAGTGTTGGTTGCCAGTGAGTGGCATCAGTTTACATGAGACCTCGTTTGAACATCAAACATTTTATCCACTTTTATTCCGAATGTAGCAATAAGGCAATAACAGTCTATTCTGTCAACATTCCAGTTCGAATGCTGCGGAGTACGAAGCGCCAGCGACTGGCTGCCCCACCTCGGCACCAACTCGACCGGCGGGGTGCCCATCAGCTGCTGCCACCTCGTCCACGGCAGCATCAGCACCTTCACATGTAACACCACTGTCGCTTACACCACCGGCTGCGGTGAGGCCTTCGGAGCGTGGGTCAGAGGCCACGCTGGTGCTATTGGTGGTGCTGGTGTGTTCTTGGTTTTAATGCAGGTGGGTTCAAATGTACCGTTTGTTCGCATGAGTACAACTTTCTCAGGATTCCAAATTTTTCGCATTAGTTATTATTCGCATGAGTGCAATATATACTTCTTATTGAAATCCATTGCTGGGCATGGGCTTCCCTTATTACGGTTCCTGTACGGAGAGGATTAACTTTAATGAACGTGCGTGCAACTGACCGTACGTTTTTAACATTTTAAGTTGACTGTACAGGTTCCAAATCGATTTTTAGTGTTCATCTCTTGTCACACTGGACAGAGTTTCAGTACTACTGGTGAAACGTGGATGTTCTGAGGTTTCAGAATATCTCTGACTACCCCCTCGGGGAATATAGTCGCGAGCATAAATGCTAATGTTTCAAATCGTTTTTGTGACAGCTTTCGTTGCATTAAACATTCTTCCATTTTATTTCCAGGGCTTGGCAGTGGCGGGTGCGTTGTGGATGGCCAAGATTTCAAGGGACGATACTTATATTCCATAGAAGTCACTTAGTTTGTAATAATTAATTATTTTAACAAGGGTAAAATAAAGATAAAAGTTTTGAATAGGTGCTGTTGGTTATTTTCTGATTGCAAGATAGATATGATTGCAGAATTGATAACAAAACTTCTAATTTTAGTTAGTGGTGTGCTGGTCAGTATAATATATGGATATATGTGTTTTGTAAATAACGTAGGTAAGTAATAAAATATTTAGTCGAAGAGAGAAAATACAAGATAGTAACTATAGTACTTATACTGACCTGCCCATGTGGTGTGATATTTATTCGATAAATATACCTAATATCTTTTTTTATAATTCTAAATCAGTTTACAATCTTGCAGTCAGAACACAGGAATTTGAGTGAAATGAGCTATTCTAGAGAAAAAAACGACATCGGGCAAAGATGGCGTTGAAATTGACTATAGTTTATTTACTTATTTTTATATTATTGGATAAGAACTTTCAAGTCCCATCTATCGGTAAGGTATGGCTCATTGGTATGATAGATTATGCTATGAATTGAAATGTTACTTGTTTTGTTTTGTTGTTCTATTAAATGTTTTAATTTATCAAAATTGTTTTTCCTTCCAAGTAAAAAGTTATGACATCTTAGCAATATTTGAATAGGTACATACCTACACAAGTTTTTTTTTAAAGCTGCTTTCGTGTAGAGTGTATGGAGGTGCTACTTGGGAATGTTCCTCCATTGAAAAGGGAAGATCTTCCACCAGGCTTAGTGTGAAGCCTGGGGACCGGCCGTGGTCCAACAGTTCTTAGTTGGACCTTGTATATATATCGAATCTCTGTGATTATTTCTCTTGCGCGATTTATGTCTCTCATTCGATTGTGAACCTTATTTGTAGTAGGTTACGAGTTACGTATTTACGGTGAACGTTGTCTTTTGTATGGAGCATATTTCTGAGAGCGACGGTAGCGCCATCTGTTAGCTTCTTTGCTATAACTTGTGGGTGTAGACATCTATGGTAAGTCCCCACAAGTGCAAGCAATTTAAATACGCGATTTAGGTGATCACTATTCGATCCTGTGTAGCTATTAAATACTGATTGATTTCTATTGCCCATTAGGGGTATGTTTTTGGGGACCACTTGGTACTCATACACCCAGGTGGACCCCGGGTTTGCGTAAGTATCCGTTGTTCACCCAGGTGGACCCCGGGTCATTGTGAGTGCCCATAGTTCACCCAGGTGGACCCCGGGTCAGTATAAGTGCCCGTAGTCCACCCAGGTGGACTTGTCAGGTGGACCACGGGTAAGGAACGGTTTTGAAGCATTCGATATTCGATTCGCAAGTTCGATTCGCAGATTTAATTGGAATGTAGGTAACTAGGTACTTATACAATAGTAGAGGTACTATTCGCTTGATACATCTAAAACAAGACAAAAAACAGCTTTAAACCTACTTTGATTAACCAACATCTATAAGACTTATCCAAGCAGAAAATTACAAGCAATTTTAAACGACGAGTCATCAACCAATTCCATGGTCATTGTCATTCGGTTACAAAGTAGGCACAATACCGACATAAACTTGTAGAGGTACCTAGGCATTGATAACAATGCAGATGTAAGTAACAGGTTAGACATAAGTCTCAGCCACATAAATCAATCAATATTTTTACCGAATTTAATAGGTAGGTACACTATGAATAGATAGAATCAAGATAGTTTAGGTACAGGTAACGCAGTGCGACTTGAGGCGAACAACACACGCAAAGGTGCTAACATCATAACCCTCCTTTATATGTTGTATTTTGCGGCAGCGACATTGTGAGGAAGCGACGTTTTGCGAAAGCGACATTGTGCGAAGTGGACCTTTTGCGAACGGTTGACATTTTGCGAAGTGGTCATTTTGCGCCTAAGCTATTTATTTTTGATCCCTCTACCAAAAGAAATGTACCACACACCCAGAAATTTGGCAAATGACAACACCAATGTCACAAAAGAAGAATCTGCCCAAAGTAGAATCTGTCCAAAGTATAATCTGTCCAACGTAGAATCTGTCCAAAGTAGAATCTGTCCATAGTAGAATATGTCCAAAGTAGAATCTGTCCAAAGTAGAACATGATGTCCAAAGTAGAATCTGTCCATAGTAGACCAAACGTGTTTATTCACTAAATTGATCACTTTATGCATGGCGGTTGGCGTAATGGTTACCACGCAGTACTGCCAAAATAGAGTCGTCATCATCATAATAGGCTTATATGACCCTATTTTAGCAGTCCGCCAAAACGCCATTAACCTAAACGTCCCAATGCACGGCACAGGCCTACCCTCAAGGAGCGTGTATGGGCGTCAGTCCACCACGCGTGCTGCCCAATGCGGATTGGTAGATCATACCACAGGATCAAACGCATCAGGATTTCTTCTTCAGCGTATGCAGGTTTCCTCACGAGACGTTTTCCTTTACCATTTGAGAGCAGTCGGTATTACGTAAATAAGTTATAAAATAAAACGAGACCCCATTTGCACCCTTTGGGTATAAGTACAGGATAAATTTTGTATCACTGCGGATAACTTCAGCATGTATTCTACTCATCAAACTGAATAACTTTTACTACAGAGCCAACATTGAAATCGAGAAAAAAAAAACAGCTGTCCCATACATTTGAGTCGAATAGGTAGGCAGAAGGCTGTATAACCCAGGCGTTTTATCACCAAATAGTGATATAGTACGCCTATAATGGTAACCATTGTGACTGCTTGTACTATAAAGGTTTTTAAAAGAGCGTTTTGATTCTATAAGATTAAAGAGCATTTAAGTTCTATAGTTCAGCTCTTAGAACGCTTACAGGACCATACAAAAGAACCTTTAAAGTGTTACACTGTAATCGATATGAAAAAAGCGGATATGGTACTATTTAGTACTATAGACAACCTTACTGACACTTTTATGTATCTATTTTGCACTAATAATGAGTCGAAATTGTTATTACAGTACTAGTATTGAAGCTATATCGAAAACCCTATTATAGGATCAAATTGCACTATAAATTTACCATTACGTAATGTTTTAGCTTCTTAAAAGCTCCCTCCACACCGTTATGGGGACAGTTCTGTGAAAGTCACGAAAACTCCACTATAGTACTAAATAGTACCATATAGCTACTCCTGGTGCCGTTGCTAATGAACATAAATGGCTTAAATTGCTTTATAATTGAGTTTGTGGTACTGCTACGAGACTAAAGCGTGACATAAAAGTACTAAAATTAACGCTTTATGTACTAATTAGATCTGTTACTAACTTTTGAGTACCAATTATATCACTGGTAATTCATAAATGGTGGCATACTGTCATGGCTGCTGTTTTCTGCAATGATAGCACATTAGCAGCACGGCTGTAGCCAATGTGTACTATAACAGCCATAGTCGGGACAATTCCTTATTTTATTAATTTACATTTTATTAAAACACGAAAATTATGAGGGCGCATTGTCAAATTTGAAATCAGCATAGTGATTTTATCGATACAATTATTTTCGCAAGTGCAAGTTACGGCAGAGTTACGGTCCATGGATGTTTTGTAGTATGTCCTTTTTATTAGGTAAAACATGTTACGTTAAGCAATGGTGAATGACATAAATAAAGCATATTATTAACATACCGAAATTTGTTTTGTTAGTTAAGCGCTTAAGCACTTAGGATAGCGAAACAGAATCGATTACGGTGCAAAATAGCACTATCAACGTTTTTCGGTTACTTTTATAGTAGTAGATTTATCACCGTGAGAGCCTTTATGTAATGTTTATAGAATAAATTAGTGATAAAACTAGGGCCTTTTTGGGGTTCTCTAGACGTTTACAACACCATTATAGTGCTAATCATGAACACTAATTCGCACGCTCTAAAAAGTTCTCAGGACTTTTATAGTACCAGATTTTGCTTTTTGGGTTGTACTCTGCAGTTTTGTATGGGACAGCTGATTTTTTTTGCGATATCGAAGTTTGAAATTTGTTCAGTTTGAGGAGTAGAATACGTGCTGAAGTTATCCGCAGCGCAGTGATATAAAATTTACCCTGTAGGTACGGAAACCTAAAAAAGGAACTAAAATAAAACAAATTATAAAATAACCTGCAGCTAACTTCACATCGACTAAAGTTATTAACTGCGTAAATACTCGACAGAATGAGGATAAACAACCAAAAACTAAACGTATAATACTGAAACATTAAGTCTACCATAGTTACATAAAATTGACGTGTTGTTTGCCCCACACTTAGCACTACCGCATAAGCAGAAGCTAATTGGTGGCAAGAAAAATCGACCATTTTCATGGCATTGAAATAGTTTGCTGCCAACCGTGGAGCGAGCGGTGTGTTAATATTTGATACCTTATCACTTGTAGATAAAGTCCTCTGAAATTACCTTTCAGTGCTGTGCCGTGTATGACAAGAAGGACACGTATTGTTTTTTTTATTTTAACAAAATAAAAATGGAGAACAGCCTAGAAGTAGGCATGCGGTGCATAAAGTATATGCTACTTTGTGTGACGGCAATTTTCGTGGTAAGTGTAAAATTTTCATTGTTTTTACTAATAGCGATAGTGGCTAAGTTATTTGTTGAGTTTATCAGCGTTTTTATGTCTGCTTTCGAGGTCGTTTAGTACAGGTAACAACACAGTTGTTCTAACAGAATTTATACATTAACTTTTTTTAGTGTGGATAGTTGTGTTCTCTATTGTACACATATAGATCGGTAAGTTAAGGCATGCTAACGATAATATTGTTTTAAAATAGCTACATAGCTATCATGCATGTGCTACATTAACTACTGGAGGCTATTAAAATAAAGGTAATTAAAATTTGATTGACTTTTCTAATTACGATTTATGGTGAAATAATGGATTTTCTTTCTATTCTAAAAGCAGAAATATAACTAATAGTTTATCTTGCTACAATATCACAGTCTAAGTGGAACAAGTGTTTGTAGCGGTATAGTTCCGGCTATGAATGGATCACCCTATTTCTTCCCCAGGGAGTCGTACGAGTTAGGAGGGACAAAGTTTCTTATGCTGGGTTTTGTGGCAGAAAGTCGAACCACCTATCAGCACTTGACACGTCATTCAATCAAATTTTAAAACCTTTAATATATGCTAAAGTCTTTAGCCTAAAGATGAGCCTTGGTAGAACTGCAGTCGTCATCAGCCTATATACGTCCCACTGGGAGGCGTAGGCACTAGGAGGGCGTTTCGGAGCGCGCTCCATACAAACGTCCTATATTTTTAATACTAACCAATTAAAGTCAATGAAATTTTGCAGAAACAATCTAGAAACAAATTTCTATGCTTGTATGGAGTCAGATTTTCGTTAAAATGTATAGTTTTCAAGTTACAGTGCCTCAAAGATTTCCATACAAATCTTAAATTAATCCTAGCATTGATACTGTATATTTTAACGAAAATCTGACTCTATAGAAGCATAGAGATTTGTTTCTAGATTGTTTCTGCAAAATTTCATTGACTTTAATTGGTTAGTATTGAAAATATCACCATAGTACGTTTGTATGCAGCGCGCATTTTCGCTCTCGGAATAATTCTTCTAATATTCTCTTAATACACCACGCGTGCCCAATGCGGATTGCGGCAACTGCAGTACGTGTTAAAAGAGAAGTTGTAGTAAAGTTTTTCGTAACCCTGAAATGGATTTTGGTCGTGATTGTATGCCAGGAAGGAAACACTGTAGTTTTACAACACGGAAAAACATGTTTTTATACCTATAGTCATCTATATAGTACCTATATAGAACCAGAATTATTTTAGCATCAGATAATATAATTACTATTTGTACCGACATGGCACGATTAGATTGTCTCTTCGTGAATATACCTACGTCTTTAATTTAATAACATAATTACGCGCAGATATGTCGTGACTATTATGACATGCATGTGTGACTTGCAAGACATTTCTCAGTGCCTCTGTAATTTGTTCACATACATAAATATAATTGAAGTCGTAAACAAAGATCGCCATAAGGCACAATTTCAAATAACAATCCCTTTTCTACAACTAAGTACTCTGTTGAGAATAGAATACTGCACAAAAGGGTTCATACTAACTTGCCAATATATTTTTCACCTCACAAGCTCGGAAAGATTCTGTTTATCATTCGAAATCCGAGTGCAAAAGCGCATTTTATCCGCTAGCGTGGAAAGAGTTTTTGAAATTCGAATCTGTCTATTTCAATATTTTACTATACCGCCAATCTACTGAAAATGCTTAATAACTATTTCATGTTACTGGCCGGCACGAAAAAAAAAACTTTTTAAAATGTTTAGCAATTCACTTTTTTTCCTCGCTGTTGTCTTAGATCAAAATAAAATGAATGGATAGGCCTTCGCGAACATTTCAAACCAGAAAAATGAGGCAAAACAAATGAAAGGTTTACTTCAAATTTGTATGCAAGTGCCCTAGATTTGACAGATAATGGCGCTAGTTTGTATGGACCAAGTGCAGTGCACCAGTAGTTTGCTTCAACTTACCGTGCTTTATTAGGCCTATCCATTAATTTTATTTTGATCGAAGGCTGTTGTGAGGTGAAAAGATATGTGTTTCGCTCGGTTGCAAAGTTATTCTGCGTCTCGTACCATTGAAATCTTCGCTAAGCTCAGGATTCTATTATTTGAATGAACCACGAGCGAAGCGAGAGCCTAGAGCCCTTCGTTTGCTCAGGTTTCAATACAAGTACTCCCGCCAAAAAGCAACTTTGCAGCCTAGCATAACAAATAACTATTATTCACTTAGGTCATAAAACATATGGCTATATGTGATATTGTAGTATTGTAAAACGTTAGTACATTTTCCTGCTGCGAAACTAAAAATAAGCAAAGCCTGAAGTCATCAGAGATAAGAAATGCACGATTACAACCGCAATTGTTTAGAATTGTGTGACTCAATTAAAATGATAGATCGAAAGAAGTTGATATTATACCTACCTATACAGGGTCCAACTTAATATGCTGACACTTTTTTAAGGGGATGATCAGACCATCGAACTGAACAACTTTCTCTATGGGGCCAACATTGAAATCGCGAAAAAAAATCAGCTGTCCCATACATTTGGCTCGCATAGGTTTGCAGTTTTGTATGGGAAAGAAGATATTTTTTTATCATCCCCTTAAAAAAGTGTCAGCATATTAAGAAGGACCCTATATAATATACCTACATAAATTAGCGTCCGCTTTTCCATTCAGTCAGAGTGGTGAGAAACATCGCCTACAGTAAATACTACCAATCGCCTTCTTTAAGTTGTATACATGGTGTAAACTGGGACCATGCAAATACCACCACCACCACATGCACCTTGCATGCATGCATTTGCTTAAGACCATCAGACTGAACAACTTTCACGATGGAGCCAACACCGAAATCACGAAAGAAAGTGTTTGTTGTTCTATAGAAAACGTCAATAGCTACTCTACCAAAATGTATGGAACAGGAGCAGCTTTTTTTTTCGCGATTTCAATGTTGATCCCTTAGTAAAAGTTGTTCAGTTTCATGGTCGGGAGCACCCCCTAAAATATGTACTTGACCTACGTAATTTTACATCCTGTATGACGCAAGATGGTCTCTAGGCTCTTATCATAATCATAAGGCCATATGCTAGTCCACTGCTGGCACAGATCACCTCCAATAGATACCGCATACAGGGCCGCCGACGCGCACCACACATCTATGATTTTGTACTGATATAAGCAACGGGATAGAGCGAGATCGGAATAGTGCGACCTTGAAATGGCCAATCATGTTGCATTATTTCGTGCCCCGCTACCCGCACCTACCACCAAAAATAGTGACTTCGGGCCTGTACGAAATTTTCATCATGCGTTATCTATTGGGGGTAATCTGTGACTGCTGGACATAAGATCCCCCCTCCTAGGAGGGTCATGAAGCCTGATCTCCAGATTTAAGTATTCAGGATTTAATCGTTTATTCATCTAGCCAGACTGACGTCCGAACTTATTGTGGGTAGACTGATAGAGATGGGTTATAATGCAAAAATTGTTAAAAACTGCCGAGTCGACGTTTGTTCAATCCTGAAACCTTAGAGAAAGTAAAGCACTCTACAACTCGGTATTTGATACCTACCGCGAAAGGGATTATGTTTAGGTACGTATCTACCTACTGATAGCTACTTTCCTTGTAGACATTACAGTTTACAAGAAATATCGTGATCGAAGGTAGTTGTATACCTATAGGGTGTTACATAATTAAGTAAAAATAAATATTTAAAACTCTTAAGGGGGTTGTTTGTTGTTTAGACCGTGAAACTGAACAACTTTCTCTACGGGACGAACATCGAAATCGCGAAAAAAATATCCCATAGTTTAGTCGATTTGTAGAGTATGGAACATCAATTTTTTTTTCGTGATTTCGTTATTAGTCCCATAGTGAAAGTTGTTTGTTTCATTAAATGTTTATTTGTATTTTTGTAACACCTTGTATACCTAATAGTAGCGCGTGTAAGAGGGATAGCCCTATTCAGAATAAACATTTAATAAGTAGTGTTTCCATCCTGAAAACTGCAATATGCTAAAAGTGAGCCTATCTAACAACTACAATACATACATACATATTCTCACGCCTATCTAACAACTATATGCGCCTAAAATAGCTACCTATATATCTGGCTGATTTAGCAAAGTTTCTGACCAGTCCGAAAGGGACTATATGGTCGTGAGTTTATGTATATACCTAATACCAGTGTCCCACTCCCAACATTCTGTCATTAAATAGAAGTAACAAAGGAATACATTAGGTACGTTTTGTCATCACCTGGCGTGATGATAACTAACTATGAATCGATAATGCGTGCTTAATCAGAGATGTCAGTATAATGTAGCTGTTATCTTTGATAAGGACAATATTATACATGATTCTATATAATGAATCATACCTTTACCTATATTTACATGTAAAAGTAAACATAGAGCCAGTTGCATACAAGTTTCGTCCTATTTTCAAAATAATAAAAGTAAAAAAAATGTTATTAACACAATCTAAAAATACAAACCAATATCTGAGTCGGTACCTTGTCAGATTTTCTTTTAAATATTTTAGTTTCAAATTAATTTAAGATTTGTATGGAAATATTTACGACTGTAACTTTGGTTAACGACCAAATTGGCAGCATACTTAAGAAGGGTCACATCAATGTACCCGAAACCGACGAGCGTGTATGAAACGACTTATGAGTAGGTATGACTGTGGAAGAGGCACAAGAGGTATGTCAGGATGGTAGCCGATGGCGATCAATTATCTCTGCCTACCCGAATGGGACACAGGCGTGAGTATATATTATGTATGTATACATATGTGATAAATATAAATAAAAAAATGCAGTCAGCCATATGTTTTCAATGTAAATACTTATAATAGTGTAATATAGTAATTTCTAGCCATTAGTCAAGCTTTAGTCACATTTTCCTGTTTATGTTAATTAAATACTAACATTACTCATTAATTTAATCAACAATAATACCGCAGAATTAAGATTAAACAAAAAAACCATTGAAAATTAATAACAAGAAAATGGAATAAGTAGAGACGTAATGAAAAATAATACTTACTTATTCCATATAATTAATCGGTTGAGGCGGGCTGAAATACTAATTTGCAGAATAGGTCACTTTTCCAACCGTATTCATATTTGTCCGATCCGCCCCACCCATACACACCACCGACTAGTGTGCGAAAGAGACAACTTCAGCTAGGACCGATTTTATCTACATAAAATCGACGAAAACAGCATTTAGTATTCCCTTGTTTTCTCCTCCAAAACTAAACCGATTTTAATAATTCTTTCAAGAATAATATGAGAAAGACTTTGGCTATGTCTGTACGTTTTGATTTTTTTGTTTATATTCGTCAAATTGGTTTGCTGGATGTCTGAAAACGGGTGGCAAAATTTGTCATTTTCGAAGGTCCCTAGTTCACACAGTAATTCATTTATGCAAAAAAGCAAAACATAGGGACATAGCAGAAGTGACATAGATTGTATGGTAAAAAAATGTTTGCTCTAGTGTCATTATCCAGGGAGAAAACAGGGGAATACGTTTGTATGGAAAAAACGGCACTCGCCTATCCTCTTAAAATTCAGTTGCAAATTTGACCCTAACATAAATACATTCTTATACATACAAACATTGCAAGTTAAATAAAAGCTTGTAAAATACAAAATAGGCTTTCAAATAATTTCTTTGCGTTCACATACTAAGTTAGTTGTGTTAGTGTGTGTATGATTGAATACCTGTTATGATAACAAAGCCGGTTTTTACGTTATGCGCTTTTGTTATAAATACATAATTAATTCTTGATAAAAATGTTACCTACTGTATAGGTATATTATTTTCCCCATTATAATGTCTGTAAGTAAAACTAAATCCTATATAGGGCCTTTCTTAATATGCTGACGGTTTTTATAGAGGATTATCCATGGATCTTATTCATAAATTATACCACTCCTCCTTACAAGCATTGATACAAGAAAATTGGCAATTGCGTCGTCGATATTTCCAATTTTAGGTGTGTCCCTTTCTATCCAATGACGTAGTTACGAAAATGACAGGAGAGGAGCTACAATTTTGTACGTTGGACAAAGTTAACGTCACAAAAAACAACGACGCGACGGAAAAGAACTATCATTTTCATTACCTACCACAAAAGAGTATTATCATGTTTCACGTCTTGTAAGGCAGTCTGCACTCCACTATAGAGGATTCCAAACTTCTTGGGATTATCAAACAATCAAACTAAATTACACTCTCTGTGGCTATAAAAAGCCGTGGTGGTCCAGTGGCGAGTAACCTTGCCTGCCGTGCAGGAGGCGATGGTTCGATCCCTGTTTAGGCCGACTCGTACCAATGAGTTTTTCGGAATTTATGTACGATTTGTAACATCACTGGCTTTTCGGTGAAGGAAAACATCGTGAGGAAACCGCATGATTCAATTACGAGGCATGTATTTTACGCACTGTCCATTATAAGTGGCGACGGGCTCACCCCCCGTCACACTGGACAGAGTTTCGTTACTACTGGTGAAACGTGGATGTTCTGAGGTTTCAGAATAACTCTGACTACCCCCTCGGGGAACATAGTCGTGAGCATATGCTTATACCTATGCTATGGGACTAAAATAGAAATTGCGAAAAAAAATATGCTGTCCATTTGAGTGCAGTATTTCGCAGTTTTGTATAAAAACATTTTTTTTCGATATTTTTATGTTTGTCCAATACAGAAGAAGTTGTTCAGTTTGATGGTCTGATCATACCCTTAAAACATTGTCAACATATTAACAGAGACACTGTTTAGAACTAGGTAAATACATAAATTATAAGAAAACAATTTAATAAATAAATTAAAGAAAATTAAATAAAAATTAAAAGACCTTCCAAGTCCGGACACGTGTATTTATGTGTTCGACGCCGAAAAATTCACCAATTACAACAAGTTTACCAATACAGCGTCCCCAACCTCACAACGAATATCTTTGCTTCCAGCTGACTTCAGCGCTGATAATCTCAGTGGGAACGACAATCTTCGCGATCTACAACGATGTGTCGTTCTTCCTGGAGGACAGATATTTCTCCCCGGCCACCCTGATCGTCGTCGTGGGCATCATAATGCTGTTCGTATCCCTGTTCGGTTGCATCGGAGCACTGAAGGAGAGCACCTGCTTGGTTAATATTGTAAGTATGCAAGTACTATACAACGATGTGTCGTTCTACCTGGAGGACCGGTACTTCTCCCCGGCCACCCTGATCGTCGTCGTGGGCATCATAATGCTGTTCTTATCCCTGTTCGGTAGCATCGGAGCTTTGAAGGAGCACCTTCTTGGTTAATATTGTAAGTATGCCAGTATTATTCAACGATATGTTGTTCTTCCTGGAGGACCGGTACTTCTCACCGGCCACCGATAGATCAATATCAACAATGGCTGCATTGACCAGCACAGGCACATAGCATTAATAAAAAAATTAATGAAATATGCTGTATTAAGGGGAGAATGAGGAAATAGGAGTCAGCGTACAATGCTGGTCATGATTATAGTGTCTAAACATCAATTTTCTCCCCTACACTAAAGATGCGGCAATCTTAACGCTAAAAAGCGATCTTCCACACTTCTTTACGATACAGGAAATATAGGAAGAATGACCACACCGAGAATGTGCGGCAAAGGTTTTTCCTTCCTCAACAATTTAGCACGAACCTAACGAATGTTCTTATTCCGATTATAAAACACTATTTTCCTCAACAGTTCGCAGTTATCCTCAGCATCGTGCTGCTCCTGGAGCTGGCGGTGGCCATCACGGCTTACAGCCTCAGGTCTCAAGTCGGTGACGTGCTGGACGCGAAGCTGAGGGCCTCGCTACCTTACTACTACAAGAGCTATGAGGTCCAGGGTGCCTTCGACTTCATTCAGAGCAGGGTAAGAAAGCCTTTGGTTTCGATGGGTCATTGAGTTCGCCTTGCTATATCGTCTTGAAGATATTTACGCATTATGGTAATACAGCGTTAGAGACTTGCTGTTTCTCCATGGTGTGCTGGGCGTTTCGGAACGTGTCTTTTTTCTGAAGCGTTAAACCGTAGAATAAAATTGATTTTATTAATATTTAAAATAGCGTGGCATTATTTCAACTAACGCGGAAAATGGATGTGCATTTCCCTTCTTTTTGATGTTGTCATAAGGAAATGTACCTTCATATAAAAATCTCTAGACACAAAGGAAAACTAGTAATATGTAAATTTATCGAAATAGATACATTCATTATTTTGACCGCAAACAGGAGATACAAGGGCTTTTAAATCCAGACACACCACAAATATCCATAACCTATCGGGTATTCGTCTTTTGCTTTGGCAGTCTGATCAGACAGATCCCATCACCTCACCAACCAAATCTACATCAAATGCATTCCTTCTTAAATCTCATCGTCAAATTATAAAAATTAATTAATCAAATCAGCCCGTATCAACCCTTTTTTTTAGCCTATTTCATCCCACTGCAGGGCAAAGGCCTCTCCCCTGCTCCTACTTAGATTGGATAAATTAAATATGTAGCGGAATTAGCCTATGTGAAGAAGGTACAACCTGAATTCTTCAACGTGTTAAGTCTTTCAGAATATAGTCACCTAAAGTGTTATTGCTGACTCCCAAATGCTTAAATTTACAGTTAAACTGCTGCGGAGTGGATTCATACGAAGACTGGGCTGGAGTCTCCCCACCACCAACTGTCTCGGGCATCGCTGTGAACAACCTCACCGTTCCCAACTCTTGCTGCGCTGAAACCCACTTCGAGGTCATCGGTAACATGGAGGTCGATGAATGCGTGAAGCTGTACGCTAACGGATGCCTTCCCAGGGTCAACTACTTGGTCTACCAGAGCGCTGGACTGCTGGGCGCCGGTGCTTTGACTATTGCTTTCATTCAGGTAAAGCTACATTTTAGTTAATTTGTTGTAAACGTGGATCTTAAGACATATGATTTGCAATATGTCAGTTGTGTTAGTGGTGGGGATTTCGACTTCTTAGTTATAAAAGCAGCCAAGTACGCAGTTAAAGTGCTTAACACAAATTCACTCGTATCTTCCTTGCCCTTTTCAATCTGATGGAATAGCTAATAGCCGTCGGTGTCGGGTGCTGTACAAGGGCATCTCCATGGGAAGGGCAGCTGTCCCCCCTAGAGAGCTGTCAAGAGCTCGCTAAGCAAATCAAATCAAATCAAAATGTTTATTCAAAATAATATCACATGGATATTAGCTTTCTGGCGTCATTTTTTACTCTATCACCGCGTCGGCTTTACACGTAAGCTTTACACATTGAAGTTGAAACCGTTCTTATTACATTCGCCATAGAGGCAAAGACTCGCGCTACAAGTGGAATTCTTTCATGCTCTTGACTGTAGCTACAATTCATATTTTTCTCATCCTCCATAATATTAACTTAGTGCTGTAAAAGTCAATAAACCTTTCATCGCCAATATTTCTGATGCTCTCACCGTTCAGCTCTCTAGCGGTTATAGAGTCACTGCATCCGATCCCTTTTCTTCGCATAGTAGGTCCAGTCAAATGTTCAGTTCGCATTTTCCTCGTAAACAAGAAATTCACGTGACCAGACATTTAATTGTTTTAGCCTACTTTTTTTGCTGGACTGCAGACGAATCTGTAGACTTCATCGCAGACGAATAAAATACACATAAAAGGCTATAATGTTCAAACGATTATAGGTGGTGACGGGCTCACCCCCCGTCACACTGGACAGAGTTTCGGTACTACAGCGCCCGCGGCATGGTGCCTAGATAAACGTTTTATCGAGCCTGCTAACTCGCTCGATCGCGCGCAAAAAGAAAGGGAGCTAGGGCGCGATAGCGCTTTATCGCGCGATCATGCCGCGGGCGCTGGTGAAACGTGGATGTTCTGAGGTTTCAGAATATCTCTGACTATACAGAGCATATGCTTATGCTTATGCTATGCTTATGTTCAAACGATTCTTTTGTTTCCAGCTAATCGGCATCGTATTCTCGTTCTCGCTGGCCAGTTCGATCCGCAAGGCGAAGTCAGAGCGCGAGCGCAGGAAGTGGGAGATCCAAGAGCGCATGATCAACGCCTACACATCTCTCAACCCTTACACTGAGAAAGAAAAACAGATCGTCTACGTTCCTTTCCACGGACAAACTAATGCTTAAAAATAGAGGCTGAATTATGGATGGGCTTGCTCTATCTATGTTTATAATTTCTTGGCATGGCGGTGATCTACGCCACAACATTAAGGGCCTTTTTCACCACTTCTGAATAAGTTCTTGTTAGCTTATCCGATAGATATTTTGACATAATTTCATACAAAATATGTCAAACTGTCTGTCGGATAAGCTAACAAGAACTTACCCAGAAGTGGTGAAACAAGCCCTAAGAATTTTATTGGTTTTTGTGTCCTTATGGTATAAAATAAATATGACTGCATTCATCAGTCATCGGTAAAATTATTAATTACTAATACCATAACTAATGAGTCAAATGTAAATACGATACGAACTTTCCTGTTTACAAGTCTGTAACGGGTACCTATATTATTGAGTGCAATCGTGTTTATTATGTTAGGTATGCTTCGTTCGTATGCTGCAAAAGATATTGATGATAAAACTAAGCCAAGACAAAGAGACAGAGGACAGTACCTAGTTATTTGTAAATAATAATACCTACGTATTTAATTAACGCATATTACTTCTATAAGCATTTATAGAATTAATTTGCAGGCAAAATTTAATTTTAAGTTATTATAAACAATTTGTGAGTATTATGGCATATGTAAGTATTTTCGAGATTTCTATGGAAAGCCAAATAGCATAATTGTGAGTAGGTTTATGTCAATACAAATTTGATAAATATATTTTTAAAGAATATCGTCTAGTTTTATTGCATTCAAAAATAATAAAACTATGCCAATGCAAAATGTGTTTTTATTAAAACACAAATAACACAAATGTATTTTGCTCGGTAATGGACGTCCTAATTAGTCATAGGGTAGGTTAGTACCTACGATTGACATTTCAGACTATTTCATTTTTCTTTGGGTGCTTCATCAAAAGCATCCCATGTTTCTAATTTTGATACGGAACAGTCCGCAAAACTTGTAAGTATTTAAACAAAAAAAGACACAGTTTTCAATCATCAGTTTCAACATTAAATTTGCTGTATTGGATTGAAATTAAAAAAAAAAATGGGTAAGTTGGTCGACAGTACCTATGGTATTTGAATTTATATGAAATAGTAGATGCCTGCGTGGAACTTAAAAAATATCCTGGTATCCATGCACAGATGCGTGCCAAATTTCATTCAAATCTGTTCAGCCGTTTATGCGTTACCTATTGAGTGACAAACATCAAAACTGTCACATTAACAATAATATTACTGAGATGTAGAAAACACTGCGAAATAATAAAATGATGAAACGTTGCTAGAGTCACGTTGCAGGGTTTGCCTCGAACACTTGTCTCTCGCGTGGTGTTCGCGCGGTTCGCGTCTTAGCCTGCCACGGGTCTCCAAAATCCTTCTGAGTTGTTCTTACTCAAAAACATTCCTCGAGATTGGATAGACACTCCCTCAAATAACTTGACACTGGCGAAATCTAACAAGGAAACGCCATTAAATATAAATAGAAACGTTGCTAGACATTGAACTGACGGAACGTAGACTACTCGACGAACAATTGATTATCTATCTATTATGTGTACCTACCTATGGACTGTTGTGTACCTATGAAACTGTTGTGTACCTATGGAACTGTTGTGTACCAATGGAACTGCGGCAGTCTATGGGTTTAGGAGCAGTAGTTTTCAGCTTTTCGTTTTTTGTTACGTAATTACTCGTATACATCTCAAACTCAAATTTTTTATATTCAAAATAATATCACATATATAGCTTTCTAACGTCATTTTTTTGTCTCTACCTCTCCGCATCGGAAGGTATTGCGTCGTAGAGAAGATGGGCCAGAAACTCTACAACACACATCTTTTAAACAAAGCATAATATATAATGTACATGTACAATTACAATATGTTAAGTTACATAGTTTAACATTGTCAAGACATTGAAGACACTACTACATAGTAGAGTGAGAATTCTCTTAATTCTTCGACTCTACTGTCTGCCTACTACTATTGTATCTCGTAGAGCATTGAAACAAAAGAGACCAATCTAACTACCTATATTATAGCTTCGTGAATTTTCCACGAGGCACGAACAAATAGATATGCTAATACTGATAAGCCGTATCATTATTTTAACTGAAGATAACCGTGACTGAATGACGTCAACATTGTCAACCTGCTGAAAATGGTAGTTGCATGGCACGATTTCGATAGGTAGGTACCTACTTATAGGTATCTAAACTGTTATAAATCTGTATAAATAAGATGTTATTTTACAAGAAATGTACGATATGGTTTTAAGATGTCCCTGACTCTAAACGACAAATTTTTAGATTTTTTTGTTTGTTTATTCGAGCATCACATAAAAACGACTGAACCGATTGTTATGAAACATTTTTGTTTGAAAGCTTATGATTTGACTTAAAATCTGGATTTGTTCGGATGAAGACGCGTGTTAAAGCACATATTACTAATAAGTTACTACAGCTCGATTCATAATAAAAACGCATATACTTACGTATAAGTACTAACTTCTTATTTTTTATCCTGTACAAGCTTTCGTCCAAGTGAAATTCGAATATCGATTAATCCTTTCAGTGCATCCATCTTCTTCCATAGAATATACAAGGTGAAATCGATATTAGCATCCTTTTAAATTAAGAGTCTACCCATTAAACTGAACAGCTTTTACTATAGCAGCAAACCGATCGGAGCAAAAAAAAATCTACTATTGCATACATTTGAGTCGAGTAACCATTGCAGTGTAGTACGGAACAGCTGATATTTTTTTGCCTCGATCTACTTGCTCCCTAGTCAAAGTTGTTCAGTTTGATGGGTAGACTCTTAGTTTAAAAGGATGCTAATGAATCAATTTCACCCTGTATATTCCTTTGATGTTACGTCCACAGGCCTACCCTCCGGCATGCATAGGCGTTAGTCCACCACGCGTGCCTAATGCGGTAGACTCATTAGAATTTCTTCTTCAGCGTATGCAGGTTTCCTCACGATGTTTTCCTTCACCGTTTGAGAGCAGTCGGTATATTACGTACATTTTCATGGCATGGCATTTCATGCAAACTCATTGGTTCATGGCATGTGGTTCCCTAAAGTTGGTATTATAGACTTATCCGAAATCTAACTTCGATAAAAAATTTACTGAAACTGTATCTAAAGCATTCTGTTCTTGTTTTTTTAAATCTAAAGCAAGGTTTACATTACACCTTTCGATTTTATTTATTCTATATTTAGGACGGCCGATTTAGATAGCGATGGTGGCGCGTTGTGGAGAGGTATGGAAACTCAATCGCTTGAGATCCGGGTTCGAATCCGCATGGATGTCATACCATTCACATAATTCCCCTCGTCAATCTTTGTTTGCGCAGTCCCCCGACAAAACCCGAAATCAAAGGGTGCAAAGTCGGACAGCAGCGAAAAGGGCACGTAAACAATTAGCCAATCGTGGCAAGGGATTGAAGGTTGCCACCCTGATTGGTCAATATAATTTCGCGCCCTATTAAAATTTGTCAACTGCGCAGGTACATACACAAAAGCGAACATAACAATAGTCATTATTAACCTGTTAAAAACAGGGAAAGAAAGTTGTACTGAATTTCATTCATCCCCTAGGGAGAGAATGTGATTTAAATTTGGAACTGAACTACATCTGTGTTTACACCATTGAGTTTGTATATAAAGCATTATACTTCTTTTGTAAAAGGAATACGCATTTATTTTTATGAAATATCTCGATAACGGTGAATCCTAGCGAAAAAATAACAATTTTTTCGAACCCTAGGTTACCCATAAACCGACCCTGGCAAAAACCGATGCAAAAATAAAAATAAAATCATTTATGTCAAAAAAAAAATCATAAAATTACGAAAACCGACGAGGCCGTATGAGCTTGATGCCTTTGCAAACAAAAATGTAACTCTCTCTATCAATAATTGGACCAATGTTTCGAATGTTAACTTTTACTTTTAATTGTCATTATTTTAAATAAATGCTTATCTCATATTATTATTGTGTTAATTTTTTCGCAAATGGTACGAAAAGTAGAGTATTTTCCTCGGTGATAAAGCTGTCTTAGTCTTGGGTGAGTTTAAATCCCTCGCTAAACTCAGGACTCGTCTTAAATCCCTCGCTTTAACACCCTCGCTACGCTCGGGAGTAAACCTCGAGTCCTTCATCACGCTCGCGATTTAAAACCCCACCCGCACAGAAGACACTGCTTTATCCCCTTGGTTAATAATCGACTATTTCGCGTTTTGGTGTGGTGGCGAAAAAAACTTCAGCTATTCCATACAAAACTGCAAAACTAACTCGGGCCAAATGATATCTACATCAATGAATCCTGTATGTTTATGTATATCTAGCAAAATAGATTTTTTTTCGCGTTTTCGTTTTTGGGCCCATAGAAAGTTGTTCAGTATGATGGTCTGATTATCCCCTTAAAAACCGCTGGCATTTTAAGAAGGAACCCTGTATACCCTGTTATGGTATTGTGAAGTGTGAGTAGGTTACCTAAGTAATGCCTAAATCCATATCTGTAAAACTCTTTCACTTCTACGTGAGTTTATGTAGAGGTACCTGACTATAACGTGTAGTTGTATAGCAGGGGTGGCCAAACTTTTGAAGTACGCGGTCTACTTTGAATGTCAGATATACCTGGCGGTCTACATAAAAAACTGTACTGTACAGCAAGTTTAATATTTTGGTGGTCGATGATTGGCATAGACATTGATATCGTTGATGATTGGCATTTTAATGCTAGCCTGTCAACTGAGACCGATGATGTTCCATTCCATCATCATCATAGGAAACGCTGATTCACAGTGTAGGTACTTTTTGTAGGCAATAAAGAAACTTGTAATAGTTTCCAAAAATCTGCACTTTTAAAAAGTTGTGTTGTAAGTTTCAGATCAGAGTTTGAATATTTCCTCCTCGAACACAACAGACCATTTTTATGAATTTTATCGCCGGATTTTATGACTGACAATGTTAATGCTTAAAGGGAAAGACAAAGCTTCGACGTCTTCCACAGTTTCAAAATTAAAGATAACAATATTTAAAATTCCACATGTAATCAGCCAAACTGTTTGCAGAAATTTTTAAATAGGTGGAATTGAAATTGAAAAAAATTGCGCGAAGAAATAAAAAAAATTTATTCATTTTCTTTTACTTTATCGATCTCTTCGCGGGCTACCATAAAAGTCGACTCGGGCGACCGGTCGACCGCGGTCGACGTCTTGGCCACCCCTGTTGTATATAGCACTATACTGTGAATAAATTAGAAGCCGTTCAGTATTCGTGCTAGGGTGTCATGAAAACAATTGTTATCAGATTGCTGCATGCTATCACATGATAGCGGTCCAGTTTTATAACCATCATCGGTTGTTTCACACCTATAACGCACGGATGTTTTTAAAATCAATCAAAATGCGCAGTGATATACAAAATAATCCTAAAATGATGTTCACGAAGACCGAAACGGAATACAATATGAAATCTATAAGATTTCTTCTGCTGACCATAACAACAATGTTTATTGTAAGTACTTTTTTATTGTATAGTGTTGTAGTAGGTATAGTACCTACTATTATATTAATAGATATTTCATAAACAAAACAATCGATTATATAATGTTCTATGTTACACCACGCATTTTAAGCTAGAACAATTGAACCATTCTAGATTTTAAGGCTTTTATCCATGGATAACGATTGGTTTCTTCAACTAAAACATAGAATCCTAAATATATCAGTCGTCTAAAGTAAACTTTAATGTTGATAAGAAATGTGGCCCAATGGCAAACGTCGTTTAATTACCCTACATAGTTTAATAGTTAATGGCGTGATAGACTACAGTGCTGCGCAATATCGATTAATAGTTTGTTCCCAAAAGTCAGTGGCACTCCAAGGGCATTTGATGTTATGGAACTTTAAAATCGCCAATGAAATTTTCGCTATGCAATATTAATTGCGTAAAGAAGAAAAACGTCAAAGTATCGCAAAAAAGAAAACTTTAAAGATACTTCTAAAGTGTTAGCTAGTAATAGTTCATATTTGAATATTATAGTCTCTGAACACTGGACATTATAATGGGCATTGCTAGTGAAATGTGGATATTCTGAATATAATGCATACTTATTTAGAATATCTCTGGCGACACCCTTGGAGAATATAGTCGTGACCATATGCTTATGCCAGGCAGTCCCAAACATCAGATATTTGTGTAGATTTGTGCAAATATTTTTGAAAGTACATATTTAACATCAAAACTCTTGGCCAAATACGAAATATTTGTTCACGTAACTTTTGAACATTTTTGCAAATATTTCTTCGCGTAGGTATGTCTGGGACGCGGACGGGCTAGCGACACAGGCTATATTATAGCGAATGTTGCTACAACTGCTGAGTTAGCATGCCGCACGACAAAGCGACAAAACGAGAAAACCAGTATGCGCGCTCGCTTTCTCATACGCAAAGTAATGAAGACAGAGGCACGTCTCGATTTTTGTTCCTTTCTCAGGGGTGGTATGCTAGGTCTACTTGACACAATAAATAAAGTTGATGATCATCATCATCTCAGCCGATAGACGTCCACTGCTGGTTCTGCGCTGCGCTCATCCAGAAAAGATGACAGTTGTAGTTAATTATTCTGCACGTCTAGTATGATTTCCCTACACGCGCGCGACGCGCCTTTTCTCCATAGAAAATAACCTGTTCCCAGGTTTTTCGGACGTCGAAAGTTGCGCTTGCCGCTACAAGTTATGTCCGTGTCCTTTGAGGGACCACATTCGACTTTTGAGTTTCTGAATGCGTCTGGCTTTAGTAAAAGTTCTCAAACAATTGTAAATCCAGCCTCTATAGTTTGTAAAAGTAAACACTCAAAAGTTACAATCAGTTTAAGGTGGTCCCTCAATCGTGAGTGGTAGACGGCCATAGAGTCGCTCATCATGCTAGACGTGCTGATTACTCCTAAAGTCTCAACGGCCGTGGGTTTGCGGTACTTACGCTCGGTTTTTACATGTAAAGATTAAACGGATAATTCTTCTGTGAAAACAGAGCTAACCCAAACATGTTTTTCCAGTTAATAGCGGGTCTGATGATAGTGATCGGCATCTCGGTCTACTCTTACTACCACGACTTCGCGGACTTCTTCGAGGGCGCGAAGAGAGGAAGCTTCTTCACCCCTTCGATCCTCAGCGTTCTTCTGGGATTGGTGCTGATTGTCCTGACATCTTTTGGATTCTTCGGCAGCTTGAAGCAAAGCACTTGCATGGTCAATTTGGTGAGTTTTAAATGACAAATGACAATTAATATAATGATTTGATAATTTCTTCGAACATTGTTGTTCTCTGGGAGGACAATCACCGGGAGAATTCAGCAAACTTTGGCGGCAACCACGGTTTTCTAAGGAACCAGATACAAAGGCTAGGTCTTCCTTTTCCGTCAGTAGAGTTGTACAAAATTTATCAATAAGAGTTTGCTATAAGCATAACTTCATTCTATTCGTTGGACGATTGCTTCCAGTGTGTTATAGTCTTAGATCAAAATAAAATTATAGTAGGTATATAGAAAGGGAGGGTCCTTACTATTTCCTTATAATCTCTAGTTTTCAATAATTTAGACACTCCTTTAATTTAATTTTTACTTGCTAGTAAATAAACATTAAGGGGATATTACCTTTGGCACGCTCCATACAAACGAAGTCTGGTTATAAGTTTTCAATACTTAGTTTGGTCACAGATATTATAATACAAGTAGTTTGGTTAAATATTTAGTTTAATAAAATTTTGCAGAATAAATCTTAAAAAAATCTCTATGCTTGCATGTTGTCCGATTTTCAAATTTCATTGACTTTAATTGGTTAATATTGAAAATATAACCAGACATCGTTTGTATGGAGCGCGCTAACGTTACCCCTTAACTAATAATGATGCGTAGTACGTTCAAAAATAAAAATGTATTTAGGTTTTGTCATCTAGCATAATATTATTATGCTCTAGTCCTGAATGTACTGTACAGTATTTTACAGGTAGGTACTGTTCGTATGTCAGGTGTAACAATAATAAACCTAATAACTGCCTCCGTGGTCTAATGGTTAAGAGCATTGGGCTCTTGACACGGAGGTCGTGGGTTCGATTCCCACGGGGGGCACCTAGTGAAATGTCACTTTGTGCGTTTTTCCCCAGTTGGTTAGGATATTGCAGGCTGAGTCACCTGATTGTCTGAAAAGAAAGATGATTCCGTGCTTCGGATGGCACGTTAAGCTGTAGGTCCCGGCTACTATCTCTGGTGGTAGTAGTCGTTACATAAAAACCACGTCAGAGGCCGTAAGGCGGTTTGAATAAACTCTGACATATGACCAGGGCTTGCAGCCCACTCGATAAGGAGGGGAGGAATACACCTTAAATCAAAACCTACAAGTTGTTTTCACGTTTATAAATTGTGGACACATTACAACAGCCAGAATGACTTTCAGCAGTCCTCTACACTTAATTACGAACCATTGTCTTTAAGATTACAACTAATAATAGAGTAATCAGTTACATGTTTTTATTGTTTCAGTATGCATTATTTTTAACGTTCATGCTTTTTGCCAAGCTGGTGGTGGTAATATTGGCGTTCACTACAGATGGAGATAAAGTAATGAAGTACATTGAGGTGCCAGTGTGGGACTACTCTAACGACCCTGAAATACAAGATGAAATCGATCGTCTGCAATATTCGGTCAGTTTACAAGTATTTATACAAGGTGTTACAAAAATACAAATAAACCTTTAAGAGCCACCCCCTTAGACCATCAAACTGAACAACTTTCACTATGGGAGCAATATCGAATCGCGAAAAAAAAAATGTTGTTCCATACTCTACAAATCGACTAGAGCTAAAATATGTATGGGATATGAATTTCGATGTTGGTCCCATAGAGAAAGTTGTTCAGTTTGACGGTCTAAACAACCCCCTTAAGAGTTTTCAATATTTATTGTTACTTATGAAACACCCTGTATAAGATTAAATTTAATTAGTTTCCGAAACTTAAGAAACACATTTGGTATCTGTTACTGAGCACAATTGCGTGGAAATGACCCCCCGCTCGATCATATGATTCTGAGGTCAATGTCCGCCCGCGCCCGCGTACTGAAAGCACAACCTTACGCACGATAATAATAATTTTGTTAATCATCAATACCAATTATAAACATAGATAATGCAATCTGTTATCATTAACAAGTGCCCTGGTTCAGTTTCGCAAACTAATTTAAAATTAATATTGTTCGCAATGACTTGGTCACTATTAGCTTATTATTAATCTGTCTGTGATATTAGTGAGATGGTGCAATACTAACGGTGGCTTGCACCAAAAAGCATACAGGCTTAAATATGTTTAAATATGACGCTGTCTCTGTCATTTGTATGAGCAGTGTGAGAGATAGAGCTAAATACTTGTTGATGAAAGCCAGGTAAAGACAAAAGTGCTCTCGGATATTGGTTCGATACTTTAAAATCTGTTATTTTTTAAGCGTTGATTGAATCTAGTTTTCATTCTTTATCTTCAAAATGGTTAATGTTTGACGAAACACGAGAACGTTAACCCTTTAGTTATCCATGTTAGTCACCAGGAGAAGCGGGGAAGAGTATTCTAAGCCGTAATATCACTTTTAAAAGATTATATTCACCAAACGGTACAACGAAAATCTATTGTAATTTCAGCTAAACTGCTGTGGTAGCAACTCCTTCCTGGACTACGTTGGCGTGGACTTCACTTCCTACAACTACTCTACAGTGGTGGTGTCTAAAGAGATCGATGGCAGCTCGGTCACCGTCGTGTTGCCCAGCAGTTGCTGCATCACGTCCGAGGACCAGTGGTGCACGAGGTTGAGGCCAGTGGGCTGCAAGGACGCCCTTGTTCATATGATTGTTCAGAATGCGAGCGTGATCGGAGTTCTGGGTGTTTCTGTTATGTTTATTGAGGTGAGTAACGGTTTTGGGTGAAATTTCTTCATGATAATGCTTATAGTATAGTATGCGTCTGCTTGATTAGTCGCTTAATTAGGTAGTAGGAGTCTAGCTTTAAATTCGCTGTTCGTCTCAAAATATGAAACTCGACGGTGTGCTAACGCCGCCAGAATGCGATATAAACAGTCCAGCTAGGCGGGCTCTTGAGCATGCCGGCCAAATTATTGCGAACCTACGAGATGGGTCATCAGCTCAACAGTAGGTAAATATAAATTTAAAGGCGATCAGCGGGTTTTTACGGCTGTCAGTCAGCCTTCTAATATTTCGAGAAGAAATAATGAAACAATACTTTTTTTAAAAGCTAATGACTAGGATAATTAGCACTGTATAAGACCTCCAAAAAGAAATAATCGATGTTTCGGAGATACGTTATAACACTTTCAGATGCACGAGTTTTCTAAAATTTTTATTTGAATCTATTTTTTAACCGCCCTATTTCCAACAGTAATGTAGGTAAATTTAATTAATTTTCAGTTACTTGGTGTAGTGTTCGCTCTGCTCTTGGCCCGCTGCATCCGCAAGTTGAAAAGTGAGAGAGCTCTGATGACATGGAAGGTCAAGGAACAGATGATATTAGCGCGCCAAGAAAAGGAAAACCGTATCTACATAGACCAGCCAGACTTCAGTGTGGCTTAGATCATTGAAAGATATTAATTGTGATACTTATTGTTTATTAATAATTTCTGTAAGATTATTACTATAAAACTTTAATGCATACGTAAACACATCACTGCACCTATTCCATTTCGGGATGGTGAAAGATTGGTGGGGAACTGGAGACTACCTCTCATTCTTATTCGCGAAACGAGGACTTTAGCCTGTATTAGGTCGGTATATAATTATATAGGGTCCTTCTTATTATGCTTATGGTTTTTAAGAGGATGATTAGATTATGAAACTTAAATACTTTCTCCATGGGACCAATGTCGAAACCGCGAAAAAAAAGCAGCTGTTTCATACAATACTGCAATCTTGCTCACCCAAATGTATGTAATACTTAGCTGATTTTCGCGATTATTACGTTATTCCCATAGAGAAAATTGTTCAGTTTCATGGTCTGATCATCCTCTTAAAAACTGTGAGTTGGACCCCGTATAATAAGTCCGAGCACCACCGCTTTACTTCATCCACCCGCTATCTTCTAAGGTATGAAGTTGCCTTTCGCTATGGACTATTACAGACGATAACGAGACGTACGTATTTTTTCACGCATGCATGTTCACCCTAATTATAAAAAAGTTATTTTTTTTCATTAGCAGAACAAATTTGCAGGGTACTCTAAAGTTGCAATAAAAATGTTTTATTTTTAACAAATAAACTACTAAACTACACTAATAAATTGTAAGATAGGGATATAGGATTATGGTAAAAAAATATACTACAATAGAACAGTATTAAAAGATGAAAAAACTAGTCTCACAATTAGATGAATAGACATTTGAGAATTACAACAACAAGCGGATTTTGCATGTTTACTTGTAGACACACACATGTAGACTTTATTTGAATTGTAATGAGCTCGACTTTTTTAGAAATTTAAGTTTTAATATAAGATATAGGTTAAAATCCTTTGTTTATCTTTTGACTGTTCTCTTGGAATATAATTTTGCGTGAGCTTTATATTTAATAAGAAAATGTATTTTGAATTTCATAAAACTGATACTTACATTTATTGATGTAAATACATAACATAAATTGCATTAATTGTAAATAAAGTATTCTACTAACACCTTTTATTTTGTTTTAAGTAAACTTAGTTCATCATCATCAGCCTCCTTCCCCACTGCTGAGGCACAGGCCCACCCTATGATAGCGCATGGGTATTAGATCACCGCCAGTCCCTAATACTGATTGGTCGACTTATATCACCGCCAGTCCCTAATACTGATTGGTCGACTTAACTTTTTTATCAATATTAAGTTCCGAAATACCTCATATCAAAGATTTTCAACTATCATGCCTAGAGCAGGGTGAAATTGATATCATTAGCATCCTTTTAAACCAAGAGTCTAACCATAAAACTGAACAACTTTTACTATGGGAGCAAACCGATCGAAGCAACAAAAAAATTAGCTGTTGCATACTTTTGAATCGAGTAGGCATTGCAATTTAGTATGGAACAGCAGATTTTTAAGTTGCTCCGATCGGTTTGCTCCCATAGTAAAAGTTGTTCAGTTTGATGGGTAGACTCTTAGTTTAAAAGTATGCTACTGATAGCAATTTCACCCTGTAGAATGTTTTTAAAATGTATAGTGGACTGACGTTTACGTTTAGTCTCATTGTGCAATCGTTCTGCAATCGCGCCCTATTGTACGCGATAATGAGGCTTTAAGGTTTACAAATTTAGCATTAATTCATTAAAACATTGTATGCATACAAACAAAAATAAAATAATTACATGTCTCCCACTTAAATACCGTAATTCTAGTTAAACCACATAAAGACAATGAGTATGGTACTACATAATTAATAATAGCCAGCCACTATTATTTCTAGAGAAATACTTACATAAATTATCAATAAAGATAAAGTAAAGTACATTCATACAATAAATATCTCACTGTGTGTAGATAAGATAGTTAGTATCAGTTCATGTTTATACAATGAAAGTACAATGATACTATCTTTCATATGTTTGAACCCTAAATACATAGTGCAAGCCAGCAATAATAATTTAGTCTACAATAAATTATAGTGTTTGACAATACTGATTAATGCTAGGACTCCAATTTCGATTAATTAAGTTAAATAAAGAAACTCTTACCTTTTTATATTTTTTCTTGTCTAATCACAGCCATTATGATTAATTGTACGTAAATAGTGCAACAATTGGTGCCATGAATAACTAACAGAAGGCATTTGCAGAAGGGGAAGTTTTATAAACTCAATGGGAATTGCACTTCCGTCATAATCATAATTCATATTCATGTTTTAAATTCGTTTGTAGAGAATACAATTTGATGTGTAGTGTTTTGTTATCAAACTGTTACTCCTCTTTGATACCAATTCTTGGGTACACCGATTTCCTCTACCACCATGATAATTACATCCTACACTTTTAAATATCAAATAGTGTTCAAAAACCATTGCCCGCAATCAGTTTGGCGAAATATGTTTTTATTGAGTTTTCTTGATATGTTTTGTGGATGTTTTTAATTAATTATTACTTGACTACAAACAGGACGACAGGAAACATCCGCCTTATATTATAGGTTTGCATTTTCTCACAGTATTTTGTGGTGTAAAATAAAGTAAATTTTATTTGAAGCATGTCCATATTAGCACCATGAACACTATTATGTAATTCGGTATGTCAAGTTTTTTTTGTCTTCATTTTTGTATTTTTTACGGACAGAAGACATAATTTTAAGATATCTATTTCATTCTTATTGCGATTCATCGAGTTTATCAATATAAATTTAATATTTAAATTATTTTGATCTGTAATCTCTAAGTGCAAAAATGGTGGAGAGAAAATAATTCGAACTCCATGGAGAAAAACTACCTACTGCTATATTTAAAAAAATTAAAACGTTCCTCCTCTTTCTAACTCTATGCTGGAAACAGATACGGCAACATCAAATGTCAAATTCTGACATTGTGAATGTTTTTTTTTTCGTAATGGTCAGTTATTATAAGTTAATTTTATGTTTACCAAGGAGTTCACAGGTATGCCAGTGACGTCACTGGACGTACCGAAAAACGACCCTATTTTATTAAAAATATCTGTAATCCTTTCATTTTAAAATCTCTGACATAGAAAATATGATTATTGAGACAATTATCTCGAAATGGTTTTCGATTCAGCCCTTCAAAAAAAAACTTGACATACCGAATTGTCACAAATGGCTTTATGAATATTCTTTTTAAATTGTTGAATAATGCAACAATTATTTAACATAACTGGTTATGCCATTTCACTTGCATAAAACTGTAAGTATCCACCTTAATTACTAGCCTTTATTTCTCCATTACCCATTATATATTTTACCCTATGATCCCAAAACAATTTAGCTTTCTCTCTAATAAGATCACCGATTACCTGTTCGGGTCCATTCTTCAGGTACGGAGGCGTGAATTCTCTGTAAGCAATACAGACGCGTCGGGATGAGACGTCTTCTCGCAAGACGCAGTGCTCCCAGTGATATCTCGGTTCACCGTAGATTACGAGTAGAGATCTCCTGGAATAAGATATTATTCAGTTATTAATATCAAACAAGGATTTGAGGTAAGAGAAAAACCGAGCAAACGTTTTCGGATGAAACAATGTAGGATGGGACTGATATGTATGCAGGGTGAAATTGATATCACTAGCATCCTTTTAAACTAAGTGTCTACCCATCAAAATGAACAACTTTTACTATGGGAGCAAACCAATCGGAGCGAAAAAAAAACTGCTGTTGCATTTTGTATAAAAGTCCCAATAAAAACAAAATACAATGTAGGCTAGTCTTCGTTCCACATACAAGCAAAAACAGCTGATCCTTCAGTTACTTTGTACCTCATATTATACAAAGAAATATAATAGTACTGTAGCACCAGGACTTTTTAATTGCAAAAAAGGTTACCGATTGCCATTTTGATATTGATGTAAAGTACAACATTACTAATACAATATAATAACCCAATTCATAAAGATCACAACTCCAACCACTAACCAAAAAAAAAAACATTAATATTTCTTAAATTTCAAGGTCATACATAACCCACCTAAAAATTGGTTGGGTAGCCTTGTTTTAAACAAACAGCAATAAATATGTTTACAAAGTTAAAAATAGTTACCTTGGCATCGGTATCCTTACGATCACATCTTCAAACGACAATCTGCTAGCTTCTAACGCTGGTGTTCCCGCTTCCTCACATACTGTACTAATACTACCATCAGGATGCACCACCGGATAATATTCCTCTGCACAATTCAGGTTATACCTCTTCCTTTCACCCTTGTACGGAGTCATAGTGAGGACAGAGTCAGATAGACAATTCACAGTCACTATTCTTTCACCCCAGATCCAGCAGTCATCAATATGAGGGTCTATAGACGCGCCTTTACTGGGATCGTATTCTAAAGAACATTGTTCTATTACGCCGTAACCATGAAGTAAGGAGACGGTTTCAAATCGATCTTGGATAAACTTTGAATATTCGGGGTAACCATCGAAATTACCTGGAACGACTTTTTTCTTTTTAAAATTAGTCTTTGGACCAAAGTTTTGCTTTCGGCGGCCGCTTTGCGACGCATCCCATGGCGTTTCGTCGATGTTTTTCATAAACGTTTTCTCTTCTTCTTCGCTTAGGAAATCGAGTTCTATGTACACGCCTGGGTAGTCTATAGAGTCACCTTCGTGATTAGGATGTTGTTTGTATAAATCCATGTCCCAGCCTTTCCAGGCTTTGTTGCAAAGAGGGCAGTAAACATAACCTTTTGTTCGGTCCAATTCCAGCTGAAGCTTTATGTTTTCTGCGCCGTATTGAGTTTCACATATCAGGCAGGTCCTGCAGCCTTTACAGCCGCAAGGTCGAGGCTTCGTCATGGTTCGATTAATTAATTTAGAAGAAAACTAATAAAATATTCGTGAACACTACAAAAGTGAGGTTATTTTTTCTGACTTTGTCAATTTTGACATTTTATGATTTGACACTAGAGTTGTCAGTCTCAAAAACCGGTATCGGAAGTGGTCTAACGTATCGATATCGGTTTTCGGGAAGGAAGGGAAAAAGATGTAGTGATTCATGATTTATTTCAATAGGTGGCATTGAAATCAGACGGTTCTCAACATTTTGCAAAGGTACCTACAAATCCTTATGCGTCAGACGCAGGACTTTCGGTGCGGTTGTTTTTCTCGCTCGCTCTTATGGGTAGAACGCTTTTCACCGAGCCTCGGAACGGCGTTAGTGCGAAAAGTTGCACTTGAGGTGCACTCTGGGCTCACTCTGGGCGTAGGGAACGCACCCCAGTGTTCAGTGATATTATAGGTATTATTATTGGCTGTACACACGGCGGCGACAGATCAACCAGTAGAAAGATGCATAATCTCCATAGTAATGTTGATATTATCTACTGCTGATTTCAACGTATGATTTTCAAAAATCGCACTACTGGCCGCGTGACTATTTGCGTAGCTTGATGTGTCGCCGTGTGTACCTACCTAATATTTTTTTCATCAGGACATGGGTTCTGTCTTAGAAAAAGTATATGTGTTCTGTACCTACATAGTTAAATAAAAATTAAATCACACTATAATTTTGTAGACTTTATTTATAATAATCGGAATTTATAAAACATTTTCATTAAATAATTTGTCTAGGTATTTAACTTCTACATAAAAAAAAATGCTTTAAAATAACAGTTGGTATTGAAATATATAAATTATGCTTTGTGTATTAAAAAAATTACTTCGTAGGCATATAAATAATTCAGAACCAATTTTCTCTAAAACTAAATTATCTTGTAAAGTTTTATTGGTTTTTATTGGTTGTATACAAGGTAAATTAAAGAATTAGTAGGTAAGTATTTACTTAGCTTTGAAACTTAATAATTTTTATTTTATTTATCTACAAATTAATTGCTACAACTATATAAAAATGTGACAAAATGTAAAACGATGTGATAAATAATTTCGTTTTCATCACAAAATCGTGGCCAAATAAATAGTAGGTATTGTTTTCTTATTCACCGCAATGGGTAGGTATGGGTAATTGAGTAGGTACCTATTTACTATTCATTACTACATCAATTAATAGAATGTTTTATAAACAAGGTGTTTAGTTCTTGAAATTAGCAAAAAATATTACTTACCCATAGTACCTAATTGTAAGATGCACTTTGTAAAAAGATTTCAGAAGACTTCTCTAGTAAGCACTGTTTTTATCATGAATAATGATACTAAACACCTCGTTATATTTTAGTTTGTGTACATCTGTGAAGTCCTGTTAGTAATAAAATTGAACATGAACACTTATACCTTTTGTGATTTTACAAGTATCTAAGTTGTGAATATAGGTAAGTAACAAGAAGTTTAACATACAAAAGTCTCCTAATTAACGTGGCCTGCCACATTACGGAAGTCCTCAATTAATCTGTTAAATTAATTACATTCGATAGAAAATTGTGCTGTTCTTTTATTTATCCGACACTCAGATTATGGGCTTTTATCGGAATACAGTGAAAACGTCATTTAAGTTGATTGGGCTATAATAGATATACTTACTTATCTAGGTTTTATTTCGATTCAACGTTAGTGTGATTTTATTTTCGAAAAATATTCTTCACATAATTGCACTATTCCATTTGATCTTATTTAGATTACGAAACCATCAAATAATGACTTCAAAAAGTTGAATTTATTCATGTTTATTTAAATCGTTCCAGAAGAATGAACGTCATACTTAGGCTAGAACCAGAACATATTATACTTTCTTTAAAATTGATAAAGAAAAACGTTGTCAAATCCTGTTCTTAATTTCCTAATACTTAGGTATTTGTTGATACCTAACTCTTTTTTAGATTTTATTAAGTAGTTACTTACTTGAAGAATTTGATACTTTTAGAAAATTTTGTTTTAATAACCAATATAGCGTGATTTACATCTATGCACCTACTTACTTAATCATAGTAATTTTATGCAAGTTAAGAGTGGCAGTGAATAATTTAGGTATTAATTTTAATATATTTTACCAATTTATAATTTATTTAATTTTTAATTTTTTGATTATTATGATTTTTCGAAGGATGCATGTCTTAGTAGAGCTAGATATTTTACATAGTCAATTTTAGTGTTAGGTGTAGTCGTTGCTTCAGTTTGTATAGATAGACAGATACTTTTCTATTGAAGTCGTGGTGTGATAAGAATTGATTGACCACCAATATTTAGAAGTCGAATGAACTTGTTGAAGTTCAAGAAGATATATTCCAGAGGATTCTCCTCAATCATGAATAATCTTTCAGTCGAGTTCGTCAAAGTCTAGAACTCGAAAAGTGGAGTAATGCAAGAGCGCGGGGGGCGGCGGCGAGGGAGTCGGAGGTGCTACCACGACCGCAGGCGGTGGTATCCCCGGCGCTTCTTGATGCTAATCGTCCACTAGTTCCCATAGCATGAGGGCGGCATCGGAACCACCAGTGCTGACCAAGCACCGGTCGTTGAATAAGAATCTTGCGCAGTAGACCGCTCCGCTGTAGACCTTCATCTCATTGTACTCAGCTTTTGGACTGGCACAGGGATATCTGCAGATAATGTTAAATATTCCAATTAAGTATTGTTTTCTTAAACAGTATAAAACATGACGGGAATGGCGTGGCGGGCATGTTAACAATATTAAATTACCTAAATAAGCGCAAATATCCATCTGAATCACCACTTATCAGAAGGTCGTGGGCTGCTGAGCGGCTTGAAGTTGAGATTAATGTTGTCATTGGGTAGAATCGGTTGTTCCATATTCCTGAAATAATAATTTGGATTTATTTATTTATGAAAAAGATAAATTATCGAATACGGTAGGTATATGATTGATTATATTCGCATTACTGGAATAGTAAACTGTACCTGAGACTAGGAAACCAACAGTTGAGTTGAATGTTGACCATTTGACGTCTTTCATAGCTATTGGACTCTTCTCTGGTGATAACGACTTGATATCCCCTAGAATCAACCGTTTGAGAAATCAGTAAATCATAATTTTACACAATTTTGCTGTAAATTTCTCTCAATCTTATAATTTAACTTACAAAAGGCTAAATCATAATCAGCAGTCACAGTCTGCAAATAACTTCCGTCCAAACTCCAGTCTAATTGTACAAGCGGTTGGGCACCTCTTATTTTATTAGATTTCTTGTACGAGAAACCATCACGTGATACACGGAACAAATAGATGCTGCCGTTCTGAGAACCTATGGCAAGTATGTCTCCAGCTGAAATAAAATAAAATCATAGTGTTATAGCATTTAGTTGGGACTATTATACACATTATCATAGTTTTATAATAAACGATCATACCAGAATTATATTGTAAGCAGTTCAACGGGGACCCGCACACACGTAGAGTGGCAACGTGAGCACCAGCATCAGCATTGAGGACCACTAAGTGACCTTCAGTACTACCTGCTGCCAGAGCTCCACCACCAGCATGCCAAGCCAGGGATACACACTCGTATCCAACCTGCATTTAATTCATATTTCATTAACACCAGAAACGAAATAAATTGGATGAAATTGTGATGGTCTCCTCAGTTATCTCACCTGTGTTGCAAATACAAGTTTATGTCCTTTCCATAAGGCAATGTTTTTATCGTGCCCGGCAGTCGCGAACATTTCATCATCTGGATGAACAGCAAGACCTATGAGTTGCTTATGGTGTCCAAATAACACCTGTACATTCAAACAAAGTATATTAGGTATATTACAATTCATAAATCATCAACATCTTGAAAAATATTCTAAATTTTCTGATTTGTTTTACCTGGTTAAATCGTCTTTGAAGAGAACCTTCCATAATATTGTTTCGAGTCGTACCAACGTATAAATTACCGTCATTTCTTCCAGGCCTTTGTGGATAAATACTTCGTACACCACCAGCAGATTCAGGTAACTAAATAAAAATACTTATTAGTATTTTTCCCTCCTTTGTCCAAATATAAGAATAAAATTGGAGTCATTCAAACCTTAGTTTCAGTTATCCTCTTATAATTTTGTAAAGTGTCCCAAGCTGCAATTTTTCTGTCCTTTTCGCCGCCGGATATTAATGTTCCTTCAGATAGCATCACCAGAGAACTAATCCCTTTGATGTGCGCCTATAACCAAATTTATTAGGTATTTAAGTCAGTCTAAAAGATAGAATTAGAAAATTCCTCGTCAGTCGTCACTGATCGTATCATCATCATCATATCAGCCGATAAACGTCCACTGCTGGACATAGTGCTCCCTAAAAATGGGGGGATTTGCCATAATCGCCACGCTTGGCAGGCGGGTTGGCGATCGCAGTTGGATTGAATGTGTGTACTCAGAGGATGCTGCTGCCCATCCTCCGGTAGATCCCTTAGTCGCCTTTTACGACACCGATCGTATAGATCAGCCAATTTACCTCAAATTCCATTCGTACGAAGTATGCACCGTCACTGTCCACGCTGTATATGGTGATAAATCCGTCACTGTCGGCAGTCACTACATCACCATCTTGTTCGAACTGCAGAGCAGTCACGTGAGTACGAGACGGCTGAAAAAATAACATACCTATGATCAATATACCAGATCACACCCCTTTGATCGATTGATCAATGTCTGCTTCAATCAAGATACCTAACCGATATTATCGGTTTTCTTGACATAAGAAAAACCCTGCAGTAGGAAGAGAAGGAGAGCATCGGACGTGTTTCGGAAGAGCAGCATTTTTTTTAAAACAGTCGGCAGTAATTACCTTTTTTATCCTAGCCACTTCGGTGATTCCTCTCCATTGACCAATAATTTTTTACTGATTCTTTCTACGTTCCTATTCTTATTCTATCCTTACAAAGTCATCCAAGAGTCCATCCGTTTCATAACGCACAATGAAAATTATTCGGGTTGCCAATATGAAAGAGAAAAGCATACGAAGATTTGTATGCTAGAGTGAGATAAATAGATTCCCCAAGTGATTCTTACACGTTTTGAAACAGATCCCAGATGACAAAATGAAAAAAAGAGCGGGATTTCAATTTTCCAAATTCTCAAATTTTTTTCTTTTCTTTTAAAAAAATAATAAACTTATTAAGTTAGTTACGTACGGGTTTGATAATGTCAGTCCGTTCAAAGAATCCATCTTTCCTGCGGTTCCAGAAAGCCAAATGTCCTTTTCCGTGAGTGATGAGGAGATTGTCGTCCAAGGGGTGGAAGGCTGCACCGGTCAGCTCTTCTTGTAACGTCTGTAAGTATTGCAACATTACGATATTATTATCTTGTTATCATCACTATAATACTTAGGGCCTGTTCCACCACTTCTGGGTAAGTTCTTGTTAGCTTATCCGACAGATAGTTTGACATATTTTGTATGAAATTATGTCAAAATATCTGTCGGGTAAGCTAACAAGAACTTATCCAAAAGTGGTGAAACAGGCCCTTAGTATACAAAACAAAGTCGCTTCCCGCTGTCTGTCCCTATGTAGGTAGGTATGCTTAGATCTTAGAAAAAGTATATGCCCAGAACCTAGAAAGAGCCTCACAGTTTTACCATATCATGAGTGAAGCACACATTTCTTTTGTGTGCGTGCTGTCACGCGCTACATAAGGTGACGGGTTGTCGGACCTGCGCCAAAGAAAATATATACCCTGCGCGCCTAGAGCTAGTGCATCTGTGTGAGTGTAGGTCCCTTGTAGAACAAACGAGATTGTATTACCTTGCATGCTTCACATCTTTTTAGTGCAATACTCGGTCCGTATTTCATTCAGGTCCGTGTTTACCGTATAAAACAAAAGGGGCCAAGTTTCATAGGTTGGTGTGCGTGAGGCGCCATACAAATTATGTACGTGTGCGTGTATATGTATATGGTTTAGGACTTTTAGGAGCCAGTACTGGTTCCACTTTCGTATCTTCGACTGTCAATCTTGACATATAACTTTATCAAAGGCTTAGATCCAACGATATCAATGTACTATAGTTTCAAGACATTTCGAGGTCGATAGAAACGTTTTTAGGGTTCCGTACCCAAAGAGTGAAAACGGGACCCTATTATCCGTCCGTCTGTCCGTCCGTCCAAGGGCGTCGCCGTTAAGGGAGGTCCTCATACAAGAAACTAGTTTTTATCAACGTTTTTTCTTCTCGCTCTATCGTAAAAAATCTTTTATGTATTAGCATACTAATGTCAAACTTGGTGTGATTATAGCATAGGCGAAGTATTTTTCGCTTACGCCGATAGACGTAACATCAGTGTAACCGCGTATGAGACAGCGATAGTCATAAAATCCTATACACTTTGTATGAAAATAGATGTCTGACTCCGGAGTCAGACAGCCGTCGTAGAACAAAAAAGTGGCTACGTCGATAAGGACAGCAATAAGTAGCGATCTCCTTTTTTAACTAGAGCGAATTTGCTATGTGCATCTCTTACTGACATATGACATTATATGACAAGACACGTGCTTTCTTCTAGTTCCTTCTCTTTCTACGGATTATAGAGACAACTCTGCAGTATAATAACAACTAATAAAAACCGGCAAAGTGTGAGTCGGTCTCGCGCTAAAAGTCCCGGAGAAATCAACAGTTTTGTGTAAGTTAAGGCTAGGTTATCCCACTGCAAGCGTCTCTTTCTTGCAAGCATAAGTTTACAATTAGCCATCCCGCTCCAATTGAAAGCAGGATCGCAAAAAAACGTGTTTTTCGTCAATATCTTTGCTCATGGGAGTTTCTAAGCTAAAACTTCTCCTGAGTTCACTAGAAATATTTAATGTATTTAGTTAAGTACAAGAATAAAAAGTTAAATATCAGCAGTTTAATCATAGTATTGAAAAAACATAACAAAAAGGTGTAACTTTGGGATTTTTTTCTATCTAGTAAACTTAATCTAATCGTGTAATTGAGAACAGTCGCCCATCCGCCCGATCCTTAAATAAGACATAATTTAATTTCAGACTTTAAAACACAGTTTAAAACACTTTCGTTCTTGTTCAAAAAACGGCCTCGACGGTATAACAGCGTCTTAAATATTGTGTGGTGGTGTGGTACGGAACCCTGGGTGCGCGAGTAGCCCGACTCGCACTTGACCGGTTTTATTATAACGATCAGGGGAAGGGTGCAGTTGTAGCACATGGTTAACTTTTAGCCTATTTAGCCCCACTTGCGCCAACCACGGGTTAGCAATTAACTCCGGATAAAATAGCTTTCTCAGTCGGTCGAGGGTTCGATTCCCACGAGGGGCACCTAGTGAAATGTCTCTTTGTGCGTTTTTCCCCAGTTGGTTCGGATATTGCAGGCTGAGTCGCCTGATTGTCTGAAAAGAAAGATGATTCCGTGCTTCGGATGGCACGTTAAGCTGTTGGTCCCGGCTACTACCTCAGAGGCCGTAAGGCGGTTTGAATAAACTCTGACACCAGGGCTTGCAACCCACTATAAGAAGAGAAGTTGTTTCTCTATACAAAAAGTCATGGGTTACCAACTTAACCTGGAGTTTATTGCTAACCCAGGTAGGCGCAAGTGGGGCTTAGTGTTTTTGGCCAGCCTTACCAACGAAAATACAAATAGAAACCTAGCTTTTCCCTTAGTCGTCTCGTAAGACAACCTGCGAGAAGAAATGGGGTGCTCTTGTAGACTAATGGACAGGTAAGGCTGCTAAACCCTATCCATACACACGCACAAGGAGATAAGTTGTATGACGCCTCACGCATACCCACATACATAAGAAAGTTAGCCCATTTGTACGTTCGTACGTTTTAGTACGTTAGAAGCGCGAGGTTCTATCTTTACATAATATATCAAAGCTCTTTCCATCTTGCTTTAAACACCTATAACATACTAGGTATTGATAGTAGGTATTAGCACAGAGTACTATAATTTAGAAAAGTTCACTATGGAACATACTTAACTTTTGGGGAAAAGGAAATACGGTCGTACGGTCGTTTTGTAGGACGTTGAAACAAAAGTCTAAAAACTACCTAATAACATAGAGTAAATAAATTATACATATTTTTAAATACTACAGCACTCCTGTTATTATCTTAAGGGGTACCGAGCCTATTGTGCTGCCCTCAATCGTATTTTTTTATTTCTAAACAATTAAACAACATTTCCAAAAAACAAGAATGTCACATTGTAGTCCAGATTGGCTTTCAATTTATCGAAACATTACGGATTATTATGTTTTATGCTTGCAGCTAAAAAGTGGCCACTTTAGGCGGTTTTAAAGATAATAACTACAAACATTATAAAAACAAATCCGCAGTGACCCGATAAATTGAAAGTCAGCAATGACTACGAGTACAATGTGACATTCCGGTTTTTTGGAAATATTGTTTAATTGTAAAGAAATAAAAAAAAATACGATTGGGGCAGCACAATAGGCTCAGTGCAACCTTAAGGAATAGGTAATTCTTGCAATGCTAAAATACAATTCCTATTAATTTATCATAATCACAACGATGTGATACGGCCGATACGGGTCAGTACAAAAACACCAAGCGAACAAAGGCTAGGGTTGACACGTCACGCTCGCCATCGAGTCGGTCGAGTAGGAACGTGTACAACTCGCGTGCCAAACAAATAGGTTCCCGACAAATATGAAGATTAATTTCACAATCTCACCGTTTCCAAGAAAGAAGGAAATGTGTTGCATTGAATGCGGAAAACGATTTAGACTACGATCAAGAAGGTATTTTAGACTAATTTTTAGACGAAAATAATTATGTAGTTAATAAACTCTTTCTCAGTATTATTCATGACTGGTCTAAAATTCGAAACGGATTAAGAAATTCCAAACTTTTTCCTAAACGAAAAATGCGCTGTTTTCTCGGAAAACAAACACGTTTAAAATGGCTTTCAAATTAATGAAATTTAATCTCTATCACCATGCAATACAAGTCTAATAGACTGAATAATGTTTTCGTAGCAAGCCGTAGCCGTAGCTTCGTAGCTCTCGTAGGCGCGTAGCATAGCAGTGGGCGGGGCGTGTCATTTTTTTTATATTATGGGTGTTTTGAACTCACGACCAATACGCCGTGTTTTTGTTATATTATGCTTTTGAAAGAATAAGGCCCTGTTTCACCACTTCATAAGTTCTTGTTAGCTTATCCGACAGATAGTTTGACATATTTTGTATGAAATTATGTCAAAATATCTGTCGGATAAGCTAACAAGAACTTATTCAGAAGTGGTGAAACAGGGCCTAAATATACGAGTTTTACTACAATCCTCTGTGGTTTAACAGTGCGTGTGTACAGTGTATCGCTTTATGTTTTTATCACCATACATTAACTGATGTAATATAAGAAAGTCATAAACTAGAAAAATCGCGTATTGCTAGTCATCCACAATATTTTGCTTCAGAACAAACTGTAAATCTTTTACTATGGGACCAACATTGAAATAGTGAAAGTACCTGTACCTAGATGACTTGGTACTTGATATAAACAAAACAATCGTTTGTTTTTTTTCGATTATATGCACATCTACTAAATTATGCTATAAATAAGCTAATAATTAGGTATTTGAACAAAACTTTACAATTTACCTTATTTTTAAATGTAACAGCTAATAAAACGATTGTTGCACTAATTTCGACTAATAAAATGTATGTGTCAACTTATTGAAATACGTTGGTTCGACGAAATTATGTGAAAAATCGTAATTTCTTCAAATAAAAGAAGTCTTTCGAGACAATTTACGATTTGATTAGAAACATTACATTTGATTTTAATATTACTATACTAGTCAAGTTGAATAAAGTTACACTTATCGCGAATAGTAATCTAAATAACCACTCCAACCTTGAGTGGCGAGGCCATCGGCATATCGTCAAATCGTTCTAAACTCACAAGTAAACATTGAGCTAAAAGAAACTGGGACAATGTTTGCGACACTGAAGAGCTTTGCGACGGTTTGTTTGATTTTATCAGAATGTCCTGGTTTACGTTTTACGAGTAATTTACGAGTCTAGTCTGTCATTCATATGAGACTAGCTATTTGTACTTCAATTTCAGTTAAATCTTTAATATCAAACTCTAGTAATTTTAGGAAAGGAACTGGTCATTTGAAGATCAACATTAGGAACCATGTCGGTTTTGTAAAATTCTTAGATTTTCGGAGTATGTTTCAAAGAATGTCATATAACAATTAGTCCAAAATACTTACCAAAAAATCTTCTTAAATATGCGGCTAATCTTCGAAAATCTATTATATATGCATATATTTTTGAATAATAACAAAACAACAACGTGAAGTGTCTGTTTTCTTTCATGTGGTGACTGTATATTCTATCATCTGTTATACAGCATCGCCTCGACATTATTGCTTAGTCGGCTGGGTATAGCTAGTTACCTAGATTATCTTAGCTAGGTATGCTACAAAATTCGTAGAAAAAGAAAAAAATAATAACTTACAGCAACTTTTCCAAGCAAATGTCCCCATTGCCACTGCCATACTGAGAGGATGCTCTCCCGACCGGCATCCACTGCTAATACGTAGCTGCCACCATTCTGAAAGAACACGCACCTAATGATTGCGATATCATAAGTTACCTATCTATCGATAAGTAATCGATTTGCGCTTATAACTGTTCTAGACAAATCTTAGTATGTTTACCCAATCAACATGAAATTGCTAACTATACACTAAGATCGCCAGAATCGCCAGGAATTATAAAAAAAACATAATTGATTTCATATCGATCGATCATAGGCATTTCTATACAGACAGTAGGTACCACCATTAGGGCACTGGTCAACAGGCACAAATAATTATGTTTAGTAAACGTCTATCCACACATATCCGTGCCGTGTCAAACACTACCACGGATTAGTGTGAAAGAGTGCAGTAACGAAACATTGAAAAGGTTCTGACCCGGAAAAGTTTGAAAGGTGATTTATACGATTTTATCTGATTTTCAATACAAATCGTCACATGGTAAAAACTTTCAATGTAGGATTACAGTAGACTGCCGGAGTCTGGCGCCAAGCAGCTTGCTGCGTTCCATCGGTGTGCAGGAGTGCCAGTGCCCTTCTGGGTAAGCTCGCTACATCTTCGACCCCATCTTTATCTTTAGGACTAGATTGAGGTCAAGAGCAAACCCATCTATAATAAAAAAAATAAAAAATGAACCATCAACAGCCCATCAGCGCCAACAACCGAGTTAGTGGGATCACACACGATGACGCATTGACGGAGCGGCAGACGTCAGTCCATCATTTGTGAAGCAAGGAGTAGGAGGAGCAAACTGCACGTGGAAGCATGTGTGCTTCCGACGACGTGACGGATTGACGCACCGTGTGCGGTTTCATACAACTTCTTGCTTCACAAATGACGGACTGACGTCTGCCGCTCTATCAATGGCTCATCGTGAGTGAAAGCGCTTATAGCAGTTGCCGTGGCCGAAATCGGTCAGGAGCAATACATACATAAAGCAATGTTACCCATCAAAAAACAAGACGAAGAAGGAGACTGACCTGGCTGACCCGTATTATAAAAGAGACATAAATATATCAAACCAGCTGAGAGAATGCGACGGCAGAGACCCCGGCCTCGAACTCGGCCATGCCGAACACGTGCAGTGTCTGCAGCGTGTCCGTGCTCCAGATGCGGACATGCGCCTGCGCACGTCTGCCGCGGCCGGCGCGCTGTCCGCTCGCCACCAGCTCTCGAGACGGGTGCAGTTCCATACTAGGAGATGACGAAATAAAGGATAGTAGCAGGTGGACGGGCAGTTAAAATTAGTTATATGTACATCAAATTTTGACCAAAATCCCTTATTATTATTTGGGGTTTGGGGCCTTGACAGAGTTTCACCTGTGCCACTTCACTCGCTACAGCAGTGTCTGCAACCGCGACAGCCACCGCGACCGGCGGCTGAGGCCATTGGCTCGTTTGCTCCGAGCCTACTAAGTACTACGACTAATTGGGGTAGTCAGAAAAATTGCTAGTACCACCAAATGTCTTTTAAACGGGCAACTGTGTAACAAATGGGAGCACAACGAAGATTTCATGATGTATGTTACTTCCATCACCTGAAGAGACAAAATACCTACCGTATAATACAAAACTACTAATGGTGCTAATTATTGGTAGGGTGCAGGTATTTTTCAGAACCCCTTTACGGTGGGCTTTATGTTTCGAATTTGATGAATTTATGTTTCGAATTTGATGATAAAATTGAGCCTAGCTCAGAAGAACCTAGCTCGAATCGCTTTCGCTTTCGATGTGAAAGATTTTATTTTCTTCTATTCACTGTCACATACCATTGAATATCTTCAGTGTGGCCAATGTAATGCCTCTGCGACTCCTCATCTCTGTCGTACATAACGGCGACTGCTGCGACGTAATAGAGAAGTTCTCCGGTTGGCAACACCCATAGGTTGCGACGGGAATCTGCCCCACGGTACCCATAGCTGTAACAAGATACTTATGGTTTAATTTATAAAAAGGTAGAAGAAGGCGCAGACGCCTTTGCCACTGGACCGATGATCAATGATAGAGACTGGATGAGGAACATGTTTTGTTTGTTAGTGTTCAGTCCAGGTTCAGCGATGAAGGGCTGACGATGAAGATGCGAATACAATGGTGTCAGCTAAGTTTTTTGGCAATATGAGATATACTCTCTATGGTGCGGAGGATGGGAGGAGAGAAATTTTCAACATTTTAAAGAATTATTTTTGCGAGTGACCACTGCAATAACTATAAACGGGAAAGAAAAAAACGGGCTAAATTCAGTAGACTAAGGTCCGGTACCCTGAATTCACCAAAGCTGGGGAGAGCGGAGATGTGTAGAATCTAGCAATATATAGGTCGCTCTATCGCGTCATAAAATATTTAATTATTATTTTATTCGTTGATTTGACATAACATTCGCTCTGCTCCGCATTGGTGGATCCATAATTCTGGAGCCATCTGAAGTTATAGACTGGAAATTCTTACAGGTTTTTATTAGTATTTGAGAATGAAGGACTATTTTAAAATGTACCAGGCACACTTACACCCAGTCAAGTTGCATCTTCTTCTCTGGAGGGGTGTTGTCAACGGGAGCGTGGTGGATGGGCGGGTAGAAAGTGCGCCGGAGTCCTCTAATCGTCACTCGTATCGGCTCTTCTTTCAGCACTTCAAGAAGAGTGTAATCTGTAAGGAAGTTACGAAAAGTTATGAGTTATGTGGCGTAGTATATCGTAGTAAATTAAGCTGTATACGTGCATGTATGGATATTTAGTGAGAATCGTATTGAATGCCTGTATTAGGTCATATCTTCAGCAGACTACCTTCTGTATGCCATTCTCTTGTAGTTATATCTTTTATGTTTTAGACGTACCTACTTAAAGTAATTGATGAATACTAGTACGATTGAGTATGTTTGATTGATTGATTGATGGAATGATAAAAATAAATGCTTTACACAAACCTGAATTGCGAACGATTTCTCCTTCAGGGGCGTATAAGACTCTAGGTCGACTTTTGCTTCTGGCACGTCGTCCACGTAAATCTTCTGTTACTGGAACCGCAGCCACATTGCCTCTCGATCGAGATCTGATGAGAATAAAATTAGCATAAATACAGCATTTGTCTTGAGAAACAAATAAGTATATAAAAAAAGACTTTAAATGCACTAAAAATGATTAAAGAAATGTAATACTTTGCATCTTGACGCCAAAGAGGACATTTGATAGACGAACGTGTACGCATACGTACAGTACGCATACGTACAGTACGCATACGTACAGTACTCATACGTACAGTACGCATACGTACAGTACGCATACGTACAGTACGCATATATACAGTACGCATACTCACAGTAAACATACGCATAGTACGTATATGTATAGAACGCACACGCAAAGTACGCATACACGCAGTACGAATACGCGTACGCATACGCATAGTACGTATACGCGTAGTACGCATACGCATACGTTTTATACGCATCATAAGTAGATGCAACGCGTAGTACACATGCAGACAGTTTAATATGCTAATTTCCAATCTGCAATAGAAAGGATTACCTTCTTATAGGAGATTCGACTGGCAATGGAGCGCTGACTCCAGGACTTAAAGCTGGGGTCACCAGTAACGTCCCCAAATAAAACGTTTCCACATCAGCGAATTCATTTCGCAGCTGCGAAAAACTTCTGACCTGTGTAAAGAAGATTGTACTTTTAGTATAGTCATTTTAAAGTTTATTTTTGACTATTTAACTCATGTACAAAGTACCTCTTGTCCTGTAATTGTGTACATCCTTTTAGCACCGCTCATTTTCAAAACTTGCCCCAAATCTTCGAGCACTTCTTCGAACGGTTGCGTTGTTCTTAGGTTCAACAAAACACGACACTGAAAGAGATCGAAAGGAAAATTCAAGTTAAACACAGGCCTATATAAACGAATAGCAATAAATCTTTTGGTAATACCAGTTTGGCCTCAAATGTATTTTGCGCAACTTTCTCCTGCAATCAAAACGAGCGGTACCGGTGTTTAGCTATCAAGGCCTTTTAATACATACATATCGGAATGGGCATACAAATGGCCTTAAATGATCAGATTTAAGATTTTTTTTTAACCAAAAAGGAATTTAAATCAATGCCCTGTCGATTGGTTTAAAAATAATATCTAAATCTAAATAGGTAGGTAAAGCCTGACCAGAAAAATAAAAAACCTCGACATGTTGTGGAAAATCATTGGAACTAATTTTTGTACTTGAAACATTGTCATTAAAGGCTATAGTCGATTGAGCGCCCCCAAAAGCAGGTTTTTTATTTTTCTGGTCGGGCTTTACCTACAAATTATTTTACTAATCATAAAATCTATTTCTTGTATGTTTAGGTTGTATGCTTCGATCAAAATAAAATTATTTTGATTTAAGGTTGTATGCATATTTTTTATGACTAGTTACGATCGTTGATGAAACATCGTAGTTAAGAAAAATATAGTTTGATGAGGTTTTAATTACATCGTGTTAACCTAGTTACATTTTAAGTTTTATGGCCTCTTCGCTATTATGTATTTTGCCATGTTGCTAACGACGTTTCTTGAAACGATAAGATTTTATAAAACAGCTCGTTTCGTATTGTTATGCTTTTATTTTTATTCTTTTTATATGGACAGCTAGCTGATTTAAGATTAACTTGATAAATACAACCATGCAAAGGTTTGAAACGTAGCTTATACAACGTGTAAAAAAAAACACCCTAGTAATATTTATAAGGGTGTTTTTTACTACCAAACTGAAAGTATTCTGCTGTCCTACATTTGAGTCAGTTTTGTATGAAACAGTCGATTTTTTTTCTCGACGACCATAATGAACGTTGGTCCGTTTGATGGTCTAAACTACCCCATAAAATATCATTAGGGTCTTTTGTTGTTAGACTTTGTAGCGTTGCGTTGTCTAGCTCCATAAATTGTAAAGAGCCTGACTGCCTGAGCCTGATATCGGTGTACCCACATGAACCATTGCGAATTATAGCCCAGCGTGACCGGTAAACGGTCAGCCAAGTATCTGATTTGTGAGCAACCTTTGTTACTTGCAAAATTAATGTTGCCAAGAACGTATGTGAATCGATGCAAAAAATGAAGAACAGACGGTATTTGGCTCGGTTTATCATAGCCAAATATTTGAAGTACGATGTTTATAAAACTGAACCACATTTTCAGTTAAAAAAAGGACAATGTGTTCTCCTTCTGGGGCAATCGAGTAAAAAAATGAGTTGAAATCGAAATGCATAGATTTTCTCGTTTCTCGTTATGTCGATCAAAGTCCGACTGCGCGACGCAAAGGAAGTGTAATGTGTTTATTAATGTTTTATTTTATAAGCTTTTTGTTTTGTTCACACCTTAATAGGTATTAATGTTTTTACTGCAATCGATAATATCAGCAAAATTTGTAAGTAATATTTTTCACTACTGTTATGTGTCGCGGCACGGCTGTTGAGCGCTTCAGCGAGTATATTTAGACTAAAATAGTGTATAGCGCCTTGTACATAAGGTTAAGCGCAATCAAGGATAGCGCTCAAGATCTGTGCCGGCATCTTACTTATCATTTCATGGCAGATAAATTTTAAAATAGGTATGAAGAACTGATAAACAATAATTTATGTTCAACTCAACAATTGACGCGCAACACGTGACGCTCAAAACGTTCGACAACGTTGCAAAACAACGCGCGACGTTGCTTCCTTTGCAAAAAGAAGAAAATTTGAAAGAAACAACGTTGCGCGTTTGTTTTACAACGTTACCCGAAATGTTGCGCGTCAATTGTTGTCTAGTGGATACGAGGCTTGAAGATGTGAAAACGAGTATGAGAAATCGACTTGTATCTAGTACCTGTATGGAGTGGTCCATGTTGTTGATGATCCTGATGACGCGGCCGCTGGCGGGCTTGCCGCCGCCGCCGCCCGGCGGGGGCGCGTCGGACTCCGCCACCGACTGCTTCCTCGTGCCGGCGCGCGACCACCCGCCCGGCGCCGCCGTCGCCGTCGCCGTCCCCCCGTACCACATACCGTTCTTCTTACCGTAGCTTGCTGCCTGCGAGTGGAATTCGGTTTTAGTTTGTTTTGAAATGCATATTAGTGCGTTAGTACGGTCGGTGGTTGCAGAGTTGTCAATTTCATACAAACCTTTGTCGTAGAACACTCGTAAACGGATTAATAAAAGTACTTAATGTTTTATGTATGGAAAAATTGTTTAGAAAATCAAGATTGCGCGTATTAAATATAATTACGGAGATATCAAGCTTTGAAATTATTCATACAAAATTTCAAAGCTTTATCCTCCGTAATTATATTAAAAATTGTAAATGTAAATGCGCAATCTAGATTTTCTAAGCTATTTTTCAATATATAAAACATTACTTTAATACCGTCTACGAGTGTTCTACGACAAAGTTTTGTATGGACGGAAACCACCTTAAGTCAAGTTTTGTCAAAAACGGGTATAAACGTTTTCATTTCGATTGAAAATTTAATATTATCTTTCGGGGTATTTGAAGTGAACCTTCTGATACGTACACCCTGGGAAATCAGCAAGCCTTTAATGCCCCCAAAAATATCTTCACGACAATGGTAAGTCAATGTTATTGTGATAGGATTAGTGCACTACCTATTTGCTTACCTCTAAGGTTAGGGAGGAAATAAATAAAAAACTACCTATTTTAGATATAGGGTCCTTCTTAACATATGTTTTAAGGGGATGATCAAACTATCAGACTTTCTTAATACGACTAATATCGAAATCGCTAAAAAAAATCTGCTATTTCAAACCTACTCTACCCAATGCTATTCATTCGGCAACAGATTTGATTTCCGCATTTTCAATGTTGGTCCCGAAGTGAAATTTTTCAGTTTGATGGTCTGAAACGCCCCTTTAAGTATGTAGGTCATGCATTTAAGTTGACACCATGTAGAGTAAGCTGGGCAAAAATATACAAGGTGTTACAAAAATACAAATAAACCTTTAAGGATGTGGTAGCGGCGCTTGTCAAAACGGTGCCCGTAGCGCGAAGTAGCCGTAGCGCGAATTCCTCGTATAGACCATCAAACTGAACAACTTTCACTATGGGACCAATATCGAAATAGCGAAAAAAAATTGAAGTTCCATATTCTACAAATCGACGAGAGCTAAAATATGTATGGGATAAGAAATTTTTTTTTTTGCGATTTCGATGTTGGTCTCATAGAGAAAGTTGTTCAGTTTGACGGTCTAAACAACCCCCTTAAGAGTTTTAAATATTTATTGTTACTTATGAAACACCCTGTATAAATACTTTAAGATCTGGGCTAAAATCGTGTCTGTCACAATATTTTCAAGAAACATAAAAATGGAACAATGTATTTCATTAAAGCTAAATCGACCGAACTTAGTTCCAGGTTGATGCTATAACTCGCGCCCCTGACACGATTTCGTGTTTGATGAATGTTCAAAAGAAAACAACAGGCAAATTTTCACTGGCATGCACACAATAGAACTGCATTTGCATCGATTCGCAAAATAAACTTCATTTCAATTAGATGCAGCAGAAAAAGAACAAGGTGTGCTACGAACGCTACGAACTATCTCGTAGCTTCCTACGCGTAGCAGGCTACGACACATTACTATGTAAATATCGTATAATAACTATGAAGTATGATACAGGGTGTAACAATGTATTTTAGGTAAAGATACCTGTGGAAATGTCGTACTTCAAGGATCCTAAACATAACTGACATCACCTCAGTGTTAAAAGCCCCAATATAAATAAAAAAAGGATCCTAAAAAAATAGGGATGCCACTCTGAAGCCTGTCGGCATCCATCCATAGGGTTGCAACAGGCTTTAGAGTGGCAACCGTTTTTTAGATTCTTTAAACGTAAGTTAAAGCCTGTAGGATCCCACTGCAGGGCAAAGGCCTCCTCGCACGAATAGAATAAGTGTGTGAGAGAGTGGGCCACCGCCACGCGGGCCCAGTGCAGAATGATGGAGGCAAGTTAGTGGTTAACTGCTGTCAGAGAATTTCCTAGCTACCTTTTACCTAGCTTAACGAATGACACTGTCATCTGTCAAAACTATCCGGGACTAACTGCTTAACGTGCCTTCCGAAGTACGGAGATGCTCGAGATGATATACCCCTAAACGGTCACTCATCCAAAGACTGACCAAGACCTGGCGTTGCTTAACTTCGGTGATCATTTCCAATACCAAAGCTCCATTTCGCTATCGAGCTATTATTAAAAAAAGACGTGAAATTCGTAAAATATTACGAAATTTCACGTAGTATCATTAAAAAGAAACTTTAAACTATGCCATGTGTTAAGCGTCATAAAGTAAAAGGCTCATTTGACGCCGGCTAAACATTTTTATAGGTTTACGAGTGGAATTCGCCAAGTTCCGCTCGGTTCACACTGGGACATTTTTTATTTTTGTAATTCTTTGCAAATAGTGCGGCTGTTAACCTAGTGACCCGATTATATAAAAAACTTCATTAGGTAGGTACTTATTTTGTATTAAAAATGTGATTCAGCGAATACGTCATTGGTTTTATGTTTTGCTTTATCGATTAATGGTTTGAAAAAATCTTTTTTTGGCTTTCAATGCTGAATGAATGTTTCTCTAAAACCAAGGTTAGTACTAGTATGTAGGTTAGTTCAAATATTGTTGGAATTATACGTAGGTGGATGGAGTTTGGAGTTTTTGACAATCTCACACTTTGACAATCTTCCTTGAAGAAATATCTGAACTAGACGATAACTAGGTAGCATTTTTGTAAATGCATTCGGTACTTACTACTACAATAGTTGATTATATAGAACACGAACACAGACTTTGACTCACGAAAAAGGTGAAAGGGAGATGAGATGACACTCAATATCGAAGGACTTTAAAAGCCTTTAATGTGATTAATAAACCATTTGGAAATCAGTGGGAAATTATTTATACATAATTAAATCCACAGGTCCATAAATTTATAACACAGGTCTAAACTTAAATGCTTTCCGCGCGTTCTACGGGGTATTTCAAACCATCAAACAAACTGAACAACTTTCACCATAGACCAACAACGAAATCGCGAAAAAAAATCTGCTGTTCCATTCATTTGGGCGGTACAAGTTAAGTAGTTAACACCCTGTCAAAGTAGAACAAAATATATAATCTACTACCTACATCCCACCCTGTATACCTAAACACACACCATACGTAGAAGAAAGACAATCTACTATTACCTGCTATGCATGTAAGCATAAAGCTTAATCTCACCATAACAGTAACCCTCAAATCCTCAGCGCTTCGACCGTAATACCGAATTCTGATTCGCGAAATTTTGCAAAAAATCAAACAACGGCAGGTGCGTCCGGCGTCCGATCGCCCACTGGTCGGTAAACAAAAAGTCTACGATCCAAATTATTCCGAGTCCTTGGCCGATGGTACTGACCGTTCGCCAAGGACGACTGTTATCGCCGGTGCGTGCAATTGAACACCTCATCCAATACGATTGACCTCCCCATCCCCGGCCCAACGATTCGCAATCACGCGATTTTTGGTTGAATAGTGTTAGGCTGAGAGGTCTGTTTTGTGTGGTTCTTAAAGTTAAGGTGTGGATAGACGGTAGAAGGAAGAAGCAGATATTGTTACTAGCACGCGCAAAAAGACGCGAAGAAAGACTCAATTGGGTATTCTTTCAATAGGTAGGTAGTCCGCGTGACAAATTCTAAGACATGGGTGGACATGGGTTCCCGCCGAGTGTAGCCACACACAATGACCTGGCACAATTTTACGAGCCATTTTCTATGAAGACACAAAAATACATACCTAAGTACAAATAAATTGAAGTCACATGTATTGTGTATCATATTGGTTTTGTCGCGCAGTATGTACGCGATTTGTTAATTTTTCAGTATTTTTGTACCTATACTATTTAGTTAGTGCGTTCACACACGATGACGCACTGACGGAGCGGCAGATGTCAGTCCATAGAACCACACCCGGTGCGTCAGTGCGTCACCGTGTGTGCTTCTACTTGCGGTTTCATATAACTCCTTGCTTCACAAACGACGGACTGACGTTTGCTGCTCCGTCAGTGCGTCATCGTGTGTGAACGCACATATTATTTGCTTTTCTACAGCAGTTGAAAGAAATACTCATGCTATGCCTTTACCTGGCTGGGGTGAATTAAGAAATCCGAGTACCTGCCATGATGCGCTCGAGAAGGCTCTATTTATGACGCTCGAATGTGCATAAACAGAAAGAGAGCTAAGGCGCGACAGCGCTATATCGCGCTGCTATGCTAGATTGCTTTTATTACCCACACGATAAGAAGAACGTGAAAATATGCCGCTTGTCTTTTTTTTCTGTGAATGAATCTTTTTGCGTCTACTTTGAACGGTTTGGTTACTCACAGATGTCCAATGATCACTTGGCGAATTGAAGGCGACTTCCAAACAGTATGTGGCATCCTCAAATCACCTGCTAATCCCAGGTGATTAAAGGCGATTGTAGGAATAGCATACTGCCTAAGCCTGAAGAACAGCATCTATTGTATATAAGGTCCAACTTAATATGCTGACACTTTTTTAAGAGGATGATCAGACCGTCAAACTAAACAACTTTCTCTATGGGAACAACATCGAAAACGCGAAAAAAAAAACAGCTCTTCCATACAAAACTGCAAACCTACTCGAGCCAAATGTATGGGACAGCAGATTTTTTTTTCGCGATTTCGATGTTGGTCCCATAGAGAAAGTTGTTTAGTTTCATGGTCTAAACGTCCCCTTAAAAAAGTGTCAGCATATTAAGAAGAACCCTGTATGCTCAAAGAGGCAACTCGCGTCCTTACTACCTACTCGAGGAATCGCGTAAGGTGTTCGTGGCCTATTCTTCACACCGTCTGGACACACCTTTAATCTCAGCCCTCCACACCCATCGTATGTGAACAGTGGGCAAGGGAATATAAAACGTCGGGACCGAGGCCACGTCTCAAATTGCTGCATAACAAGTGGACTGCGGCGTTTGAAATTAATATGTCTGAATATGTTGCTGGTCTTGTCGTTTACATATGCTAATTGTTGCCGTATCCATGGGGAAGTAATCAATGTAAAGCTGTTTTTTGTTTAACTGCTCATTTTTTTTGTTAAAGTAAAACAAAGAAACAAGGTTAATTATTATTTTCGCGTAACTGAACAAACAAGTCGAAGGACATACTCGTAGAAGTGCTACGCCGTAGCACATAACAATCGTAGTAATGTAGTCCGTATACGATAGTGAATATATTTTATTGACCTGCTTTTAGAAACCGACAGATTACCATTTTATTTTTTGCTGTTATATTCTAGGTTATATTGATACATTTTGAACAGGTAGGTAATTAGCTTTATGACAGAAGAGATCTTTGTGAAAAACTGACAAACTCATAATAAATTGTCTTGCCAAATGGTAGAGTCAAGAATCGAACACTACTGAAAATGTTATTTCGAAAAACATTGTATATATTCTATAGGACATTTTTGGTGTCTCCTATAGATGCACACGAAAAACTCATCCATTTTAACCGTATTGTTAATCAAAGTTCCTCTCATACAGTATAGTCAATTTTAATCAAACGCCGTCATTTAAAACCAGTATACGAACATGAGTAAGTACAGATTTTTACCAATTTTATTTAGCTCCTAAAAGCTACATCTTTTTTTTGTCATCCGAATTTGTACACTTCCTTGCGGACGCTACCGTCCCAAAGACAGTAATCTAAAACAAACAATAACTCCTGGCACGTGACGTCACATTACCCTATCTCACCCCGTCGTACACGACTTAGCGAACCGCCTCGATATGAACCCGACACACGCAAAACTCTTGCATATTTATAAGGAATAGTATGTAAAGAAAACAAAGCTACGTAATTATCCAGGGAGCTGGTTTCTTACTGAGAATCGTGGTCAATGCAATCAAAGAAATTGAAGTTTTTTACAGTTTCTAGGATTTTTTTTTCTAATTGATTATTCATAATATTTAAGTACTAAATAAAAGTGCTAAGTCTTCTCTAATCTATTTAAATAATTTATTATTATTATGAGAATTGAGAAATAAATGCCTTCTTATCAAATTTTTAAGTAAGTAGGTACCTATTTAATTTTGCAAGTTTAAGCTAAAGTTAATCATTATAACGGGTTCTTACCGCGTTTTTATTTATTTTGGAGTTCCCGATATTTCGGCAGTGTTCCAACTGCCATGATCACGGGATGACTGTAGAACTGCAGGTAGATTTTTAAGAGCAGACAAATCTGTCTACCCTCATTCTTCTTCGTTTGCTCCGACCACTATCGGAACTCACTCGAAAGTCATCGTCACTTTTTTCTCGGTTTGTAATATTTAACGACACACTTGGTCCAGCACGACAAACTACACTCACTGTGTCACTCCTACATTTTGTCCGACCGAGAATACGAAGGTGAAGCTCTTATACCCATCTTTACCACCGGGACCTTTAATATCGGGAACTCCAAAATAAATAAAAACGCGGTAAGAACCCGTTATAATAATTAACTTTAGCATAATTAATAACCGCTAAAACTTAATAACTCTCAAAAATTTTGCAAGTTTAATTGTTTTTAACGGTTGGACGAAATAAGACTTGGACTATTTGGTACGGTGACCTTTAATTAATAGGTTTAAGTAATGGGTAGTTTCTACGAATTCACGAATTTTGATCTCATTATATTTATATTAGAAGGCTGCAAAACGAGTTCGATGCCTTCTGCATTGAGTGGTAGGATATCGATCTAAACAGAGAGATAAGGAGGCCTTTGTCCAGCAGAGGGACACAACAGGCTAGAAAAGAAATTGAACTCTTTGAAGAAAAACCTTCACTTATAAACAATATAAAAGGAAAAAGGAGAACATTTAAGGGGCCATAAGTCCCGACGAATATTTTCTATGAGAAACGCGATTGCCCAGCGCTCCGAAAAGTGTGTGCGTGAGCCGTATTTGCGATTAAAAAGAACTAACCAAAGTACTTTTTCTAGACTTTTTTATGATTTCACTAGTTAAACTAATGATGAATATGTGAGTATAAATGCAAAAAATCTGAAACTAAAACGAGAAAAATGTTTAAAAATACATGAAAATACGTCATCTTTGTGACGATTTTCTATCGAGTGTATTCTTTGTATCGTTGTATAATTCCAATCGTGTATTCAGTTTATGATTTCACTAGATAAACTATCCAAAAATACTGAGGTATGACTTTAGTTTCGGTAAATGGTATAAAAATCTAGTCGTAAAATGAAAAATAAAAGATGCCTCCGAGGTATTTCCACCTACTATTACGCCTTAAACTATTATGCAAAATTTTCTAGGGGTAGTACAGGAGTGCGATTTTTGAATCTCATTCGCTGAATTCAGCAGTTGAAAATGTCAAAATTACTATGGAGATATACAACTTTCTATTGCTGATTTGACTTTCAAAAATCATACTTAAGGAGTGTGACTTTTGAAAGTTAAATCAGCAGTAGAAAGACGCATATCTCCATAGTTATTTTGACATTTTCAACTGCTGAGCTCCGGTGAGCTTCAAAAATCCCACTCCAGATGATTGAAACTGTACTATGAAATCGGGAAAAAATTACACGGATTGTGTCTAGACTGCATGTTCTACAGCCCAGTATGTAAGAATTATCGTGTGTCCATGGCTTACAATTTGCATTACAATAGGAATTAAATTAGGTAGAAGAGAGTGATTTATGCAGGGAGTAGAATTAAACGAGTTACATACTTGTACCTGCTTTGACTATGGGACCAACATTGAAACAACGAAAAAAACGACTGTTCCATGGTTTCAATGATAAATCGACTCGATGTATGAAACAGTAGAGTTTTTCTTCGCGACTTCAATGTTGGCTCCATATTTTTGCTTCTATCGGTTAAAATAGACGGAAACTTTTAAACGTTTAAAAGGACGCTAATGATATTATCAATTGCACCCTGTCTGTAGCTATACTTACCGGTGATTCAGGAGCGTAGACTGGAAGGGATATGACGACAAAAGGTGACTCCTCGTCGCTGTCCAGCATTGAGCTGTCAGCTAACTGGAGCCAACGGTGCCGGCTCGGGCGCCACACTTTCGTACCTTCTTATATCTTCCGGCGTAAGTTCGGCTTTACGCCAACATTCATTTAATACTAGTTAGCTGTTTATAGATTTAATTTTTGACACTTCCAGATTTATTATGTCTTCGTGTTAGTATGAAACTCGGTATTATAATCCTCTGTGTCGGTATTGCGTTAGTTTCTTTTTGTTGTCATAATATTATTCTTTTGACTGGATTGTAGAAATCATTTCATGTTTTCGATGTAATTAATGGGGTTCTCCAAGGTTAAGCCGGGTGATTTATTTACTGTAATCTGAATAAAATGTTACGAAAAGTAGATGTTACGAAAGGTACGTAATTTTCATAATACCTATACAACACTGTCCGAAAATTGTGCACCCGATCGATCTCTCAGCGAAGAATAATAATATTAACTATTTTTGGGACCTTGTCTTGAAGAGCTATTTTTTAATCTCTCACTTTCAAAATCATGATCGAATAATTATAGTAATTTTGAAATTTTTTACAGCTGATTTAAACCTAGGTACTACGTACGACTTTCAAAAATACTACTCATGGTCTTAGATCAAAGTAAAATTTAATTTGATCTAAGCTCATAGTTGCCTTTAAAAAACAAAAATGATTTATTTATTATGAATGATTCTGATCTAGCTGGTACTTGACCCCTACGTAAAACTCGTTGTGTCGACTAGACAGGACATCAGCACATTATAAAGCTCTTAAATGTCACTCGCGTTCACCACCTCGAGTCAAGTTCAAGTACCTAACTAACAGCGACACACGTGGTATCTTCGTGTCGGCATGCAGTAACGACTAACGTTTTACATAACCACGTCTCCCGGGCCATGCAACTTTAATACTTATGACGTAGGCTTAAAAGCTTTGTCGTTGTTCTTCTGGCGTGGAATAGACTATAAAGTTTTGCATAATCTGTGACGGGCTGCTTAGCATATTGTACCGGGGTGACGTGGGTCCGCTCTGTCCGTTCCAATCTCTACGTTGATCTACATAAACTTACTGTGGAGTTAGATATGTGATTTGAGTGTTTGGAATTATGGGTGGGCTTGATTTTCTGCTGTGCAAGGTCTTTTGGTTTGACGTAGGTCGTGTTTTGTTTACTAATGTACGAGAATTTTTAGGGTTCTGTAGATTAAGAAGAACCCTTAAAAGATCTTCACGTCCGTGCGGCTGTCCAGGCTGTCACAATATAGGAAGAAAGATGTACAAATACTGTAATTAGAGACAGGGCCGTCTTAAGCGGGGGTGCAATGGGTGCGTGGCACCCGGGCACAGGGCCCTAAGGGGCGCAAGCCGATCGCCTTATACACATAGGTAGGTTTGACGGCCCGACAGCACAGTTTGTAGTGAACCTGCCTGCTGTGTCGAGGGTCGCGGGTTCGAATCCCGTAAGGGACAAATATTTGTATGACGAATATGAATATTTGTACCCGAGTCATGGATGCTTGTATCTATATATATGTATTCTATATCGTTGTCTAGTTATCATAATTAATAAATGTTAATAAATTATTGTGAATAAAAGTTATCATAATACAAGTCCAGGCTAGATTCTGGAACTTTAAATATGACTAGATAATTTGTGTGACTATGTCCAAGATATTTATTTATTTACCATGCGTAATCTGCTGGTTAAGAAAATGGACAAACATTCATTATACCCGTATCGTTTGCAAATACTCCTCATGCAGCTTTTGGTACATTTGGCTTGCTCAGTTGCGACTTGCGATGTTGTGACAAGAATTCAATTGATGTGCGGCAAATTCGGAGGGCGTGGGGCGAAAAATAAAATAAAAAAATAAAAATTTGCTGTTTTTTTGTTGGAAAGGGGGGCAGGCTGATTTTCACACCCCGGTGCCCAATATGGTTAAGACGGCCCAGAGAGCACACTTAGGGCCTGTTTCACCACTTCTGGGTAGGTAAGTTCTTTTTAGCTTATCCGACAGATAGTTTGACATATTTTGTATGAAAACTTAATCAGAAGTGGTGAAACAGGCCCTTAACGTAGGTAACGTAAACGTTGGGAATGTAGATACATTTTGTCGTGTACGTCTCGTTTTATGTAAAGTGGAATGCATTGCAATGCCTTTTCAATCGAAGAGTTCAACGTAGGTTGTCAATTTTTGAAATGATTTTGAGGCTCGGTTATCAGCTTTTTGTTCTAGGCTTTTTGACATTAATAGTAAGGTATACCTACTTGATTGTTGATGATTACGCCAACAACATTTGTTTAAAACTGCCGGGTGGTGGTGGGGCATAGAGTTTTTTTAATTTTCGGTTCACCTTATGTTTTTAGGCTCCAGTTTCCAACAAATTGTCATTTTTATTCCAATGCGTGTGTATATTGAATATAACTTGACTACACTTCGTGGAGCTTTATATTTTTTTATTTTTTTACCGCGTTTTATGCGCACGATAGTGTACTCCATTACACACTGGCGTTGTGTATGTGTAACTTTACGGTAACTTATAATAATTTATGGAAAGGGTTGTAAGTAAAGGGAAAAAGTGTAATTTTTGCTAATTAAAGGCAATGTGGGCCATGGTTGTTTCTAGGGCTGTCAACGGTCAGATCGAATCTTCGACACGCGATGTTAAGTAAGACTTTGTCACGGAAGATTATTAATATAAGTCTCGACAGGTTACACTACAAACTGGTCTAGATTATAAAGTGGTTTACTAAAACTGATTTATAACTAGATCTAGACCAGTAATTCACGACAGGACATCGGGAATTTTACGACGAACAAGCAAGCTTGTCGATGGTTATCTACTTACCCGATTAGACTCCTTTCGGGGTGGCAAAGGGTGATTTGCAAAATGTAAACAATTGTAGAAATAATTGAAAATACATGAAATGATTTACAGACCCAATAGTAAGTTGTCAAAAACAATCACTCGATAACACTGACTCTATAAACTTTTGTTTACATTAACTTTTTCTTAAAAGGCTTGAGCAAACGAAAGCCGCGTCGTTGTTAAACGCCACATAAGGTACTACTGGTACAAGACCCCTTGCAACAGCTGACTAATTTGCAGCACCAGCAAAACAAAAGCGCTCCGAACACATCGCTAGACAGCCTAACTAACATCACTGGACACGCAAGAAGAGCCTCTATGCAGACAACCTAAGGTCCCGAATCAAAAGCTAGCAGCTATCCGCATGGTACGGTTCGATGTGGCAGACTATTCGAATTTTAATACGACGGTGGAAGAAAGCAGTGGCGGGGCGGGTGTGCCAAGGTCACTCTCCGTCAGAATCCACGCAACCAACTAAATGCTTTACAGCCGTGGGCCGATACAAATCTTGGTCTGTCGCACTTACAATTAAGACCCCTTTATGGGTTTTCACGTGAAACAATTATTACTGCTTATGCCCAGTTGTGATCACGATCGGCACGCGACCCGATAACAACTAATTCGGGACTACGCGTTGACGAAAATAAGAATGTTCGCTTGAAGGACCTTGATCCACTTGTACACTTGCGTTTGGTTAAGTTTCGTTGCGTAATTAAAGCGGAAATGCCTGTAGAAAGTTATTACGAACATAAATTGAAAGGTACAGGTTTGTGGAAATTGAACATTGTGTTATACGCAAAAAGTAATTCAGTGAGAGGAAATGACGAATCCGCATTTTAAACAAACCCTCACTCTTTGAAGATAGTTGCAGCAAAGCAAATATTATCGAAATAATATGGTACGATAGTAGGTATGGTTGTAAAAGTGCAATTTTCTTTTCTGTTCACTCTTTCAAAATAAAAGACTTCTGAATTTAACTGTGCCTACTAGAAACATATATTAAACATATTAAAAGTAAGAAGGTTCGTTTGTATAGGCAATTTGCTTCAGAACGCTTGACCTATATCCCTAATTTCGACAGGGCCGACAACTTTGCAATGTTTTCAATACACACTCGCCATCGCCACGGCTGAATCACGAACGACGTCGCCGGAAGAAAAGTGCAATTTATGCATTTCCTAAAACACTACCTACCGTTTACTTATGTACTCTTTTGAACAGAAATGTTAGCTTTCTTAATTATTTCTTTATAGTTTACCCAACGTTTATAGTTAAAAAATAGGTGATTTTAGTCTAGCAACTTTTCGGTATCAGTGCCTGTCAATCTACAGCAGTGTATGCGTTGATTTGTTGGTGCTCAAAAGCAATTGGCATCCAGGTCTCACCAATGCGACCTTTTTAAGGCTCGACCTTATCTTGCGCAAGTACGAAGTATGCATCTATATATCAATGTGTTTGTGTCTGAGTGCCTGCAATGAACTGTTACTATAGTCTCTCTCATCACAGCGACCAAGTCGGGTACCTCTAATCCAGCACACGTACTCTATGATACGTTTAGCTAGGGTCATATTTTAGACTTTGAAGCTTTATACGTATTTAGGATATGATAATGATAATCTTTTCCATTTTAATGGAAAACCCCCCAATGGATGGGTAGCCCTTTAGGGCGACTTAAAGAATCAGACAAATCTTTGAGCGAAGGAACTAGAGTAATATTCCGATTAAATGGTTCATTTCCTATTTTAATGGAGACCGGAGGCAAGGCAGGAATGCATTTGAAAGTGCATTGGGCAGATTATGTGGTAATTAATAGTTTAATTCATACTTTAAGTTATGTTACAATCAAGCAAAACTAAAGTTAATACTTACACGTGTATAACCACTGTATTACCAACAACGACTGACACTCAAAAAATAATTTCCTCGCAAATTATTACTATAAGTAGGTACTTGGCACGAATTCACTTAGCTCAAAAAATGAAATACAATTATTCGTGAAATAATTTACAGACTAGTAGGTAATTTTATTTAAATGAATATAGAAGAATAGTTGCGACAAATGTAATTTACAGCATGACTGTACGGAACCGCACCCAAGTCGTTAAGACGCCGCATTTTTGTATTAGCAATATTAAGACTTCCGAGACTAGGCCAGTTTTGTTTATAAAATGCTTGTGTCGATATAGTTTTAAGTTTAACCTTAAAATTAATGCATTATGTTTTGAAAAGCTTAATGGTAGGGTTGGTGTGAAATTGGTACCGAAAGCCAGTGGTTAGCTAACTGATATAGTTTCATTATACAGGGTCACATACAGGGTAAGCATTAAGGGGTAGTAAGGGGTTAGGGTGTGATTCCCCTCATCAAGCTGGATACGTTTTTAGAGGAGTATATATTTCCTTTGACTGTGGGAATAATACAAATATTTAAAACTATAGATTGTATCAGCAAGATTTCTGACAATTATTTTGCATAAAACTGAATGCTATTGTAGTCGCAGTTTCAGAACTAGGTTTTCACAATAATAATTGTTTATTATGAGTATCTATTTATTTTATGATGCATAATAAGAGAGAACACACTATCGGCTGCTATCAAACGGTGAAGCATTGGGCACGCGCAGTGGACTAACGTCCATACACCCTTTTCGAGGGTAGGCCTCTGTGCACTGCAGTGGAACTCATATAAGGTGTAAACTAAAGTGCATTACATACTTAAAGGGGTGCTTCAGACCATCAAACTGAACAATTTTTACTGTGGGTCCAACTTTGAAAACGCGAAAACAATATCAGCTGTATGTCATACATTTTGATCGAGTAATTCGAGTATTGACGTACAGTATATGTATATTTTCCATGGAACAGCTGATTTTTTTTCTGATTTCATAGTAGGTCCCATAGTAAAAGTTGTCCAGTTTGATGGTCCAAAGCGCCCTTTTAAGTACGTAACACATTTAAGTTTACGCCCTTTATTAATTTATTAAATGACAATTGTTATTAATCTTTTCGTTCTAAATAAAATAAGTAAGCTTATTTTTTCATTTCATTCACAAAGATTGATTTTTACTCGATTGTTATCTCAATCTCTAAGCAAAAAAAACCGTCAAGCAAAACATCATAAAATCGCGTGAGGCACTGGGCTATGTACTAACAATCTAGCTTTACATAATAACGACTTACACCCCGCCCCCCGCCCCGCCGCCTATTTACTTATTATTCATTTATTCAACCCTTATCGATGACGCTGATGACAGTTTGTTTTATTCCACCGCAGGTAATCAAGTTACCGTGGAAATTAGCAAAAAACTGGGTCGAAAAGATGGATTGCTTTTCGAAATTATTAATGCGAAAAATAAAATAAAAAAATAAAAATTTGCTGTTTTTTTGTTGGAAAGGGGGGCAGGCTGATTTTCACACCCCGGTGCCCAATATGGTTAAGACGGCCCAGAGAGCACACTTAGGGCCTGTTTCACCACTTCTGGGTAGGTAAGTTCTTTTTAGCTTATCCGACAGATAGTTTGACATATTTTGTATGAAAACTTAATCAGAAGTGGTGAAACAGGCCCTTAACGTAGGTAACGTAAACGTTGGGAATGTAGATACATTTTGTCGTGTACGTCTCGTTTTATGTAAAGTGGAATGCATTGCAATGCCTTTTCAATCGAAGAGTTCAACGTAGGTTGTCAATTTTTGAAATGATTTTGAGGCTCGGTTATCAGCTTTTTGTTCTAGGCTTTTTGACATTAATAGTAAGGTATACCTACTTGATTGTTGATGATTACGCCAACAACATTTGTTTAAAACTGCCGGGTGGTGGTGGGGCATAGAGTTTTTTTAATTTTCGGTTCACCTTATGTTTTTAGGCTCCAGTTTCCAACAAATTGTCATTTTTATTCCAATGCGTGTGTATATTGAATATAACTTGACTACACTTCGTGGAGCTTTATATTTTTTTATTTTTTTACCGCGTTTTATGCGCACGATAGTGTACTCCATTACACACTGGCGTTCTATGTGCAATAAACAATAATTATAATACATCGTATAAATTATAACTCTGTAACTTTTTTCTTCAACAGCCCTTCATAATTGCAACTTGAAACGCTATAAACTACAAATATAGTAACAAATAATATGTGTAACTTTACGGTAACTTATAATAATTTATGGAAAGGGTTGTAAGTAAAGGGAAAAAGTGTAATTTTTGCTAATTAAAGGCAATGTGGGCCATGGTTGTTTCTAGGGCTGTCAACGGTCAGATCGAATCTTCGACACGCGATGTTAAGTAAGACTTTGTCACGGAAGATTATTAATATAAGTCTCGACAGGTTACACTACAAACTGGTCTAGATTATAAAGTGGTTTACTAAAACTGATTTATAACTAGATCTAGACCAGTAATTCACGACAGGACATCGGGAATTTTACGACGAACAAGCAAGCTTGTCGATGGTTATCTACTTACCCGATTAGACTCCTTTCGGGGTGGCAAAGGGTGATTTGCAAAATGTAAACAATTGTAGAAATAATTGAAAATACATGAAATGATTTACAGACCCAATAGTAAGTTGTCAAAAACAATCACTCGATAACACTGACTCTATAAACTTTTGTTTACATTAACTTTTTCTTAAAAGGCTTGAGCAAACGAAAGCCGCGTCGTTGTTAAACGCCACATAAGGTACTACTGGTACAAGACCCCTTGCAACAGCTGACTAATTTGCAGCACCAGCAAAACAAAAGCGCTCCGAACACATCGCTAGACAGCCTAACTAACATCACTGGACACGCAAGAAGAGCCTCTATGCAGACAACCTAAGGTCCCGAATCAAAAGCTAGCAGCTATCCGCATGGTACGGTTCGATGTGGCAGACTATTCGAATTTTAATACGACGGTGGAAGAAAGCAGTGGCGGGGCGGGTGTGCCAAGGTCACTCTCCGTCAGAATCCACGCAACCAACTAAATGCTTTACAGCCGTGGGCCGATACAAATCTTGGTCTGTCGCACTTACAATTAAGACCCCTTTATGGGTTTTCACGTGAAACAATTATTACTGCTTATGCCCAGTTGTGATCACGATCGGCACGCGACCCGATAACAACTAATTCGGGACTACGCGTTGACGAAAATAAGAATGTTCGCTTGAAGGACCTTGATCCACTTGTACACTTGCGTTTGGTTAAGTTTCGTTGCGTAATTAAAGCGGAAATGCCTGTAGAAAGTTATTACGAACATAAATTGAAAGGTACAGGTTTGTGGAAATTGAACATTGTGTTATACGCAAAAAGTAATTCAGTGAGAGGAAATGACGAATCCGCATTTTAAACAAACCCTCACTCTTTGAAGATAGTTGCAGCAAAGCAAATATTATCGAAATAATATGGTACGATAGTAGGTATGGTTGTAAAAGTGCAATTTTCTTTTCTGTTCACTCTTTCAAAATAAAAGACTTCTGAATTTAACTGTGCCTACTAGAAACATATATTAAACATATTAAAAGTAAGAAGGTTCGTTTGTATAGGCAATTTGCTTCAGAACGCTTGACCTATATCCCTAATTTCGACAGGGCCGACAACTTTGCAATGTTTTCAATACACACTCGCCATCGCCACGGCTGAATCACGAACGACGTCGCCGGAAGAAAAGTGCAATTTATGCATTTCCTAAAACACTACCTACCGTTTACTTATGTACTCTTTTGAACAGAAATGTTAGCTTTCTTAATTATTTCTTTATAGTTTACCCAACGTTTATAGTTAAAAAATAGGTGATTTTAGTCTAGCAACTTTTCGGTATCAGTGCCTGTCAATCTACAGCAGTGTATGCGTTGATTTGTTGGTGCTCAAAAGCAATTGGCATCCAGGTCTCACCAATGCGACCTTTTTAAGGCTCGACCTTATCTTGCGCAAGTACGAAGTATGCATCTATATATCAATGTGTTTGTGTCTGAGTGCCTGCAATGAACTGTTACTATAGTCTCTCTCATCACAGCGACCAAGTCGGGTACCTCTAATCCAGCACACGTACTCTATGATACGTTTAGCTAGGGTCATATTTTAGACTTTGAAGCTTTATACGTATTTAGGATATGATAATGATAATCTTTTCCATTTTAATGGAAAACCCCCCAATGGATGGGTAGCCCTTTAGGGCGACTTAAAGAATCAGACAAATCTTTGAGCGAAGGAACTAGAGTAATATTCCGATTAAATGGTTCATTTCCTATTTTAATGGAGACCGGAGGCAAGGCAGGAATGCATTTGAAAGTGCATTGGGCAGATTATGTGGTAATTAATAGTTTAATTCATACTTTAAGTTATGTTACAATCAAGCAAAACTAAAGTTAATACTTACACGTGTATAACCACTGTATTACCAACAACGACTGACACTCAAAAAATAATTTCCTCGCAAATTATTACTATAAGTAGGTACTTGGCACGAATTCACTTAGCTCAAAAAATGAAATACAATTATTCGTGAAATAATTTACAGACTAGTAGGTAATTTTATTTAAATGAATATAGAAGAATAGTTGCGACAAATGTAATTTACAGCATGACTGTACGGAACCGCACCCAAGTCGTTAAGACGCCGCATTTTTGTATTAGCAATATTAAGACTTCCGAGACTAGGCCAGTTTTGTTTATAAAATGCTTGTGTCGATATAGTTTTAAGTTTAACCTTAAAATTAATGCATTATGTTTTGAAAAGCTTAATGGTAGGGTTGGTGTGAAATTGGTACCGAAAGCCAGTGGTTAGCTAACTGATATAGTTTCATTATACAGGGTCACATACAGGGTAAGCATTAAGGGGTAGTAAGGGGTTAGGGTGTGATTCCCCTCATCAAGCTGGATACGTTTTTAGAGGAGTATATATTTCCTTTGACTGTGGGAATAATACAAATATTTAAAACTATAGATTGTATCAGCAAGATTTCTGACAATTATTTTGCATAAAACTGAATGCTATTGTAGTCGCAGTTTCAGAACTAGGTTTTCACAATAATAATTGTTTATTATGAGTATCTATTTATTTTATGATGCATAATAAGAGAGAACACACTATCGGCTGCTATCAAACGGTGAAGCATTGGGCACGCGCAGTGGACTAACGTCCATACACCCTTTTCGAGGGTAGGCCTCTGTGCACTGCAGTGGAACTCATATAAGGTGTAAACTAAAGTGCATTACATACTTAAAGGGGTGCTTCAGACCATCAAACTGAACAATTTTTACTGTGGGTCCAACTTTGAAAACGCGAAAACAATATCAGCTGTATGTCATACATTTTGATCGAGTAATTCGAGTATTGACGTACAGTATATGTATATTTTCCATGGAACAGCTGATTTTTTTTCTGATTTCATAGTAGGTCCCATAGTAAAAGTTGTCCAGTTTGATGGTCCAAAGCGCCCTTTTAAGTACGTAACACATTTAAGTTTACGCCCTTTATTAATTTATTAAATGACAATTGTTATTAATCTTTTCGTTCTAAATAAAATAAGTAAGCTTATTTTTTCATTTCATTCACAAAGATTGATTTTTACTCGATTGTTATCTCAATCTCTAAGCAAAAAAAACCGTCAAGCAAAACATCATAAAATCGCGTGAGGCACTGGGCTATGTACTAACAATCTAGCTTTACATAATAACGACTTACACCCCGCCCCCCGCCCCGCCGCCTATTTACTTATTATTCATTTATTCAACCCTTATCGATGACGCTGATGACAGTTTGTTTTATTCCACCGCAGGTAATCAAGTTACCGTGGAAATTAGCAAAAAACTGGGTCGAAAAGATGGATTGCTTTTCGAAATTATTATTCCTATTTGAGATTAGGTAACTAAGCCATAGCAACGTCACCTTGTAAACATAGAATTTAAGTCTTACGGTTGAATTAGGGGAAATATATTTTGATTTTTTTTACAAACGGATTTAATATATCTAGTTACTTAAATGTATCGTCAATTAATTATCATTGATGCGTACTATATGATAATAAGGAGTCACGTTTTGCAGGGTTTGCCTCGAACACTTGTCTCTCGCGTGGTGTTCGCGCGGTTCGCGTCTCAGCCTGCCACGAGGCTCCTAAATCCTTCTCAGTTGTTCTTACTCAAAAACAATCCTCGAGATTGGATATACACTCCCTCAAACTACTTGACACTGGCGAAATCTAACAAGGAAAGAATAGAATGAATATGATAATAAATTTAACATTAAGCTATGTCCATTATAGGGTCCTTCTTATACGCTGATGGTTTTTAATGGGATGATCAGACCATCAAACTGAACTAATGTTACTATGGGAACAAAGTGTTAAACGCAAAAAAGATATAATCTGATGATTCCAACAAAACTGTAATCCTACTCGACCCAAATACAGGGTGTTTCACAATAAGTAACAATAAATATTTTATTGTTGTATTGTTTTATTGTTTTTATTGTTTTTTTTTTTTTTTTTTTTTTTTTTTTAAACTCTTGTTTAGACCGTCAAACTGAACAACTTTCTCTATGGGACCAACATCGAAAACGCGGAAAAAAAATTTGATATCCCATACATATTTTAGCTCTAGTCGATTTGTAGAGTATGGAACATCAATTTTTTTTTTGCGATTTCGATATTGGTCCCATAGTGAAAGTTGTTCAGTTTGATGGTCTACACCACCCCCTTAAACGTTTATTTGAATTTTTGTAACACCTTGTATAGTGGACAGCTGATTATTTTTCCCTATTTAGATGCTGGTCCCATAAAGAACACTATTCAGTTTGATGGTCTGATCATCCCATTAAAAACCGTCAGTATCATAAGAAGTACCCTAAAAGCAATCAGTTTTTCTCCCCTCCGAACGGAAAGCGTCAATTTTCGTCACGCTCTAAACGAAGTTGCCGCTTTCCACCTCCGTCGAGGAGAAAAATAGTATGCTAACCTTGGGTAATATATGAGATCTGACACCTTTCTTACTTTCCTGCCCTCGGTGTGTAATCTACTATACAAGATTTAGATGAATATTATACCTATTCACTAATGATATAATATACCTACGTTATCGAGATCATGCAATAAATTAGGTATGTTAATATTGATACAATACAATACTCTTTATATACATGGCGTTCATGTTTTGTATAATTTTAAAGCAAGGTGATTATTGCGGTGGTGCTTCTGACCACTCTAAAAGAAATTATAATACTGAGTTCATGTACTTATTTATTATCTAAGTAAAATCATGTTTTAAGTTAGGTAGCAACAACCTCAGAAAAATGAATTACTTTCAAAAAATTCTAGATTTTCTCATAATGTCCTTTGTGTTTATCTAGGTTATTCATGAGTTCCGCAATAATTTATCAAGGCTTTCTTCATTTTAAAGGGAAGGCAGTTTAGATAGGACGGTTGAAATGTTTATGTATTTGAACCTTTGAACGGCCACGGTGGAACGATAGTGAATGGTCGAGTTTCTTTAGTTTATTGTTTGTTTTAACAAGTTTTCCACCTACGCAATGGTTGTGGTGGAGTATAGCCCACTCCCTCCATCTTTATTTACGTGAGGATGTTTTTGCCATACAGTATTAGGATCCTACATGCTTACCTTACCTTCTTATAACTTATACCTTATAAGTCGAATAACGAGAAAAATTCTCTTAGGGAAGAAGGAAGAAAAAAAACTATACGAACGGTAGCAAATTGAACTTAATCTATCCTGTATAATAAGATAAAATGTCAGCTGAGGTGACAGAACCGCTACGCATTGGTGGTTTCTGTGTTTCGTTTTGACTTTTGTTTCGGGGGCGGGGGCGTACTATTTTCGGGGGGATTTCGGATATTCATAGATATTCATTGAAGTTACCATCTGTCTCACTTTTCTAGTATCCGCGATCTACCCTTCCCTTTTTCAGTGGGAATTTACCCTTACATAAAATGTTGAAAAAAAAACCAGTAAAATCAACAAAATATCTCCTAAATGCAAATGCTGCAACTAGCATGCAAATCTGGGTGATCGTCTGCCTCGATGCATACTAAGTGCAAGGTGGTGCATTGCCCTCCCGGCAGGTGTCGTTGCCTGCAGCCGTGTAAAGGTTGCAGACATTACGATAAGGTTCAGGTTCTTTTGTGTTTATGTTACTGGGTTCTTTGTGAGGATTATAACGCTATTAGATCATAGAAAAGCAGGGTGAAATTGATATCATTAGCATCATTTTAAACTAAGAGTCTACCCATCAAAGTTAACAACTTTTACTATGGGAACAAACCGATCGGAGCATGAATAAAATCAGCTGTTGCATACTAAACTGCAATGTCGACTCGACTCAACTGTATGAAACAGCAGATTTTTTTCTTGCGCCGCGCCGATCGGTTTGCTCCCATACTAAAAGTTGTTCAGTTTGATGGGTACGGTAGACTCTTAGTTTAAGAGGATGCTAATGATATCAATTTCACCCTGTTGATGTAATTTTTGTTTTTCTATGATCTATAAGTAGCGTTATAATCCTCACAACGAAAACGAACCCATATCTATCTATAGGGTCCTTGATCAGACCGATAAACTGAACTTTCTCTATGGGACGAACATAAATAAATCGCGAAAAAAAAAATCAGCTCTTCCATACAAAACTGCACACCTACTCGAGCTATGTATGGGACAGCTGATTTTTTTTCGCGATTCCGACGTTGGTCCCGTAGAGAAAGTTGTTCAGTTTGATGGTCTGATCATCCCCTTAATAAAGTGTCAGCATATTAAGACCATAACGTCACGCCTCTTTCTCTGAGGGGCAGCAAAAATAACAAGGTATAACAAAACACCCTAGTGAGTTAGGGGGTTTCAGACTATCAAACTGGACAACTTGCACTATAGGAGAAAAAGTAAAAAAAAATCTGATGTCCCATACATTTTTGTCAAGGTTAGCTATTTTGTCTGAAACAGATGATCGTTTTTCGATGTTGGCTCCAATGACAAAGATGTTAAGCGCGTTCACACACGACGCACTGACGGAGCAGCAAACGTTAGTCCGTCATTTGTGAAGCAATAGGAGTTGTATGAAACCGCACGTAGAAGCACACGCGGTGACGCACTGACGCACCGGGTGTGGTTCTATGGACTGACATCTGCCGCTCCGTCAGTGCCTCATCGTGTGTGAACGCACTAAGATTAATCAAATGTTCCTAGGGTGTTTCTTACACACTGTATACATATACAGGATGTAAGGAAAAGTATCATTAACCTTCAAACCCTTTTTCTATGGAAGCAAACATAACAGACAGAACAAAAAAAAAACGGCTGTCTCATATACTTATTTGAGTCGCTGCAGTTTAGTGTGGAACTACTTTTTGCGCGTTAATGATACTTTTCCTTACATTCTGTATAGATCCTGTATATTTAATTAATAATAGGCCACATAGTTCGAGCTTAGAATGAACCACCCCATTTGTGCACGTTGATGCCGTACGAGGCGACTATGAGATAAGGTTACTAATTTAATGTTTTTGTAGGCGAGACAGTAACTTGCTACAACTGCACGATTATAAAGTTTCTATAGTCCCCGAAAGGGATAATGGTCGTAAGTTTATGTAGCATATTATGATTATCAATAATATAGTAGATTGCACACCGAGGGCAGGAAAGTAAGAAAGGTCTCAGATCCAAACATGTGATCTGAGGTTTTCTTATTTACTGCCCGAGGTTAGTATACTATTTTTCTCCTCGACGGAGGTGGTAAGCGGCAACTTCGTTTAGCGCGGCGGAACGAAAATTGACACTTTCCGTCCGGAGGGGAGAAATAACTATTATTTAGTTTTTCTCTAGACTACGCTCGTAGCAATTCGCGTAGCAATCGGCTACGGCGTAGCACTTCGTAGTTCATAAAAATAAGTTTTATTAAAAAAAAGAACTAGATTCTAACGTTCAATAAAGCTAACTCAAAACAAAGCTATCCACGAAAAGCGTGCAAGCTATCAACAAAAACCATTCTGTTATTTGACTTAGAATTAAATCCCTAATCGCTAGAACAATTTCCTTTGCCGAAAATTGCTTGTATTTTGTACAAATGTTATTTTGCAATTAGAGGGCTACGTCTTATCGATATTTTTAGGTATGTGTTCAAAATGCAAATGTGGTGAGACGGTGCGTGCTTATCCTTCGACCCACATCTCCACAAGGCCGCGGCCTCGTCTCTTGTGCCGCTAGCACGAGTCGCGACACTGCCTAACTATTGTTTTTTGTATTTATGTAATTTTTAGGGTTCTATACCCAGAGGGACAACGGGACTATTACTAAGTTAACGCTGTCAGTTCGTCCGTCCGTCTTAAATCTAAAGGGATGTATCCTTTGAATCGTAAAAGATAGAGAGTTAAAATTTTCACAGAATATATGTTATTATTTTGGATTTGTTAGAAAACTACAAAATATACAAAAAGTAAAATTAAAGGGGAATTTCCTCATACAAGAAACGTGCTTTTTTCAACGACTTTTTTTTGTTCTCACGTAAATACGGTAATACACACAAGCGTCAAACTTGGTGTGATTATAGATCATACTCCAAAGTAAAAAACAAACAATAAAAACCGGCCAAGTGTATGTCGGGCTCACGCTATGGGTTCCGGAGAAAACAAATTATTACGTGGTGGTACGGAACCCTCGGTGTGCAAGCAGTCCGACCCGCACCTGGCTGCTTTTTACAAATATAAATTAGTTTGACTGTAAGGTTTTAACTATTTGGTGTAGGCTGGTGTTATAGGCTTAGATCAAAATAAAATTAATGGATAGGCCTAAAGCGCGGTAAGTTGAAGCAAACTACTGGTGCACTTGGTCCATACAAACTAGCGCCATTATCTGTCAAATCTAGGGCACTTGCATACACATTTGAAGTAAACCTTTCATTTGTTTTGCCTCATTTTTCTGGTTTGAAATGTTCGCGTAAGGCCTATCCATTCATTTTATTTTGATCGAAGGTTATAGGGGCAGGGCGTCTTTCTTTATAAATGCTGATGGTTTTTAAGGGGATGATCTGACCATCAAACTGAACAACATTCTGTATGGGACAACACCAATATCGGGAAATAATATCAGCTGTTTCAACAAAACTGCATACCTACTCAACCAAAATGTTGGAACAGCAGATTTTTCGCGATTTCTATGTTAGTTCCACAGTGAACGTTGTTCAGTTTGATGGTCTGACATCTCTTAAATTTCAGCATATGACAAAGGGACTAGGCTTCAGCGTTCACTGTCCACGAATGTGTTAAGAAAGACCCTATAGGTACCTAGGTGTAGGTATACCGGCGTACTGAATTCATTGCGCATTGCACCTCAAACGAACTCGCGTGGTCGGCACCACGCGGACTAGCCGTGGTAATGACGATGCTTTAATACAAAACCTCACTTTGTGATACAGTAGATAAATCATACATAACTATAGGGTGAAATTGATATCATTAGCATCCTTTTAAACTAAGAGTCTACCCATCAAACTGAACAACTTTTGCTATGGGAGCAAACCGATCGGAGCAAAAAGAAAATCAGCTGTCCCATACATTTGAGTCGTGTCGGCAGCGGCGGCGGGTGCAGTTTAGTATGGGATAGCAGATTTTTTTTTGCTCCGATTTGTTTGCTCCCATAGTACAAGTTGTTCAGTTTGATGGGTAGACTCTTAGATTAAAAAGATGCTAATGATATCAATTTCACTCTGTATACAGAGTGGAACAAAACACGATAGTGATACTTAAGGGGGTGCTTCAGACCATCAAACTAAACAACTTTCACTATGGAGCCAACACCGAAACTGTTTGCTGCAGTTTTGTATGAAACAGGTGATTTTTTTTACGATATCGATGTTGGCTCCATGATGTATGTTGTTCAGTTTGATGGTCTGAAGCACCCCCTTAAGTACTACTAGGGTGTTTTGTTGCACTCTGTATATTTAGTAACTACACGATCATAATCCACAATCGGGGTGGCCCGAAACTACAGTATAAGAAAGAGTTTTTAGGACGTAATACTCCGAAACTTTGCTACAATTTCCAATGTAGGATTAAGATGGCTTGACTAAGCTTTCAGCCACGAAAACACTGCATAAGCATCTTTATATTATCCCTCAGTCGCTGGAACCACAAAGCACATAAATATCTCACCTTAAAAGTCTTATAGGAAGACACGACGTAGGAAGCTCCATCCTCCAGCTCCTCAAGCCTGTACTTGCGGTCGCCGTCCATGCCGAAGATGAACCTCGCGCCCCTCGGCAGCTCCAGCCTCTCCGACAGCCGGTCCAGCAGCGCGTCCATCGACGCCAGGTCCCGCCCCGGCTTGAACCGAAACTCCACTCCGGGGTGGAAAGGGTCCCCATTGCGGTAGAACGTCACCCGGCGGGCCTTCCAGAAGTTGAGGTTAGCGTATCGACTGGCGGGCTCGGTTCTGTTGGGGCGCGTTGTCGCCTCGGAGCCTTCGGATGCGTCGTCGGGGCGCTCGCGCTGGGGAGGGGAGGCGGGGCGGGAGGCGCGCCAGTCGCCCGGCTCGCGCTCGTCGTCGGACGGCGGCTGGGCCTCGGCCTCCGCCACCGGCGTGGGCTCGGGCGCCGGCGCCGGCTCCGCCGCGGCCTGCGAACGCACGCGTGTATGAACCCGCGGCCGGGCAGGCGGGCGGCGCGACATCACTCGCCTCGAATCGCCCGCCGACTGGCCGCTAGCCGCACTGACCAACCTACCTACTTCCAATCAACTGATAGAGATACTTGTCTATACGCTTATGGTGGTCCATTCATGAAATTGACGATTCATGCCGGCCACGTGCTTGATTGATTGATATTAGGTACATATGGAGAACATGCCATATTTTGTAGGTAGGTATTTTGTAGGCTATCTATCTATTCCTCATTTAACGACAAGAATTTGGAAAATTCATTGAAAATCTAATAACAATTTAATGTAATTATCAATTTATAAGAGGTTTATCAAAGGAACATTGTATTAAATATATTGTATATAAATATAAATCATGAATGATACCGTGATAATTAGGGGAATTTTCCTCTATACTTACTTCAAAGTCTAAAATGTAATCAATTAATCTCTACAGTTGATCGAAGTCTACATTCTAGTATTAAACGTAGGAATTGGACCTAACTTCAAAACTATTTAGGTAAGTATATAATTTGATCGTCTGGCATTTGAAATTCTAGTTCAAAAGGTAGGTGATTGCTCTACTTGATTCTTTTCATAGCATTGAACAAGGATCTACGAGCTCTTATAGAGCGTACGCGAAATGTTACTGTATGTTGAAGAAATGATGCGATAATGTTGTTGCATCGCATCGATTTTTCGTAATACAAAAACATGTCACGGCGTAAATCGGCGTAATACCTTGCGTTAGTCCGTTGTCAAGCCTTTAGCTAGTTTGGGAGAGTAATAGCAGAAAAGTAGGAGATCAGCTCAGTTGCTTCTTACAACCGAAGACAATCGTTCTCTTCGGAACATCACGTTTCTATCCAATAGCAGGGCTTCCGAAGATGAACCTGTGCCTACTAAACTACAAACCCATACATTCTAAACTCAATATTGTTTTTTGCACAGAAACGTGATAAATCCATACGATAGGTTGTCTTGAAAAAACTTCCTATAAACTAAAGAAAAAATAAAAGCTACCAATTTAGCGAATGATTTATCCAAAGCTAAGGGTCCAGTCATCGTGAGATCGTCTTCAAGATAAGCCTAACGATCTAACCTCCATAGAATGACTAACTTATTTCAGTCACGACTAACTTTTCGTTTGTACTTATTATACGAGTATTATGTATGAGTCAATATTTTTGTAAGTTATAATAACTGTAATAATGTGAATCATCGGCTGTTCGAAATTATAATAGCATTATTAGACTTCGACATTTGTCATTTTTATACCTAGTCATTATTCATTTTAGACATAAGTCGACTAAATCATTATTATATTACTCTATATTGCTTAGCGACGACATTCTATAATTTGTCATTTATTTCGCTGCAATTTAAGAATTAAAAAGGCCTTTCTTTGGAGTTCAACAATTTCTGGAATTTGTTTTAATGAGGTATTAAAACAATCCAGGGCAACACAACGGAAGAAATAGCAAAAGTGGCCACATAATTATAAATGCACTGCGAAAATATTTAATCGGCGTTTTTAACTAGTTTTTAAACAAGGTTTGAAATTAAACATAGTTTATTGTACAATGGGTGGCAAAACTAAATTTATTGTGCCTAAATTAACACAAAAATTCATGAAATCCTGATCTGGTGCTAGTGTCACCAAACTCCGTCGCGTCGCTATACATATCATATTCGGAAAACATCATGTTTGCAAAACACCACATTCTCAAAACAAAGTATCTATCTACCTAAATATGAATGGATTGTCTTGTAACTTTATTGACTCGATTATGAATGTAGTATAGTAAAAAAAACCTTAGCAAGTAAATCGATAACTCCTTTATCTAAGTAAAAATTACTAAAAGGTATCTATTGTCTAGCAAAAAGCGAAAGCCACTGAACCTAACAGAAATCTTTGTTTTATAGTCCTTTTTGAATCAGTTTATTATATTATATAGATTTTATTTTAATGTCGCATCATTATGCGAAAATTAAAATGCTTATCTCTACAAACCTTTAATGAAATTCGAAAAAATTAAAGCCACAAAACCGGTTATTTATCATACCAATAACATATAAAAAAATAATTGGAAAAAGTTAAAGATAAAAAGAGTAGACGCTTTCGCTTTATGTTTAGAAACTGCTAGGTACCTTCACAGTCATCTTAATTAGAAATGTAACGGAACAACATAATTAATTCTGAAAATTAATTGGCAAAACTTACCACAGCCGCCGCAGCCATTGTCTCTTCAGTTGTCATTTAACTACTCTTCAGCACCTCTCAACATCACAACGCGCATCACTATTCAATTTAATTGAATGCAAATTCAATCCAATTACAAATTATCGCGCGAAAAACGTTCGCGCCAAACCGACGCGACGAGGTGGTGGCTGTCGCGCTATAAGTCACCGCCAGAACTTCCGGACGCTTTTATATACAGAATGGACGAGCTGACACACTTTCCTAGTGGAATCCTAATCTTCGAGCGCGCAAAAAAAAAGAGTACTTAACTTTTTAAATGTGGCGGATTTTAGTTTTTTTTTTAACAAGGATGTGGGAAGGATGTGTGAGTCGTCCGGTTATGTTTTGTGAACGGAATCGAGTGACGGTTGTTTGGTAGGAATGGAGGAGCGTGGGGGTGGTAGCGGCCAGCGCTCCCGTGTGCGATAAAGCGGCCGGTCTCGACTTCTGTTTTGGATTTGATATAGTTTTGTGATTCTTTTGACGTGATAGCGTCTTATAAATTGATGAACACCGGCTGCACGCACGAAAAAGTGGCACGTTCTGTCTGAGCCTGAGCGTGCAAGCGAGAGTGCAGAACAAGCAATAGAGAGGCACGATCGGGCCAAGCGTTGGCTTGTGACACATTTATCACGTAAAACTATCGTCCGTAAACCAGCTTTACAGACAACCAATTTTTTACGATAGAAGAATGGTTGTCGATATGTGTTCAGTTATAACAATTCAAATTATTTAGCAATGCGTGAAAATAGTTAGATCTATTTTGAGCGCTACGGCGTAGAGCGCCTACGTCGTAGCGCTCTCTCGTTTATCAATTGGCTAGAGTAGGCTAGAGCTATTTTTTTTTTAGCCAAAACAAAAATGTTGGCTATCATTGACTAGAGTTAAGCTTTTGGATTTTGTTGTAATTCGACTTATTTCAATGTCAAATCACAGCAACCCGAAAGATTCTTAAGTTTGTACTTTATTTAATCGTACTCTATGTCCCTTTCCTCATGTATTTGGGTGGTCCCGCCGGTGTACGGTACACCGGGCGTCCGCCGGTCAGCGAGGCACGCCTGGCGTGTTTATGTAGGCTAACTATATTTTTTAACCTCTTCCTTGCTGTGAATGTTTGGCGCTGTTTTTATGGGCCCCAATTACCTCATATATGGGTGAACTGCCTTTGTTCTAAGCTAGTGAAGTTATTCGATTTTTAATAATAGGATGGTGTGAGCCTAGATTAGCATTTATAACCAAATCATAATACTAACTAATACACAAAACCTTAAATTAAGTCTAACCCATTTCTTTACCGGGACATTGTACCTACAAGCTTAGATCAAAGTAAAATGAATGGATAGGCCTTACGCGAACGCGAACATTTCAAACCAGAAAAATGAGGCAAACCAAATGAATAAACTTCAAATTTCTACCCAAGTTGTGACAGACAATTTTACTGGTTTTGTATGGACCAATTGCCCTAGTTGTGTGGTCCATTAATACTTTGATCGAAGACTACAAGGTGAAAAGGAAACAGGTACCATTTCTTTTTTTTACATAAGCTTGTCTCTTTTAAACAGAAACGAATTAGTCTACACAGACTACACTTGGCTGTCTTTTTTTTTGTCCAACAGTCCAACACGGCGGTGCAGAGGACTATAATTCCTTTCTGTTAGAATGTTTGCTGTAATTGTGCAGACACGCGCGTTTTTGTCCAGTTGACATTTTATAAAGTGTCGCCAGGAAGCTTATAGTAAGCCAGGAAGCTGGAAATAGGTGTTGTTAGTGTCACCAAAATACTATTTTCTGGTCCTCCCTGCAGCTCTATGGATTTTATGTCTGTTTTTAAACTCGTACCCAAGTTGTACCTTCCTATATATTTACAACACAAATTACATAATGGAACGTTAATACACGACTTCATTTACCATTTGACGTCATTATTTGAGTTAATCGGTGACCGAAGGCCGAAGCGGCCATGGAGGTCCAAACAAATTAATCTTTAGACTAAGACGAAGTAAGGTTATTATAATATACCTAGCATTGTGTAGATTAAATACCTTTTTGGGGTTATAATTATCGTCATAACAGCTTTTGTAAAGGCAGACACAATGCTGTGTGGTATCCGGGAATGTGCAGGGTCCTTCACCGTCCTTCTTCATACGCTGACACTTTTTTAAGGGAATGATCAGACCTTTTTTCAGAAAGTTATTAATTTGACGGTCTGATCATCCCCTTAAAATAGTGTCGGCATTAAGAAGGACTACATAGGTAGACTATAGAGCGAGAACCATAGACTTTATATGTCTATGGCGAGAACAAAGAAAATATAAATATTCTGTAACCAGAGTTTCGAGATGTCGAAACGAGATTTTTATATACACTGTAATGACTTTAAAAATGAAATCTATAAAACATCTAAGTACCTACTTAATGAAAATAAAGTATTTACCTACATAGGTACTAAAATGTCGGAAATGTTTAAATTATACTTAGCTAACTAATTGAATGTTGAAATTATAATAGATATGAATTATAACATAAGATAGAAATTTTTTAATGGAAGTAATGTTTTGATTAGATTTAATACTATAATTCTAAAACTAATAAGTAATTAAGCAATTACTAATGTTGCTGTAACCAAACGGGTCTCATATTGTACTGTAAACCCCTCATACTATCTGTAATTAGCACATGAAAGCAAAAAACTATTTGGATTTGATTTGATTTGAGTGTGATCAGGAACTACACGACCCGCTCCCACCTTCCTACTTTCATCTAAGAATTACAAGTCGTATTGCGAAACTTTACCCATACCTTATATAAGTAGTTAATATTCCAATAAAGCACAGCCAGGTAGTACACACGGCGACACATCAAGCTACGCAAAACCAAAATAAGCTGGTCGCGCGTAGGTAGAGTGAAGTATAACGTCGCGCGACCAGCTTATCTTTCGTAGCTTGATGTGTCGCGGTGTGTACAATACATGCCGTTTATGACGTCAGTTATATCTATCAAATACGCATAGCCTAACACATAGTGTGTAAATATATGTTGTTCTATTCTATTCTATTTTTAAAAATATGGCTGCCATCTTTGGTTAATGATGATTTTGCCAATGTCGAGTTTTTATAGCAAAAGTGCTTGACGTTGTACGGTTATATTGATATTTTGGTGACTTCAAGGGTTGTTCTTATAAAAGAACAATATCCTGAGCCACCACTGGAGTTCCGCTGTAGGCCGGGGATGGGGCAACCGACAAGCGACACGCGCACGTGACCGCCCAATAGCAGACCCACAACGCAACTCCTATATGTTGTTATAATAGTCTTACTAAGTAAATAGTGCCTCTTACCTAATTCGTCTGTAAAATGGCTTATTAGGCTGGAGTAACTAGGCATATTTTATTGGATCGGTTTTACCTCCATCGATGAAGGCAGAGATAATTTGTTACGCAGATGACACTGCTATTTTATTTAACGGCCCCTCATGGGTCTCCGTTTTCTCTCAAACCATAGACGGCCTCTCAATAATTGCAAAATGGCTTGCTAAAAACCTGCTTACACTAAATACAGCCAAAACCAAATACCTGTGTTTTCACAAAACTTTAGCTTCAAGACCGGACACAGGCATCCCAATTAAAATACATTCCTGTAACCGTCTATCAGACTCATGCACATGCGATATTATTGAAAGAACCGATGCCATCAAATACTTAGGAGTTACCATTGACGAAAAAGTCACTTTTCTCCAGCACATACGCTCCTTAGCAGGTCGGGCTCGCAAACTCATTAATATCATGAGGCTCCTACGAAACAGTGCATCTCTAGAAACCCTAACATTAGTTTACATAGCACTATGCCAATCAGTCCTAAGTTACTGTATAAGCTGCTGGGGAAGCTCTGCAAAATCCCACATAATAGCTGTTGAAAGAGCCCAGCGCTCAATTCTGAAAGTAATGCTAAAGAAGCCTATCCGGTACCCAACCAGTGAATTATATAGGGATTGCCGTGTCCTAACAATACGAAAGCTATTTATTCTCAACGTAACCGTCACTCAACATAAATACATTACTAAGTCTCCGGAGTACAAAAACATGTTAAATCGCAGGGTCTTTAAAGCTAAAACAGTACCAACGAAAACAGCGTTTGCACAAAGGTTCGCTCCATTTCTACATCCATACATTTACAACAAAGTTGTAAAAGAATGCGATGTAAAACACACCGCAGTAAGTACTGCCAAACGCATGATCCGCAATTGGCTTTTAGAACTTGATTACGAGGACACCGAAAGGATATTAAAAATTCCAGCATAAACTGTGGTAAAATACGCAATATTCATATAATATATGTACTTTAAATTAAATTGCACTACACTACACTGCACTACACTACACTACACTACACTACACTACACTACACTACACTACACTACACTACACTACACTACACTACACTACACTACACTACACTACACTACACTACACTACACTACACTACACTACACTACCTCATAAGGTCTTACTGTTGTAAGCTGTTGTAAGAGTCAAATTTTATATTTTAATTAATATCTTATTACTTTTAAATTTCTGATCTAAGTTCAAAACAACTTACTTCCTTAAGTTAATTGTTTTCTTTTTATTTTGTATAAAATATGCAAAAGGCGTCACTTGACGTTTACCAACCATAGTTAAAACCGCCTACCGGTTCACTCGTTGCCAGGCTTGCCTAGTGTGGGACCACTGTCACTCTCAAACTTAACGTACCAACTACTGTCCACTTTGTTCTCCCTTTGTGTATTTACTCTGTACTTTTCATTTGTGCAAATAAAGAAATTTTTTTATTTTATTTATTTTATATACGAGTAAACTACTAACTACGATTTTGATGATGGATTAGGTAGGAACAATGATGATAGAAGGACGCTTAATTATTATTACACTACGCTTATATGACATCGGCGGATGAAGTAGTGGACAAAGTTTAGTTAGTACAGTAGTACCTACCAGGTTTATAAGGCTTACCGATGTACAGCTTGGCCAAAAAGAGTAGAAATTAAATGAGGGCGCTGCCTCCACGCAAGAACGTCAAAATCACGCATAACTTGGCAACACCACCATACTCAAATTTTAGTACCACATGTCACCACGTTCATGACTTTATGGCCAAGCTATACCTGCGCAGTTCACAAATTTTAATAGCGCGCGAAATTAAATTGACCAATTAGGATGTGCCACCTTCAATCCGTTTACGCTATTGGCTAATTTGTTTTCGCGCCCTTTTTGCTGCTATCCGACTTTGCACTCTTTGGTTACTAAATTACTTCGGGTTTTGTCGGGGACTCGGGCAAAGAAAATATACGCTAACTCGGGCCTGCTCTGCGCAAAGGAAGATTAACGAACGGCCATATTTTCCTGGTCGTACTGTACTTACTTATTAAACCTCCTTGTTTGTAGTAATGCCTTTTTCAGAATTTAAAATCGTTTACACGAACGAATAAACAAGTTAGTAAAAACTTAATACACCGAACTTTACATAGGTACTTTAAACAATAACATACAGGGTGTTATACAGGTAGGTACCTACTTTAAACAATAATATACAGGATCTTAGGGTAAATAGCTTGCATTACTGTTGCTGAACAAGTACTTTCTACACTAAATTCAATCAGCGAATCGAACGTTTAGTATGAAAAGTCGAAACGTTTTTTTGCGAATTTATCTTAAGCTCCTTTGGGAATATTGTTCAGTATTATGAGTGCAATCACCCATTAAAGTAATTCAACTGTCTATCCTAGCACCCTGTATATCAAACATTATTTATAGAAGGGCACACATTAATACCGTTGATAGCTTTCACCACGCTCTTGCATAGCAAAATGCAATTAAACGGTTGTTTTGCACAATTATAATTTGAATATTAACTTTAAACATTATAATATAAGGTAGCTAATGCTTTGACTTTCTGAAACCTTTATTCAAAGTTAGAAGTCCTCTGACAGAGTCCCTATACCAACACAATAAGGATGAAACTTGCATGTTTCGTGGAACCCTGCAATATGAGACGCTATATAAGATTTACATAAACGATTTGATGGTTAACTCTCGCGTGATATGTCGCACGTAAGGTCGACAAAACAGGACAGTATTTCTTAAAATATTAAGTAAATAATATTTTGGCCACACAGTTTATCTAGCATGAACGAAAGTTTCAGAATCATAGTACTAAAATGTGGGTAGGTTACATAACTTATTTTTGTTTTCAGCCTAGAGTGCGATTTTTGAAAGTCACACGTTCAAATCAACAGTAGAAAGATGCATAATCTCTATAGTAATTTTGACATTTTCTACTACTGATTTCAGAGTAAGTCAAAATTACTACGGAGTAGTCTCATTCGATCATGCTTTTAAATCGCACGATTCAAAAATAGTCATAAATCCAAGCAAGCAAGAGTTAGAGAATATAGATCCTAAAATAGAGAGACTTGGAGTACATTTTTCTTCTAAACAAACGCATGAACCTAAAAAAATATATTTCATAACGGTTATAAAAGTTGGAATTGTTGTCATACCAGGCATGTGGGGGGTCGCTGGTCGTTATTAATAATTTTACGACATTAATTTTTAAAAACCATTAAATTATGTTACAAAAGTTCATGGACCGAAAGTGAACCCAAAATAAATTTGTAGAGAACAAGATGAGATAAAAACGTGTTACCTACTATGTACCAAATTATAAACTACTTACTATATTTTGTCCGCAACTTTGTCCCGTCAAAAGCCCAATGGTTTTTGCGTGACGCTAGAACAAACAAAATACAAACATTTATACAAAATCTGTTATTTCGAGACGGGGACGCCTAAAAACCATATCGTTACCTTTTTTCTGTAAATGTCTTCAATGTTCAGACCTGTTCAGACACACTTACCTATCTATTAGTTTAGTTTTGTTTTCTGTATGAGATCTCAAGTTTTATACTTATTCACTATTTACTCAACGGATTATAAATGGTACCTACCTACTTAGTGCAAATATTATTTTTAAATGCACACACTTACGTGTTGACGTTTAACAAATTCAATGTTTAACATTTAAATTAGCCAATTAAGTCGTAAATAACTGCTCGTTTGTTGTTAGTTGTACCTATTTACAATTTTAATTGTTGACCCAAATAAAGCACGATATCTATAAAAACTAGTGTAATTTGATTTTCAGTCTCTACAGATATGTTTGTACAAACAAACGATTTAGTTAGGATTTCGGTTATCAAGTTAATGTGAGAGAAATAAATTAAGTATGTAAAATTCGGACCACTTTACCATCGTGGTAGGAAATCTGGCACGCGTCATAAAGCTTTAACGGGGCCCAATACATTTTCCAAAAATGTGTTCTCGAAAATCTGATATTTTGCTGGGACCTGCCACCGAATACGAAAATACTGGATAAACTACTAATGGGGTTGGTCTGTAACCTAAAGGTGGTGGTGGTGGTGGTTTGGTCATCTGAATCGCTATTCGTTCTGATCCAAAAAGTGGATAAATCTCAATAGAAATATTTAAGTTCAAGCATTGTGTTGTGGTTGGTAGGCAGCTTTAAGTAGGTATACATCTAGAACGATTTTCTAGGTATACCTACATGCATGTATGGATTGGATATCTCGGCATGGAGAATCTATCTTCAGCCGACTGTTCGAACATGTTTCAAAACGAAAAATATCGAACATCTTTATTTAAATAAATAGCTTAAAAAAAACAAATGAATAATTTTTTTCTCAGGAAAAGTTTACTATCAGAAAAGTGACCAGCGTTATCTTATCTTGTTTTGTTGTGGGGGCTGGCAAGCCAGCAACACTTCGACCCAGTGGGATCTTTTGTGTTAGCCCCAATACTTTTTGCTTTCTTCACCCTTCAAATACATGGTCAATGAAGGAGGCGATACCATTGAGAGGAAGAAACATAAGATCACCCGGTTTTGGGTATCCATCTCCGAGGAGGTTCATACGTTTTGCCGCCAAAACATCACAGTCACAAAGGATGTGTTCCATGGTCTCCTCATCTTCTCCACACGCTCGGCAGCTGGGATCAAGGGTGAGTTTCATCTTGTACTCATAGAATAGAAAGTATTTACGATACCCCATTTCCAGCTTCCTGGGTATTTTTATTATTGAAACAAAAAGATTATAATCTAGCCAAAAAGAGACCATAAGAAAACCAGCAAAAATAAAAGATTTTAAATACTTACCTAATCAGAATTTTAAGCGTTGCCGAATCTCAGTCAAGCAAGAGTAGGTAGGTTCGACCACCAAGGCTACGTACTTCGTAAAACTTCCGCTCCATTCAAATTTAATATTTAGTTACATTAATAATAAATGTCATTTTAGATCGGAAAGATTACAGTTTTATTAAGGACGACACGTAAACATTGAGAAATTATTCAAGTTTGAGCAGAAATTCTATAAGCTATAGAACTTTAAAACGAATGCCCTGTCTGCCCTACATTTAATTGCATTGTAACTTTACTTACGTACCTTCGAGTTAAAGTTATAGGTTTCTATAATAATTAAAGAGAACATGAAATGTTTTTTCATATTCCTCTCGTGATTTGGCGATAACAGCCGAAAAATGGAAGTCTTCTCAAAAAATCAACTCCAATATTTTTACAGTTGCATTAAATGCATTATTATTTCAGCCCCAAAGTAAAAGTTTCAGTTTGATGGCATTGAGTAATTAACATAGTACCTCAATGTTTGATGGTGTGAAGCCCCACAAGAGTGTAAAGAAAAGCATTTAAGTTTACACCCTGTATTGAAATTATAAATGTATGTAATGTAATATTATTGATTATAAACATGTTACATGCCATGTTGTGCTATTTCGAATCAAATTAAAGATTGAAAAATTTGTCTCGGGCGGGACTTGAACCCACGCTCTTTCAAACCGGGGAAACGTGCTAACCAATTACACCACCGAGCCCACTACCCAGAGAACGAAATTAAAGAACGAATTATTATTATTAGTATGTAATGTATTCTGAAAAGATAGTAGGTATTTTACCTACATAGATATTTCGATTGGAGAACATCCATGTTAAACTATAACGACAGCGCACACAAAACATGCATTAACCATCCTTTGTCAGGGAAATCAGCCAATAACGGAAGCTCTTTCCCCCATATCGACATTTGGAACATTTTTTAAAGCTCTGTGACAGTCGGCGGGTGACACGCCTGTCATAATTATTACGCATCCGGCCGCTGATTGGCTGGCGAGAGATAGCGCCGCCCATCGGAAGGAACCGCCCAGTGGAGAGGACTAGAGTTGCTAGGTTACTTGAGTTTGTTGATTTATTAGGTGGATCTAATGTGATTAGAGATCGATGTAAATTGAAAGAAGATGTTGTGACAAGAATAGAGAAGGGTATGCTTCGTTGGTTTGTTCATGTGGAGAGGTTGTGATAGCAGATGTAGAAAAAAGATATATGGAGCCACGGACCTGAAAAAAAGACGGACGTAATGTGACACTAAAAAGATGTGAAGCATACAACAAGGTCCTACATTTTCGTTTGTTCTACAAGGAACCTACACTCACACAGATGCACTAGCTCTAGGCGCTGGTCTCGAAATCATCCGGAATGTATGAAGAGAATATATGTATGGATGTGAACAATGCAAAAGAGGTATGCAAGGATAGTAGTGGTTGGTCTCTGCCTACCCCACTGGGAAAGGGGAGTGACGTTAGATCTAATGAGTAGGTTATTAGTCTATTGAGAAATAAACTGTTATACGACGCTTCGACCATAGATAGTGATTCCATTCTCTGGCTTCGCCTAAAGTAAAATGAAGGCCTCCGCTCATTGCAGCGATAATATCGAGCGGTATTATCGCTGCGATTTTGCGATAATTGTTCTCAGTACATTTTGTATGGGGACGCGCTCGATCCCACACACTGCCGCGATATTATCGCAACCTGACGCAATCTCTTTCTACTACATTCAGATGCGCGAATCGCGGAATCGTTGCAGTGTGTGTGTGTGTTTGGACAGATTCTCAACTGGACAGATTATTAGCTGGGCATTTTAGCAACTGGACAGGACATGTACGGTCGATGACATAACGATAATAACTCTTGTAAAAAAAATTAAAAAAAAATTAAATAATAATTAAGTAAAAAAAACTGAAGGTACTATACCTGACCAGGACTATAGCCTGACCAGGAATATAAAAAACCTGGTTTGGGGGCGCTGCAATCGACTGTCACCTTTAATGTCAGTGTTCCAAGTACAAAAATTAGTTCCAATGATTTTCCGCAACATGGCGAGGTTTTCTATATTTCTGGTCAGGCTTTAACAAAATTTTGGTGTTCCCTAAAAATAAAATAGTAGCAAAGAAGATACTAACGTAAAATAGTAGCCCGAAAATTCATTAAAGAAAATAATCTAATGGTTTTTGCACCAATTTTTTCAAGGAAAAATGGCCGATAGTAAAATGGAAAAAAAATTTAAGCAAATAGATTTTACAGTTAATAATTAATAATAATTGTATGTGAACTAAAGAGAATGTTTTCATTTACAATGCTCATGGCACAAAAACCTAGAAAAAATAATTAAATCGCTATTAAACGGATAAAGAACAAAATTACTTCTTTATTTTGTTTGTTTTATGGTTATGCCTGTGGTTATATCCTCGTTTTTTCAAAGGAGATTTATAATAATCTTGCAATTTTCAAGACTTTTCGGATATTTTAAATGCGGTCGAATGTTTCACCATTAATTAAAACATTCTGATCACATGAGATATCAACTTGATTTAAATAATTAAACATGCACTATACATTTGACCGTCACAAACAACTTCGACGAATTTTTCAAGCCAAGCCAAGAATTAAGCATAAACATAAGAACTTTTTCTTACATCTATGTGTACAGTCAGCAGCAAAAAGATGTATGCACTTTTACTGCGTCGTAGTATAAAGATGTAGTACCTACTAAAGTGTATACATATTTATACTACGACGTAGTAAAAGTGTATTCATCTTTTTGCTGCTGACTGTACGCATATGTACGTAACAAATAACCCTCCTTCTGTCGCAGTCGGGTAAAAAGCGCAGTAGCGCTTTTACCTACAAATTTTGTTTCTGCGCAGTCAAGGTGTTGCTCAAGATGTTTGCGGGCCATTTAGATGTTTGTGACGCATAAACAACTGAATGGATTTGAATATAATTTGGCACGTAGATAGAATACATACCTTACTCGATTAACACATACTTTTTAAACGCTCAGTTGCAGAAACTCTCATTAGAGTTAATCCTCCATTAAATCTCTTGCTAGCTTTTATTAGGTGGAGGTGGCAAAGTGCGCCTAGCGGGCAAGTGCACCTACCACAAATATCTTGAAAACTACCGATTGGATACTAGTAGTGATACCTTACATCGATCACCAAGAACTCTTTGTAGCATCGATGTAAGGTGTCACTCACTACTAGTATCCAATCGGTAGTTTTCGTGAAAGTCACGTAGTTGCGGGCAAAAGCTTTAATTACTTATAATACAATAATTTCATTTAACAAGCCGTTGTGGTGTGACACAATTAAAACATTTTGTCTAATAGTTACAACTTAATTACTTACCGAAAACCCTCAACCGAGGCTCTAAACATACCTATAATGTAATAGACCGGCGGCCAGCTACAGTCAACTATACCTTACAAAATTAGCGAACTAACTCATTATGCACCTAAAGTAGACTAAAAATAAGTCATAAAAAACTTGGTCTGCCAGGGCGCAGCTTGGCACGTTTTCCGGTGCGATGAAAAATGTGGACCCCAAAAACACCCCATTTTACCTCATCGAATTAATGGATGGAACTTGTCTGTTGGTCTAGAGGCCGATTAGTAAAACCTAAAAAACCTGGTCTGCCGCCGCCTATCCTGGCAGGTTCATGGGTCCGACTGAATTTAGGGTGCCCCTCGGAGGGTGCATTTTACCTCATCGAATTAATGAATGAAATAAATGCCTAATTATAGTCCTATTAACTATGTTTACATATGCCTTGGTTTGCCTAGGCTCAGCCTGGCAGGTTCTCGGATATGACTGATTTTACTTACAAAAAATTGTTTAGCCCAACTTCAAAAACCGGTATAAATCTATAGATTCTGCGGGAAAATTTGCTGAAGTTAGCTTGTATAAATTAACTAAGATATATTTACACATACAAATATCTCTGAAAGTGGAATTTTAATGGGAAAGGTTAACGGCCCGCGGAAACTAAAAGAGATAGATATGTGGTCCCGAAGGAAAAAATGTCAAAGACCCTGGGCAATTTGACGTCCCGATGTAAAAAAGCCAAAATGGAAAATCCAAGATGGTCGACTTGAATTTTCCAAGTCCTCATTACTTGGCTATTGGCTTGGCAGACAATCTAAAGTTGCCATACAAAGCTATAAGACCGATCAAAGTTGACTTTTTCATCTGGTCTTATAGCTTTGTTTGTATGGAAACTTCAGACAGTCTAACTATTACTATGGGTATTAAACATGAACAACATACATGAGAACATGGCAGTATAGAAAATAACCTCGAAATTTAAAACTTTTCAGGCGATTTTTTTTTTCTACGGCGTGTTGTGATCTGTAAGACTTAGGTTTTTAGGGTTCCGAAGTAAACAAGGAACCCTTATAGTTTCGCCATGTCCGTCCATCCGTCCATCCGTCTGTCCGCGGCTTAGCTCAGAGACGCTTAGTACTAGAAAGCTGTAATTTAGCATGGGTACACATATTAATCACGCCGACAAAGTGGTAAAATAAAATTTTGAAAAATATTTTTTTAGGGTACCTAAAAAAATGCAAGGGTAGGGGGACCCGTGAAGTGGGGATGCAATTTTTTTTCTCGTCTATCCCATAGTGTGGGGTATCGTTGGATAGGTCTTTTAAAAATACGGTGGGTGTGGGAAAAACATTTTTCGATTTACGGATCCGTTAGCAAAATATTAAGCTTTAAGGTGCAAATTTTTGTTAGAGTCAAGTGTCCCCCCCCCCCTCTGCCAGCTAAACGGTTGTTTCTGGATATGTGAAAAAATTCATGACAGTAGTGTATATAATGAAATTAAAAGGAAAACTATCACCGCTAAGTACCTAAGTTAACGAGTAATAGTCGACCAGCTTAAAAAATGTACTTTTTAGACTTTATTAGCCGTTAAAGCGTAGTATAAAACAAAAAGCTCCCTTCTAAGTTCGTATATTATGAGTGGCAACTACGGAACCCTACCCTGCGCGTGGCCCGACACGCACTTGGCCAGTTTTATTATATTAGTCATTTAGTACCTTACAACAATTTCTAAACGGCAATCGGTAATCTTTTTGGTAATTAAAAGTCCCCCGGCTACAGTACTATGACAATGGCTCGGCAATCCACGCGCTTGCACAGGCAGCGACAGGCGCCCCTTTGAACCGACAGCGATCTGGATACAATACACACCACAGGCGTCTACAGGCCAAGACAGGCGAGACCGTTCCCACGGCGTGTGGCTTGGCGCGATTTGCGTAATATATACAGGGTGTTTCATAAGTAACAATAAATATTTACAACTCTTAAGGAGGTTATTTAGACCGTCAAACTGAACAACTTTCTCTATGGGACCAACATTGAAATGGCGAAAAAAAAAAATTATATTCCATACATATTTTAGCTCTAGTCGATTTGTAGAGTCCCATAGTGAAAGTTGTTCAGTTTGATGGTCTACACCACCCCCTTAAAGGTTTATTTGTATTTTTGTAACACCTTGTATACAGGCCGTGGGACCGTACCCTAAAATAGTAAAAATAGGCGTACATCAAGCTAGCGTACACATGACGGGAATTAAGATTACTGTAGTGCCATTAAATAAGTCGTCCCTAAATAGTGCCTCTGTATTTTGAGATATTTATATTTTTTCCCTGGTAGTGCTGGTACAGTCAAGAGCACATCAAGCTTTACACTTTGCACTTTGGACCGGCCGTGTACTGTATGAAGCGTTATACAAATCAGAGCTAAGCTTATTCTGGTGACGTCAAGCTCCACTTGCTCTTGATTTAAAAAAGACCTATCCAACGATACCCCACACTATGGGATAGACGAGAAAAAAAATTGCATCCCCACTTCACGGGTCCCCCTACCCTTGCATTTTTTTAGGTACCCTAAAAAAAATATTTTTCAAAATTTTATTTTACCACTTTGTCGGCGTGATTAATATGTGTACCCATGCTAAATTACAGCTTTCTAGTACTAAGCGTCTCTGAGCTAAGCCGCGGACAGACGGATGGACGGACGGACGGACATGGCGAAACTATAAGGGTTCCTTGTTTACTTCGGAACCCTAAAAACCTAAGTCTTACAGATCACAACACGCCGTAGAAAAAAAAAATCGTCTGAAAAGTTATAAATTTCGAGGTTATTTTCTATACTGCCATGTTCTCATGTATGTTGTTCATGTTTAATACCCATAGTAATAGTTAGACTGTCTGAAGTTTCCATACAAACAAAGCTATAAGACCAGATGAAAAAGTCAACTTTGATCGGTCTTATAGCTTTGTATGGCAACTTTAGATTGTCTGCCAAGCCAATAGCCAAGTAATGAGGACTTGGAAAATGCAAGTCGACCATCTTGGATTTTCCATTTTGGCTTTTTTACATCGGGACGTCAAATTGCCCAGGGTCTTTGACATTTTTTCCTTCGGGACCACATATCTATCTCTTTTAGTTTCCGCGGGCCGTTAACCTTTCCCATTAAAATTCCACTTTCAGAGATATTTGTATGTGTAAATATATTTTAGTTAATTTATACAAGCTAACTTCAGCAAATTTTCCCGCAGAATCTATAGATTTATACCGGTTTTTGAAGTTGGGCTAAACAATTTTTTGTAAGTAAAATCAGTCATACCCGGGAACCTGCCAGGCTGAGCCTAGGCAAACCAAGGCATATGTAAACATAGTTAATAGGACTATAATTAGGCATTTATTTCATTCATTAATTCGATGAGGTAAAATCCACTCTCCGAGGAGCACCCTAAATTCAGTCGGACCCATGAACCTGCCAGGATAGGCGGCGGCAGACCAGGTTTTTTAGGCTTTACTAATCGGCCTCTAGACCAACAGACAAGTTCCATCCATTAATTCGATGAGGTAAAATGGGGTGTTTTTGGGGTCCACATTTTTCATCGCACCGGAAAACGTGCCAAGCTGCGCCCTGGCAGACCAAGTTTTTTATGACTTATTTTTAGTCTTCTTTAGGTGCATAATGAGTTAGTTCGCTAATTTTGTAAGGTATAGTTGACTGTAGCTGGCCGCCGGTCTATAACAGTCTATAAAAATCTATTGAGGCCATATACTTGCTCACAGGTCATATTAATAAATCACTCACAATCAAACCTATCTACCGTAACTTTCTTTAATATAGGTAACATTAGCGTAACTAATAGTTATACGAATGGCTAACTCCGTTCCCAATTAGTCCAAGGTTAAAATAAGCTAAAGAATAAAATGCTACGTAACTAAAGGGCGATTGGAACAAACATTGACCCGAAAAAAAGTTTAATTTGAAATATGTAAGGCCAATGTAACTCGTGTTACGTCGACTTAGATTGCTTTATGCGATAGTAGTTACATTGGACATTGAAATTAATTACAAAATGGTGAGCAATTGTTTTAAGCTTCATTACATTTGAAAGTGAATACAAAACTAAATTGGTCTACAAAAACCATAGAGCTATTAGCTACTACCTACGTTGTAGAGATGACATAGCCCAAATAATCGCGAAACTAATAGGCAATGGGCGGGACGCATTGCTCGCAGAACAGATGGCAGGTATTAAATAATATTTTATAAATACGTTAAATAAGTGATAAATACAAAACTAGAAAAAATACAAAATAATAATATAACCAGCGTCTTTTAAATTCGCTAGGTACTATAAGAATAGGTATTTATTTTTAATCTGTGCCAAGCCAAGCCCAAATTATTACTCTAAGCTTCTAGCTCTAAGCCCAATCGCTAATCATACCGGCTTGACAGCGACTCCAAAAATAATCGATTACACACCGAGGGCAGGAAAGTAAGAAAGGTCTCAGATCTAATCAACAAGCATGTGATCTGAGGCTTTCTTATTTACTGTCCGAGGTTAGTATACTATTTTTCTCCTCGACCGAGGTGGAAAGCGGCAACTTCGTTTAGCGCAGCGGGACGAAAATGGACGCTTACCGTCCGGAGCGGAGAAAACAAATTAATGTTCTTATAGATGCGAATTTAAAAGTAGCTGGTTACTTACTTATAATTTATTATTTTGTACTTTTTTGAGTTTTGAAGTACGTTTTGATTTTATGTTAAAAAATTTGTAACATCTTCGGTTCTGTAATAACAACATATTTTAGAAACACCACAGATTACCTAATAGGGAAAGAGTTTCAATCCAGATTTTCGTAAAATCGTCTAATACTACGGCGTAGCACCGTACGCCGTCGGTGCTACGTACGCCGTAGTATTCTACGATACTAGCGCGAAATTAGTTGAAGTATTAGTTTATTTATTTCTTCAATAAAGGAGGAGTTTGGGAGTGAAATTGTACGTCTGTAGGAAACGGTAGTTCTCTTATTAGTTTGTGGTCTGTAGAAAAAAAAAGATAGTTAAAAATTGAGAGCGTCGGTGGCTCCGGTCCTTGAGGTCCGGGTAATCCGGGTTCGAATCCGCACGGACCACATGCCATGTACCAATGAGTTTTTCTAACTTAAGTACCTTCGTAATACCGACTGCTCTCAAACGGTGAAGGAAAACATCGTGAGGAAACCTGCATACGCTGAAGAAGAAATTCCGATACGTATGTGAAGTCTACCAATCCGCATTGGACACGCGTGGTGGATTAACGTCCATACACCCTCCCTGAGGCTAGGCCTGTGCCCTGCAGTGGAACGTATATCCTTTGACTATTTATTTTAATAATAGGCTGTGATGGTGATGATGAGTAGAAAATTATTATTTCTGACTTTTAGGTTCTTCTTCTTATCGAGTGGGCTGCAAGCCCTGGTGTCAGAGTTTATGCAAACCGCCTTACGGCCTCTGACGTGGTTTTTATGTAACGACTACTACCACCAGAGATAGTAGCCGGGACCAACTGCTTGACGTGTCATCCGAAGCACGGAATCATCTTTCTTTTCAGACAATCAGGTGACTCAGCCTGCATTGTCCTAACCAACTGGGGAAAAACGCACAAAGTGACATTTCACTAGGTGCCCCCCGTGGGAATCAAACCCACGACCTCCGTGTCAAGAGCCCAATGCTCTTAACCATTAGACCACGGAGGCACTTTTAGGTTAATAAGTAGGTACCTACGTAACAAATTTTTTATTTTTCTGTTTGGTTAATCCAAAAATCATAAATATACCTCCAGTGCCTCCAGGAAAGGGTGTAAACTTAACTAAAGTCTGCTTCAGACCATCAAACTGAACAACTTGCACTACGGGAACAACTTTGATAAGTTAATGGACAATCGAAGCTACGAACGCGTCGAAAAAAATATCACCCAAGTCTAGGGTGATAAACTGTGTCGCTACACACGCACACCGAGATAAGATATATGACGCCTCACGCATACCAACCGAAGAAAGTTGGCCACTTTTGTATTACACGGTGCAAGCGTGATGCTCAATCAAAACATATAGATACTTTATCTAATGGGAACAAAAATGAAATCGCGCTAAAAAAACTTCTGCTCTTCCCATTTAGTTGAAACCAGCAAATAATTTCGAGTTGGAACCAGCAATTTTTTTTCGTGATTTCTATTTTGTCCTAGGTATATCTCCTACTGTTTTCGGCTTGACGTTTAGTTTTGGGACACCCTGTAAATAAAATACCTAACAGTCGCATGGTTGTTTCTTGCAATGCTGCGGTAGGTAATACGTACAAATCATAGGGCCAGTTATGTATGAGCAATCAGCATGCATTCTACTCAACTGCAATGACGGGCGTAGCAGAGTAATTGAAAAATTAAATCGGCTAAGCAAAGTTAACATTGAATATACCAAACCATTTAAAATGTGGACGTGGAAAGCCCTGGAAAACGTTTCTCCAGAATTGAGTTGATGAAACTGGATGAGACGGTAGCACACCCTGGACACTTAATAACAAGGGGTTCACACTGACGAGAAGAGGCTAGCACATGTATACTGAGTGAGTTCGATTGATAGAGGAATACAGTCATCACTTCTTACAGTCATAGCGAAAAAACAGTAGGTACAGGAGTGCGATTTTTGAATCTCATTCTTGAGCTCAGCAGTTAAAAATGTCAAAATTACTATGCCTATACAAAAATCTGACTCCTGAAGTATGATTTTTGAAAGTCAAATCAGCAGTAGAAAGAGCGCATCAGCGTATCTCCATAGTAATTTTGACATTTTCAACTGCTGAGCTCGGCGAATGAATTTAAAAAATCGCACTCCAGGACGGGGGTACCGACAGTTAATTCACATTGCCGGTACTGCGCGCAGGTAATGTAACAACAATCTGTTGATCTGTTGTACCGTGACGCTTCGATCAAAATAAAATAAATGGATAGGCCTTACGCGAAAATTTCAAACCAGAAAAATGAGGCAAAATAAATGAAAGGTTTACTTGTCACTTGTATGCAAGTGCCCTAGATTTGACAGATAATGGCGCTAGTTTGTATGGACCAAGTGCACCAGTAGTGTGCTTCAACTTACCGCACTTCAGGCCTATCCATTAATTTTATTTTGATCTAAGCCGTGACGTACTCCCCGGCCCCCGTACTCTGCGCCCGCGCCCGATTGACCTGTCGAAACAGTCGCGACCGCTAGGTATTTTAATAACTTTATGACTATACCTACGAAGCTGTATGTAAAGGAAGGTAGGTATATAGATAGATTATCTTTCTCACAGTTGAGCCTCGAATTTTTGAAATCTGACAATATTGGTTACGTAAACATCTATCAAGAACACTCAAAAACGCGGAAAATGTTATTGTAAAAAATTAAAAATATTTTCTACAGCACACGTTACAAGTTTACCTATTTTGGCACGGAACTCTGAAATGAAAATAAGAACGCACGGGATTCGTGACAAAATAGCGTGCAAGAACACTTACTATAGCATAGCAAACAGAAACTTCGGCTTGTGTCGTAACTCAATAGAAACAAAGATCAAAGTCCTTTGAATTACTCGGACAAAGGAAAAGTGGCATGTATTTATTTCTAAGAAGTAAGTGGCTAGACGAAATAAGTGTCGTTTATGACATTTGCCCTACTTAATGCTAGGGATTTATCGACTGTACTTAAAAGCGATTTTACTCCTTTCTATTTACCCAACACTTTGCTATATCCAGATAAAACAAATAGGGTTTATTTGCATTAATAAAACATAAAACAAATTGTTATCATGATTGCATTTATTTGGCATAAAGTGAAAACAATTTACCAGATCTTTGACTTTAATCTAATATATGAATCAAACAGTATTGTAACTGTAAAGGTAAGCGCAAAACTCCGCCCAAATCGCTTCTATACAATTTGATGAACTACCTCACACAACGCGCCGCCGCCGAGGCGGAACTGTTTGCATTTTTGCGCGGCGAATTTCAGTCCGTTTGTTGTTCAATGAAAGATAACATGCAGACAAAGGCGCGAACCAAAGCGTTTGTACTTGAAGCCAATCGAGTAAAGTCTAGAGTAAAGTCCTTGAACATGTGCTTGTTTTGAACAGGTATATGCATTTTCACTACTGCTTGATCAATGTTTTAGGTTAATTTTCATTTTCACCTTCAGTCAATAGATTAGTGTCGTGTTTTTTCTTCTTTTTCTTTTTGATTGGTTCAATTAACGTATTTTCTACGCTCTCCGATTCTTTCCATTCTTCTGTCTCAACATTCTCACAATATTTGTTTTTCTTTTTCTTCTTTTTTGGAGTTTCTTCTACTTGCGTAATCTCTGGTTCATTTATTATCATTGGTTCGCTTTCAGACGCATGTTTTCTTTTCTTCTTCTTTTTCTTTCTCTCTGCATCATCTTCTGCTATTGTTTCGATATTTGAAGAATCATTCAAAGCACTGTCGTTATTTTCAATAACTTGATGTTTGTCTTTCTTTTTCTTCTTCTTGGGAACTTCATCGGCTTCTGTATTTTCTATATTAGAGTCTTGGTTATATTTGCCCTCGCCATCATCGGTTTCATTGAGTTCTGCTTTATTTTTACGTTTCTTTTTCTTTTTGCTAGTTCTGTCATCTGCTTCATTTAGAAGTAGATTCTGAATACCAAATTGAATATCTGCTTGGCTTTCATCATCAACCTTAGACTTTCTTTTCTTGCTCGCCTTTTCTCCAGCAACATCCTCATTTTCTACATCTTTTCTCTCAATATTATGTTCTCTATTCTGACACTTCTCGAAATCTTTCTGATCTCTATCTAGCACGGCTAAAAAGAAACCTGTGGTAAAATCTTTATCAGGTCTAGCGTACATACACCTTGCGCCCATGCTGCCGTACATCCCGGAGCCAAAGTTCGTCCACTGACCTTTTAATAACTCATTGATATCCTGTACTCTCCATTTGGTTCGTGAAGTCTTCACAACGTTGGTGATGACCCGTTCGTTCTCTTCGGGGAATAGAGAGCAAGTACTGTAGACTATACGCTTGACTTTCGGGAAAGCATTCATTGCGTGCTTTAAGAATTTCTCTTGTAGAGATGTTAGTTTAGCAAGGCGGGTTTCTTCTATGTAGTTGTGTACGCAGAGATCCATACCTGCATGAGTTAAAAGTCTACATTAAGTCAAGATTGATTAGAATTTTCAACTATTTTAACTGTTTACTTTTAACCTTTTGCCCGTGACTTCTTCCGTACCAGTTCCCGTCATCGTAGCGCACAACTTAAGCGTAAAATAAGCGTACAACAAGTATTTTTTGCGTGATACTCGAACAAACAAACAGACAGACAAAAAATCGGTAATTTGGAGACACCTAAACACCATATCGTGAACTTTTTATTTTGTAAATATCTTCAAAGAACAGACACACACTTCTGTTACAGTTTTATTATAGTGTAGAATGTAGATGATGATGATCATCGACTATAAATAAAATAATTAGTAAAGAATTAGTTTTACCTGAGCCAGAACAGCTGGGATCGAGTATGATGTACTCCACATCATCATAGTCCCCTCTTTTAATTTCCAATGCATCTTTATGAATTGTCTCCACACACTTAGATCCGGTCCTTTTTACAAAGTCGCATAATGTCTCGTATCTCTTCTCGTTCCTTTCAACTGCGTAAATTTTACCCTGAGAACAAAGATAAAAAAACTTTTTAGCTTGTAGGATCCCACTGTAGCCCCAAGCAAATACAAAGGCTTTCACGAATAAGGATAAAAGGGGGAAGGGAAGGGTGGGGAGGGGAGGGGAGAAAATAAAGTTTACATAGGATTTATTATTATTATACTAGCTGAGTGGCTTTCTGAATAATTCAACACCACGTTGAACCCCTTAAGAGATTGATTTTCTTGTTTACCGTTCACCTTGGACACTATCAGCTGATAGCTGTAATTTCATACATATAATATGGTCAACATTTAAAAGAAGAGGTAAGGGTCTATGTCGAAAAATAATTGAAGCGAAAGGGGCGTGTGATAGCTTATATTACTGCATGATGCGAGAGAAAGAGGTGGGGTGGAGCGCGCGCCTGAAACGACGCAAGCGCAAAAACAAACTTAATTTGATTGTGATTGTACTAATTAAATAAGTTCAATTCTGCTCTAATAAAAATTTATAAAAATTAAATCCTTTTTTAACTCGTGTCTTATGTTTCCATAACCGCTTAGCAGTTCCAAGCGTTCATCGATAAAGACGAAGGCTGCTTTGTCTTGTTTTTCTATCGAGAAAACGTGTCTTAATCGTGTTTTGGCTCTAATCAAAACTTCAATAATATGTTTGCACATATCCACAAATCATACTCCTACTGTTAGTACTTCAAGATATCTGATGCGTTGAAGAATCCTTTTTTTTAATATCCTCCTAAGCATGTGTGATACTGTTGCGTGCGAGCGAGACAGCAATACGCATTTGTTTAAGGCACCAAGTAACCAACCACGAAGTAACCAGAGGGGGTGAGATAAAAAGCCGGTGGGAGGCAGGGAGTGTCCATACTGTGTGTAGTACTAGATACCCTTTCATATACTGTGTTACTGTGTTTATACAGGGTCCCGTCTTAATATGCTGACACCTTTTTAAGGGGAAGATCAGACCGTCAAACTGAACAACTTTCTCTATGAGACCAACATCGAAATAGCGAAAAAAATATCAGCTGCCCCATTCATTTGGCAGGAGTAGGTTTACAGTTTTGTATGGAACAGCAGATTTTTATTTCGATGTTGGTGCCATAGAGAAAGTTGATCAGTTTGACGGTATATGATCAAAAAGTGTCAGCATATTAAGAAGGTCCCTATATGTGTGTAAATATTAATGTATGAATGAAATAATACCTGGTTCCTGATATAAGCAGCCAGCTGAGTAGTCTTCATGCCAGGAGCGGCGCACATGTCCAAACACACGCTGCCGGCAGGTGGCGCCAGTAGATGGACTGCCATGGCTGTCGCCTGCGAACGTATGTTTAATACTTTACTTCTACAGAACAACATCCATATCATTATGTCATAGTGTATGTTGTATTTTTAATTAATTATAATTAATTGTTTAGGTGGACCGACGACCTGGTACAGGCGGCGGCGGGTACCCGTTGGATGATGGCAGCGCAGGATCTGTGGCGATCCTTGGGGGAGGCCTATGTCCAGCAGTGGAGTGGACGTCCGTTGGCTGAGATGATCATGATGAATTGTTTAAAAAGCCGTGGTGGTCCAGTGGCGAGTAACCTTGCCTGCCGTGCAGGAGGCGATGGTTCGATCCCCGTCCAGGCCGACTCGTACCAATGAGTTTTTCTACTCGACTATGTTTTGTTTGTTATATTCTTAGATCAAAATAAAATTAATGGATAGGCCTAAAGTGCGGTAAGTTGAAGCACACTACTGGTGCACTTGGTCCATACAAACTAGCGCCATTATCTGTCAAATCTAGGGCACTTGTATACAAATTTGAAGTATACCTTTCATTTGTTTTGCCTCATTTTTCTGGTTTAAAATATTCGCGTAAGGCATAGGCGAAGTATTTTTCGCTTACGCTGATAGACGAAACATCAGTGTAACCGCGTATGAGACAGCGATAGTCATAAAATCCTATACAATTTGTATGAAAATAGATGTCTGACTCCGGAGTCAGACAGCCGTCGTAGAACAAAAAAGTGGCTACGTCGATAAGGACAGCAATAAGAAGCGATCTCCTTTTTTAACTAGAGCGAATTTGCTATGTGCATCTCTTACCGAGTGATATGACAAGACACGTGCTTACTTCTAGTTCCTTCTCTTTCTACGGCGTAAGGCCTTATCCATTAATTTTACATTTATCTAAGGTTATATTATGTATAAATACTATAAACAAACCTTATCCTGCAATATAATCTGGTTCTCCAAATAAAGGTCATGTTCATGAAACTTTGTGCCGGCAGAGAACACGAATATGGTCTTCACATGATAATCCTGTGTGAAGTCGTACTCCGTGAGGACCTGGATCTGCTCGAGGTAGTCCTCGTAGGAGCCGGAGGTGCATCTCATGAAGCGGTACCCTTCGTCTTGGAACGCCCTGATGGCGTCCGAGGTGGTTAGGAGGTTGGTGTTGATGCGGACGTAGCGTGGCCTGCGGATTGCTATGGAAAAATGATATTTATTTCCAAGTGCATAACATTAAGGTACTATGTTAACTAGAGAAGATACCGAGAAGTAATGTTTTGTAACACGCGTTAGGGTGCACGCGCTCTAACCCACTTAGCCTGTGCCAGGCGCTCGTCGCAGCCTGACGCTCCCAGCACGCGCCCCACACTGCTGATCATGGTGCACAGATTTTGTTCGCGTTGTCTGCTCTATACATAATTACTCAATGGTGCATAAGGGCGAATTCTGGAGGCCTATGTCCACCAAGATATGACCAATATGTAAAGGTAAGGTAGTAAAAATTGAGAATGTTGCTGATGCTATTAATTGCATGTAATGTACTTAACTTTTAAATTCAGCTAATAAAGGCTAATTTTATTTTAAAACCAATTAAAGATAGAAAAATTTAGTCTTAGGCGCGGCGGGAATCCACAATTGTTTGGAAGACCAAACAATAAAAAAAATTATGACAAAAAAAAACAACCAAATAAAAAAAAGTCAATCAAATTCAGTCTCAACCCAATCTTTAATTTGATTTGAAATATCACAACGTGGCTGTAACATGTTTATAATCAATAATTTTAATTTTGTACAAATGCATAAACTCACTATCATAATTCCTTTCGGTGTGGTCAGAAGTTGGTTTATTTATTTTTATATAAGCATATGCTCACGACTATATTCCCCGAGGGGGTAGTCAGAGATATTCTGAAATCTCAGAACATCCACGTTTCACCAGTAGTACCGAAACTCTGTCCAGTGTGACGGGGGGTGAGCCCGTCGCCACTTTAATGGACAGTGGGTACAATACATGCCTCGAAATTGAAGCATGCAGGTTTCCTCACGATGTTTTCCTTCACTGAAAAGCCAGTGGTGTTACAAATCGTACATAAATTCCGAAAAACTCATTGATACGAGTCGGCTTGGACGGGGATCGAACCATCGCCTCCTGCACGGCAGGCAAGGTTACTCGCCACTAGACCACCACGGCTCGGCACGGCACGGCTTATTTTTATATATACTCCTTAAAAGCCATTTGGTACATGGCATGTCATCCATGCGGATTCGAACCCGGACCTTAATGATCGAGTGTCCATACCACTGTAGTCTTTGATCCATACCTCTCCACAACGCGCCACTGACGCTGTTAGTGCCTGTTCACACTAGCGATTTGTCCAGCGATTTCACGGCGAGGCGAGATCGCGGCGTACACGCGGCGACGTCGCGGCGTGCACGCCGTGACATCGCCACGATTTATCCATCGCCACGATATCGCTGTGTGCTCGCGGCGAGCACGCCGCAATTTCGCCGCGATTATTTTTAGTAGCAAACTTGCCCGTCGCGTGTACGCCGCGTCTCGCCTCGCCGTGAAATCGCTGAAAAATCGCTGGACAAATCGCTAGTGTGAACAGGCCCTTAAGTTCAATGACGTTTTATCTTAGGTTAAGTTACATTCATTAATGCCATTAATAGCATCATCAACATTTACATTTTATTTATTTGTCCTAGCTAGGTGGACTTAGGCCTCCACCTGAAGTTTCCATTGGTATTGGTAGCAGATTTTACAATTATTTCACAAGACATTGGGTTGATGACACATAATATGCCGAACTTAAAATCTGATCAACAGAGCTGATTGCTCTATCTTTGCCTAAAAAGTCTATTTGATTTGGTTCAGTATACTTACCAGTGAACCAAATCAAATTGCGTTTGCGTTATGTATGTCAATTGTAACTTTTAGGTCCTTGAACTTGAACTTGAACAAACATAAAATATTTTTTTAGACAATGAGAACTAAAAAGTAAATTGACAAATACAAGGTCAAGGTAATGCAGTGTTCAAAGCTAGTAAATACCCTACAAACCCAGATTTCAAGAACTCTTTGCAATAACGAATTTAGAGATTTCAAGTGTTTCATGGTCATTTTCATAGTCTTTAAGCATTTTTCCCTGTTTTGCAGAACCACATGTGAATAGTGCGCATTTCATGTATAAGTATGGCTTTATCAATGAATCATTCATGACTCTATGTACTTGACTGTCAAAAACAAAATATCTGTTAATTGATTAACAAAAAACAAAAAATTTGATTGACTTTATTTGGTTAGTATTGAAAATAGGATCTAACTTCGATTGTACTCAGCCTGCTTGGGCGCACTTTAAAGACTATCTTCTTAAGGTGCATATTGATTGAGAGCATTTGATTACATCATAAGTATGTAGCATTAAGCATGTAACCGCTCCAGTCATATGGACACTCCATATTGGAGCTGTTACATTAAAAATGAATGCTTCTAGTCAATTTATCAGTTACACAAAGCTGGCAAAACTCAAAAACAATCCTCGAGATTGGATAGATACTCCCTCAAACCACTTGACATTGGCAGAAATGCGGTGCTAACGCACAAGCAAGAAGTCCATTAACTATAAATAAAAAAAATGTAAATAGAAAATATTCCCCAACCCACAAGTGAGCCAGCATGACAGGTAACACAGCCATAAAATAAAATGAATTAAAAACTCATACTGATAATAAAATACACTATAATACTGATAGCATTTTATTTCGATCTAAACATTACACACAATTTAATAAGCGTACACACAGAAAATAAACCAAACTGGAATGTTTCGAACGCATTCAATCCTGTTTCAGATTCAAGTCTCGCTTCTCTGTCTCGGAGACTGGTGTATATGTATGCTGATCAATTTCCTTCCCATCTTCATCATATTCCTTCTCATGGTAAGCCTTATACGCATATATACCGATTATGACGTTAACTACAACCACCGCGGACACAACGGACCATGCCGTACGAGCAAAAGGCTCTACCGGATAATAATCAGTCAAGAAATGACGTGTTCCAAAAAACGCAACAAACGGCATCGTGAACATAGCTATACTAAATAGAAAGAGTTGGATCAACGCAAGTGCTGCCCTCTTTGTGTGTTCGGGTATTAACGGAACTTCCTCTGATGTTTCAGCCATTGCGGAAGCTTATTATTGACGTTAATAGATCTGGAAAGAAATAAAAAGAATTACCTTCAGTTTTGAAGTCGTCTTCATGTTCAGTAGTGTATGTTTCAAATTTTTCTTTGTAAGACAATATTGTTTGCTCCGGTCTGCTTTTGCCCGGAAGAGTCTTTTTGCCAAAGAGCAATTCTGTTGTAAGGACTTTCGCTAGCCATGGGTCTAACCGGGCCTCGTTCTCTAGGATTTGACAGCTCTCAAAGATTTTGTCTATTGCGGCTGCATGTTTGATTGTTTCGGTTATCAGTGCGTATAACACATTGGTCTTCTGCAAATATTAACTTACTGATATAATTTCGCAAACTTGAATGTTCGTAAAGAGGAAAATAGTGGATTTTAACTTACAAAGTGACGAAGTTTGTCGTCGTACAACAATGTCTTTACGCTTCCACCTTCGGTTGAAACTTTCTTAACTATGTTTGCTACGATTTTAAAGTGTCTTGGTACTTTGACTGAGTGCTCGAACATTGTGCAAGAGGTCAAAAAAAGCAATTCATTTTTAGCCAAGCATTTCTCAATGTTTATCACGTCACGAGACAAATGTCAATCCTGAGGATTTTGAGGTTAAACTATGTTCATATTTTTTTAAATGCAGACGATCTAAACGCAGTAAAATTTTTGATTTACCAGTTGCTAAAAAACAAAATTACATTTTTGCTGAACCTCTTGTGTAACTACATAAACATACATCTGTATCTCTTGTGTAGCTACATAAACTTACATAAATAGACTTTTCATTTGAATCATTCTTTACCTATTTTCAATATCGTCGAACGCAGCCATAAATAATTTCAGAACCATAGACTAACTAAGGATAAAGCTATCTATTCAAGTCCCTTGTTTGTTCCTTCAGCACCAAGAATCTTTATGCCGCGTTCACACGCACGCTGTGTAGCCCGGCAAGCTTAGGCAAGTTCGCTGTACATTGAGGCTTCTATAAAGTTAAATAGTAACAGTCACTTTACAGACGAGTCGATGCACAGCGAACTTATTAAGCTTGCCGGGCTTAAAGTAAACTTTCGAGTTTGCTTCGCATGAGGTTATGTTAAGCATTGATAAAACTGACATTATTGTATGCCTCGACCGCATAATTTTTACCGTCGTATGTCATTCCCACTTGTGATATTTTTGGTTTTGGAGTTTATCTTAGCTGCGACAAATATTTATCCGCCCGGTTTGCATCGATAAAATAAAAAAAAAGACTGCCATGCCAGGAAATGGAAATCGTAAATAGAAGAAACGTAAATATCAAACCTACGAAATCGTAACTAATAAATTTAGAAACAAATAATGTGAAAGTACAATATAAAGTGTATTTATTACTTCCATATGAGTTTTCATTATTTTCTGCTAGAACTAGAAATACTAGAATACAGAAGGCGTAGCGCCGAAATTCATAATTTCTATAGGTTGTAAAATTTAGCTGCTATCAGAGCAAAATTTTGCTAAATATAGATAACGTTTTGCATACACTTTTGGAGAAAATATAGCAAGTATCAAAATAGTTTAGATAGCAGTGTAGTGTTGCCATGTAAAGCGACAGTGGCGCCCTCATTTAATTTCTACTCTTTTTGGCCAAGCTGTACAGAAATAGAAATAGAAATAGAAATCATTTATTGCACTCATGTTGTAACATTCTGGTCTTATATGCTAGGTATACCTAGTAGGTATCAAACATGAACCCTGTTAGGGCACAGCAACCTTAAGTTAAATTAAAATGTCAAATTAAACTTTCAATTGGGCATTCCATCCAATATGTAAACAATCAAACAAAATTCAAATACATTCACGTTATAAATTGTAAAATAAAATTATTAAATTCAAAATTAATATTAATACATTCACATTATAAAAATTGTAAAAATAAAATTATTCAATTCAAAATTAATACATTCACATTATAAAAATTGTAAAATAAAATTATTCAATTCAAAACATTTTTAATATACCTATATAATACAATAACAAAAAGAAAAGTAGAAACAATAACACAATTTAAAACATTCACATTATTAAAATTTTACATTAAAACTATTCAATTCATTCAGTAAGATTTCAATAAAGCTGCCTATTCAATATTCACGCATTGAGTATTTTATTTTAGGGACACGAATACAGTGCGACATAAAAGAGTAGAAAATAAATGAGGGCGCTGCCTCCACGCAAGAACGTCAAAATCACGCATAAGCTGGCAAGACCGACCTACAATTTGTACTAAAATATTTAGTTCCTGCTGTCAACGTTTTCTACTCTTTTATGTCGCACTGTATTCGTGTCCCTAAAATAAAATACTCAATGCGTGAATATTGAATATGCAGCTTTATTAAAGTAAATAATTATTTATTACCATAGACAAAACATTACAAATAGTCGAATACCTCTTCTTCGTATTTTTGTTGCACGTAATCTTTATTTACTATTTTCCGAAAACATATTTGTGCGTTTTATGATATTGGTTGCAATATTTATGAATTATGTGATCAGTAACAGTGCAGGTAATTAAATTATTAACGCCCGCCAATTAATTATCAGTGTTGTTTGTGTGATTATCATTGACAGTTTCATTTCGAATGGCGATTTGTCCCTCGTAAAATACTAGGAAATGCTATGATTCAACATCGTTGCGGTTTCAATAACAATGACTAATGTGTTGTGCGTAACATTTTCAGTCGGAGACAGCGACCCGGTCGCTATGTAAGCCAGTTATCAGTGAAAGGTGTTATAATGTCGTGGGGGTAATTTTGAGCGATCACTTAAAAACAATCAAAACAATGGTGCCTGCGCCGAGCTGCCCGCTTACGTGGGACTACTGGACGGCGGAGGCCGAGACAGTGGAGCTGACATGTCTGATGCCAAATTCTGTGTTCATCCCCCTGTCTGTGAAATGGGATGCAACCCTTTATCATGTCAAAGTGGTAAGTAACTGAACATCGACACGCGTTTCGCTAACACATTGTTTGTTATACTCTAGGAAAGTAGGTTAAAAGTATTGAGTAATATGTTTACAGAGATAGCATTGATTTTAGAAAGTAGACCGCATTGTTTACATGCTGTGATGTACATGCACTCTTTACATGCATGTGGGATGATTATATCTACGCTTGTGCATTAAAACACACATTAGACTTTGTACTGTGATGTGTCAAGGAAAAATCCTTGCAAAAATAAGATAACAAGGTTGAAACAAAATTTCCCAACAACAATTTTGTCTTCGCAGGAACTATGGGACAAAGCAGCGAAATATCCCATGTTTGGGATGCTGCGGGAGATGTCCGGATATGTTTTCCGGTTCGTCAATTCCCTGGCGGCCCAGGAGGAGGTTACGGATGAGAGGAAGCGTCTAAGAGACATAAGGCCTGTCTGCGGAGTGCTTATGATCCATGAGAATTCAGTAGTGAGACGAGAGGAACAGCTGCTTAATACACAAATAAGTCACTTAATTGGAAAAGGTAATGTTCATACTTGCAAATTGTCCATTTACAGGCAGTTTTTTCTTATAGACGCTACACTAATGCCTATTGATGCATTGATGAATGTATAGCGTAGTGTGGCCACCCTCAATGTGTTAATTCTCCGTCAAAGGCATTCGACATTTATCTTCAATTAATCACTACATTAGTGTTGCCATGTGAGTGTTGCAAGTCTGTTATTGGTTGGTCATGTGTGAATTGATTGATGACTCAAGTGCTTGACATTGTATGGTTATTCATATTTGGTGACTTCAAGGGTTGTTTTTTTAAAAACTCAAACAGTCTAGCTAGAGCTTCTTTATAGGCTGAGGAGAGGCAACCAACATGCAACCACCCAATAACTTGACTCCCCGTTTGAATTTTCTTTTCTGTCTAAACTATTATAAAACTGTAACTGAAGTGTGTATGAACATTAAAGTTTACAAAAAAAGAATACGATATAGTTTTTAGGTATCCCTGACTCGAAATCAACCTTTTTTAGAAATTTTGTCTTCTTTTTTTTTGTGTGTTTGTTTGAATGTTTGTTTAAGCATCATGCAAAAAGTACTGAACCGATTTTGATGAAACTTTTTTGTTCTATGATTCTACTTACAATGTGTTATATAATTTGTGCGGACGAAGTCGTGGGTAAACTAGTTATTTATAAACTAAATGGACTACTGCTTGTGCATTAGCACTGCATTTACGTCAGTGTCAAGTGGTTTGTCGGAGTATCTATCCAATCTCTAGAATTGTTTTTGAGCAAAATCACAGCTGAGAATCATTATGTAGCCTCATGGCAGGGTCAAACGTGAACTGCGCGAACACCACGCGAAAGACTATTGTTCGCTGCAAAACCTGCAACATGACTCCCTGTTCATACTTATAAAGATGTGTACCTTGATGACAACATTCAGAAATACCCACTTGTTTTGTAACCATATAAATAAAGTATGAGAGAGTATAACGGAGTCGCGTTGTCGATCTGCTATAGGGCAGTCACGTTTGTTGGTTGCCCCCTCCCAGCTCGACAGCGGGGCTCCAGTGGTGGCTCAAGATAGTGTTCTTTTATAAGAACAACCCTTGAAGTCACCAAAATATCAAATATAACCGTACAACGTCAAGCACTTTTGCTACAAAAACTCGACATTGGCAAAATCATCACAAACCAAGATGGCAGCCATATTTTAAAAATAGAATAGAATAGAGAGAGTATAACAGGATATCAGTTTCTATTACTCATGATAATTTCCTGTTCATCAGCTTATTATTGGTTTATTTTGTCCAAATATAGCTCTTTCTCATTTTACATATTTAATAACATGCTTCGAATACTAATAACCTTTTTAAGCTAAAAGTATGATGAAAATAAAAATGTGTTATGCCCTGTAAGGGTTGAACTACACATGGCCGCAGGCGATCGCATTCCGTCTATCTTATATGCTCTAGCAAATGACGTTCCTGAGTGACAGAAAAGGATGGAGCGACGGAAAAATGCGATCGCGTGCGGCCATGTGTAGTTCAACCCTAAAACTTTGATCAAAGTTAAATAAATAAATAAATGGATAGGCTCAAAGCACATTTAGTTGAAGCACACAAAGTAGCCCGACTTGGTCCACACACACTTGGTTTATTATCTCCGTATGCATTTGAAGTATACCTGACATTTTGTCAAAGTATATGTAAGATTGACTAGCAATTGTTTTATTTTTTTTATTCATTTGAAATATTTGTATAGGCCCAACTATTCATTTTACTTTGATCGAAGGTGTATAGATGAAGATTTAAGAAACCAAGCAACAGATATTTCACCTGACTATTTCCCTAAGATATCCTAGTGAGCCAGACACTTCTTGTAACCCATTTGTGGGCAGTGAATTTTTTTGGTAGTTTCCCCATTAGGTTTTCGTTCACCGAAAATCTAGTCACAAATTTTATCGAAATTTATATCCAACATGTAATAAATCGTTTTTTCTACAGGTTTAAATGAATTTGATAGTCTAAGAAGTTCAGAAGTGAATGACTTTCGAGACCGGATGCAAGCACTAGCCAAGGAAAGCTTACGTAGAAGACAGAAGCGTGAGGCCAAAGACAAGAAGCAATGGCTGCAGTACCTCTTCCCTGGGAGACTGGCCGACCAGCCGACTGTGCCAAAAACACTACAGAGCCATCTGAAGAATCTCTGCTTTGTAGTTCTCACTAAAGTGGCCATTTCAGATGTAAGTGCATAGAAATTAAATATTGTTTAGTTATGTGTTCACGTATTTGATCCGTAACTTCCCAAGTAACACATCAAAGCAGTATAACGGCCGACTTGCAGCATTTGTGTATCGTTTACGCATTTTGAGTCAGTTCTATAGTAGCATTACAAACGTATATACGGCTACTGTAATGCTTATTTGGGCACAAATTATACGGCTTTAGATCCTAAATAGGTTCACAAATAGTTGTTTAATTGCATTACAGGCGCATTATATTAGCATTATTGTGGTCAACGATGTTGCCAATCGCATTAAAGAAGCATTATTACGGTCAATGAAGGTGCCAATCGCATTACAGAAGCAATATACAAGCAATGTTATTGATAATGAAGATGTTAATTGCATTACAAAAGCATTAGACTAGCATTAGAATGTACCAAAAGAATGATTGGAGCTGTTTAAGTGTTCACAGTTAGAACTTAAATAAACCCTACATCATTGCAAAAACATCTCTAATACCACGGTACAAAATGTTATAATTCAATTAACGTTGTAATTTAACTAAGTACTTTGTCTCGCAATATAATATGGACGAAGACGGTCAAAACTGAGTGAATGACACCATATTTATATTATAATACTTTTTTGACTCATTTTGTTACTTCATACCTTCAAATATTACTGCGCAATGTAGTTTACTGTAAATGTCTATATGAGTTTCATTGAAAATTTTCACGCGCCTTCGATATTTTGAGGTTTTGATATAAAATGTTACATAAAGATATGTGTGAAATAACCAAAACAATTGTGTATTTCTAGTATAGAACGAATTTTGTATAATTAACATAATAGTATTGGTTGGGCAGTATTAAATTCAGTTATATCATTATTATTATTATAGGTCTATGGCTTTTATAAATAGGTCCGAATGATAATATTTTTTGGTTATAAAATATTTACAAAATGGTGTCGGTCTATAGCAGGTCGGTGAGCCTTTAAAAAGGCTAATTAATGCCGCCAGCAGTATAAATACTCACACGTGAGCAATTATTAAGCCAGAGGCCATAGAGAAGGCCTTTGATAACTACTGTAGTGCCATTGTCTATAAAGTAGTTCTATAGGGGTTCACCGGTATACCAGTAGACTTGATGTAGACTGAAATAGTGCCATTACTTGAACGCAATTTTAGGGATTCTTGGGCAAAACAATAAAACCCATTTCAGAATTTTCATACTACTTGAATCCGTTTACCAAGAGTTGATAAATAGGCTTTCTGGACGCATTATCTTGGATTATCGGGATTTTCTTCGAGCTAATTTAAAAAGGAAAACTTTATTACAAAATATCTCGATAGATGGTTTAATGGCCGATAAATGGTTTTAGGAATATAGTAAAATGAATGCATATACAGCTTTACGCATTATAATAACTCACGTGTATTTGATAAAAGAGCTGTTAGCTGTACAACAGAACTCAGTTGACCTTTAAAAATGCAAGCATTACATTGATTCACGTTTATGCTGTTAAGCAGCACTAGGCTTTTACTTACCACTTAAAAGTGCTATTAAACAACAAAGAGCACTGAAAACAGCTCAACGCTGTATAACGGATTTACGGTGCATTATAACGGCACAAGTTTATGCTATTAAGCAGCATTAGGCATATTCTTGCTACTTAAAAATGCTATTGTAGACCCTAGAGCACTAAAAACAGATGTTAGCTGTACAGCGGATTTATGTGGCATTATAATGGTTCATGTTTGTGCTATTAAACAGCATCAAGCAATTGTTTACTACTTTAAAATGCTATTGTAGATCCAAATGCACTAAAAACAGCTGATGGTTGGTTGTACAGCTGCGTCACAGAGGATTGTACAGAGTAACAGCTTCATAGGAGCTTCGATTACATTAGCCTATTCTTGTAGGGCTGTCTAAAAGGAAATAAATTTGATTGAAGTATGAAGGATAATGTTTTACAATATGTAGTAGGTATATTGTTTTTCTTTTTTGTTGTTGTTTGTTGTGTTATTTATTATTTAGTTGAATGAAATGAGTTTAAATTAAAAAACCGTTGCCGCCCGATCCGTCGCCCGCGTAACGCGGGTGAATCAAAAATTGTATATACTTACCTGTCACGATCTTTGGGGAAGGTATATGATGAAGGAGATGTTTGTGTTCCTCCTCGTATTATTAAAGCACACAGTGCAATAATTAACCATTTCGTTTAATATTATTAAACTACTTTTAAACGTGCTCGAGTAAAATGAACGATAGGTATCTCACACATTAAATTCACATGACGTTCTACAATGACAGTGACGATCAAACAGAAAATAATCCATAGACATCTTGATATTAACAGAGGTCAGTGGCTCCAATCTCTTTCCGAAAGGAAGAATCTACGGAAGAATGGACAATATCTCACACATTAAATTCACACCCTCGTTACGCCGTAACCACCCGAAGCATAGCCAAAGTGTCCCCTCGGCCTCGTTCGTGAGCCCCGTAGGTGAACGCGCACACAATCATACTGCGCATGTAGTGATGCGCCGCTTTTGCGAGCTTGTTTGAAGCTGTAACTCTGTACAATATAATCCTCTGTGGCTGCGTTGTGGTTTGCTGCACTAAAACTAAAGGCTTCACAAAAGCAAATTGATATGCCAGTACCCAACCGTTCTACAGTGTAAAGCATCATAATGGTTTTGAAATGCCAATATAAAGCATCAAGATGCTTGGTGAACTTATATAAGTGTTCATACGGACCTTAGGTTCTACATAAGTTTACTATTCGTTTGTTATAATGCTTCCCGTGTTTCTTGGGTTTTTATAGGTAAACTATTGAATATAAATAAATGTCTTGGTCGCACTGATTATCTAGTTCTATTTTAAGTACCAGAATCTAGTCTAGTTCAGACATGTTTTATGGTAAGACAAGAATATACAATTCTTTTATGCAGGGTATCTGGTGTGTAAAGAACAGCCCTATAATTGTTGATAGAGGACTTCAAGCCCTTTCAGATAATGGACTTTTATATCCATAATAGTTAAAGTACCTCAGTTTTCGAGATTGTAGTACCTAGGCTACGAAATAATTTGAACTATTTTTTTTTATTTAATGTAGTACCTTTGTTGCTCTTTTGGCCGGTAAGGCCACAAAAGAAAAGATTCCAGTAATATTCTCTAATAGTGGTGCATCAATACCGGATCAAAAAGATGTGATTACATCTTTTTCAAAATAGCACCCTAGATCCTAGAAAAGCTTCGGTTGCCGACCTTGAGGGCAATGATGGTGATGATGATGATGTCCTCCACTACGTATCCGTCGACGGCGACTTTCATTTCATTAGCTCCTGGTGTGAGCTGTGGCTGGAGAATCCGAGTATAGTCTTGAATAGTCTGTTACACGCAGCCATAGACATATTACTCTAGCGATAGACAAGCTCGTTCAAACAAACAACATGTCACACAAAACAACACAAAATGACACATTGCGGTCTGTCATTGCCATAGTGACGAAGTGAACTCGGGAACATCAATCAGGTGCGTACACCTCATTCAAGTGGAATATGTTGCTTCTATGCAAGGGCAAGTCTATCGCCAGAGTTTAAGTCTATGCACGCAGCACAATATAGTTAGCCAGTCGAACTGTACATGTAGTTATGTTCCTTTGGGACGGGTCTTGGTGTTTGGCTTCAAGGGCGGCACAAATGGGTCAATGGTAAACTATAATCTAAAATTGTGAAGAAGGCTATTAAGGAAAAAGGGACAGAGACGTCACTACGTGTCCCTGTGTGACCCTCAATTTTAACTCTAACTCTATCTTTGGACTTCTTTTTTTGTCTTTCTTCTTTACACCACCTATTGTAGTTCAAATAGTAAAAGAATGCATGTTTGTTTGAGGGATTTGCGCTACTCCCGCTACGGCTACCAAAGTGCATTTGTCGGTCAATGCACAGAATAAAGAGTAGGTAATACTGTTGAAGTCTAAAATAAACTACCAATCCAAACAAATTTCATTGGTATTTTATTTGTTAGTGATTTTGACATTCTGCAACCGCTTGGACATTTTGCGTATTGGACATTCTGCACCTTAATGTTATTTATAACATGCAATTAGGACAAGTTAATTTGCCATTTTAAAATGAAACTTAAATGAAAAGACAGTAATAGGTCTTAAAATTTATATTTTAAAAACCTAGGTAGACTACTAAACAATACAAACTAAGTAACTAACACCTATGCAAACCATTCGTAAATCTAAATAATCTAAAAAACGAAAGATTAAATGACTAAATGAATAAAATTATTCTCAATCTTCTTCAGACTTAGCCTCTTCTTCGTTATTACCTTCTTCTATAACTTCTTCTTCATCTTTCTCGCCTTCTTCTAGCCACTGCGTCATCAGATCTTTTGCCTCCAATCTATAAATGACATTTACTCATTGTTATTACTCAGTTAAATAATTAACATTTCCTACAATCTGGGTTAAGTCCACAAATGGGTATGTCGCAAAATGACTACTGGCCAAAATAAGTGCCTATTCGCTGAATGGCCAATCCTGAACTTTTAAAGAGAATTAGTATAATAGTAGTAATGGTTCGCTACTTTAACCATTGGGGTTGAATTCTGAAAAATCTCCGTTTATACTACAACTAGGCACAGCATACAACAAATGCTGCATTGATGAGTCAGTGAGGACAAGTCTTTTTAAAGATTGTTAGACCATTCATAATGCTATCAATAAATTGTTAAAGGCCATTGAACCTCTTTGTATGGGAGGCTGGCATAGTGATGACCATGAATTTTCGGGAATTTCAAAAACGCGGCGCACCCTGAAACCTATGTATATCGATAGAGGATCTATAGACGAACATAAAATGTCAAATAACATATAGTCCTAAAGTGCAACGTTTTCGAGATAATCCATGTTAAGGATCTTGTATAGATAAAAATCCTTACACATTTTCCTCCAATACCAATCTCCGTGGTCCAATGGTTATAAGACTTGGGATCTTGACACGGAGGTCGTAGGTTCGATTCCCATGGGGGACACCTAGTGATATGTCACTTTATGCGTTTTTCCCCAGTTGGTTAGGGTAATGCAGGCTGAATCACCTGATTATCTGAAAAGAAAGATGATTCCGTGCTTCAGATGGCACGATAAGCCGTTGGTCCCAGTTACTATCTCTGGTGGTTATTATTCGTTATATAAAAACTACGTCAGAGGCCGTAAGGCGGTCGGAAAAAACTCTGACACCAGGGCTTGTCCACACGATAAGAAGAAGAAGATGTATGGAATAGAAAATGTTTTTGGCATAAACAAGTTCTATGACACCTTTCTGTAATACCCAGTATGAGAAATATACCGAGGTAGGTAGGTACTTATTGATGATAATTTATTTCGAAAAAAGTTCCTGTATTAATGGCAAACATTTATTTCATCTGTGCTGGTATACACGTACACACGGTGACACATCAACCTATACAAAACCAAAATAATAAGCTGGCCGCGCAACGACTCATACGTCATGCAACCTAAACCTGCTCGCGGCCAGCTTATTTTGGTTTTGAACAGCTTGATGTGTCGCTGTGTGTAAGTACAAATACGCCTCACGACGCGCTGCATACTTCGCGGTCAACTTATACTGGCAGTGTAAGAGGCAAAAAAAAAAAAAAATACTGGCAGTGTGTAGTGCGTCGTCGTGCAGGTTGTATTTGCTATTGTACCTCAACAGATGAAATAAATGCTTGTTTGGGCTATGTCCATATGGAATATATTTTAATCATGTCCTAGTCTATGTTTTTCTTAATTGCAATTACAATTTAATTAAAATAACAAAAAATTGAATGAGAACTTTTTTCGAAATAAAGTACCTACCGCTGTATTTTTTCACCAAAAAGAGAAAGGTGTAATAGAAAACCTTTATACCTAAGCACGGACTTGACAAAAAAGGCGGACGTAATGTGACACTAAAAAGATGTGAAGCATGAGCATGCAAGGTCCTACATATTCGTTTGTTCTACAAGGGACCTACACTCACACAGATGCACCAGTTCTAGGCTTAGGTCCTACAACCCGCCACCATTTTGTACCGCGTCAGCACGCACATAAAAATAAATGGGTGCTTCACTCGTGATTAGACGAGCTGATTACGTCAGGTTTTTTTTTCAGGTCCGTGTACCTAGGTAGGTATCATAAACATCAACCAAGAAGGGGTGGTATCCCGCGGTGCATCTGGAAGTCCAATGATAGTAGAAAGGGGAAGGCGGGATGAGCTCATGCAGCTCTGGTGCACACTCACCGAAGTACAATCTGTAGAAGACCGACAAGCAGGCTACTCTGCGGCGGCTAGGCTATGAAGCTTGGTTTCCACCAACCAGATTACTGTCGCCAATGAGCCTCTAGTTGATACTTAGCTGAGCCATCCCACATGTGGCAGCAATACTTCATACACACACGATCGGACCTGAGCTTTATACAACATTAAGAGCTGTCCAGGAGTGATGTACCGCTTCACCTTGTTTAAGATGCCCAGCTTTTTGGCTGCACTTTGAGCCTTAGACTCGATGTCAGCGCCGAAGTTGAGTTTCGTAGTCAACCCATGCTCAGAAGCTCAAGACTGTCGGAAACAGGAACAGATTTACCTACCCCGGAAAGTAGGAGCCAGAATTCTTTTGGCGGTGAACAGACAAGCCTGTGTTTTGGTGACGTTGAAGTTGACTAGATTATTGTCACCCCACTGGGAGACAAGACTTAAAGTCAAGTTTGTCCGCTCCACCATTGCTTCCCTCTGCGAACGTATTTCATCCCCACTGGCCCCAACGCCGGATAGATATCTCTCTGTGACAGTACTGTCATCTGCATACCCAACAATACCTGACACAAAGAGGTCAGTGATGTGTAGCAGGAAAAGTCTCGCAGTGAGAACAGACCCCTGAAGAACCCCAGCATCAATTGCCATGAGGTCTTCCGATCTCTGAGCAGCTGTCAATGACAACTCTAATCGACCGTTCACTCAAGAAATCAGATATCCAGCTGCAGAGATCAGCAGGGATGCCATAAGCAGGAAGCTTGCTCAGCAATCTAGCGTGCCATACCCTGTCAAAGGCCTGCGCGATGTCAAGTTACACAACTAGTGCTTCGCTGTGTTTCTCGATGGCCTCGCCCCACCAGTGCGTGACATACATCAATTATTAATTTAATTAAATAGACTATGTATTACTGTTTAAATAACCTTAGCGTAAGAATTTATGTTGTAATAGTATTAAGTCGTGTTATGCTGTAGAGTTTCTGGCCGCATCTTCTCTACAGCGACAACACGTTCCGAAGCGGTGGTAACTTAAAAAAGAATTGACGTTTAATAAGTGTGCTTCAGGCTCCTATATTGAATAAATTATTTTGAGTTTGAGTTTGACATAAGAAGATCCCCAGTCGATCGCCCCCGGCGAAAGCCATATTGACGATCACTGTGTAGATCATTATCTTCTAGGTATGTCCGCAACTTACTGTTAAGTAGGTACTCTTTCCATTACTTTACAGAGAATGGAAGTGATGGCTATAGGTCGGTAGTTTCAGGGGTCGGAACGAATGCCCTTCTTCGGAATCGTTATTGTTCTGAGAGAGAGGCGACACAGGCGTGTTAAAACAGGAGACAACTCAGGCGCATAATGTCTCAGCACTCTTGCAGGTATTCCATCAGGACCACTGGCCTTATTCACATGCAGGCTACGCCATGCTTTGCGGACCTCTTTCGTGTTTATTGTCATCTCCGGCATGTGTGGCTGTTTGGCACGAGCGTCCAAACGTGAATTGCTTCTAAACAGAGAAGCAAATAAATTCGCTTTCTCAGTCAGCAACCCACCAGGTTTCTGCATGGGAGGCAAAGGGCCCATAAGGTTTCTGCATGGGAGGCAAAGGGGGACGGTAGAAATTGGATTCGACCGATTTTGAAAGGGACCAGAACTGTTTACTACCAGAAGGGTAGGATGCCAGTCTGTGCAAAGACCGATACTGAGTGCTTGTCTGGATCTGATGTCAGCAGAAGGTCCAAACAATTGGGCGTATGGCCATCGACATCCGTTACCCGCGTTGCTTGATTCACCAGCTGGGTGATATCTAGCGATAACGCAAACTTGCGCGTCTCTCTGCCAGCATGGTTAGTTTTCTGGAACAGGAACAGCCACTCGCTGTGGTGGGCATTTAAGTCCCCCAGAAAAATAAGCTCCGCTCCGCCGAGATACGCTCCTCAGATACCCAGATGGACCCCTTGGGCTCGACTGACTGATGGGAAACTCACTTGTAGACTGCAGGGACGTCCGAACCCCCCTGCAATGGCCACCGGGTCCTCCCTTCCAGTCGCCAAGGCTGCAGTGGGGCAGCCTTTCACACGTGGCGAGCGCACTACTTGGGCCCCCTACTAACTGCGGTCGGCTCACGACTGTCACCGTGCTTTGGATCCCGCTACCCTCCAGAATGAGTTTCCCGGTACAGTGTTGCTCAGAGGCCAAGACCGATTCCGAACAGCACAGCTGACTTTCTCCCATTCCCCAATGGCACTGGCACTCCTGCATACCGACGGAATGCAGCAAGCTGTTTGGCGCAAGACACCAGCAGGAGGGTGGGCGCGAGCCAGGCGGCTCCTTGCGGAGCCTAGTACCGCTGTGGGGGATCGTTCAGCCGTCACCACAAACTTGGTAGTCTGTGGTGGCGGCGTTGTCCGGGGTGGACCGCTAGGAGGTAGATCCTTAACCACCCCAAACGTCCACCACCTACGTCCCACTGCTGGGCACAGGCCTACCCTCATGGAGGGTGTATGTACGATAGTCCACCACGCGTGCACAATGCGGTGCTGTAGTAAAAAAAACTGGTGTCCCATACATTTTAGTCAGGTAGGTATAACAGTTTTGTATGGGACCGCTGATTTTTTTTCGCGTATAGTATAGGTACAAGGTGTTACAAAAATACAAATAAACATTCAAGGGTGTGGTTTAGACCATCAAACTGAATAACTTTCACTATAAGACCAATATCGAAATCACGAAAAAAAAAATGTATGTTCCATACTCTACAAATCGACTCTAGCTAAAATATAATATATGGGATATCAGTTTTTTTTTCGCGATTTCGATGTTGGTCCCATAGTGAAAGTTGTTCAGTTTCATGGTCTAAACAACCCCCTTAAGAGTTTTAAATATTTATTTTTACCCTGTATACACAAGATCTTTAACATGCATTATCTCGAAAACGTTGCACTTTAGGACTATATATTATAGGACATTTTATGTTCGTCTATACATCCTCTATCGATATACGTAGGTTTCGGGGTACGCCGCATTTTTGAAAAATTTCCGAAATTCCTGCAAAATTATGGTTACCACTATGCCAAAATGTTCAAAGCCCTTTCTTACCTTTCGTCGGGCGTGTACTCAGTCTTATTGAGTCGCTTCAGTCTCGGCAGTGCTGCGAGGACCTCGATCCTCAGCTCAGGATCTTCCTCCTCACCAGCGTTCTCGCCGTCCTCCTGTCCCGTGCCCCCCATGTACGGACACCCTTTTAGTATCAACGTGTCTAGGGCAGGCAGTGGCTTTAAAAAGAAATAAATATTTTTAGTCTTGTGTTTTTCTATTTATGAAAAGAAGAGATTCGTGCGGCTTAAGAATAGGGCAGAAGTTGAATTGGGTAGATTTAATATTGGGGTGATTGATGTAGTATAACATCCCATGCCGATTATTGATTAATTTCGAATTAATGTGTTTTTTATAGTTATTGTCGATTGTTGTACATAGTTGGCAATTCGAGATCTTCTTCTTTATCGTGTGGGCAAACGGACTCTGACCCCAGGTCAGAGTTTATTCAAACCGCCTACGGCCTCTGACGTGGTTTTTATGTAACGACTACTACCACCAGAGATAGTAGCCGCGACCAACGGCTTAACGTGCCATCCGAAGCACGGAATCATCTTTCTTTTAAGACAATTAGGTGATTCAGCCTGCAATGTCCTAACCAACTGGGGAAAAACCGCATAAACTGACATATCACTAGGACGTGTCCCCCGTGGGAATCTAACCCACGACTAACATGTCAAGAGCCCAATGCTCTTAACCATTAGACCACGGAGGCAGTTGGTAATTCGAGATGATTACCAGGAAACTTAATTTCGAAAATTTATTTTAAATTTAGCTCTGGAAAATGTTAAAATTGATAGTAGGAAGAAAAAAATAAGAGGACATTTTGCGCTTTGGACATACGAGCCGAAACGGCTCACAAACTTAAAAGGATATTTATATTTTTCTCACCTGTAACTTCTTAATCTGCCTCAGGGTGCCAACTTTGCAATTCCGTAGATTTATGTACTCTAATTTACTTAGTGCAGGTTCGAATCCGTTTAGAAACCTTATAGGATTATTACGCACATGTAGTATCCTCAAATTGACTAACATTTCCAAGCCAACTAGACTGTTAATTTTGTTTCCTGCTAAATACAAGCTGTCCAAATTGGGGAAATCAAATCCACCTATATCTCGAAGTATATTGTATCTGAAATCCAGACACTTTAAATTCGGCATCCTGTTAAGGAATGACACTTTAGCAATTTGGTTGTAGCCGACTTCTAATGTTGATAATTCTGGTTGGTATACGTCCTCGACTGAAGTTAGACGGTTGTTGTTCAAAATTATGACTTGTAGATACTTGGTTTTTTTCAAAGCTGCTGAGTCTATTCGGTTTTCGTCGGCATGCAGAAGTACGAGGAACGGTAGCGCGGTGACGGCTTGCAACCCCTCCAAGTCGAGATTGTTTCGAGATACGTTGACGAATTGTAGATGTTGGAAGCATTTTAACGCGTCGATGTTCGTCAGACTCATATCTGTACATGTCGCTTTTAAATACGTATATCTGAAAAATATAAATAGCCAGGTATGATTATACACCGAAGTTCCTCCATTGTGAAAGTTGTTCAGTTTGATGGTCTGAAGCACCCACTAAATGCGCGTCGCGGACCAAAACCATCCTGTATAACGTCTATGGTTCCTTGGAGGTGTAAAAAAAATCAAGCTTCTAAGTCAACACAATCAAAGTGCTTTCGTCGAACGAATCGGTTAAGAACCGTGATTTCGATGAAGGCAACTTCGTAAAACAGTTATGGACTCAAAAGATACAGCCATTTATGTCACATAAGTTGATACTTTCCAATTCACTCATGAAAACCACGAAATTTGGCAGGAGCAAGGTCTCACAGTTGAATCATCAGGATCAAATCAGAAAATCGGTACCATTTGTAGTTAATACACATAAACACAATTCTTCGATTGCAAATCAACACCATTACAACCTCTATGTCCCAATGCAGGGCACAGGCCTACCCTCAGGTAGGTTGTATGGGCGTTAGTCCACCACGCGTGTCCAATGCCGATTGGTAGAATATACATACGCATCGGAATTTCCTCTTCAGCGTATGCAGGTTTCCTCACGATGTTTCGAGCGTCGGTGGCGCATTGCGGAGAGCTATGAAAACTTAATCTTGAGGTCGAGGTGGAGTTTTTCTACCTTAAGTACGTACCTATATTACCGACTGCTCTCAAAACGGTGAAGGTGTCTACATACATAATAAAATGTGTCCGGAACCCTCAGGGCGCGAGTCCTACGCGCACTACTTTTTGTGAAAGCAAATTCTCTGAAATAATTACCCATCTCCGTCTGCTGTCTTTCCCAGGAGACTAAGTCTCACACTGACTTCAGACTTCTGTAGAGTCCTCAAAGATACTGATTCGACGATTTTCTCTTCTTCGACGACCGTTTCTGCGCCAGCTTCAGTTTCCTCTTCTTTCCCGGCTTCTTCGACATCCTTGGGTGCGAGATTGAAATGTGATTTCAACATTGTTGCTCCAGGTTGATTTAGTTTTCTTTCTTGAAGAATTGCTGCGAACGCGACGAATACGGAATTCCTGCCGCCATTTGTGACAGTATGTGAATTGTCACAACTTGAAGTTTTCGAGTTTTTTCGTATTAAATAAAGGATGCATTTACCAAGAAGGTTCGATGGACGGATTTGAACTGTGAAGTTTGCTTTAGTAAAAAAAAGGAATAAAATTCAAATTGTCTTTCAATGAGAGTTACGCGCTTAATCTAGAATTAAACATTTTAAGGTGACATAGTAGAAGGAAATACGTTGGAGGCATCTTTTATTTTTCATGTTTCGACTAGATTTATACAAATTACCGAATTATAAGTCATACCTCAGTATTCTTGGATAGTTTATCTAGTGAAATCATCAATTAAATACACGATTGGAATTACTTCACTCGATAGAAAATCGTCACAAAGATGTCGTATTTTTTAACATTTTAAACGATTTTTTTCGCTTTAGAAGAACTTAAAGTAGGTTTCATTCTTTTTAATTTATACTCACATATTCACCATTGATTCTTCTAGTGAATTCATCAACAAAAGTTATAAAAAGTAATTCCATTATTTATTTATCCTCAAAAATACGAATGGCGTACCAAATATTCTCGGAGCGGGTCTTAGCGGGGCGCGCTCAGACGGCTTTTAGCCACGGTCGGAGCCGGACGCTCGCCAATTTTTTATTTTTTGACTTTGGAGTACATCGACTCGTCTAGTAAGTGGTTGTTACTAGTTCTGCCCACAAAAACGTCGATGTACAGCGGCCCCCGTCTAGGGTTGCACGAGCTAGACATATTGTGTCACGTTCGCTAAATGCTGACGTTTAGAGTTGCCACCTTAGCTTATTTTGAGCTAGATTTTGGATTTTTTAAACTCAACAGGGGAATACGTTTGTATGGCCAAAACGGTATCCGCCAATCCTCTTACCCAAAATGAAAAATCACGTGTCAAAAATCAATCTAAACAATTACTTACGTGATTAAATTGATATACTTAATCTCACATTAATATTTACATTAAAAAAAGATGAACACTTCACACTAAATATTGATTTTTGACGATGGTTTGAAATACAATAAAGTGGTAAACAATTTTTAATTTTTTTTGTTAAGAATTTATCCTTTCGGAAAGGCAATGGGAACTAGCCCTTAAAGCCTGGTCTTTAGTTATATTTTTCTTTGTTCTTAACCTAACCTAGCTAACTCTTGAAATGCAAGGGTGGTTCAAACATTCCAATTAGATGAGTTTTACACGAGGATTAATCCAAATCAAACGGAAGCGCCTATCTTTATTTCTCACTTTAACTGTAATATTGTTCTCCATTAATGGCACATTATTAAACTATAAAACTATGTCAAATAAAGACGAAAATAAGAAGATGACAGCAGCAGGGCTACGAAACCTTTTCAGACCGTGATCGTTTTATAAAAAATCAAAATACCGATTGGCAGTGTTCGATAAAAGAATGTTATATAAATACAAAATAATTATAGGAACATTATCTTAAATTAAAAAGAATGTCGTCTAAATTAAACACAAGTGCATGTTAATTTTAACATTTCACTCGTTCGGTGTTGATGGAAACGAAAGAAAAAATCAGTTTTGTGCTCACTAGGCCCGTAATTCCGTATGATTAAACCGGACTGAAAATCGATTTTGAGAGCGAATTAAACAAGTTTTCTTAAGCCTTGAACGACATCTGTAATCAATCAATCAAAATATCAATCAAATACACTTTATTCAAAGATGAATAACATCAATCCAAGTATTAATACGTCCTTCACATTATTTTTAACTACCTAAATCTTACTAATGCATTAAAAAAAATCTCCCTAAAGTTACGGAATCGATAAAAACACGAAACACTATAATTAATCTAACAAAAGATTGCAACACCACCTTAAATTCAAATTCAACAATGTTTTTCCTTGCCACATTGTATGTACATAATAGTAATGTAGACGTACGTAAGATCTTTATTAAGTATTTTTATCCTTCCAATGACAAGGATTTTTTTAAAGGGGATCGAGCTTATTGTGCTGCCCCCAATCGTATTTTTCTATTTCTAAACAGTTAAACAACATTTTCAAAAAACAAGAAAGCATTCATGCATGGCTAGCATAGATTTTTATCATTACAAAGCGTTTTAACGAGGAAAACGTCATGCGCGCTCTTTCTGGCATACGTAAATATAATAAGGATGTAGGCACATCTCGGATTTTATCATTTTCTCGGGGGTGGCATGCGAGGCCTACTGAATGGCCTTCAATTTATCGAAATTCACCAAAGACCGTCGCTTACCAACCGTGGTCCGCCTTCATCGCCGGAATAGTCTTCAAGTAGGTACTACCGGACCGGAAGGTGTTTGCGTCTAAACCTGCCCTTCGAAACGAGTAGCCCCCTTGAATGTTAATGGAATAACTACACTGAAGTCATGGTTGCAGGGTATTTATCCAAGACAAGATACCATAGGTTCGTAACTCCATAAAAAAATACCAAAAAAGTTTGAAGACTTCAATCCTGCATTCCTCAATACTTATACTTACCACCGTGAAAAACAAAATCAACTTTTTATTGTAACGCTAATTCAGAGTAGGTAATTCTCGTGTATCTCATCATAATATAACAATTTCTAATCAAAATAAGTGCTGACAATAATGCGTTCTTCAAGAGCAGTAAAAATAAATTATTTTATTTATTTATTTGTAATACAGTAAAAACACAAGGCACAATATACAACTTAAAATAGACTCAAGTAAGCGTCTCCAATATTGTGCAGGTGTCAGTAGATGGAATACCATCAAGGATAGGCTTTTTGTCCCCAACAAGTGACAAGGATGAAGAGCAAGCGATGAAGCAAACATCGTGAGGAAACCTACTTACGCTGAAGAAAAAATTCGGATGCGTTATATGAAGTTTACCAATCCGCATTCATCAACAAATATTTTTGAATTTGCATTATTGACGTTAGATATGACGAATGACGATATTACGACACATTTGGCGTATGCTTTCCGAAAATTTACTCAGCTGTTTCCTACCTGGAAGAGCCCACGCTTGGTATGTTTTGAAAATATTTTTTGGATTTTTTAAAACATTATGTCTGAAAGGTAATGGTATAGTATATTTTTAAGACCGACTCATGAAGCCCTTTTATTTAATACCCCACACGATAGGTTTCAGAACAAAAGTTTATGACGTCATAATTCGTCATAATTTCATCTCGAGCGTTTCCGTGCTTCGGAAGGCACGTTTAGCAGTTGGTCTCGGATAGTTCCGTCAGATGTCGTTGTAACTATTCGTTGAGCCAGGTCGAGGCCTATTTAGGTGGCTTGAAAATTCTCTGACAGCCAGCTGATCACTAACTTGCCTCCACTAACACGCACTTTTTTTTTATTTCAGATTCTTACATCTAAATTAACAAATTTTAATATCGCCAAACTGCTGAGCAGTTTGTAGTATCCCGTGTGGTAGAGTATGGCCCACTCCCTCTCACACCTATTCGTGAGAGACGGCCTTTGCCCTGCAGTGGGATTCTACAGGCTATCTCTTGCTTTTTTTTATTTCAAAAATAATGATACCTTAGACTCCAAGTACGGATTTTTTTTTCTTTTTCAGTAGGTACCTATTAACACCAATAATGTCACATCTGCGTAGAAAATGTCAAGTTACTCTGTGAATTTTACCTATTCTATTCTATTTTTACCCGACTGCGACAGAAGGAGGGTTATGTTTTTATTTAATGGCGTTTCCTTGTTAGATTTCACCAGTGTCAAGTATTGAAGATATATTTATTAGATATTGTACGGTAATAGGATATGGCGATCTCAAAGCCCCGTTTTTAGACAAAAACACACACTCGAAACCGCCATAAAACGGCGGAGCCATGTGGCCAATCAAATCGCAAACCGACGAAACGTCTACTTGTTACCCCCTTAGCCACGCGACTGCGAATTTTACCTATCTTGGCCGCCAGCAGCGTGATGACGTCTAAGTCACGAGCTCACGAGTGACAGTTGATAAATTACATACAGAATCATAAACATACATAAACTCACGACCGTAATCCCTTTATGGGTGGTCAGAAATATTGCTACTCCTACGTACTTTCTGTTCAAGAGTGTAGTTATACTCGTAGTAATGCTCACATTTTAGCAATTTAAGTTTCAGGATGGAATGACGTGTCAAGTGGTGAGAGGTGGCTAACCCTTCACCTGTAAACACTGTATGAGAAACCTTTAATCCCTTAGTCGCCTCGTACTACACCTACGGGAAGAATTCGGGTGGTCCATTATAGGCTGGAACCACACAAAAATGTAACTCCTTGTTCGTTTCTAGGGTTCCGTAGTCCAACAAGGAACCCTTATACTTTCGTCCATTCTGTCTGTCTCTGTGTCTGTTGCTCTACCTCAATAACACGCTCATTTTGCACCTATTGAATCGAAATTTGGTATGAATACAGATAACAGTACCTAACCCAAACAGAAATGAGGTAGTCATAATCATGAAGCAAGTAATTTTTTTTGAAAAATATTTTTTTAATAATTTGAGTCTGGTGTCGTTGGATAGGTTTTGTCCAATGGAAGAAAACTCCTATAGAAACTAAATCATTACAATGCTTGAGTCTCGAGATATTTGCGCTCAAAGTCAAAAATAGGGCGTACCCCCCTCTAACTTCTAAAATACAGGAGTAAAAAATCTGAAAATGTGACAATGTAGCTAGCTCCCTGTAAGTACTTTCAAAGAAAATTATAACGGAAGCTTATGCCCAACTAGTTTCGGAGAAATCAAATAAAATATCGACGGTCGACCGCCGTGTCGGCGTCTATCAATAGATGGCGCTGAACGAAATTAAATCGCACTATTGTTTGCTTCTTGAGGATTTTTTAAGTTATTTAAGCTATGTTAAGAAAAGATTTTCATATTTACTACGGAACCCTACCTAGGGCGATTCTGACATGCTCTTGGCCGGTTTTTTATTTTTGTTTAGTAGTTACCACAGTACCTCAGGCAGGACACAAGAAGGCATATTTTTCGAGGCTACGAACTTAGCACTAGGAAACTTGTCATCAGAGGTGTAGCTACCGCCGTATCTGCCGTATCAATTACACGGGGCCCCCGACGTGCGTAAGCAAAAATTAATAAATACTTCCCAAATTTCTTCATCAGCTATAAATGATTTAATAAATCAGTTTGCCGAAAAAAGGCAAGGAGAGTGTAATTTTCCATTTGAATTGTTTGTTTTTTTTTGGAGAAAGTGATAGTTACTTAGATATGATGAATAAATATTTCTTTAAATTTTAATGATATTTTTCATAACTATCTTTAAAAAAGCTTAATTGAAAGGAAGACGAACCACATGTGTGCCACCACTGCTTCTTTAGGTCTTTCAACATCGCCAATCGCTTTGCAACATTGTTGTTTGATACAATTTTTCATATTTCTTTAAAGTGTGTACTATAAAGAACCTTTTTTTCCTTCTTTTCGCCCCTATTTGTAATGGAGTATAGTATGATATTAAATTTCACATAGTTAGTAAAAAAAATGATTTATTTAAATTTCCGGAGAAATCCCGGAATCGGTGGTCAATACGGTTGGCAACAGAATATGAACCCAGAGCCGTAAAACTCTTTCCAAAAAAAAAGTTGACGCGGGGTGCCACCCGCCGATGGGCGGGACTACTCTCCCGTCACTTCCTCTGCTTCACCCCCTCAAATACCTAAAGAGCGGCGCCGCATTACGTCTTAACTGGTTCTTACCGCGTTTTGGTATATTTGAGTTCCCGTTTGAGAACTCAAGTGAAAGTTGTTCAGTTTGATGGTCTAAACCCTTCGATCAAAATAAAATGAATGGATAGGCCTAAAGCGCGGTAAGTTGAAGCAAACTACTGGTGCACTTGGTACATACAAACTAGCGCCATTATCTGTCAAATCTAGGGCACTTTCATACAAGTGACAAGTAAAAATTTCATTTTCACCTCACAAGCTCGGAAAGATTCTGTTTATCATTCTAAATCTGAGTGCAAAAGTGCATTTTATCCGCTAGCGTGGAAAGAGTTTTTAAAATTCGAATCCATTCGAGTCCAGATAAAAAGATAGTAAAAACCATACGTGCGAGAAAGACAAAAAGATTATGTTGCTAACATAACAAACTATGCTTATATTCGTGCATATTATTGTCTTCTCTTTTTCACGTATATGTTTGTCCTTCACTATAATTTATTTGAGTGTCAACAAAGAGATTATAACTAAATATAATCCCTTTGAGTAGCAATATCTCTTGTCTTCTCTTTTTCACGTATAGATTTGTCCTTATTTGCATTTGCATATAATTATTTTTCAAGTGTGGGATAAAAATATCATTTAAAATAATACTTATTTAAAATGCATTTTAATAATTAATTCATCTTGTTTACCTATGAGAAGTTATTCCTTTACATTTCCTTACATTTCCTGAATTATTTGCGCAGTATCTCAGTACACACTACACACCAGGGACATTTTTAATGCTGATCAATTGGTTTTCAATCAAACTGCTACACGTGACCGCAGTGAGACAGTGACTAAATGCAAGAGTAATATAGCGTGATATAGCCGCAATAGAATGGGACAACGTCATGAAGCGCGATGACGTTGTCCCTTCGCTCTAACATCTAAACTCAGTGCTTGCACCTAACATTTTCCTCGCTGTTGTGAGGTGAAAAGTTGTGTGTTTCGCTCGGCTGCAAAATTATTCTGCGTCTCGTACCTTTGAAACCTTCGCTACGCTCCGGATTCTATATTTGAACACTCGCTTCGCTCGTGGTTCAATCCTAGAATCCTTCGCTAGCTCAGGTTTCAATATAAGTACTCGCGCCAAAAAACAACTTTGCAGCCTAGCATAACAAATAACTATTGTTTTGCCTAATTTTTCTGGTTTGAAATGTTCGCTTAAGGCCTATCCATTCATTTTATTTTGATCGAAGTCTAAACCACCGGCCACAATTAAATCTTTATTTGTATTTTTGCAATACCTTGTATATTGTAATACTATGTATAACGATTGCGACGCGTTGACCCAATGCCCCAGGTACACAGGGTTTAGGGTAAACAGTTGCATTATCTACTTTAAGGGGTGATTCTACACATGATACTGGTCAACTTACTTAAAAACTTAAAACCTATAGGAAATTCTCAAAAAATATTTTTGCAAATTCCATACAATTTTTTTTTGTATTTATTTATTTACCAGATACATGAATTGACACGACTTAAATAATACATCACATGAACCAAACGTGATTTTTAGGTGACATAAAAATTCCGCAGATTTTATAATAGGTAAACAGTAAACACCGACATCGACCGAACATCGACCGTTTGTATGAAAATACAATTTCTTACAGGTTTCTTAGGCAAAGTTGATCAGTATCAAGGGTACAACCACCCCTTAAAGTAATGCTACTGTTTACCCTTTAGGTAATATGTTTATAACTGACTAGAGTTAATCCGCGACTTCGTCCGCATAAATTATATACCAGATTTTAAGTCAGATCATAAGCTATCAAAAAAAAAAAATCATCAAAATCGGTTCGGTAGTTTTTGCGTGATGCGCGAACAAAAAAACAAACACACAAACTTGTCAAAAGATGGCGCCACACGTCATTTAAATCTCGCTATCGAGTGTTATTTGAGTTTATATGAAGTGAACCGCTACTTTTTTATTCTTCAGGATTTTTACGATTTGGTAATTTTATAATAGTTATAAGACAAAAACATAAATCCGCAGATCGCATACACATCAAACGTCACGGTGAGCATGACGCCGCAGCAACACATAGAAGCAATCTTCCGCAAGGCGGCCAACTCGCTCAACATCCGCATTGAGCAGCCCTCCAACTACGTGCTGAAGGTCTGCGGGCGCGAGGAGTACCTGCTCGGGGACCACCCCCTCATACAGTTCCTATACATCCAGGAGGTGCTGTATACGGATAAGGTGCCGCATGTCATGATCATCAATATGGATAAACTGCCTGTGACAAGTAAGTTGTCATCTTTATTTAATTTTTACGACAACTGTTTCTACCCGCGACTTCGTCCGCACAAATTATACAGGGAGTAAGGAAAAGTATCATTAACCTTTAAACCACATACATACTCTACCCATCAAACTGAACCACTTTTAACTATGGGAGCAAACCTGTCGGAACAAAAAAAAAATCAGCTGTCCCATACTAAACTGCAATACCTACTACTCGATTCAAACAAAAGAAAAGTTGCATCGAAATCGGTTCAGTAGTTTTTACGTGATGAACAATGCTCGAAAAGCTCGACATTTTCTATGGAACAACATATTTTTTTTCAATAGTGAAAGTGCCAGTGCGGACGAAGCCGCGGGTAACATTAAGTTTCACGGAGGTCGTGGGTTCGATTCCCACGGGGGGAACCTAGTGAAATGTCACTTTATGCGTTTTTCCCCAGTTGGTTAGGACATTGCAGGCTGAGTCACCTGATTTTCTGAAAAGAAAGATGATTCCGTGCTTCGGATGGCACGTTAAGCTGTTGGTCCCGGCTACTACCCTGGTGGTAGTAGTCGTTACATAAAAACCACGTCAGAGGCCGTAAGGCGGTTTGAATAAACTCTGACACCAGGGCTTGCAACCCACTCGATAAGAAGAACATTAAGTTTAATGATAAAAATGTTAATTTATTTCCAGATGAGCGCGGCGTTCAAGACATAGACATAGGGAGCACCCAATCCGATTTAGAACGTAAAAGACTGCCGTCGGAGCACTCCAACACGATGCGCATGCGCACCTACGAGTCCTCGTGGAAGATAGAAAAGAATTACTCGTGTCTTGTACAAAGCGTCGGCGGGCTCAATGTGGATCCTGGAAGGCTGGTTGAGGTGAGTTTTAGACCTTATCTTCTTAACTATAAGGTTCAAGTTTCAAGACAATCAATTCATCTAGTTAAGCCATTGAGCCCTATAGTGCATTCCAAATAAGGACGACGAGTATTTCCGTGATTCCTATTTATCTTTCTGGCCAATTCTGCGTATAATTTATTTGTCAGAAAGATGTACTATCCGATATATCTTGGACGTTACTAAAGCTGTTCTAAGAATTAGTGAGAGTAATTGTTTCAAATCTCTGTTTCTGTATTTAAAAGTGGCCTTAAATTTTTGTTGCTATTTGGAATGGGGTATATAGAGTCTTTCTGCTCTGTCATTCCGTAATGACGTTCGCGGATGAATTCGCGGTGGCTACTAGGTTTATTAACACCGGACTGTGTAGGTATGTCATACGAAAATGGTTATGTGAAAACGCTCATTGGGTAACTCTGTCGTACGTACCTAATGAGCGTTTTCACATTACACGATACGATAACGACACGATACCGTCCCGTTCCCCCACCCACCCGCTACTCTCGCCCCGACCTGAGTCGTCGACGTTGTCGTGACAATATCGTGGCCGGCGTCGACATCGTGCTTTTATTGTAGTACTCATTGTATGAGTTTATGTGTCCGCCGAGGTGGACCCCGGGTCGTTGTGAGTGCCCATAGTTCACCCAGGTGGACCCCGGGTGGACTTGTCAGGTGGACCACGGGTAAGGAACGCCGATATAGTTTCGTTATCGTACCGTGAAATGTGAAAACGCCCAATGAGCGGTACAGCCCTTGTTGCCAGACTTGCATACTTCGTTTTAAATAAACAGTGGTGGTCTAGTGGCGAGTAGCCATGCCTTCCTTCAGGAGGTGATGGTTCGGCCCTGTCCAGTTTTCGGCATTTATGTACGATTAGAAAGACAATGCCGTACTTATCGGTCAATTATCGGTGAAGGAAAACATCGTGAGGAAACCTGTATGCTTCAATTTCGAGGCTCTTATTGTACCTACTGTCAGTAAGTGGTAACGGGCTCACTCCCCGTCACACTTGACAGTTTCGGTACTACTAGTGAAACGTGGATGTTCTAATTTTCCAGAATGTCTCTGACCCCTCGGGAATATAGACGTGAGCAAATGCTTATGCCTTATTCAAAGTACTTTTTTTTTTTAAATATCTTGGACAGTGTCACACAAATTATCTTGTCACGTAATCTAGCCTGGACTTGTATTATGATAACTAGACAACGATATAGAATACATACATAGATACAAACATTCATGACTCGGGTACAAATATTCATATTCGTCATACAAATATTTGTCCGTTACGGGATTCGAACCCGCGACCCCCGGCACAGCAGGCAGGTTCATTACAGACTGTGCTGTCGGGCCGTCTATAATATATGTCTACATTGTATGTAGACTGTAGCTGTAAATTGAATAATTCCTAAATAATATCTATCACCAGGTCGTATGTCAAGCCGGTATCTTCCACGGAGGCAAGCCCCTCTGCGAGACTCAGATGACAGGCGTGGCGGCGGTATCAAAGCAAGGGGTGGCCCAGTGGGACGAGGAGCTCCAGTTCCCCATAACGGTGCAGAACATGCCGCGCATGGCCAGGCTCTGCTTCGCTATTTATGAAATTAAAGTTAAAGGCAGGCGGAAAGGGAAAGATAAGGTAAGATTTGGTAATTAAGAGCTTAGAACAGGTAGCGCCTGCATTTTGACACTGGCAGTCATTTGTTTCTGTGACTGCTGCTGCTATTTCAATATTATTTTCGCGAGATAAGAAGAGGATCGTGGTCCTGTCCCTTATACGTGTCGTATCTCCTTTACAAGTTAAGCATAAGTTATTATAAGGCCACACCTAGAACGATTTGGCCACACCCATCAGTCGATAGCAAATAATGACAATAAAGGATTTCAGCATATAAATTAAGATTTTCTTATGACTCACGAATGAAACCAAAATTACACAATCGATATCGCGTCTATTTGCGTTCATGTTTAATGAAAAATGCCTACAACTATATTTCTCTATACCTTTTTGAATAGTGTAACAGAAAGCTGAGGCATGGTGTCCCATCCCATACAAATGACATTTTAGTTTAAAAATTGCAATATATGGCGTTATGGTATCGATTTCGAAATCACAAAAAGGAAACTTAGCTGATCCAAACATTTGAGTTAAGTAGGTACAGCAGTTTTTTTTCGCGATTTCTCCGTTTTCTGTTTATTTAAAGTTGTTCAGTTTGACGAGTAGAAAGTATGGTCAAAGTATCCAAGAATATATGTATAGTGATTAAAATTACCCTTTCTGTACACATTCGTTTCTCTCAGGAAATAAACAAGTTGGCGTGGGCGAACACGATGATATTCGACTACAAGGAGCAGCTGCGAACCAACGGCGTGACGCTGTTCATGTGGACGCACGCCGCGGACGAGACGCAGGGCGACGACATGCTGCTGCACCCGCTCGGCACCGTCGTCTCCAACCCCAACGCGGACTGCGCCGCGCTGCAAGTGAGCTTCTCCAAGTGAGTGCCTGTTGATATGTTCATGTGGACGCACGCCGCGGACGAGACGCAGGGCGACGACATGCTGCTGCACCCGCTCGGCACCGTCGTCTCCAACCCCAACGCGGACTGCGCCGCGCTGCAAGTGAGCTTCTCCAAGTGAGTGCCTGTTGATATGTTCATGTGGACGAGACGAGACGCAGGGCGACGACATGCTGCTGCACCCGCTCGGCACCGTCGTCTCCAACCCCAACGCGGACTGCGCCGCGCTGCAAGTGAGCTTCTCCAAGTGAGTGCCTGATAACGCTTCTTTTGCCGTTCAGTTTCCATTATCACAAAATTTAAAATTTCTTTAAGACTTTTGTAGTAAATTGAAATACTACAGTCTTACAGCAATTTTTATCCAATACTTTTGTAAACTACTTTACATACTCTTTTATAAATTATGTACGTAATACTTGTACCGACTACTCTCAAAAGGTGTAAGAAAACATCGCGAGGAAACTTGCATACGCTGAAGAAGAACATCCAATGCGTTTTTGAAGTCTACCAATCCCCATTGGGCACCCACAGTGTACTGATGCATGTGCCCTACAGTGAGCCGTATATAATGATGATGACTTTTTAGATTTTTTATAGGTTTATAGTAGATTACACACCGATTACAGGAAAGTAAGAAATGTCTCAAACATGTGATCTGAGGCTTTCTTATTTACTGTCCAAGGTTAGTATACTATTTTTCTTCTCGACGGAGGTGGAAAGCGACAACGTCGTTTAGCGCAGCGGGACAAGAATTTACGCTTTCCGTCCGGAGGGAAGAAAAACATACTTATTTGAAATTAATAGAAACCGAAACTCTGTCCAGTGTGTTAATCTTATATTTTCATGTAAAATTTACAGACACGACTGCCAATACCCGATCCTATTCCCCGACCAAGAGGAAGTGAAAGCGTACGCTGACCGACCTGAAGAAAACACGTCGACTGACGACATAGCGCGCCTGAGCCGAGACTTTGGGCACCTGCGAGTTGCGGCCGAGAAGGACTCCATGTACGAGATGCACGAGCAGGAGAGGAAGGACATCTGGTCCTCCAGGTGGGTGCACGGAGCGGCAACGTCGCTCGCCCTGTTAGCTACTAGCTAGGTTCTGTCAGTGACGTCATAGCAGCGGCGGAGGACTCCATGTACGAGATGCACGAGCAGGAGAGGAAGGACATCTGGGCCTCCAGGTGGGTGCACGGAGCGGAAACGTCGCTCGCCCTGTTAGCTACTAGCTAGGATCTGTCAGTGACGTCATAGCAGCGGCGGAGGACTCCAAGTACGAGATGCACGAGCAGGAGAGGAAGGACATCTGGTCCTCCAGGTGGGTGCACGGAGCGGCAACGTCGCTCGCCCCCAAATTGGTTCCTAATTGGTTAGGGAATCAAAAAAACACGGAACACATTCGATCTAACAGCACCATTGAACAATTTGTTTGTTTAATTAATAAGCTTTATTAAACTGGCACTTTACTCCACAGGGAATACTTCCGAACAGAAGCGCCACAATTGCTTCCGAAATTGTTGTCGTGCGTGGAATGGGGAGTACGGGCCGGGGCGGCGAGCGTGGCCAAGATTTTGACCAGCTGGCCCAAACTGCGCGTTGAATCTGCGCTCGAGCTCCTAGACTATGCGTACGCAGACGCCGCCGTGAGGAGCTTCGCCGTCAAGTGTGTCGCTAACATCAGGTAAGGCAATAGCTTTTTCTCCCCTCCGGACGGAAAGCGTCAATTGTCGTCCCGCTGCGCTAAACGAACTTGCCGCTGAAAAATAGTGTACTAACTTCGGTTCGGGCAGTAAATAAGAAAGCCTCAGATCACATCAAATGTTGATGAGTTTATGTATGACTTGACTGACTATCTCTCCTCAACAGTGACGAAGACCTGCTCCTGTACCTGCTGCAACTAGTGCAGGCTCTGAAGCACGAGTCGTACCTGATGTGCGACCTCTCCATGTTCCTGCTGCAGCGCGCCTTCAAGAACCGCACTATTGGACATTACCTCTTCTGGCATCTGAGGTTTGTCACAATCAAATTACTTAAATCATCTTGCTATCTGTTGCAGATAAGTTGAGCAGTTTAGTACAAATAGCATTGAATAAAACTAGATTTTATTTGTATTCTTTTTTTTATATTATTTGTTCACAAATACAATATAATGAAACATAATTATCCTGTTTAAATGTAGGCCGTTTTTACGATACAGCAAAAACAAAAAAGCCTTGAAAAAATCTGACCCCCAAATCCAAAATAATACACATTTAGATTTTCCTCTAAAGGTTAGGTGCATTTAAAGCTAGGACGGACGAACGGACACCGTAGGCTTATGAATAGGGTCCTGTTGGCTCTGTAGAGTACGGAGACCTAAAACAATGACAGAACAAGTATAGTAGATTACACACCGAGGACTGGAAAGTAAGAAATGTCTCAGATCTCATGTAATTGTTGACCGACGCGGAGCCGAGGTCAACAAACATGTGATCTGAGGCTTTCTTATTTACTGCCCGAGGTTAGTATACTATTCTTCTTCTCGACGGAAGTGGAAAGCGACAACTTCGTTTAGCGCAGCGCGACGAGAATTGACGCTTTCCGTCCGGAGATAAGAAAACAATATAATGTTGTTGCAGGTCTGAGATGCACGGTCCATCGGTGCCGTCGGTGTCGGTCCGCTTCGGACTGATGCTGGAGGCTTACTGCAGAGGAAGTCAGGATCACATCAACAGCCTTATGAAACAAATCGCTTGCCTGGACAAACTCAAGTGTGAGTACTGTGTTCGATATAGTTTTAGCGAAGTGATGCAAGTTTTCAGTTGTTATCGATGACGCCAAAAAAAGGAAGAAACATTAAAGCCCGACAAATAAAAAAACAGAAAAATAAAAACCTCGCCATGTTGCGGAAAATCATAGGAACTAATTGTTTTACTTGGAAAACTGACATTAAAGGTCATAATCGATTGGCGCGCCCCAAACCAGGTTTTTATATTTCTGGTCAGGCTTTAATTATGAACTCGGAATACAAACCAGAAGTACCTAGTTGTTTTTGTTGCTTCGCTATGGATAAGATACCAAAACGTTTACCTCTCTACGAGGCTCTACTAGGCCTCCGCCACTCGGCCGTAGGAATCGAGATAAGTACCTACACTTTGGCGCATCGTAAGCTATTAATTTAAGCGTGAAACTTATCGTTTTCTAAGGAAGTGATGTATCTGTTACGAAGTAACTATAATCTGTGGCTCTACTACTTAAAAACATTGTCCTAGAAATAACAGGTAGGTAGATGACACGATTGTGTCGAGACCTCCACTTCTAAAAGTTGTATTACGTTATGCAATACAACCTGCCCAGCTTGCCAGAGTAGCGGATAAACTCTTGTTATGAACGTATGTCGGTCTAACTCCTGAGGATGCTCCTTGGTGGAGTGAAACACGTGTAGTGTAGAAATTATTTGGTGGGCAGGTTGTATTGCATAACGTAATACATCTTTGTCTACTAGGTATTTAGAAGAGGAGGTCTCGACACAATCGTGTCATCTACCTACCTGTTAGTCATGGATTTCCGCAAAGTAACGCATGATACAATGAAAATAAAAATTAATCGACAGTTCTAAGTGAAATCAATTTGAGGTCGCTAAACATCGAAAATCCTCCCCCCACACCTTATCATCTTTTGACGCTTTCATTTTCGTATAGCAGACGTGAAAAGCGACGTCTTTGTTGCTTAATTGTCTATGCTATACGATGCTAATGCTAATTCCGTGTAAACAGGGGTGAGTCAGTGCGTAAGTAAGAAGAAGGATATATCTAAAGCGCGCACGGCCATGGAACAGCATTTAGCGGAGCCGCATTGTCAGGAGACCTTGCGAGACTTTGTCAACCCTCTCACGCCCAGCTTCGTCTGCGAGAAGATCATGTGAGTCTCGTAACAGTCTTATAGTGTAATTTTTGAGGAGGTTAAGATATTAGAACATTGCAGGGCACAGGCCTACCCTCAAGGGGGTGTTTGGGCATTAGTCTAACACGCTTGCCCGATGGGTATGGTAGACTTCACATACGCATCAGTATTTCGTCTTCAGCGTATGCAGGTTTCCTCACGATGTATTGTGTCACAGTTTGAGAGCAGTAGTTAGAAAAGCTCATTGGTAACTGGCATATCAGTCGTGTGGATTCGAACCCGGACCCCCATGATTAAGTGTCCATACCTCTCGTGCCACCGACGCTCTTTGGAACACTATTCCGAACAAGTAATAAAACACTTTCCACTGGCTAATCTTTCCACTACAGCATGAATGATTGTCATGCCATATTCATTCTGACACGAAGAAGAATAAAACCATTGAGGTACTACCTAGAGGCGACACCCAGAAAAAAATTTTTTGTTACACTCGTTGAGGCGAACATACTTAGCATGTGCCAGCCGCTCGCTCCACGATGCACGCCCCGCACTGCTGATCGTGGTGCACACATTTTGTTCGCATTGTCTGTTCTATACATAATTATTCAATGAATAAAACAAACTTGTGTATCCACAGATTGAAAGACACGGATCGTTGCCGCGTAATGGACAGCAAGAAGCGACCGTTAATGCTGAACTTTAAGAACGCGGACCCTACGGGCTCGAACATAAGGATCATTTTGAAAATAGGCGACGACCTCCGTCAGGATATGTTCACGCTTCAGATGCTGAGGATCATGGATCGGCTGTGGAAGAACGCTGGTTACGATTTCAGGTTCGTTTAGTTCATAATTACACACAGGTTAAGCAAAACATAACGTAGTATTATGCTCATGACTATATTCCCCCAGGGGTAGTCAGAGATATTCTAAAAACTCAGAACATCCTCGTTTCACTAGTAGTATCGAATAGTTTCCGGCACTGACTTTTCTTGGATAAAAAATGAGTCGCTGACTCAATCCATCTATCCAGTTTGGTAGGTCAAACTTCGAGGATGAGGTCAACCGACGAATCTACGTAGTATCTTCACGTCCCAAATACCGCAGTGACTCGCAGAACCGACGGCCGATAGGGTCAAACAGTTCTCGAGTGGCGACCGCGTACCAGAAAGTGCAGCCCTCACAAAGTGAGACGACCTGGTGAAGGCGGCGGGGACCCGTTGGATGAAGGCAGCTCAGGACCAGTACTTGGGGCAAACCTATGTCCAGCAGTGGACGTCCTTCGGCTGATATGAAGATGATTGAATCAATGTGCATATGTCTTAAGTGTGTGTTTATACCTGCAGACTGAACCCGTACAACTGCATCTCGATGGAGTACGGAGTTGGCATGATCGAGGTGGTGGACGACGCGAAGACGGTCGCCAACATTCAGAAACACAACGCGGCCTTCAACGTCGCCTCGCCCATCTCCAGGACAAACTTGTTCCGTGAGTATTGGCTGTGCGCGAAGTGTATGCTGTGGCAGTAATGTGAAATGCGGTGATAGCCCATACGGAATAGAGCTAGCAACTCAATTACGAGGCGTTGGTTTGATTCCTGGTTTGTAAAAGTAAATGTTCTACGGAATTTATGTACGGTTGCATTTGTCATTATCACTAGCTCGATGAAGGAAAACATCGTGAGGAAACCTGCATACCCGAGAATTAAAAGTAAATACCCTAAGTTCGGAGGTATGCGTAAAAACATGGGTGAGCAGTTTCACAATACGAACCTTGCTTGCAAATAGTAGTCCCATAGTCAACAATAATATGAACTAGATAAAACAAAAATAAAGTGAAAAAAAGAATCTTTTCATCCACACAAACTAATGCGACCAATCTGCATGAAAAGTCAAAAATATGTTTAGAAATATTCCAAAAGTTACATTAATATTTATAACTGTATGGTATAGTTTTGTGTTTTTTAACGTATATAATGTAGGTCCATTTATGGAATACCGGAGTAATGTCTTTCTGTGCGCAGAATGGCTGAAGGAGCACAATAAGACCGAAGAAGATTTGAACAAAGCGGTAGAAGAGTTCACGATGAGCTGCGCAGGCTACTGCGTAGCGACCTATGTGCTCGGCATAGCGGACAGACACCCGGACAACATCATGGTCAAGCAGAACGGTCAGGTATGTTGTATAAGAGATCATCATCATCTCAGTCGTTAAAAGACCACCGCTACTTCTTATCGTGTGAGCAAGCCGTGGTGTCAGAGTTTATTCAAACCGCCTTATTGCCTCTGGTTTTATATATGTAACTGCTGGACATAGGCCTCCCCCAAGGGTCCCCACAACGAACGGTCCTACGCTGCCCTCATCCAGCGGGTCTTCACCAGGTCGTCGGTTCACCTTGTACCGGTGCACTTACCGGTACGCGGTCACCACTCGCCAACTCTTCTCTTCAGTCGGTTACCTTTTCTGCGAGCAATATGTTCAGCTAATACTACTATGGCTATGTCGCATTGGTTCTCTCAATCTTGATTCGATCCCGCAGGGAAACTCCAAGCTAGCTCTTTCTATTGCCTTTAGGTGACCTTCAGCCTTTTTACTAGGTCTTAGGAGTTTACTGAGCGACCACGTCTCAGTTCCGTATGTCATCACTGGCAGTACAAACTGGTCAAAGACTTTGGTCTTGAGACTGTATAAGAGATACCGAGCCAAAAAGGTGTAGTTATAATATAATAATTCAGTAAACAGATTATACAGCTGGATATCTTCCTTTGCATTTGCAAAAGAATTGTCAGTATACAAATTAGTTGTCGGGTATCACTCACTCTCCCTCTTACTTGAGATTCATTAAACGATAACTGTAAGGACCGGAACCGCCACAAAATTAGAGCGGAGTGGAGATGTTTAAAATCAACCAAATAAATACCTTGATTCTGTCAAGCGGAGTCACCATCATTATCATCTCAGCCGATGGACGTCCGCTGCTGGACATAGGCCTCCCCCAAGGATCGCCACAATCTACGCTGTCCTCATCCAACGAGTTCCCGCCGCCTTCACCAGGTCGTCGGTCCATCTTTGTGGGGGGCCTACTCACGCTGCGCTTTCTTGCCAGCTTGCCTTTCTTTCTACGCAGTTTCTGTATTTTCTGTCAGTATGGCACTTATATCAGTTTACCTCCCCAGCTATTCCACATAGACTTCGGTCACTTCCTCGGCAAGTTCAAGCACAAGTACGGGTTCAAGCGGGAGCGCGTCCCGTTCGTGCTAACCCACGACTTCATACACGTCATCAATAAGGGACAGCGCAACACCGGAGCTACCGAGCATCTCAATTATAAGATCTACAAGGAGCACTGTGAAACGGTCAGTATTGCTCTTCTGTCGAGTCGACAGCATGGTCACTGAGTTGGACTTGGCGTCGTGGTATAGAAATTTGCCAATAGCACCATAAACAAAAATGGTAAAATAATAAAGTGAAAATATCAAATTCTTTTCAAGAAAAAAAATACTATGTTTTTTTTTTTTTATTTTCCTCAAAATGCCTCTGAACTTTGAACGATATTGAATTTATTGTGTTGAGACAACACATTCTGTTTCACACTTTCATCTTCTATACATTATGCTTTTGGACAAGCTTTTCGTTGATTGAAATGTTAAATACTATTTACGCCGCCCACAAATACAGTCAGCGTACGTTCGCCTAGGTGCCCTGGGTGTTTCTCTTCTGACACTTAAACTGGGTCCGCAGCGCCAACTTTTTGAACAAAACATGTTCAAAAAACATTTTACCCCCTCCCCCCGCAGGCGAACTCGGGTGATGTTTGCCGAATAAACGGTAAACGGGAGGGGGTAAAATGTTTTTCGAACATGTTTTGTTCAAAACGTGACGCAGTGGACACGCTTTTACAATTGCTTTTTAAAATAGCATTTGTTAATATTTTAGATAATAATTAATAACCCAAATAACATTTCTCAAAGAAAAAAAGCAAATCAATCAAACCACTTCTGGGCAAAGGCCTCTTTTTTAGTTGCACTACAGTCTTCACGGTCCTGTTCTTATCTGACCCATTTAACCCTTAAACAGGCATAGTACGATTTATCGACCACATAAAAGTAACTGACAATGTACCTACTAAAAACTTACAATAAGGTTCATTATTGAATTTAAATATGGTGGCCAAGGCCTGTTTAAGGGTTAAAATGACCCGCTCTCTTACATTGTCATCTGGCCAAAGCTAATAGTGAACTAATGTTTTAGGCGTTCAAAATCCTGCGTAAGCACGGGCACCTGATCCTGTCGCTGTTCTCCATGATGATATCGACGGGTCTACCGGAGCTGAGGTCCGAGGAGGACCTGCAGTACCTGCGCGAGACTCTGGTGAGTTTCTGTTTATATTATCACGGAGAACAATTAAGTAGAGCGATCTACTTGATTGTTCTCTACCATGACTTCACCAATACTGCAGAACAAACTTGCCCCTAGCAGCGTAGCAGAACATACATTGGCATAAATTCTAAGCGGAAAGCAAGGGCTTGAATGACTGCAGCTTTGATAGATGGTTCTAAACTTATCAATGAAAAACTATCAATTCTTTTTTATCAATAAAACCTCCTTTTTATTCTCCTAAAAGGCATTTGGAAACAAAATGACAAATTACAAAAACTAACGAACCTGTTATTAAAGAATGTTTATATCATGTTATCAAGATAATTTTTTCCGCCAGGTAATGGACTTATCCGACGATCGAGCGATGGAGCATTTCAGGCTGAAATTCGACGAGGCTGTCAAGAACTCGTGGACGACAACCGTCAATTGGGCCATCCACAACATCGACAGGAACAACTGACAGCGACCCGTGCGCCGACGACTGAAGAGGCAGCCCTCCAAACACACGCCTCAGACCCTGTGACGTCATCAAGAGGCTACACACAGACGCACGCGCTCGTTAATATTATTATTCGGCTAAAGAGATACCGTAAGCGAAAATGAACATAGTTGCTACGAGGTGAAGGCTTATTTTCGTCAGCAAGATATTTAGATTATCAGAAATAACAGACAGCGACCCTAGGCACAGATTATTCAATAGATACGGCATCTCCTGATTACGCGCACATTTTTGAATTTCGAACTTTGCGCTTCAGGAACGTCGAACCAAAATGCGCCTTATGTCAATGCGCGACAGCCTGTACCGCATGCGATACACGTCGCCGTAGGTACTTATCGCAGCTGTCAAACTTGAGTGTCGGTGCATGCCCTAGGCTATACGCATGCTCGACAAGTGTTACTGGGATACTTTAGGAATCCCTCAAGTTAGTTTGAAATTTATTGCCATGTCTTTAAGGCTAGTTTTCGTTCGCGACCCGTACAGTATGCCAATTGAGTTAGTTGAGGTGCGTGTACTATTTATTGATAACTCTGAGCATACATTACTTATCTATCTCTATTTCTTTCACAGATTTGTTCTGTGGCGAATATAATAATGGCATTTCCAATATGTGAAGTCACGCACCTATTTGCCGTCTCTTTTTTACGTCCTAACTTAAAACTTGAATTTATTATTTTAGTTAGGTTCGAAGCCGTTACGGGTCGGCTAGTCAGTTTATAAAATGACGAAGAATTTTGTCACTTCATCGCCAGGGTTGTCGTCTAGCATAATAATATACTGTTTGAATTTGAATACTTATAAAATATGTTATATGGATGAAATTGCTGGCTGGCTAAAGTCGTCAGAAGCTCCATATCTTGGATCCACAAACAATTAAGCCACGAAGATGCCGCATAGCCGAACGCCGAACTTATGTACTACGACTGCATAAAAATGTCAAATGAAAATTATCTAATTGGCTCGTTCAAGGACATGTCATTGGACGAGCCAATTAGAGCTCGCTAATCCTCAAAAAATCTCTTCCGCAAGCGCCGCCACTTTTAAACGCTTTCGTTAAAAACTGCGTCTCTGTAGCTTAGTTGTTTGTGCTAGGGTCTTATAACATTGGGAAGGTAAGGATATTCGACTTTATAATAGTCTCATACAGAATAGCATGATTAACTATTTAATGTTATCGTCATAATGTGTTGTTTTGAATTCGCATCTTTTCTAAGGCTCTATCAGACGGGCTAGCGAGTGGCGGCGGCCATATTGGCTGTGATATTCGCGCGCTGAGTACGCGCCGGTTAGGAAGAAATCTTTTTAAAGATTCTTTTCTTATAATTTAGGAAGTTAGGAAAATGGTAATGGTATTGAAGGCGTTAGATCAATGATAAAGACGGATATAAAAGGATAGTAAATATTAGTTAGTAGGTTAAGAATATGGATCAAAAATTAAATTTTTCGTTCTTTTAGTTTAAGCTATTTGTATACTTGCTGTAGTTGAAATGTGTGGTTGTTTTTGTATGGGGAAGGGAAGAGAGGAGATGGTACGGGCCGCCGCTGCCTTCAGCCCGTCAGTGTAATATTATAATTAACTATCTAACTATAGAAGAATTATCAATGCTCTCACTGGCAAACGTAAATGTTAGGTAGGGTTCAGATATTAATATTAACATTTAGCTAAGTTTTTTGGTCGATTGATTCTAGATTTTGATCACGAATTTGGTAGTAAAAAATCGTATCTAGACTCGAGACAATGTGTATAATATAATCTGAATTCTACCTATCTTAGCGTAGCCATATTTGCACATATTAGCTTTCATTAAACTATCCCTTAATCATTAATGTATATTATAACTTCATCGGACTCGGGATATATCATAGATTTAGCAGTATTATGTCTATTTAGGATCAAGATTATTATTGCTTTTAGGGATTTTTTACGATTTCATGCTACCTCATGGTGTCGTGTTCTAAACAAGTTTATTGCTCTTATTCATTAAAATATTATAATTGTTCTTATGTTGCAATCTCGCTAGATAATGCTACAAGGTTACTAAACGGTGAATTGTTCCAATACGGGTTTTAATCACTGCTCAATGTAAGCAAACGTTTATATGACTGGGGGCCTGTTTTATCACTTCTGGATAAGTTCTTAACACATACATACATGCATAAACTCATGACTGTAATCCCTTTCGGGTCGGTCAGAAGCTTTGCTACAACTAATAGCAACTAAATAAACCTAATATTATTGATTATAAACATGTTACAGCCATGTTGTGCTATTTCGAATCAAATTAAAGATTGAAAAAATTGTCTCGGGCGGGACTTGAACCCACGCTCTTCCAAACCGGGGAAACGTGCTAACCAAATACACCACCGAGCCCACAACCCAGAGAACGAAAATGGTGTAATTGGTTAGCATGTTTCCCCGGTTTGGAAGAGCGTGGGTTCAAGTCCCGCCCGAGACAAATTTTTCAATTAAATAAACCTAACCTAACCTTCGATATGTAAGAGAGCCTTGCTACGACTGCACGCAATAATAGCTTATCTAAGAGTTGGCTTGGTAAAAGAAATACGAAATATGTCTGATAAGCTGTTCAGAAGTGGTGACGCAGGCCTTAAATGTCATAGCCACAGTCATAGCTCATTTTTTTTTATTTTTATTTAATCCGCTCCCGCACGATAAAAGAATGAACATTCAAATATAGGCTTAGGGTTGAACTTCATCTGACAGCACCGTATCGCATTTTTCCGTCGCTCCATCCTTTTCTGTCACTCAGGAACTACATTTTCTAGAGCAAATAAGATAGACGGAACGCGCTCCGCACGCGGCCGTGCTGTCGCTCGCGGTCGCGTTCCGTCTATCTTATTTGCTCTAGCAAATGACGTTCCTGAGAAACAGAAAAGGATGGAGCGAGCGAGGAAAAATGCGATGCGGTGCTGTCAGATGAGGTTCAACCCTAATGGTCGTGCTCTGTCGTCTCCCTATCGGACCCTTTGTATGTTGTCATTGAAGTAACGTATCTACTGAGCACTACCTTAAGCCTATATTTGAATATCATTCTGTTGCGGTGCGGGAGAGCGGTGTCGTGTAAATGAACAATGATGTTTTTTAAGTCGAGATTCAGGTATGTTTTTTAAGTCTTTGTTCCATTTCCAAGTCCATTTTCAACTTTACCTAGGCTCACGCTCAAAAGGTTTCTGAATCTCGGGCAAAGTTTTCTTTATAGGCTATTTGACTGTAATAAATAAATATACATACATACATACATAAACTCACGACAGTAATCCCTTTCGGAGTCATCACCATTGCTACAAAGATAAACTTAAAAAAAACAGTCTTGGACAGAAAATAATAACTAAAGGAAACGGCTGTATGGGATGGATCCCTTTGCTTTTCCGTCAAGAAGAGTTTTACAACAAAAACATTTATTTGCATATGTGTGACGTCATATTGCTCAAGAAAGCGTTCTGGGGGTTTAGTGCATTTTTTACTGGCTTTTTTTGAAGAAATACTATGAAAGAATTATAAGTTACCACTTTTTATGGCATCAATAAACCACTAAATAATTTGAGATGGATTAAAGACCAGTCCAGTCGAATAGCCTATTTCGTGTTCATTGTACTCGGGTAAATGAATGTCGTATTAGTTCTTAAGTTTGACGAAACTTAAAAAAAACTATGGGATGGTATCTAACGGGCCTTAGACGTGAAAAAGTTGTCGCGCGTCTTCTGCTAAGGCCCGTGAAACAACTTATTTAGAACTATAGATAAACTTAAATGAGGAAAAACATTTAGCACTCGTTGGAACGCTCGCGCTGCTGTAGTAAAAATATATACATACACGAAACTATCGATTTATTTAAACTATGCCTTATGAAGATACATTTAATGTTAAGTTGTTGTTACCTACATTTGAATTAGTTAGGTGATTCGGTAGAAATGTCAAGTTTTTTTTAAATTATTGAAAAAAAAAATCACAGGCATTAATTTGAACAAGGACAGCAGAGTTGTCAATTTCATACAAAACTTTGTCGTAGAACACTCGTAGACGGTATTAATAAAAGTAATGTTTTATATATGGAAAAATAGCTTAGAAAATCTAGATTGCGCGTATCAAATAATATTTACAATTTATATACCTAATTACGAAGATATCAAGCTTTGAAATTAATCATACAAAATTTCAAAGCCTAAATATCTTCGTAATTATATTATAAATTGTAAATGTTATTTGTGACGCGCAATCTAGATTTTCTAAGCAATTTTTCCATAATATATATAAAACATTACTTTTATTAATACCGTCTACGAGTGTTCTACGATAAAGTTTTGTATGAAATTGACAACTCTGCAACCACCTTAATTGATTTTTTGAGATTAATCGAGTATCAATCAATATAAATTTAATTTTTAAAATATGCAAACTCCTTTGCTTTTGAAAATAAAAAAACAGGTCTTCTCTTTCTAACTCCATGCTGGAAACTGAAACGGCAAAAATCAACCGTCAAATTCTGACATTGTTAATTTTTTTTCTTAATGGCCAGTTATTTTAAGTTTACCATGGAGTTTACAAGTCGAAGAGTGGCGTCACAGGTTTTGAAGAGAACGCACATTATTTTATTTAAAATATATATAATCCTGTCATTTTAATATCTCTAACATAGAAAATATTGATCTTGGAACAATTATCTTGAAATGGTTTTCGATTCAACCCTTAAAAAAACTTGACATATCGAATTAGGGATCAGACAAAAATAGCTAAAACAAATCATAAATAGATATATATTTGTATCTACGATACGATGTAACATGGACGTAGCATAACTCTTGCGTTATAGTCGCGAGCGCGGCAGTCGACAGACGTCCATATTTCACCCCCTCCCGCATCGCTTCGCTACCTATATTCTTGAATCTAATTCGCTGAGCTCAGCAGTTGAAATTGTCAAAATTACTTTGGGGTTATGCATCTTTCTATTGCTGTTTTGACTTTCAAAAATTATACTTTAGGAGTGCGATTTCTGAAAGTCAAATCAGTAGTAACGCTAGTTACTAGTTATTATTCTGTGTCAGTAGTAGAAAGATGCAGAAGGCTTTTGTATGTGATTTAAAAAACGTTCAAGCTTACCAATGACACTCAAAAATCGCACTCCTAAAGTATAATTTTTGAAAGACAAAACAGCAGTAGTACCCCCATAGTAATTTTGACAATTTCAACTGCTGAGCTCAGCGAATGAGATTCAAAAATCGCACTCCATTCCATAGGTAGCGGAGCGATGCGGGAGAGGGCGCGTCTTTAGTATTTGAGGTTCTCAAAATAATAACGCTCACAGGCACATACATTGTAATGATCCCAAACTAGCACTAAAGGCTTTTTATTAAGGAAACCATACAACAACGGCACGAACATATAACATCCATGACCGAACCGATATTCGAACCCAGGACCATGGTTTGGCAGTCCTGCGTGGTAACCATTACACCAACCGGGTCGTAATATTTTAATGCTATTTTTATCTGATGCCTAATAGTAATTAAATATAAATTACAGCTCCTTATTAACGAGGTTACACCAATTATTAGCTTCTATTTAAATATACGGCGTTATTGAGAAATTAATCCATTTTAAATTGTCTGGTTGATTGATTCAGTATTGGTTTCACAAACCAGTATTTCTAGAAAACTTATAATCTATGTCAGAACAGAAAAATAAAAAACGACGTCATGTTGCGGATAATCACTGGAACTAATTTAGTTTACTTGCAACAGGTTTTTTATATTTTATGGACAGCCTTTTTTTTCACGTATATTTAAAAAACCCACATCAAGTCAATAGTAAAACTTCAGTAATCATAATAGTTTAAATTAGAGTTTAATCTATTAGTCAAAATAGGTAATAGTGACAGTGCTTTTAAACATTCATTCTCTATAATGAAGTTTCCTTAGATTATCAAGATAGACAGTCAAAGCTACGAAAGCGTCGAAAAAAATAGGAACCAGTACTGGTTCCAAAACCCTATACATATACACGCACACATACATAATTAGTATGGCGCCTCACGCACACCAACCTAAGAAAGTGAGCCCCTTTTGTTTTATACGGAACAAGTGTGAGGCTCATTCTAGACATATACTTTTTCTAAGGAAGATTCATTAATTACGCCATTTTACTACTAAGGCTTAAGGGACAAGGATCTGTCACAACATCTTATGTGAACACCGATATCAAAGTAATATTTCCAGCTTATCAAAATAATTCGAGTCCAGGAGTGCGATTTTTGAATCTCATTCGGTGAGCTCAGCTGTTGAAATACTACAGGAGAGCGATTTTTGAGAGTCAAATCAGCAGTAGAAAGATGCATATCTCCATAGTAATTTTGACATTTTCAACTGCTGAGCTCACCGAATGAGATTCAAAAATCGCACTCTAGGTCAGTTTCTCGATTGTGCGACTAGATAATTTGTTTGAAAATGCCCAGGATTTGATATGGCACATCGGATACTAAAAAGAGAAAGCCTGTTTTGTCTTTGATTATCACTGATGCATTATACCGCCAGTCGAACTGAAAAACGCTCTACAAAACACAAGTTTGGCGATCTCAGTCGAATGATAATAAATAACGTATATCAACAAGGCGATCGACCATTAAAAAGAACGTTTGTGTCACAAAATAAAAAGAAAACATCCAGAATCATCTTTATTGACAATAAACCTCAATAAACAAAATAATTTGAGGTAAAATAGATGTCATTAGTTCATACCAAGAGAAGAGATGAAAGGTTGTTGACATTTCCAGTTTTGTGTCCTAAATACCTTATAATAAGATCATGCAGGTACAATGTGACCCGTGAATGTGAACTTTGTGAACTTTTATGTGTGTATGTGTGTATGTGTGAACTTTTATGTGTCGGTGGCTGAAAATAGATAGTAATGTTAACATTTGATGCAATGACAGCGACATCATCATAGAAAAATTATAGGATCCTTCTTAATATTGCTGACGGTTTTTAAGGGTGTTGATCAGATCAATGCGAAAGAAAAGGGTTACGCAGATATGTATGCTAGAGTGAGATATGTAGATTTACACACGTTATGATGTGCAGCTTAACCGCCTGGCCATGGGACAGGGCGAACGGCGGTACGAATTGCGATTTTAGAATACACTGAGTGTTGTGTCCCTTATACTAATACGCAAGTCCGCAGCGGCGCGTAGGCACTGTAGGTATTCTAAAATCTCAATTCGCGCTGCAGTTCGCCCTGTCCCGTGGCCAGGCGGTAAGAATGACACAAGGTAATTGTATAAGTTTGTTGCACTATGTATTCATCCGATCAACGACTCATTTTCAAAGCGACAATGTCATTAAAGTTCATAAAATAGTTGTATAAACATAAAAGACAGTAGAATCAATACAGATACCTCTTATTATGTTAGACATATCACATAAAACGATTTAATGTATTTGAAACCAATGTAAATAGCAGCATAATAAATAGCGTGGATTTTGACCTACGTAATTTTGAAATACTTACCACTTTCGTCTATGGGAAAGCAAGTAAGATAAAAATAAGGTGTTTGGAACGCCAGTTCTGACCACTATGTGAACCGCTGAAGTGCTCATATTCAATGGGGCCTGTCGGACCACTGCGATTCCTATCAATAGTTTAAAAACTCAAGTGTGTTTTGAATGTTTTTGTACCAACGACAGAAAGAAAAACAGTTAGTGGAGAACTGGAGAAAATTAAACATTTTCAATAAAGACAGTGTTCCGAAAGTGCCTATTGAAAAAATGCGCTTGAGCGATTCACACCGTGGTGTCAAACTCTTTAATTATCTAATAGGTGCGTTCGCCTATAGACAAAAGATAAAGTAATTATTTACGCTCGTGTGAATCAATATTAAAAGGATGTAACACCAAATTGTTCTGTAAAACCACTATAGTGGGCCAATGATTTAAGTTTTGAATTGTATAGTGTACTGTTTATAAAGAAATTAGGTATTTATTTCCAGAATGATGCAACACTTATTTAGTTTACTTATTTATTCTTTATCACTCTAAACATAGGTTAAGGGGTATTTATTCTCGTCTTTTGTGAGACGAATGTATTCAACCCAAAACATCAGGTTTGCAAGTCCGGAATTTGACCATTAGACTAACGGGGCGGGTCGTCAAATGTTACGCAAATGAAGTGAGTCAAAGGAATTTCTGCGTAATCGATATTCCGTAAAACAATATTGTGGTTTCGGTGTCAGCTTCGTTATTTATTAGGTCATTAGTTGACGATCTAATTAAAATTGAGTTTTTCCTTGATGAGGGCCTTAAGATTGTGAAAATAAATTTTATGGACCAGAGCACTCATGGCGAAGTGCAGCGCAGATCATTTTTCACGGCCACACTATTTTCGACTTTGATTCCGTTGAAATAACTTCGAAAATAAACACAACACCCCGAGAGAGCATCGAAGCGACTTGAGGCGAAAGTTTTGGTATACGATTTTCGATGTTACCTATTTCAACTCAAGCAAAGTCGATAATGGTTTGGCAGTGAAACATGCTCTGTGATGTGATTCGCCAGGTGTGCGCCGGCTCTATGAATCTCTATAAATTAGCCAATTCACACGCCCTGACGACCCAAACATTTTGTGTGTCAAGTTTCATATTGGTCTTTTTTGCGTACTGAAAATGCGTGAATTTTCGCCTCAGCGTATATCCTAAAAACCTGAATTTCTTTGTAAACAGAACAGCAATGCAATATCACATACACTGCCAATGTCAACCTTAGACTGATCGCCTACGCCTATTAGTTAGCAATAGTATATGTGACACTACAGTTTGCAGTTCTCTCTGTAATATAAGCAAGTTATACTATGTCTAGTACAAAAAGCGGTACCACCACTTGCGGTTTATAACGCGCATGGTTATCATTTCGAATGCTGGCACTACACACCTGCATTGAGACGCTATTTATTACAAATGGCTAATACGCGTTTCCCGGCTTGTTTTTGGTTTTCGACGCACGTAAAAGGAGTAAAAACATCTACCTACTGATTTCCACGTGTTTATAGTTGTATTGCCTATTTTCACGTAAAAACGCATAAATGTCATGTGTGATGATAACTGATATCGTTAAATAGGCGATGTGTAGTGCCAGCACGATATTGCTATGCGAGGCCTGTACCACGTAACTTGCACGGTTTATTAATCCAGATTGTATTTATAGAAAATTCTTATACGACCCAGTACCTAAAAATAAAACCAAAACTTCCATAGAAAACATAGCTTCCGAAAAATATGTAAAAAAAAAAACACCGATGCAATATTTTAATAAGAGTTTAAAAAGAAATTTCGAGATATAAATACATAATTATGGCTGTCGTTCAAACAATTATTATCCAGACTTATAAAAATATATATAGAATAGAAAACATGGACGTATAAGACATATAACTGGCTTATAGATTCGTATATCGTATAACCTGAAATGCTTCCTATGTAGTGCTAAATAATTGATATTTTACTATAGTTTGTTCAATAAGTTTAGATGCGAGTGTTTTGTGCAATGTAAATAGTACGATTGTCTTTTATTTATGTTTTTATTAGTTCGACACCTCACACGGGGTGGCTATGTCATGCGCCATGCACGGCGCAAACCCCTTGTGTGGTGACTGCTTTACAAGTATGCACTGTCAAATACTTTGTTAATATTTTTATTTTATTGTAAAAAGGGATAATCTCGACCGAAATAATGATTTTGTATCGGTTGAGCTTAACCGAATTCTCACGTTAGTTTCCGATATACAACAAGAATGTATTGTTTCGTAGAATAACGCACCGTAATGTTATGAAGTAACTTTTATTTTGAAATGATTCGAGTGTATCCAACATTTATAAGGAGTAATTCACCAAATATTATTATTGAATGATTAAGTGTATGTTGATTGATGCATCGTCATAGTGAATTAGATTAAGATTTATACATATATAAAAGAAGTATGTTAGCCATATTGCTAATGCATATTAACATTTAAGGTTCATGAACATCTCAAGTCTATATACAATAGTTCCTTTGTTGTGTCATTTAATATTCATATTAGTAACGAAAGAAATGTAAAAGATATTCATTTAAAATATTGTATAAAAATAATTTACCGAATAATTATTTGCTATCTCAAATATGATTTTTTTGAATAAACATTTACATATGAGGTTGAACGCGTTTTGATTTTATGTAATGTTATCTATCGAATACTTTCAGTGAGTAATTATTGTATACAGAGTGTACTAAAACATCTTAATAATATGTAAAGGGTTTTAGAGTATCAAACTGAACAGCTTTCACTATGGAGCCAACAAAGAGAAGAAATAAAAAAAAAATTGCATACAGAATTAGAATTGCAGTACAAAATTACTCAACGTATGGGATATATTTCGTGGTTCTAAACCACTTCTAAACACCCCTTTTCAATATTACTAGGGTGGTTTTGTTACACCTTGTTTATTTGGTTTCTCGGAAACTGCTCTAAATTTTGTATTAAGTAATATTATGTTTTACATTCTTAATTTATCTACATATATGGTGTCATCGCCTGGTGATGACTCATCACTGAGAAAATCCGTTTTCACAAAAAAAAACCGGGCGAAGGTCGGTCGCCAAGGTAGTCCTTAATTAAATGTCAAATTGCCAGGCAAATCTATCAGGTAAAATAACCTTTATTATATTCAATCAATCAAGCACAAATCGACTATAAATACTTGCAAACAAACAAGCATAATTAAAGCCTATCGACCCAAAGCCGGGTAAAACCCTTTGAGGTAAAAAGGAATGGGCCAAACTCCACCATAGAGTGGTCAGTGGTGGATGTTAGTTGAAGACATGATTAATGCATTTAATACATGTAACGAGATGAAAATATTTTCTTCATTCAATAAACTTGACGAAATAAATATCTAGTAGGTACAATTAACAAAGCCGCGACATATTTAGTAACGTGTTATCTTCAGTCGACAAATAAAAGTACCAACTGAAATTCAAACAAAGGCTCAAGAGATAGCCAGAAATGAAATCTTGACGATTACTTAATAGTAAATTAGACTCCAGTTAAACGAAAATCAACTCTATGTTAATAGTAATAGATGAAACGTCAATGGACATTAGTGCGAGGTTCATCGTGCGTTGAAGCTTAGCCTAGCATAATACTTCGCGGCTCCGACGCTTACGCTCGCACGGCGTTTTCCCGCCGAAAATATCGTTAAAAAAGCTCCTACTTACCTGCAAATAATTCGTGATTTTATTGACCTATAAATTAAAAAAAAGTGCAGTGTTTGTGTTGACTTAGAAAGACTTGTTTTGTATTTTTGTGGACTATAAAATGACCGTGACTGCAGGATCTGAAGAGCATGAGCCTCTTATTTCGTCGTCGGTTGAAAATCAACGGGTCACATTCAACAACACACCTCCAGTAAGTTATATTTACTTAACTAAATTCGCTCAGTGAAAATTAACAGATTTGCCTCACCTTTTTCAGTTATTCTATTGCCCTTTTTTAGGGTTCCGTGCCTACCCAAAGGGTGCTAAGGGTCCCTATTAGATACTTATTAAGTATAATATTTTCTCTACAATATTTCTACAAAAGGTAACCTATGCTTTATTGCACACTGAATGCAATTATTTTTATTTAAACTACATTTTTATTTTGTTTATTTATGCGAAAACGACTAGATCGATTTTGGTGCAACGTTACATAGGTAGAGATAGTTTGTGTTATGACCAAGATAACAAAACAACGACATGGAACACATGTTTGCGGAGACGAAGCCGCGGACAAAAGCTTGTTGATAATAGGTATAGGTATCCATTTTATAGAAATACTAGTTGAGAATAATGGTCTATCCAAGAGATTTAAATAGACGAATGGAAACGTAATACGTTACTAAGGAACCGGTTATACCGTCCATTCCAAATTCTAGTGATAACGTTTTTTTGGGATATCTAACACACATCAATTTTATTCGAATGCGGCTCTGTTTTATTTAAATCTATTTTTTGCTGTCTTTAAGCTAAAGCTAAGCTAAAAAAGTACTTAATCGTATAAGAAATTTCTGGCTATTCTCACTGGTCTGTGTTCTGATTTCAAACACAGACCAAATGGACTAAATTTAAGTTATTATACAAGGTGTTACAAAAATACAAATAAGCCTTTAAGGGGGTGGTGTAGACCATCAAACTGAACAACTTTCACTATGGGACCAATATCGAAATCGCGAAAAAAAAATGTATGTTCTATACTCTACAAATCGACGGATATAATTTTTTTTTTCGCGATGTTGTTCCCATAGAGAATGTTGTTCAGTTTGACGGTCTAAACAACCCCCTTAAGAGTTTAAAAAATTTATTGTTACATATGATACACCCTGTATACAGTGAATCAATTCATTATTAAAAATCAAAATAATTCTGAAATTGAATCAATAGAAAATGTTTATCTTGCAACCCTGCAATGTGATGGATGCATGGATTCAAACCCGGAAGGGTTACGGCCGTGAACTTCTTGTTAGAGCATCATCATAATTATTAAGATGTTTACCTAGCTACCTACGAATATACAAAACTGGTTTACACGTAGGTACTATGATTATGAAAGATTAACTGTGTATTATTTCATAACATTTTGTAACTGGTCTAGAGCTTAGCTAGAGCCTCATATAAATTAACAGGAATGGATTGGAAATGATCTCTCATTTCTACGCAAAAAAGTCTGTCAATTTTGCGGGGGTGAGGGGGGAGTTTTATATACTGGCGCGGGACGCGCGTCAACTATTTTTATATGACGGGTATGCTCACTGAGCATGCGTCTTTGGCAGAGGGGTACGCGCGTAATATCGCATCCATTCCTGTTAATTTATCTGAGGCTAGAGCCTTGTGGAATATGCTATCGATTATTTTCCCCTAAGGGGTAGTCAATATATTCTAGGCAAATATAGCATAATATAACAAGTTAGGTAGGTACCTATAGGTATTAAAAAAACATTGCCCACAGCAAACAACTCTCAACAGGTCAATCTTAAATCTACATGCTGCCGTCAATCAAAATTCTTTATAATTAGATATTTACAACCATCAGAGAACACGCAAAGAAAAACGTGAAGACCATACAAGGCCGCATTAAGAGGTCAATTCGTTACAAAATATAAAACGAGTTGTCTAATGCACCGGTTCTATCTCGGAACTACTCAGTTAATAGTAGTTACCTACCTAAAAACTATTCGAATTCTTGGACGAGTTTCTTTTCTTTAGTTTTGTTACCGACGATTAAAGTGAGACTTGAGGAGTTTGTGGTTAATTTAAAATAGCTAGGCTTAATTTAGTTTAGACGCAAAATTGACCATTTAAGTAAGTAAGCTAAGCTAAGCTAAGTATTTTTAATGTTTTCGAATTGCTAACATGATGACGTGTACTACTACTTAATTTAGGTAGGTAGTTGTCTGCATTACAAATATTTTAGTTTTATCTTACATATACATATACTCACGCCATTATCCCACAGGGGTAGGCAGAGACTACGGCTGGCCACACACTACGATTCTGTTACCTACTTCACTCGCCTAATCCACTTTCATATATCTCTTCATACACTTCCGTCGGTTGAGGGTACTGCGCACTTGTCCTTTTCGGAGAAGACCATTTATTTGGTCATGGAAAGTTCTCCTCGTTCTCGCATTCGACTGTTTCGCTCACATTGTATCGATAAATCTCCCTAGTAAGTCTACTCTCATTCATTCTCTGTACGTGCCCGAACCATCTAAGCATACCTTTCTATCCTGGTTATCGCATCATCCTTCAACTCACACCGATCCCTTATCACACGCTGTTCTTGATTCGGTCGGTCACTGTAACACCACACATACTTCGAAAAGATCGCATTTCAACTGCATTCACTCGACTTTCATTCCTTTTGCTCCACACCCAACATTTACTCCATACATAAATACATAAGGGTAGGCACCAACACGCCATTGTGGTAACATACATATCTTCTCAGTTCTTAAACGTAATTTTGGCTAATATAAAAACACCAACCTAGACGGGTGTTATAACTGGTAACTAATGCAGTCAGACATCTCCGACATTTTGATGCCCAACACCGTAAATGGCTACCAGTTAGAGCCACTGCATCTGACCTTGCCTCTGATCGTAGCGGTTTCCCATTTCGTATGATTCAGGAAAGTAAGATCTAGAGAGACATCTGTGCAAATGTTTAATGCAATGCACCTAAATCATAAGTATGCTGCATACCGATTGAGCAGACGCTGTAGTCGAAGTTAACTTTAATAAATGATAATCATCATGTGATATGATATGTAGGTACCTAAGAATGTAACGTGAACGAGTTATCAAAGAGTCTATTGATCTTACAATTGGATGGTTTCATTGTCTCCAATTCACGCAATATGCCACTTCCTGCGTCTTCGAACGTCTTGGGGACAGTGTAGTGAACTTTACTGTAACAGTAGCACCAAATTATCTTTCTCTTCTTTTAGAAATTCGTGTTGAATTCAAGAATATAGTTACTTACGAATTTTCAGTTTCTATAGACATCCACATTTTTAAAATAATGAAAAAGTATCTTATGTTACAAACGCAATTGTGGCCCTAATGCGCATTTTGCGGAATTTAGACCAAATTTAAAAACTTATAAGTAAATAAACTTTAAAATTGTTAACCTTTATAACATAAGCTCACGTCATTGTCCCATGGAGGTAGGCAGAAACTATGGACAGCCACTCGCTACTATTCTGACACACATCTAAGCTTTATAGTACATGGGTCTTTCTTAATATTATCCTGACATAAGGGGATTATCAGACCAAAGAAATTGAAGGTTCTTGTTCTTCGGATCAGACTGTCCGACTGAAGTACTTTCTCTATGGAACCAACATCGAAATCGCGAAAAAAAATCAGCTGTCCCGTACATTTGGCTCTAGTACCTATCTAAGGCACATACCTAGTTTTTTTTCGGACATAACTAGAGTATACCCGCGACTTTTTATACCAAATATACAAATGATATACTTAGGTACCAGATTTTAAGTCAAACCATAAGCTATCAAAAAAAGTTTCATTAAAATTCGGTTCAGTAGTTTTTGCGTGATGCTCGAACGAACAAACAAACATTTACAGTTTTATAATACCTAGTCCTAGAGTTTACCCGCGTCTTCGTCCGCACATATTACTCGTATACAGGGTGTAAGTGACAGCCTAGCAAATACTGAAACGGTGAACTGAGACCATCAAACTGACCAACTTCCACTATAGGCTTTCCTCAGGAGACGCGAAAAATAATCAGCTGTCCCATACATTTGAGTCGGGTAGGTACAGCAGTTTTGTATGGGACAGCTGATTTTTTTTCGCGTTTCCTGAGGTAGGCTCCGTAGTGAAAGTTGTTCAGTTTGATGGTCTGAGTTCACAGTTACTGTCACTTACACCCTGTATAGGTACCTACCTAAAAACCTTATCGTTATCTTTTTCTTGTAAATATCTTCAATGTACAGACACACTTCTGTTACAGTTTTGTAATACAGTTTATGAATCTATAGACTTCGATTAGATTACATTTAGATAGTTTGTGGAAACTGACGACTTAGGCGAGAGTCATGGCCCCATTTTTAAGCCCCCTAGTGATAAACTTCACGGCTATATGGTCAGGGGGTCCTCAAAGGTCTGTCGTGCGTGGGTGTGACAGAGCCGCTACCGGTATCACGTGCTGTAACCCAACACCGGTTCCGGTATTCCGGTAATCGATAATACCGGTGTCTCGGTCCCTTCCCTAATTCCGTTTTGTAATTCACACCGTATTATTGGGCTTCTAAATTGTTCCCACAGGTTGTCGTTAAGTTTTCGATTGGTTGTTATGGACTTAATTTCGACTAATAAATTGATTATTTACTCTGTCACAAAAAGTTTGTAACGCATTTGGGTGTAAACTTAAATGCGTTACAAACTTTGATGGGTGATTTAGTTAGACCATCAAATCAAACTGAAACTGAAACTTTTATACTTAGGTACCTAATGGGAAAAAAGAATTGGTTGTCATATTATTATAGAAAATGTCAAGGGGTTCTCTACTTATGGGACAGCAGATATTACCTACATAAAAACACGTCAGAGGCCGTAAAGCGGTCTGAAAAATCTCTGACAGCAGAGCTTGCCCATACGATAAGAACTTAATTAGAAGAAGCAGATATTTTTTCACGAATTCAATGTTGAAAGTTGTTAAGTTTGATGGTCTTAAGCACCCCCTTGACCCCCTAAAATATGTAGAACTTAATTTTACACCCTGTATAAAAATCTGATGTTAATGTTGGTAAAACATGGCGTTTCGTTTTTCCAGTAATCCATAAAGTACTTACATAGGTAATACCTGTCTACATCGAGTTCTTTATCCATTAAATTATTTAGCAAACCTAATCAGGTCCACTTCTTTTTAAAGGTTCATAAAAATGGTGGATACTCCAGGTACTGTTTGGTTTTTTTCTAAAACTTAATGGCAAGATTCCATTAAACTCTAGAAATAAAATGAAATTAACATTTTGAACTGGTTTCTTATCAAAGACCGATCAGTTTAATATCAGGTTTCGAATAAAAATAAAATTCTACTCGGAAGTGGGGTGAATGTTCCACAATGTCAGGTCTAAAGTGCAAGGATACGGATATAACCTAGGGGTATGAGTTTGAGTAGATACTGTCTACGCTCTCTAATCCGGCGGCTGCGACTTATGCGACGCGTAGACCACCTCATAACTTTTGATTGTGTAATTTGTGTACCTATTTGTGGTTTTTGTTGGTTTTAGATCGTGAACGCACGGACCTGAAATAAAGACGGACGCGACGTAATGTGACACTAAAAAGATGTGAAGCATGCAAGGTTCTACATTTTCGTTTGTTTTACAAGGGACCTACACTCACACAGATGCACTAGCTCTAGGCGCAGGTCCGACACCCGTCACCATTATGTACCGCGTGACAGCACGCACACCAAAGAAATGGGTGCTTCACTCGTGATTAGACGAGATTACGTCCGTCTTTTTTTCAGGTCCGTGGGTGAACGGTTAATCACCACTAAGTAAAACGGAGTCTTCGACTTCAAAAAACTGACCACGACTCGAGAATTTCGTGTCTTTTCCACTACGCTGACATTGGCGGAATTATTGTGCCTTGACACAATAACACAGGCCATAATATAAAAAAAAAACTTTTGATTGAATGAACCGATTGCGATGAAATAAAGCCTAAACGTTCATCATCATCAGCCTATCATCGTCCACTGTTGAACATAGGCCTCTCCCAAGGCGCGCCACAAAACTCTGTCTTCGGCATTCCTCATCCAGTCGCTCCCCGCTACTTTTTTAGGTCGTCTGTCCAGCGGGCAGCGGCCTAACCGTTAGTCCAAATCAATCCCTATGTTTTGTGAAAACCCCATCCAAATCAGTTCAGAAGTTTGTAAGTGATGCTTGCATAAACTATTTGGTTGCACCTAAGTACCTAATTATTTTTTCAAGTAAGAAAACATACTTTGGTTTGCGGTTTGGAACGCAAATTATCTAAATTGAAGTTGCCCTTGCCAGTTTTAGTATCAATTTTAATGTTATGTTCAATTGGCTTGCATTTGATCTTAGTCGTACCTATTTAGAGACCGTTAATTCAATATTAGGTGCCTAATTCTTTGTTTTGTTAAGTTAAACTCTATCATGTTCGATTTAATTCTAAACGCAATTTGGTTTGTCATGTCGTGCATAATACGGCTGATAACAAAATCGATAGATTTGCTAACGAACCGTCCCTCTGACGTATCAAATTCGCAAGAACCCCTACTAGCAGTTGAACCGGAAAATATTGATCATATCCAGGTAATTTTATGTTAAATTGACACTTGAGGTGATTATTTGCTACACTAAAGCATGGCTTCATTATTGAAGAATATGAGTGTATACTGGTTTATATTTCTATCTCAGGTAACAAGCACATATTAAATCGTAAAAAATCTGCTGTTTCAAAAACATGTTATACCTATTTACGTACTTACAACCAAAATGTATGAAAGTTGGGAGACAACCCGTAAAAGTGTAGTGACAAAAATAATATATTGGACCTACTTACCTCATTCGTCATGCTCATTCGGCATGTAAGTTAGCTGAACGTTTCATTGCAATTCTATTCAATTCTATATTTTAAAAAATGGCTACCATCTTGGGTATGTGATGATTTTGCCAATGTCTAGTTTTTGTAGCAAGAGTGCTTGACGTTGTACGGTAACTTATGTATTTTGGTGACTTCAAGGATTGTTTTTCGAAAAGAACACTATCTTGAGCCACCACTGGAGCTTCGTTGTAGGCCGGGGAGGGGGCAACCAACATTCGACTCGCGATGCGACTACCCTATAGCAGACCTACAACGCGACTCTTCATTGCAATTGATATAAAGTCAGTCACATACACATCTTTTTGTGAGGATGTTAATATTATATGTAGTCACGAAGGTAGTTCGTATTCAGACCTATTTTTGTTCACACGAAACTATATCACAACAAAGTCTATAATCACGTATCCAACACTCGCATTACGAGAAGTATTTATCTCATTGTTTTTTGTCTTTAACTCCTTACTACATTCAATAAACAAATATGTAAAATTATCCAAGACCGATTTGGAGCTCGGAGCCTGCCAAATTAAGAGGCACCTATTAATAATCCACTGCTGAATTTTTTGTGAATGTAAAGAATATAAGACGTCGTCGATAGCTCAAGTAGTAAACCTACATCCTGCCCAAAGAACACATATAATCCTGAATCCTGCCTACCTACAAAATGTCAAACTAGTCCAAGCAAGGAATACTAAAGGAATACCTATACTACACAACTAGTCAGTCAGTCAAAAAAAATTACTGTTTGATAGAGTTTCTCAATAGAACCTTTGCTTATAAATAAAAAAATAAATAACGCTCACAGGCACATAAATTGTAATGATCCCAAGTAAGCCTTAGGCTTTTTGTTATGGGAACCATTCAACAACGGCACAAACAGGTAACATCCATGACCTAACCGGGATTCGAACCCAGAACCCTGGTTTGGCAGTCCGGCGTGGTAACCATTACACCAACCGGGTCGTCGGGTTCCGGGTCGGGTTATATTGGAATATAAGCAAAATTTTTCTAATTCTTTGCTTTATTCTTGTGTGCAATGTGTATTATGTGCAATGGCTCTCACAATAACCTCGTTCTCAGGATGGCAACACTCCAAGCAACAGTCCCCGGGCAAGCGGTGGAGAAGTTACTCTCACCGTGCCTTCAAACCGCAACTATGGTGCTATCGGAGGTATAGAGAAGGTGACATACACCTGGGCAGATGTCAACGCCTTCGCGACAGAGTCCAGGTCCAGGAGCAGGCGCTTCTGGAACTGCTGGAAGTCGTCGTCAAATGGCATGTTTCAACAGAGGAAGCAGCTGTTGAGGAATGGTAAATATTCTCTGCGCGGTCAATTCAGAAATAGATATCCGTAGATTTGAAGTCGACTTCACATAGTTCAGTCAGTTGTGGTGGCAGAAGGCGGGTCCCGTAGCTTGTAGAATTTATATATGAGGGGTTAGGGTTCTGGAGTGGCGACCTAACACCAGATGACGTTCAGTGCACGGTTCACACCAGTTGGAACCACATAGTGAAGGTCGCGTGGAGCTGATTGATGAAAACTGCACAAAATCTATCGTTCTGAGGAATGGGGATACCTACTGCCGTTTAGCAGTGGATATCTTTCGACAACATTTATGAGTACCAATTGATAAGTACCTACGTTACCTAGGTAATACGGAAACTGTGAACAAGTAGGCACTAAGTAGGTAAGCTAGTATTATCCGATTTTTCGTAGTGTTAGCGTATCATGTTTCGTTGGGAAGCTCTATCGACGTACGTGAATAGAATTGAATATTCGGGTTGCTTACTAAGTCAGTAACACTGAATTCTAATTTGATATAGGACTGATGATTGTTCATTTTGATGAAACTACTAAGTTTTCTAAATTATTAGTTACGTATAAGCTGCTGTCGCTGTTGATTTGAAGCGTTTTCGACCAAAATGAGTAATTTTATTAGCACTCTATCAGAACCGAAAGCAGCTGTCCCATTAACCAATGTAACTATATATAAAACATTTTCTCACAGTAAACGGTGCAGCGTACCCTGGAGAACTGCTAGCCATCATGGGTTCCTCTGGGGCCGGGAAGACCACTCTCCTCAACACCTTGACCTTCAGGACTCCAAGTGGAGTGGTGTCCAGTGGAACTCGAGCTCTGAACGGACAACCAGCGACACCAGAAGCTTTAGCAGCTCTATCAGCTTATGTACAGCAGCAAGATTTGTTTATCGGAACGTTGACTGTCAAGGAACATCTGATATTTCAGGTTTGTGAATCATCATCAGCCTATATACGGCCTACTGCCGGGCACAGGCCTTCTTTTAGGGAGCTCAATGCGGTTTGATGGACTACATATACGCATCAGAATTTCTTCTTTAGCGTATGTAGGTTTTCCCACGATGTTTTCCTTCACCGATTTAGAGCAGTCGCTATAAATAAGTTAGAAAAACTCATTGGTAGGTACATGATAATGTCGTCCGTGCAGATTCGAATCCGGACCAGCATGATCGAGTGTCCATACCATTCCACAACACGCTACTGAAAGTCTTTTTTCGCGAAATATGAATTCGTTGTTAGTCGAAAGAGACGAGAAAAAACTCGCTAAAATCGCGCTATTCCGAGAACACTTGTTGCCATTTCCAAATTTTGCAAGTCACAGCCTATTAGCGGCTTTGCTGCTAACGGATATTATTATCCAATTAGAGTTCTCAAGTCTTAGCACATTCGTGTTAGTCTAGCTTTTGTAATTGGCAGATTCTATACTTTGTTATAAAAATTAAATTTAGCCTTGATTCAATACGTCGACTGGCAACTTAGTGTGGGACTATGACACCCACATTAGTCTACCCATCAGCACAGAGCGATTAGCATCATTATTATGCGAATCTAAATTCGAAATTGTTATACTTCGTCTGTTTTTACAAGTGCGTACAATCTGTCGACAGCTAGGTCGACAGGCATTAGGAAAAGCTCGCTACATTGAGTTATTATCAGGTCAGGTGTCATAAAGCTAAGGGTAGTGGGCTAAACCACTCACTTTTTAATTTTAACCAGAATATCTATCTATGTACCTATGTATTTAGGTATCTTGTTTGTTTTTTATTTTATCAGAATAAGTAGGATCCAGTGAACGTAATGATGGTAGAAACTTAGAGCTATATATAGCATATAGGACGCCAAAAATGAATTTAATTTTAATTGACGGGAACAAAAAGTAGTTACAAATAAAAAATAGTTCTACCTCATTAAAAGGTGAACTCAAATCATTTGAACTAGCAGATAAAAAAATCTTGATTGGGCACTTAGATTTAAGTACCAACTAGGTATATTTATGGCTCAATTTATTATTTCCTAGATTGTAAAGTTGCCTGTGTCTTTAACTAGTTATTTTGGTCTAAACAGGCTTTAGTACGAATGGACCGGCACATACCTTACGCACAACGCATGCGCAGGGTACAGGAAGTTATATCTGAGGTAAGTTTTAGATCATAATATTATACTCAAGTTACTGGTTTCACCGAGTACGAGTAAGAAACCCACGGCAAATACTATTAGCTTACGACTTGAAATGTTAATTACATAAGTATAATATATTTAGCATTAAATATTTAATTAATTAATATGTCCTTCTTGATTTTATAGACTCAGGAGAGTTCTGAGAGAAAGATATATTTATTAGATTAGAAAAAACAATTACTTACTTTAAGTATAAATTATTTTAAGAGCTTGTTTCATAGGCTCCGATATTTTGTTACCTACTTAATTTGTATCATCTTTTCTTATCAAAACCACATCGTTTCTTCAATCTTCTTTTTATCATAACATTAAAATTTAATGTTTGTTTAATGATGCCTGGCTAAAAAAAACATCAAATTTACTAAACATGAACAGAACATAATTTATACTATGCCGACGTGCCGCTTAGGTGTAGGCATGGACCTATGGTATAGATATGACTTTCATATTATTAAAGGATGCATTATTATGTGCATATTATGTGCATAGAAGTACCCTACATTTTGTTTGAATTGCTTAGCAAAATCTGCCGCATTCATCACTTCCACATCATTTACTTTCACCATCATCAGCCTATATAGTATACGTCCCACTGAAGGGCACAGACCTACCCTCAGAGAGGATTATGGGAAACTACTTTACCTTTACCATAACAGTGAGACATTTTAAAAACATCTACTTAAACATCAAAATGCAACTTTAACTAGAGTTAAATTAGATATTAGATTACCAAACTGGGAAAGCGTCATCAAAAATGTGGTTTTATGGTTTAATAGTTCCAGTTTTGTTATGTTTGTCAGCGTCTCGATTGAATAATTAATTTAATTATTTAGTCAAGTTTAAATTCTTTCATACATTAATACTTTTAGGTAGCCAGTTATTTACGTCTGTTGCAATATAAAACGAGTAAAAAATATTTAATGGTGTCGATTTCGCTCATTAGGTACAACTAATTAGAAAAATTTAACCAATGAGTTAGGTAGGTATCTACTCGGAATGGCACTAGTGCTATACAGGGTCTGACTTAATATGCTGACGGTTTTTGAAAAGAATGATCAGACCATCAAACTGAACAACTTTCACTATGGACCTACCACACAAAACGCGAAAAAAAAATTTCTGTTTCTTACAATACTGCTGTAGGTACTTACCTGACCTCTGCTTCTTGGGGTAGGTTCCATAGTGAAAGTTGTTCAGATTGATGGTCTGAGTTCACCGTTTCAGTCTGCGGAGGGCAGTCCCTTACATCCTATATAATAAATACAAAGGTGCATTCAGAAATGTTAGCTACCTACCTACCTACTTAAATTCGTTCACAAGGACGCGAATATGTGGTCTGGAATAGTAGCATGTGGCGATCTATTGTCTCTGCCTACCCCAGTAGTGGGACATAGGCGTGAGCATTTGTATGTATGTATGAAACCATTACAAAGACCTGGTTCGAGCAGTGGACTATGTCCCACTCTCTCTCACCTTGATCTGTAAAACAAAAATACCCCTTTACCTCTTGCATCGCAATCTGTGAATTAAATTGCTTTGATTATGTATTTCATTGGGTTATAATTTCTGATAAACACACGAAACATAAGCATCCTTAGTTTCATGATCATTTGCATATTCATGTGATGATAAGATAAGGATTTGCAATTTATTGTTATCTTTTAAAATGTCAATAACATACGAGTAGATGCTAATGTTTTTTATATTATGTTATTATGAGATTTAAAAAAATTCCGAACTAATTTAATGTAAAAACTGAACAACATTATCTATGGGACCAACATCAAAATCGCGAATCATCGAAAGTTGTTCAGTTTGATTGTCTGATCTTCTTAAAAATGTGTCAGCTATTAAGTTGGGCTGTATAGAGAGGGCCACGTGCGGGTTGGTGGAGGCATGTTAGTGGCCAACATGTCGACGTTTCTGATCAGTAGGGAGATTGTTTCGCGGTGATCTCGACTCTCGACCATTTCTACCTCGTGCTAACCTTTCCGTTCCCTCGCAGCTGGCTTTATCAAAATGTAGCAACACAGTGATCGGCATCCCGGGACGACTGAAGGGCATTTCAGGAGGGGAGATGAAGAGGCTGTCCTTCGCCAGCGAGGTGCTGACCGATCCTCCCCTTATGTTCTGCGATGAGCCCACGTCTGGGCTGGACTCGTTTATGGCCCAGAATGTTATACAGGTAAGAGTTGCTACCTATAGGTATACGACTGCGAATATAATGGGTACTGCATTTCTTTTCTTCGTGCTTCTAAACCATGTTATATGGTTTAGTCGGACTAGGTATAATTTCAATAAAAAGTGTAACACAGGGCGGCTGTTCCATTGCAATTTCCTATGGAACACCACTGGCTTTTCGCTGAAGGAAAACATCGTGAGGAAACCTGCATGCTTCAATTTCGAGTCATGTATTGTACCCACTGTCCATTATAAGTGGCGACGGTCTCACCCCCGTCACACTGGACAGAATTTCGGTACTACTGGTGAAACGTGAATGTTCTCAGGTTTCAGGATATCTCTGACTATCCCCTCGGGGAATATAGTCGTGAGCATATTTTTATGCTACAACCAATTTTTTTTTCTTTTTCTATGACCGTCCCTTTATTATTAAAGTTGTTCAGTGTGATGGTTTGAATCAGCCCCCAGTTTTAGAATCAAGTTTGTAATGCATTTAAATTTACACCCTGTATAATCTTTAAAAAAAATCCCTTGGCCTATTTCATTCCACTGTCTGCCTGTCTGACTGCAAAGGCGTTCCCTCTTTATTTATCCTAAACACAGATATTACAATACAAGTATCCTAAATAATGATCAATATGTTTTTTAATCTATTGTTTGTTTGATACTTACGATAAGTACGTTAGACAAAATTATCCAAAATTAATCACTAGCAGTCTTTCCATCCGCTAAATAAAACTATCCTTTTGTGACCAGGTACTAAAAGGTCTAGCTCAGAAAGGCAAGACGGTGGTATGCACGATACACCAGCCGTCGTCCGAGCTCTACGCGATGTTCGACAAACTCCTCATCATGGCTGACGGAAGGGTCGCCTTCCTCGGCTCTCCTGACCAAGCCACTGATTTCTTTAAGGAGTAAGTACTTATTAACTCAATTTGCTTTATATCGGTAGGGATATACCCATCTTGTCTTTCGCCTTTGTGATTTCTCTCTATTCTATTCTATTTTTATTTAATGGCGTTTCCTTGTTAGATTTCGCCAGTGTCAAATAGTTTGTGTTTTGGAGCCTCGTGGCAGGCTGAGACGCGAATCGCGCGAACACCACGCGAGAGACAAGTGTTCGAGGCAAACCCTGCAACGTGACTCGATTTCTCTCTGTCGAGGCGATATTTATTTAAGACGGTTATTTTCATTTTGGCGACCTAGTTCTTTCTCTATGCACGTCATTTTAGAATATAGTCATTTTCTTTTCAAGACATTTTCTGAGTAGGTCATTTCGTTACGTACTTTTGGTAAAGTTGCTATTATAAAACAGACGGTTATAGACGTATTAGTCAATGGTATACTTACTAACGAGGATAATATACGAGTATTAGGCCGAAAAACAATTGAATACCTACCTAGTCTTATTTTTTGTGCTAGTTTAGCAAAAAGAACACTGTTTGAATGCCGTTACATAACATGTTTCATTGCTTGAAAAATTCCAGAATTTAATCGCCTATTGGCATGTTGTGACGGTAAACCATGTATTTATTACCAAGAAATACTACTTCGTTCGTACTTCTAAATCGTCAAGTACAAGCACCAACTTATCCCCAAACCCTATTCTTCCCTCAAAGGCTAGGAGCAGCATGCCCAGCGAACTACAACCCAGCAGACCACTTCATCCAGCTCCTGGCGGGAGTACCAGGCCGGGAAGAGGCTACAAGACACACCATCGACACAGTGTGCACATCCTTCGCCAAGTCAGAGGTCGGCTGTAGGCTTGCTGCTGAAGCTGAAAATGCACTGTTTCATGAGGTAAGCGATGAATAGAAGACGATAAAAGAAAGAATCTTTTTAAATTAAAGTTCTTTGAGACCGTCAATTACATTATAAGTCTAGTGCGTGCACTTTAGTATAATTTTAGAGTTGTGAGATATGCTGAAAATCCAAATAAGTTTTCACACCAAATCAGTCCCAAGAAAGTTAGACTGTAATAATGTAATTGCCTCACAGAATTCTTCTTGTCTGGTCTTTTCGTTAGAAAGTCTTCTAGCTTTCAATTTTTCCTCAAAACAGCGCAAGATCACCGGAGGATGGGCTGACGCACCGTGGACCAGCACAGCTCTGCGTGCGCGCCGCTCGCCTTACAAGGCGTCATGGTGGGCCCAGTTCAGGGCAGTGCTCTGGCGCTCCTGGCTATCTGTCACCAAGGAACCTATGCTTATCAAAGTGCGGTTCTTGCAGACGATTGTAAGTATCCGTTTCTGTTGCAGAGACAGGTAAAGGTCGAAGGTTATCATTTGGAGTTTCAAGTTAAGTCTTTTTGTCAATAGGATCAAAATAATCTACTGTTACTTGGTAAGCTTTACAAGGAATGGAAAATCCTCAAATAGATATCCTAAAATTGAAACACCTACATTACCTTATCTTGGTAAAGATATTGACTCAACCAGTGATCCAAAATTATGTAATTCGGTTCGTACCTAGCGTACCTTGGAACCAACTTACTGTATCAAATCAATAAAGTATATGCCTAATATGTTACCCGCAGATTTGGTATCCCAGTAATGATCAGATATCTTACAGATGGTAGCAATATTGATCGGAGTGATATACTTCGGCCAGAACTTGGACCAGGATGGAGTGATGAATATCAACGGAGCTATTTTCATGTTCCTCACAAACATGACCTTCCAGAACATCTTCGCTGTCATCAATGTGAGTATCACATACCTTTTGTGCTTCCATCTCTTTGTTCTTATATTACTAAGGAAATACTTTCCAATCCGTTGGGCCTTTGCAAGCTACCAAGAGATCACCATTGGCATTGATACATGTTTATTCTATTATTCTAGTAACCCAGTTGACAGATTAACAGGTCTTGGACAAATCCTGATTCCTATCCATCCTTTTTAAACATATTACAAAAGAAGTTTTGTTTATGATCACCATTCTTGACATCAATTATGTTTGCACTCAGGTATTCTGTTCAGAACTCCCAATCTTCATCCGCGAGCACCAGTCAGGGATGTACCGAGCTGATGTCTACTTCCTCTCGAAGACCTTGGCAGAAGCGCCTGTCTTTGCGACCATTCCTTTAGTATTCACAACAATATCCTATTACATGATTGGTCTCAACCCTGCGCCTGAGAGATTCTTCATCGCTTCAGGGTTGGCTGCCTTGATTACCAACGTTGCTACGTCGTTTGGTAAGTTTATATTTTGTATAATCTCAAATAGTGTGAGGATTCAATCGACTAGTGAGGGAGAATCCGGCACTGCCCGTAAGTGTAGGCACTTTCGCGGTAGGTATGATCATGTGACGGAAGCCTGACAGGACCGTGAGGAGTAGTGCAATAAAAAGTAGGCCAATGCCTAACAGTGGGTTCATGTGGGCTGATTTGATTGATTGAAGCAAAATAAAACTCAATTGTAAGTTGATGACTTGATGACATGTTCACACAGATGGTCGTTACTATAAAGGTTCAACGTTTTGATGCACAGCCCAAAGGTAAAGTCAGGCCAACTTCCGATGGACCACGAAGATTATGACGATCCATGGTCTAACTATTGTTAAAATATAAGGAATTCAAATCATCTGCTAAGTTTCTGCTGCTACGTTTTTTATTGTTACGACCGCCGGCTATGCCGTCGTATTGCCGATGAACTGTACCTGCTACAATTAAGACATCTTCCGTTTTCTTTCAAGCTTGATGATGATTAATGATGACATAGATTATTTCACCAATTTCAATATGAATTCTTTTATGTCACACTAACCGATGATGTGTTTTTAATTGATCATAAAGAATCTAAATCACATCGTCTGTCTATAAACGTCTTTATATTTCACAACGTGAATGAAGCTAATAAAAAAAAAATTTGATGATGACTCAAGTTTTTTATATCTTAGCCCATTAGACGGACCGGTTCCGGATAGATTCTGTGAACATTGACATTTTATCTACGAATTTCGTCTTAGGAACGATTTTTTAGTTTTGCTTCACTTCTTCGAGTGTTATAGAAACAAACTGTTTTTTTTTTTAATTTCGTTAGCACATGCTTCAGCTCAAATATTTGTTTTGTTCTTCGCTGCGCCGACCATAAAAAAATCGTAGTGTCTACTTATATGTCTCAAAATTTATAGTTACCAAATAATTCAGGAGTTTTATGATTGTGCGAATCACACCATTAATCTCTGACATAATGTTGGTAAAACTACTGTTTCTAGAAGAATTAATCTGAGGCCTAAATGTAATGCTGCGATCACACGCACGCCGTGCAGCCCGGTAAGCTTAGGCAATTCGCTGTACCTACATCGACTCGTCTGTAAAGTGATTGTTAAAAACTTTATAGAAGCCTCAATGTACAGCGAACTTGCCTGAGGTTGCCGGGCTGCACGGCGTGCGTGTGAACGCGGCATAATGATGGACGATCCAAGCCAAGCATTTCAGCTTCTGATTTTGATACCCGTGTGACTTCCATCAATCAAAATATGTCAATATTAACGATCTGCGGCTTAATATGTTTGTAATTTGAGATTTACAGTAACATTGATATGTAAAATAGATCAATCGATGCCGCGCCCTGCAACAAACCTTTCAATGTAAATTTTCTAATCAACTAACGTCCTTTCTCTTAACAGTTTAAGGTTTAATTTCCAATAGCTGTTAAAAGTTGATATAAATTTTGCGGTACAAGAAGTGACATCTAACGGTATGGGAATTTCTCACGACCGCAAGATCTCGAGTGTCGAATGATCTCGAATGTAACATAAATCGGGCTTACAGTCCAGTTTTGTAACTTTCCACTACATTTACATAGGCGGAGGAGGCTGGCCGAGTGATGGGACTAGGCAATACTATCGGCAACGAAAACTTATGAACACTTCTGAACCTTATTCTTATACAAATAAAGGTGATGTTCATCAATTTTCCCTTTTCTAGCTACTCAGAACTGGTTGTTTTGTCTTGCGTCATTTGACTATAGTTTGGTGAAATAGTTTATTTTAAATGTCAGTTTTTCATAAATTATACATTAATATACTTAAGAACATATTTTTATCTTTATGATCAGAAATTTTGCTCCGTCTAGCAACAAAATTTTGTAGGAAGATTCATTTAATTCGTATTTTCAACTTATAGCTTATTTTCAAGTTTAGAATTTAAGGATTGAAACTAAATTATTGCAATAGAAAATATATATTTCAATATATCCTTAGTCGTTAAGGAGGATTACCTCGTGAAATTTTTTAATTTTTTTAGTTCATGATTACGATCATTATTAAGATAAGCGGTGACCACGACCTTAACATTTTTTTGTCGTAAATATCTACCAAAAATATACCATACAGATATAAATATATCATCATATATCTGTATGGATGAATAAAAAAACTCGTTCCACTTTTTGTTTGTAAAGATAATTGTAGTTTAAAGTAATTTTTTTAGTTTGTCTCTATTGACTATACAAAACCGAAATGAAAGAGGTCTTGATTTAATTCTCAATCGGATACACCACCGGATATCGTAATAATACTAATTAATACTAATTGACTTTTTTAGTTAAAGGATACACCAGGGCTAACTATTTCAGTATTTTATTTACTTATTCGTGAGATATCTGTACGAATACGCCGAAAAATAAATTCGGATGCGTATGAGAAGTCTACCAATCCGTATTGGGCACGTGTGGTCTATACACCCTCCCTAAACCTTAGGCTTGCGCCCTGCAGTGGGACGAGTATAGGCTGATAAGTGAGATAAATCCTGTTCCTTGGGAACAATGATGATGATGATGATAACTATTATGATATATTTTATTTTATTATTTTATTTTATTTTTTATTTTATTTTATTTTATTTATTTTATTATACAGGTTACCTGATATCCTGTGCGAGCAGTAGCGTTAGCATGGCGGCATCAGTGGGGCCGCCCATCATCATTCCCTTCATGCTGTTCGGTGGTTTCTTCCTCAATTCTGGGTAAGTGTCATACATAATGCTGAATGAGTAGTTAGTTGTTAATTCATTTTATTTTTATCGTATAACCATTAATATTCTTTGTAATTATGTAATAGGTAGTAAAGATGATCGATGAACAAGAGCTTGATTTCTCTTGTATGTGTGTTGTTTGAATTTTATGTAGGGCTTCAAGTAGGCACATTATTTTTGTCAACCGAAAATCACTGAAGTCGAATTTACTACCTGTCACCTGTGACACTGAACAGAGGGTCTACCATGAGTTTTCACCGTATTTTACTAATGTAGTTACGTCGTCAATTCGTATGACAGAAATTAGTTCTCAACGTAACCACTAGGGGCGCTGTACGAAATTCAATACAAGATTGGTGACGTAACTACAGTCGTAAAGTACTGCGAAAACTCATGGTAGGCCTACAGAGTTTGTCCCACAAATTATCTACTCCCAATTAAAGTACCTGAATCTAGCCTGTACTTATAAGGCTTCCGCACATTGCCGCGATATTATCGACTGATATTATCGAGCGATATGTCACGCATGCACCACTAAATGTGGTCTAAAGAGATTGCGTCGGAACAAAATCGCAGCGATATTATCGGTCGATAATATCGCGCGCGTCCCCATACAAAATGTAGGTACTGGAAATAAATATCGCAAAATCGTAGCGAAAATATCACACACATGAACACGATGAATAGACAACGGTAGGTATACTAATACATAAATAAATACAAATACCGTTGACTTGGGTACAAATATTGGTATGGTGATATAAGTACAAATATTTGCCCCTTGCGGAATTCGAGCCTGCGACTTTCTCCAGCTACCCTCTAGAGGAATATAATCGTTATCATATGTATTCTATATGATATTTCACTTATAACCAAAGCTTGCATCCCTAGGTCTGTCCCTCCGTACCTGGGCTGGATATCGTACCTATCGTGGTTCCGGTACGGGAACGAGGCGCTCCTCGTCAACCAGTGGGCAGGCGTGGAGACCATCGCGTGCACCAGGGAGAACTTCACCTGCCCTGCGTCCGGGCAGGTCGTTCTGGAGACTCTGAGCTTTAGTGAGGTAAGTTTAATTGATGAAATGTTTGATTTTTAGGTTTGTAATCTTTATTTTCTCAACAGGGTGTAAGGAATAGTATCATTAACCTTTAAGCATCCTTTTAAACTAAGAATCTACCCATCAAACTGAACAACTTTTATTATGGGAGCAAACCAGTTAGAGCAAAGCAAAATTTGTTGTTCCATACTAAACTGTAGCGCCTACCTACCTACTCGACTCAAACGTATGGGACAGCTTTTTTGTTCTGACAGATTTGCTCCCATAGTATAAGTTGTTCAATTTGATGGGTAGAGTATGTGGTTTAAAGGTTAATGATACTTTTCCTTACAACCTTTATAATGCAATGTTGCTTATTGCTGCAGGAAATGGGGAAACACTAGGTTAGGTCCACTGCACTATTGAACTTTAATAGGTATTGTCTAAATTTTACAGGTATTGTCCAAATCCATGGTCTCCAGGAAGTTGGCATAGGTATTGTCCAATCCATGGTCCGCAGGAAGTTGGCATAGGTATTGCCCAAATCCATGGTCCCCAGGAATTTGGCATAGGTATTGCCCAAATCTATGGGCCCCAGGAAGTTGGCATAGGTATTGCCCAAATCCATGGTCCCCAGGAATTTGGCATAGGTATTGCCCAAATCTATGGGCCCCAGGAAGTTGGCATAGGTATTGCCCAAATCCATGGTCCCCAGGAAGTTGACATAGGTATTGCCCAAATCTATGGTCCCCAGGAAGTTGGCATAGGTATTGCCCAAACCCATGGTCCCCAGGAAGTTGACATAGGTATTGCCCAAATCTATGGTCCCCAGGAAGTTGGCATAGGTATTGCCCAAACCCATGGTCCCCAGGAAGTTGACATAGGTATTGCCCAAATCTATGGTCCCCAGGAAGTTGGCATAGGTATTGCCCAAACCCATGGTCCCCAGGAAGTTGACATAGGTATTGCCCAAATCTATGGTCCCCAGGAAGTTGGCATAGGTATTGCCCAAATCCATGGTCCCCAGGAAGTTGACATAGGTATTGCCCAAATCTATGGTCCCCAGGAAGTTGACATAGGTATTGCCCAAACCCATGGTCCCCAGGAAGTTGACATAGGTATTGCCCAAACCCATGGTCCCCAGGAAGTTGACATAGGTATTGCCCAAATTCATAGCCCCCAGGAAGCTGGCATAGGTATAGTTTAAATCCGTGATCCCGAATGACTACAATGTGACATTCTTGTTTATTGGAAATGTTGTGTAATTGTTATGAAATTAAAAATAATACGATCGAGGGCGTTACTGGAGGATCGGTACCTACCATCTAAAGTTTTCTTCATCAATGACAAATTGTGACTCAAAAAACATTTAAAAACTCTAACTGTAAAAAATAAACAGTAGCCGTTGTTAAGGTTTACACAGATAACCTGGCCAAATAATTAAAAATAAAAATTTTATCGCGTCATTTTCTGATATCACTTAGAAATTGACTTGATTAGAAAAGGGACTACTGTCTTTCTTATCTTTTTTTTACATTGAATATTTTTTTAAGAATGTGTTTTATGATTTCGAACAGTTTAAACGGCTTATCAGTATCACACAAATTTTTGAGCATTGGTTATGTCGCAACTGCACCACAACGACGTCGCAATTGGATCACCGCGATTTGCTCTTTTAGATTCCGCCGCGACTCAGATTGACACCGTGACGATATCGTATAATTAACGCCTACGCTCAAAAATCGTTTTTGTGATATGGCTCTTAGCTAGCAATTTAAAATGCTGGAAGAGCTACATAATATAGGGTACCTACCTATTTAGAACCATTCAGATTTACAAAATTATACATTAATGCATTTGATTGTAATATTGCTACGAAACAGGACTACGAATTTCGTAGAGTGCTACGAAGTCTCTTCAATCACTTAACTACGCCGTAGCGTTTTTAAACAATATTTTAACATATAAAACATCTTTATTCACAGGATGATTTCAACATGGACGTCATAAACATGGTGCTGCTCTTCATAGGATTCAGATTGCTCGCCTACATCGCTCTCTTGTTGCGCACGCGACGCGGAAAATAACGTCTTAAAAACAGAAATGTTTAAAAAATTGTGTCCCTATGTAAATGACTTTTTTGTGGTGTGTGTTAAAGATTTTTTATCTATAATATTATCATATCGTATGTATGAATAAATATCTGAATATTAATAACTAGATTGATTTTAACTATCAGCTTTAGACATCGGTTTTTTAACTCGTTTCGTTGATAAATTATGCTCATTATAATGCGACTAGTTATTTCTCGCTACTTTATTTGCGTGGAATTTGTATGCCTATGTTCTTTCGCAGGATTCCAGCTATATTTGTGCCAAATTTCATCAAAATCTGTTCAGCGGTTTAACCGTGAAAACGTAACAGACAGTCAGAAATACTTTCGCATTTATAATAAGAAAATTGTTTTTGTGTTTTGTCTTTGTGTTTTATGTTGCAATTAAAACTCCAAATTAAAACATTTTAAAAAATAATTTGGTTTTACTCATCTGGTTTACACCCTAGGTAGTTAGACTATAATATGATTTCAATGTTTTAAAGTAGGTGTTTTAACAGAATACAGTAGCATTGTCAATCAAATACAATATAGTTATAATGTCGTAAATAAATTATGAAAATAAATATTGACTGAGAACCTTCATTTTATTTTCCATTAACATAATCCTCATCAAATAAACTTGTTTGTAGTAGTACTACCACTGACTGTCGTAGATAGATTCAAGTTGTAGCATAGTACAATGCTGAATATATCACAACAAGTCTGCATACCCGAAAGCGCTAATGCGCGCTGCATACAAACAAAGTCTGGTGATATTTTCTATGCTAATCTAATTGTTTAGTATTGATTATTATAGATTTCGTTTCACCGATTTCCATACAAATCTTAAATTAATCCTAGCAGTGAAACTGTATATTTTAACGAAAATCTGTCTTCATACAAGCAGAGAGATTAGTTTCTTAATTGTTTCTGAAAAATTTCATTGTAGGTACTGAATAAAAATAGGTAACTTTTAAGTACCACGGACTATAAACTGGTTTCAATGCTAGGATTAATTTAAGATTTGTATGGAAATCTTTGAGGCACTGTAACTTTGAAACTATAAATTTTAACAAAAATCTGCTTTCATACAAGCATAGAAATTTGTTTCTAGATTGTTTCTGCAAAATTTCATTGACTAATTGGTTAGTATTGAAAATCACCATAGTACGTTTGTATAGAGCACGCTCCGAATTATACAAGGTGTTACAAAACTACAAATAAACATTTAAGGGGGTGGTGTAGACCATCAAACTGAACAACTTTCACTATGGGACCAACATTGAAATCGCGAAAAAAAAAGTTTATGTTCTATACTCTACAAATCGACTATAGCTAAAATATGTATGGGATTTAAAATTATTTTTTTCGCGATTTCGATGTTGGTCCCATAGAGAAAGTTGTTCAGTTTGACGGTCTAAACAACCCCCTTAAGAGTTTTAAAAATGTATTCTTACTTATGAAACACCCTGTATTCCTAAAGTTTAGAAAATTTGGTTCTGACAGATTCCTAAAATATTCCCCAAGCTAAGAACCTCTCCTTTATTTGATTATTGAGTAACGATGCTGTACATTATAAAAAGATTTATCTAGCAATTGATTGAATTGAATAAGTATACCTATATCCTTAGACCATTATCAGTCTGTCATGTCAAACGACAGGCGCGCGAAAGAAATATCTGTGGCATGCTATCAATTGGTGGTAAGGTGGTCAAGTAATTTCGACTTCCTTACTGGACAGAAAGGAAGATTATACTTAGTGCCTTCACACACGATGACGCACTGACGGATCAGCAAACGACAGTCCGTCATTTGTAAAGCAAGGAGTTGTATGAAACCGCAAGTAGAAGCACACACGGTGACGCATTGACGCACCGGGTTTAGTTCTATGGACTGACATCTGCCGCTCCGTCAGTGCGTCAGCGTGTGTGAACGCACCTAAACATACTACAGAGTACTATAATACTGATCATACTTGCAATCAATCAGTACAATTTAACGTTTGTTAATAAGTGACTCTTGCTACAATTCATCATCATCATCATCATTAGCCAATGGACTGCTACAGCCAATGGACTGCTACAGCTACAGATATCCAAATGTAAGACCTTAAAATGTTGTTGGGCTTCCTAGTTGTAGAAAAGTTCTGCCCACCCCTATAGGTTAAGTAAGTGTTTTTACCCAACCACATTCGTTTTCCTCTTACTCAATGGTTTGCTGGAAGAGAATTCTTTTAGAGTTAAGCTCGCCTTTGTACCTACATCATGATTTATTGTAATTTTTCATAATTATGTTGTTTTGTATAAGGCCCATCACATATTTGCGGTATTGCGATTCGGAATTCCGAATGCAAACCGGTTTTTTGTATAGGTTTGAAATCCCGTTCGTAAATATGGAGGCAGAACCTCCATACGAAAACCGGTTTGCATTCGGAATTCCGAATCGCAATTCCGCATGTATGTGATGGGCCTAAGTACAATAAAGAATCTAAGAATCCTTGATCATCGTGTTGAGTCGTGAGGTGAATTTATTACCTTGCTGTAACTGAAAATAGGGCACGTGTGGCGAAGTGATGCCCATACATCCTCCATGATGGTAGGCCTGTGCCCTGCAGTGGGACGTGTATAGGCTGATGATGATGATGATGAACTGAAAATTAGACGTAATCCAGTTTATAGTTCGTGGTACTAAAGAGTTATTTTTATTCAGTACCTACACAGTAAGCCTAGTATGCCACCCTCGAGAAAATGATAAAAATCGAGATGTGTCTACATCTTTGTTACTTTACGTGTGCCAAAAATAGCGCGAATGACGTTTTTGTCGCTTTGTCGTGAGTGGAATGGTAGCCCTGTATAAAAATTTGCAACCTGCCGCGATAAGTAGGTATTAGGTTCACTCCCTACTGCCGTCATTCGTGAAAGGCCTTTGTGCCTTTGTCCATCAGTGGATCCTAGAACGATTTCTATAGTGGATCCCATGGATCGGCTATAACTTATCAATCTTATCATACAGTACACATGCACTATGAAATACAACTTTGTACGCTAAATAATTAAGGCTTCTAATGCCAATGTCAATAATTGTAGGTAATGTTAATGTTCACAGAAAATACAAATATGAGAACAATGCATTTGCTTACTGTCTCCTTATTGTTGATTGTAATTTTGTTATATTGTACAACATCATGGTTGATACGCAATTATTATAGGTATACAAATCCTACTCTGCTTCCGTCTACGTTAGCGAGATAAAATCTATTATCAGTTTTTAAGTCTCAATCAAAAGTTTTTAAACCAATGATTTGAGTTAGAGCACACATTACAGGGTGTAACAAAACACCCTAGTAATAGTAAAGGGGATGCTTCAGACCATCAAAATGAACAACTTTTACTATGGATCGGGAGCCAACATCGAAATCGCGAAGAAAAACAACTGGCATATTGCAGCGATGTTATCGAGCGATATTATCGAGCGATATGTCACGCATGCGCCCCACCACTAAATGTGGTCTAAAGAGATTGCGTCAGAACAAAATCGCAGCGATATTATCGCTCGATAATATCGTGGCAGTGTGTAGGATCGCGCGCGTCCCCATACAAAATGTACTGGAAACAATTATCGCAAAATCGCAGCGATATTATCGCTCGATAAAATCGCTGCAATGTGCGGAGGCCTTAGACGAGTCGGTAAGTACTGCATTTTGTATGAAATAAATGATTTTTTTTTATTTATTTCTCGATATTGGCTCCATAGTGAAAGTTGTACAGTTTGAAGATCTGAAGCACCCCTTAAGTATTACTAGGGTGTTGTTACATTCTGTATAGTAGCGTAACTTGTTCTCAATTGTGGAAATTCTTTCAACAATTTAAAAACAAGATAGTACCTCTCTTTCCATCTTACGGAAGCACTGTGCTTGCTGACCTGTCACTGGGCGGTATCGCGTGTCTCCCCATATAGATTTCAGGCGGCCGAAGCCTCTCAAATAAGCTGTCACATTGTTTTCCGTCACCAATGGCAAGTAGCCGAAGAATTTGGGCCATTGGTCGCTAGGTATTAGGTAAGTTATTGGATTATGAAGGTAATAAGATGGAGGGGTTTAAGTGGTCAAGTTACCGTTCTTCGGTAGGATGTACGATAGGTAGGTAGATAACCGTATCTTTTGGGGCCAACGGCTACGATTACAAACTTTCTTTGAGTTGAATAATCATTTTTCCTTCTCCTTCTTTTATTAAATTATCTGCGGTTAGAGAGAGATTAGAGTCACCCCCGGGCTCGCTGGACTTCATTGTCTAGTGTTGTGAATGGTCGCCGCTGTTGATCCTGGTTTACACGAGTCACAGTGGTACGTGGTGAACCTATGCCTGATTATTAAAAAAATATCTGGAGTGCGATTTTTGAATCTCATTCGCTGAGCTCAGCAGTTGAAAATGTCTAAATTACTATGAAGATATGCATCTTTCTACTGCTGATTTGACTTTCAAAAATAATACTCCAGGAGTGCGATTTTTGAAAGTAAAATCAGTAGGAGAAAGATGCATAGCTTCAATGTAATTTTGACATTTTCAACTGCTGAGCTCAGCGAATGAGATTCAAAAATCGCACTCCTGAGCCTAAAATTGTAGTGACGGTCACTTGATTTCAGGGTGTAATAATTTTGTCTAGCTTTTTTAATAATAATACAGCAGTTATGGAAAAGATGCATACCACTCTGAAAGGGATATGGACTTGAATCGTGGGTTTATACCTATAACAAAACTATTATAAAACTGTAACTGAAGTGTGTCTGTACATTGAAGATATTTACAAGAAAAAGATTACGATATGGTTTTTATGGATTCCTGACTCCAAATCAACCTTTTTTTGAAATTTTGTCTGTCTGTTTGTGTGTTTGTTTGTTCGTTCGCGCATTACGCAAAAACTACTGAACCGATATTAATGAAATATTTTTTTGTTTGATAGCTTATGATCTGACTTAAAATCTGGTATATATAATTTGTGCGGACGAAGTCGCGGGTAAACACTAGTTTAGTTATAAAATGATACAATCTAATGTTGGTCTATAAAAGAACAAAACGCAACACAACTTCTACACAACAAAATACAATTTGTCCATGAACTCTGTCGTTTTAATGAACTTTTGCAGAGAATCTATTTTTGAATTAGTAATAGATAGGTTTATTCGTAAACTAAGATAAATTATTAGAGTTTATCAATTTTAAAATTCGATTTTTGTATTGGAAATATTCGAATTACGTCTAGGATGCGCGAAATAAAAATATATAGCCCGAGGATTACTGACATAATACTCTAGCGATATCTATACATTTTAAATTCCATACAAATGACAACAACGTGACCTGGGGCCTAATTCTGCTATCGATTTTTGTGTTACAATACGAAACAGTTCCGTTATTTTGACACTAATTTGACAGTTTTCGGGTAAAAAAAAGATGTTCTTTTTTTTATAACGTGATCGTAGAGGAAACGGATGAACATTGTGTGTAGCGTTGTTTTACGTACAAACCCCATCCGATCACGATTCAATACCGAAGCAGGGGTAGAAACATTTTTAATTAATTGTTAGTTACCTATTTCTTGTAGGATTGTAAAAATAATAGATAGGTAAGCATATTTTTGTTGTATTGAAATTATTGCACATAAATTTTTTTCGATTGGTTGCTGTGCGAATAAAATATGTTTTCCGGAAATTTTTCTGTTTAAAACAAATATTTCAATTTCAATTTATTTATTGCACACACAGACTTAAAAGTATTTCTTTCAAGTCCGTGATTGCACATCATAATGTTACAAATGTGTTAATATAGTCGAAAGCTAACAGTTCAAATTCAACAGTTCAAATATAACACAACGAAGTGGAAGTAAAAACATCTTAGGGTGGAAGGGACTTTGAAAATGATAAAAATGTTGAATATTCTTTACAGGGTGGAAGGAAAAGTATCATTAACCTTCAAACCACATACTTACTCTACCCATCAATCTGAACAACTTTTACAATGGGAGCAAACCTTTGAAATAAAAAAATAATTTGGTGTCCCATTCGTTTGTGTCGAGTAGGTATTGCAGTTTAGTATGAGGCAGCTGATTTTTTTTCGTTCTGACAGATTTGCTCGCATAGTTAAAGTTTTTCAGTTTGATGGGTAGAGTATGTGGCTTAAAGGTTAATGATACTCGTACTTTTCCGCACACCGTGTATAATACGGTTACGATCGTAACAATTCTGAATAATTATTTTAATTTGAGTTGATAATATTATATAATAAATTATACAGGATGTTTCATAAGTAAGAATAAATTTTTGAAACTCTTAAGGGGGTTGTTAAGACCGTCAAACTGAACAACTTTCTCTATGGGACCAACATCGAAATCGCGAAAAAAATAATTTCATATCCTATACATATTTTAGCTCTAGTCGATTTGTAGTTAGTTATAATTTTTTTTTTTCGCGATTTCGATATTGGTCCCATAGTGAAAGTTGTTCAGTTTGATGGTCTACACCACCCCCTTAAAGGTTTATTTGTATTTTTATAACACAGTTCCGTTAGGTACTGACAGTTTTTTGTCAGTGCTTATAATTATTTTTGTTATTACTTAGTTGGATTTTTTTATTTTAAGCTAGAAGGTATATCAAATATACCTTCTAGCTTCATCATAGTACCTAAATCAAATATTTTCCTAAAAAAATACTAATATACCTACATAATTATCCATCTTTCAACTCTAATACCAGACATTCAAAATCCGGCTATGTGTGAGCCGGACTCGCGCGTTGAGGTTTCCGTACATAGACACTTAAACATACATAGTTAAAATCAGATTAATCCTGTAGAAAAAGAGACAACGCAAAATACGAAACAGTTTGTTGTTCATTGGGCAATTGTTTTTTAAATAAAAAGTTAAAGTACTTAAAATGCACACACTAAATAACCGTTAACATTTTACAAAATAACAAAATTCAGATTTCAATTCCTGTTTCCAAAATATTATCACGAAGTTGAAAGGTTGCTTACCTCTGCTGTTTTATTTGGCATGCCTACTCTGTCAAATTCGTGTCAAAATTCATTCAAAACCAAAGCGTCAGATAAAATTATTTCATATCATGCAAAGGAAAACATGAGGAAAACAATACATTTTCAGGTACCATGACTTTTTAGATGAAGTATTAGGTACGTATTCTTCTGCCAGAAGCCTCCTCTCATCTACATTTATGAAAGTAGACCTCTAGCCAAGGAATATGCTACTCTCTACCTCTCTACTCTCCTGCCCAAAGCGGATGCATGGAGGCAAGTCAGAGGTATACTGTCTAGCTAGTACATATCTAGTTATCTTCTGCCACCGTCTTCGTTGACCTATGATCTAACTTAACGAACAGATAGGTAGGTTTATATTCTTCTTCTTATGGTGCCATCTCCTATCGGAGGTTGGCTATCATTAGGACTATTGAGACCCTGGAGACTGCAGCCCTGAACAGTGAGGTGGTGTTCATATCGAACCATTCACATAGGTTTTTAAGCCAGGACGTCCTTCTTCTACCAGGCATTCTTCTTCCCAAAATGTTCCCCTGCAAAATAATCTGGAGAAGTTTATATTTAAATATCACTTCTCATAATGTGACCGAAGTGCTGTCATTTCCAAGGTTTTATAGTTTTTAGGATTTCTAATCTCTTATTCACCCTCTGCAGGACCACCTCGTTGCTAATTCTATCTTCAATAGATACCTACTGTCGTGTATTTTCAACTATCCGGAACATGGGGAGTTGTGTGCTTAATATGCGAGTAATAACCTTCTAGCTAGACTACGGACGGAGGCTTCATAAATTAAATAACACTAAAACGGTCACCCATCCAAAAGTTGTCCAAAAGACCTACCTATCCAACTTCGGTGATCTTTTTACACTGTGAATCACCTCTTCACCTCTCCAATAACACATAGTAGAAGTGATTAACCTACACAGTTCATTATGCAGCACCTATATTTTTGTATAATTGAAACAAATAGTTAAGTAAATTTATGAAAACAATTGGAAAACAGTGACAAGTGTTTACTATTGTAAAATATAATATGTATCTTGGAAATTGGAGTTAGTAAATAAAACAATCCAACTTATTTAATTTATGTTTTATTTAGTATTTTTTTAATTACAGCATTTGTCTTCGTTCGAAATCGACACTAAGGGCGGCGGCGGCGTTATATTATAATACACTTGAAGATTTTTAACCCCATCGAAATGATTTGATGATGACGAATAGTTCAAGTACCAATTAAGTATACTAAGATAGTTTAATCGCTGGCGACACGATGGAACTCTGGATCAACTCTGGATACTGACACAAACCACTTCTTGAATAATAAGATCAATCACCAAACTAATCATGACTTCTTATTAATATCATACTCGTATCTAAGACTCTTGGTTCAATCTCTGTTGAATATTCTTGCTCCTTATTACATCTTTGTTAGAATATTATATTTCTTCTTTCAAGTCCGTGTATTGTTATTGAATATATTTTTATAATAGGTATTCGATTTTATTTTTATTTTACTGTAAGTTCTGTACATTTTCTGTAATAGAGAATGGAATGTAAACTTGTCTGTAAATTGGTTCAAATGCCTTGCTGCCTTTTCTTATCAAAATTTCAAATCGTCGAGCTTATTTAGAAATTTTTCTTTGTCTGAGGTGTAAACATAAAAATCAATATTTTACTAATTGACATTGACGCACTTCACTTTTATCTATAGGCACTTTTTTTTCCAGAGTAAAGCATAAAGCTTCTTGCGAAAAAGATGTTATTTGGAAGGATTTATCTTTTTTGTTTTAAAACCTCTTTGATTCAACTTGCATGATAATGTCGATAACGATAATAAAGTATATTAATCTATCTATAGAATCACGCCTCTTTCCTGCTGGGGTAGACAAAGACTAGGATGCGTCATTATACACCATGAAATCGGGGTCGTTTTGAAGTAGGAACAGAGTGTTAATACCATCAAATTGTACTTTTACCACTGTAAAACCAACTTTTAAATCTTTAAAAAACCTGCTATTTCATACCTTTTTGTCAATAAGCTAATTGCACTTTCTATGGAACTGCAGTTTTTTTTTCGCGATATCGCTATTGGCTCCGTAGCAAAAGTTGTTCAGTTTGATGGTCTGAAGTACCGTCTTCCGGCTTCAGAACGATCTCGATTCCAGGGTGTATACTGCGACCCTGACATGCATCTTTCGCCTTATTTACATCCATACAATTATTTTCATACAAGCCCGTCGGTTCTACATTCTAAGTTCTAACCTATTCTTCTTGGCCTTGCCCGTTCCCATTTTATTTGGGGTCGGCCCTCCGTGTCATACGTCTCTAGGCAGCACGGTCCTGGGTCGTCTCGTTGTTGACTTGGGCTTCTTTGAGGTTCTTATTTACTAAGGACATCCATGTAATTCGGGGTCTTCCTCGTCCTCGGGGTTCAGTATCGATATCTAGCACTTTTCTGGTCATGTGGTCGGATGGTCGGTCGATTCTAAGTTCTACCCTATACCAACACTTTCATTCATATGACTCAACAGTATTATTATCTTTTGTTAATCCTCTCCACATAATCAAACAAACTAAACAATTGCACTCAACGTAAACACCAACAAATAAAAAATTCGGAGCGTCATTACTGAAAGTTTCTGTAAAACACAACGTAAATATTCGGAGCGTCAGTTGTGTTTTACAGAAACTTTCAGTAATAAAATTATGGGACGGGTTCGAATTCGCAGATACGGTATAGGCTATGCTATGTACACACGGCGACACATCAAGCTATACAAAACCAAAGTAAGCTGAACGCGCGTAGCAGGAGTAACGTGTAACGTAGCGTGGCCAGCTTATTTTGGTTAAGTATAGCTTGATGTGTCGCCGTATGTACCAATGATCTATAAGATGATAATTATGAAATGTTCTCAACCACGAGAAAACTAAGATACGATAAAGATACAATATTCTGAGGGATAAGTAGGTGAATTGGGCGCGCGTGTTGCAGTTGGGCTAAAGCCTCCACTAGTAGGCCTATCTCAGGATACCCCATAGTGGGGGCTGGAAGAAGCTAATAGTGATGAAAACTAAGTTTGCTTTCAATTTGGTACCAAAATCAGGGTTTGTATTTAGTGGCTGTTTGACGCAGATGGTAGGAGAGCATAAAAAAAATTTTTTTTTTCAACAATTTTTAACGTTCGTAAACCGTTTGTAAAAAAGTACCTCACGACTAACTTTTATTTTGACAGCTCTAAGGGCAAGAAATCGTAATAACATTGGTTAAAACAAACGTCAAAGTTACTTACAATGTTCTTACGTACGATCTTTCCTCGTTTACAATCACGTTACGATACAGTAGAATACCAAAAGTCACTAAATAGTATGTAATGTCAACGGAACGAGATTGGAACAAGATAAAAATATGTCAACAGAATTCCATTTTAAAAAGTGACGTCATTACGAACCGATTACAATACGAACCAGAACCAGTAATGTGTAAAATAGGAGAATTAGGCCCCTGTTCTATCTTCTATTCCTAGTTTGCTATTTGAATAAAATTAAAATGTTTAAACAAATTCAATAAGATTTATAGGTAAGTAATGGTCCATGCGCTACAAAAATAGCCCAAAATGTAGATACTCCATAGAACATTTTTTTAGGTGGTATGATCTAAATCCCTTTTTTTATTTTTTGACTAGGTATAGTTTCGGTTTCATATGAAAGTTCGAAATCACGGTTGTATCATCTTCTTCTTATCGAGTGGGCAGCAAGCCCTGGTGTCAGTGTTTATTCAAACCGCCTTACGGCCTCTGACGTGGTTTTTATGTAACGACTACTTCCACCAGAGATAGTAGCCGGGACCAACAGCTTAACGTGCCATCCGAAGCACGGAATCATCTTTTTTTTCAGACAATCAGGTGACTCAGCCTGCAATGTCCTAACCAAATGGGGAAAAACGCACAAAGTGACATTTCACTAGGTGCCCCCCGTCTTAGATCAAAATAAAATTAATGGATAGGCCTAAAACGCGGTAAGTTGAAGCAAACTACTGGTGCACTAGGTCCATACAAACTAGCGCCATTATCCGTCAAATCTAGGGCACTTGCATACAAATTTGAAGTAAACCTTTCATTTGTTTTGCCTCATTTTTCTGGTTTGAAATGTTCGCGTAAGGCCTATCCATTCATTTTATTTTGATCTAAGCCCCCCGTGGGAATCGAACCCACGACCTCCGTGTCAAGAGCCCAATGCTCTTAACCATTAGACCACGGAGGCAGTTGTATCATAATCATATAACTCGCAATAAGGTCAGAATAAGAAACATTGACCAAGAATTTTTTTTCTACGACCAGAAACCAATGAGCATGTATGCAATGGGTTACCCGGTTTCTTCAAAATGTGTGAATACTCTTCAGGGGGTGGCAGTTATTATCTGTGCCTACCCTTTATTCCAAACTTCTTGGCCTACTCTAATAGGAGAAAAGCATGAAACTTTGTGAATGAAATACTTGACACTTTATTCCACCAAAACGAAAATAGGTATACAAGCAGGTAATAAATAACTCTATGGATTTATGGAAGAGCAAATAAGACACGTACTTTCGCAGTAAGTATTGGACAAGTGAGCCTAGCATGTAATCCTCGAAAAAACGACAAAATCGAGATGGGCCTCTATGTTAGTTACTTTGAGTAAAGGCCCTGTACCCGGACTTTCGATTTTCTATATATCGCGACCGTTTCGGTCCGAAATTCATTGTAATAGAGTTGACATTGGAACGAAAACGTTCACGCAATTGCGAAGTTCGAATATCCGTGTAGAGACCCAGAGTACTATAAATAAATAAATATCTTGGACAGTGTCACACAAATTATCTAGTCACATTTAAAGTTTCAGAATCTAGCCTGGACTTGTATTATGATAACTAGACAACGATATAGAATACATATATAGATACACACATCCATGACTCGGGTACAAATATTCATATTCGTCATACAAATATTTGTCCCTTACGGAATTCGAACCCGCGACTCCCGGCACAGCAGGCAGGTTCACTACAGACTGCTGTCGGGCCGACTATCATCTTTGAGCACGGCGAGAGCGAGCGAGCGAGGTTTAGTCGCTTTGTCGTCCGTGGCATGCTAGCCCTACGCTGCTACAAGGTCGGTATGCCTACGAGTATGACTACCATCTCGCTGTAGAGGGCTGCAGTTTTCAGTTTTCAGTTCGAATAACTCTTATTATAGTCAACATCCGATGGTAGCACCTAAAACAAATGATTTCTTTGAGCATTATCTCTACTCGTAATCAAATCTTAATCAAATTAACCATCTAACTTGTTGTTAGTTGAAAACTTCTATACAACATTGATAGATCATCTGCCTCGCTCTCTCATTAGCTGTCTCTCTCACACTCACATACTAATGTCACACCTTAGTGCACTCGACCGGAGCAACGCGTGTGTCAGGATCGCGCTATCAAAAAATTTAGTGGACATTCAAGAATCGACCGTAAACACGTTTGCCGTAAAATGTTCTCGCAGACGATACCGCACGAAAAATACTATATTTTTTAAAGTTCCCATATTAATTTAGAAGTTATTGTGTTGTGGAAAATGAGTAAAGGAACGGAAGCTAAGAAGAACGGTTACAGAAAAGCTCTGAATAGTAGTTCTATTAAATCGTCGAGTAAATCTTCGTCCAATGATGTCTTTGTAAGTTTTAACTTTTATTTATATTCTTTATATTTTATAAGTAAGAAATTTGCACATAAGTGAAATAATTTGATACTGTTTCGATGAGAAAATGACTTCAGATACTTAGGTAAGTAGGTACGTAAAGTTTAATTTAAAAAGTTTAGTAGCTGTATTAAAAGTTTGTTAAATAAATCATAAACTAAGTTGTAATTGACCAAATTGTATTTTACCTATTTTATTTAGTAGGTCGGACAATGATTAAATTGTGACTGTGCTTGAAAAATTAAGAAAAATTTGATAAATTCCACTTCCTCTCAATTTTAGGACGTGAGAATAAGATGCCTGTCCCCTGTGGGAATTTATATAGGCAGATGATGATGATGATAGAGATTTTTTGGGTGGTGCAATACCGGACTGAATTCTCGGCTTTTGTATGTGGCGTTTGTTGTGCGATTAACGTATTTGTCTGTATGTCAATGTTTTCTATAAACTTATTTCAAACATGTTTCGTCCCATAGCTGGGCAAAGGACTGCGCTAAAGTTTCGTAGCTAAACTTTAGGGGTGTCCTTTGCTTAGCTGTGGATCTATGACCCGTAGAGTCCCTGAGCAAAGGCCTCTCCTAAAGGCCTTAGACCTTCGAATCACTTTGTTCCATGGAATATTCCGCTCTTACTCATGGCGGGCATATTGGTCCTCCATCTTTTATAGCGTCTGTCCCATACGTGCCTACACACCACTAGTTTTTAATTAGTAACGAAACTTTAAGGTTGTATTCAGACTGTAAATCTGAAAAACTTTCCCCAAGGAACATGGGTCGAAAAACGATAAAATTTGTTGGATCTCCCGCGGATCGGCCGATCGATTGTCCATGGGAGGTCCAAAAAAAATGTTTCTTTGGAAAAGTTGTTCATATTCACGGTCTGAATACACCCTTATAGGAAACTACGAGTATAACGAAAGTTACTAATTAAAAATTAGTGGTGTATATCCTTATCAAACAAACACATGTAGGCTTCTACTTAATATGCTGACGACGGTTTTTTATGGGGATAGTTAGCCCATCCAACTTAACCTATAAAAATATATGGGATCAACGTCAAAATCGCGAATGAAAATTCAGCTGTTCTATTCGAAACTGAAAACCAACTCGATCGAGATGTACCTACGGGACAGCTAAATTTCGGGATTTAGATGTTGTTCCCATAGAGAAAGTTGTTCAGGCCAAAATCAAACATTTTGAAATCATGACGTAGGTATATTTTTGTATTCTTTCGATTTTTCATATAAACTCGAAATCTCGAAAATTGTGCGTAATACGTAAACTCACGACCATAGTCTCTTTTGGGGTGGTCAGATACATCTTGTATGATATGTTCAGTTCTATCTCACAAACAAAATTATATTTTTCGAATTGTAACAATAAAAATTGAGAATTGTTTTTTTTCAATAAACAGCTCTAAAGGTTTCGTTACTCTTAATTGCTTATTTATGGTCAATCAACGGTTTGATGCGATAAAGATAGAAAATAATGGAACCAGTCATCTATTTTGTTTATAATGCCAGAGTTGCATCATAATAAGTAACCAGTTAAATTATCATCCTAATTTGACAGTTTCGTATAAATTTGCATATTTTGGAGTCGATTGTAATAGCAATAATTATTATAGGATTATTTAATGATATCAAAAGAAATATTTCTATATAAAATAGAGAACAAATCGATCTAATTAGCATTATTACCTGTCAAACGGCAGTTATTTATTTATTTATTGGTATATGACAATACAATGTTGTAGATTAACAAATAATCAACAGTTTGACTAGTGGTTAATAGTTTCTTATTATTGGCAACTAATAAGAAACTATTAACCACTAGTGGCGCCCGTGATTTATGAAATAGTTGAATCCGGATAGGTTTTTAGTTTTACCTTTCCTCAGACCCCAAATTAAAAAAACGTATTCTCATAACCGCAAACAGGAGCTGACACCAGCCGACATAATTTTCAAGGACAATGGAATCTCATCAAAATATGACCCATTATTCCCCGAAGTGGAAGAGTACCTGGGTTCCACCTCATCACCGAGGCCTTGCACGCTGGTCTGGAGAGACCTGTCCGTCCATATCAAACTCAAGGATGGGAAGTTGAAGAGACTTGTTAATAATGGTAAGCAATTTTGAAATATAGATGCATTGATTGGCGAAGCGGATTGAAGTAGAAAGAAAGAAAGAAAAGATTTAAATCTGCATACCATTGACCTAGTATTTAAGGTCAATGTTGCATACCTACAAAACACAGTGACATACGAAACAAAAAAATAAAACCATTTGTCATAATTCAAACCAGAATGTGCATCATCCAGTTCAGCGCAGATTTTCCATCCATATTGACACAATAAGACTATTCTCATGCTGATTGGGATAGAAAAAATATGTACTTAAATAACATGTCATTCTAAACAATGTCTACTAGAAGGGCTCAGAGGGTAGGAGAACTGCTGTCTGGACTGTTTGAGGATTTCTTTAACTTAATAATCCAGCAATGTTGAAAGGCAAATAAAAAGAAAAGTAAGGTAGTACTACGGAACTGTTAATTCACTAAATGGGAACGGATCGGGTTACGAATGCTAAAGCCTTGACTTATAAAACTAGGTAACAAGCACAGGCTGTGTTCTCAGAATGGATTGTGATATTTTTGTGAGATTTGCTCTGCGTCTATCTATAGGGTCCTTCTTAATATGCTGATCAGACCATCAAACTGAACAACTTTCGCTATGGCAACAATATCGAAATCGCGAAAAAAAAATCTGCTGTTCCATACTAATCTGCAAACCTACTTGAGCCAAATGTATGGATGGGACAGCAGATTTTTTTTCGCGATTTCGATGTTGATCTCATAGAGAAAGTTATTCAGTTTTATGGTCCAATCATGCTCTTAAAAAAGTGTCAGCATATTAAGAAGGACCCTGTATTTCATTTGAAATTATTTAACGTTTTGCATATTTTGTTACAGTAAGCGGAATAGCCAAACCTGGAACATTAGTGGCGTTGATGGGACCTAGGTATGAAACTAGTATAAATATAATACAATATATTATTGTATTATTATGGTAGAAATAGGGCAAGGTGGAGAGAACAGACACAGGCTGATCCCATGGGATTAAAAGCCAGGAAGAGAGAGAGATTTGAAACTACCTGCCCCGATAGACATTATCCTAAAAAATCAGCTTTGCAAACATAGTAGCAAAAATACCAAAGAAAAAAAACAAATTTAGGTTTTCCCGTCTTTTCCGGGCAACTTTTCCAATTTTTATTTTCTTGTAGACCTTATTCGGACTATTACGAATATTAAACCAAAAATCTGTCTAGTCCAAAGTTCTCAAGTGTTTCGCTTACAAACCAACGAACAACGTGCGAACAACATTTTACTTAGGTATATTTTTAAAGAAGATGTATGACATAGATAAATAATTAATGACTGTCATTACAAGTATACTCGTATAAGGACTGATGACATTTGAAAAATAAAGAAAAAAAACACGTTATTCGTGTTTTTAGGGTTCCATTGCAAAGTCAACAAGAAAATTTTGCCATGTCCGTCCGTCCGTTTGTCCGCGGCTTAGCTCAGAGACGCGTACTAGAAAGCTGTAATTTGGCAACCCAACAAAGTAGTGAAATAAAATTTTATAAAAAAATTTTTTTAGGTCTAGGTTTTTTTTAGATTTTGTGGTTGTGGAAAACTATTTTTCGATTTAGCGATCTGTTAGCAAAAAATAAAAAGCTTTAAGGTGAAAATTGTTGTTAGAGTCAAGTGTCCTCCCCCCCCTCCCTGCCAGATAAACGGTTGTTTCTGGATATGTGAAAAAATTTATTGCAGTAGTGTATATCACGAAATTAAAAGGAAAACGATCCCCGCTAAGTAAGCTTTAAAAGTTAACGAGTAATAGTCGACCAACTTACAAAATGTAAGTACTTTTTAGACTTTAATAGCCGTTAAACCGTAGTACAAAACAAAAAGCCCCCTTCTAAGTTCGTATATTGTGACGGGCAACTACGGAACCCTACCCTGCGCATGGCCCGACACGCACTTTGCCGGTTTTTTTAGTAGTTCACTTTTTACGAGGACGGGTTTTTTGATTTCGTAATTTACTTTTTTATTTTACACTTTTTAGTTTTTTCAACTTTAAATCGTTATAGATCCTAAATACGCCAGTCACGGTAGACATAGAAATCGCCTTAGGTCGCAATTGATTGCACGGAGCTGCATTTTTGGGATGTTGTTAGGATAGATACCAGCAGTATAAAACCAATTTTGCAGTTTGGAAAGACCTGTGCTAACCGAGGGGTGCTCGAAAAACCACGCATTTTTCGGACATTTTTCAGGTTTTGACATATAACTTCTAAACGGAGTATCTTGCATAAAAATTGTGCACTACGTTTTCAAAGAAGACAAAATTATCTATAATATAAATTTAATTGCAGCTCTGTAAATTAAGTAGGTCTTGAGACACAACACTTCAAACATTGGCCATTTTTCTCAAAAAGTTCAAAATTGTAGTTTTAGCCGTCTTCCGAACAGGATATCGGCTAAAATACTCATTCTACGAGGAAAATTATAAGAAATGAATTTATAAAGCAGTTATTTAACTTTAATATAAACACAAGTTGAACTCTGTACTGTGAGGAAATCGGTTTTTCAAAAAATGGAGCTTGACTCATTGCAAGAATTTTGTAAAGGATAAAAAAGACATAACTCAGTGGAGAATGATTTATTTTATGCAAAATGAACTTAAGTATGATTAATAATGTATCTATACAATAACAAAACTGTAAATGTTTGTTTGGTTGTTAGTTCGCGCATCACGCGAAAACTACTGAACCGATATTAATGTAACTTTTTGTATTTGAAAGCTTATGATTAGACGTATAAACTGATATATATTTGATCTCACTATCATGACGAGTGCCGGTGCGGACGAAGTCGTAGGAAAATCTAGTACTGTTATTAAACCGTAAATATTTGTTTGATTGTTCGCGCATCACGCAAAAACCACTAAACCGATTTTGATGAAATTTATTGCATTTAAAAGGTTATGATTAGACGTCAAATCTACTATATAATTTATCTTGCTACAATGACGGGTACCCGTGCGGACGAAGCCGTAGGAAAACTCTCGTTTTTATATAATGGTGATAATTTTGTAATTACTAGTTCTCCCGCGACTTCGTCCACGAGGGTTCCCTTCGTCGTATCAAAATAAATGATATACCAAATTTTAAGTCTGACCGTAAGCTTGCAGACCTCGAAAGTTTCATCAAAATCGGTTTAGTACTTTTCGGGTGAAGCGCCAACCAACAAACCAATATTTACGGTTTAATAATAGTAGTAGATTTGCCCACATCTTCGTCCGCACCGGCACTCGTCATGGTAGTGAGATCAAATATATATCAGTTCATACGTCTAATCATAAGCTTTCAAATACAAAAAGTTACATTAATATCGCTTCAGTAGTTTTCGCGTGATGCGCGAACTAACAACCAAACAAACATTTACAGTTTTGTTATGGTATAGATACATTATTAATCATACTCAAGTTCGTTTTGCATAAAATAAATCATTTTTCACTGAGTTATGTCTTTTTTATCCTTTACAAAATTCTTGCAATGAGTCAAGCTCCATTTTTTGAAAAACCGATTTTACTTATATTTAGTTTTTTCCTGATAACAAAGGAATCAATCACAGTACAGGGTTCAACTTGTGTTTATATTAAAGTTACATAACTGTTTTACAAATTCATTTCTTACAATTTTCCTCGTACAATGAGTATTTTAGCCGATATCCTGTTCGGAAGACGGCTAAAACTAAAATTTTGAACTTTTTGGAAAAAATGGCCAATGTTTGAAGTGTTGTATCTCAAGACCTACTTAACTTTCAGAGCTGCAGTTAAATTCAAATTATAGATAATTTTGTCTTTTTTAAAAACGTAGTACGCAATTTTTATGCAAGATGCACCGTTTAGAAGTTATATGTCAAAACATGAAAAATGACCGAAAAATGCGCGGTTTTTCGAGCACCCCTCGGTTAGCACAGGCCTTTCGAAGCTGCAAAATTGGTTTTATACTGCTGGTATCTATCCTAACAACATCCCAAAAATGCAGCTCCGTGCAATCAATTGCGACCTACAATGTTTTATATGACTGGCGTAAAATGGTCCTTGAATGAAAAACGATAAGAGAAACCTCAGATGATTTTTAAATAGTCGCCATATTTAATTTTAATTACTGTCATGTCTTGACTGACAGTATCACTAAGACACTCGAAAGATTAAGACAAATTGATTGACGTAAGAAGCATCAAAATCGGCCCACGCGTTTGGTCTCTAGTGTGCCACAAAGCTTAGATCAAAATAAAATCAATGGATAGGGCTTACGCGAACATTTCAACCAGAAAAATGAGGCAAAACAAATGAAAAGTTTACTTAAAATTTGTATGCAAGTGCCCTAGATTTGACAGATAATGGCGCTAGTTTGTATGGACCAAGTGCACCAGTAGTTTGCTTCAACTTATCACGCTTTAGGCCTATCCATAAATTTTATTTTGATCTAAGCCACAAAGGTACAAACTTACATACATACCATACATACATAGACTGTTAAAAACATTACCCTTCCTTTGCGTCGCGCAGTCGGGTAAACATGTACTACAATTAATAAAAGTTGGTACCTACAGTAGTTCTCTGTGGTTCTATGCTAAGGGTACAGTCCAGTAAATCAAGGGCTTTCCAATAGCAAATAAATAAGGAGGAAAAGTGAAAAGTATAACGATAACGGAACCTTGAGGCGATCATGTGTAAATGACCACATTCTAGCCCCCAGATCAAGTTGCTTCGGTTACAGCGCCAGTAGTTCCGCTTTTAGGCCTCTATTCGCGGACAATGACAGACATTTCTTGTGGTCAAACATGTCAAAGGGGACCAGACTATCATATTACATAGAATATAATATTTTTCACCTCACAAGCTCGGAAAGATTCTGTTTATCGTTCGAAATCTGAGTGCAAAAGTGTATTTTATCCGCTAGCGTGCAAAGAGTTTTTGAAATTCGAATTTGTCTATTCAATATTTTTGTATACCGCCAATGCACTGAAAATGCTTAATAACTATTTCATGACACTGGCCAGCACGAAAATAAAAACTTTTTGAAATGTTCTTTTTAGCAATTCACTTTTTTTCCTGGCTGTTGTGAGGTGAAAAATTGTGTGTTTATCTCGGCTGCAAAGTTATTCTGCGTCTCGTACCTTTGAAACCTTCGCTAAACGCTCAGGATTCTATTATTGAAACCACTCGCTGCGCTCGTGGTTCAATCCTAGAATCCTTCGCTTGCTCAGGTTTCAATAAAAGTACTCGCGCCAAAAAGCAACTTTGCAGCCTAGCATAACAAATAACTATTGTGTTATCAGTCATCTGAGGTACCTACCTACTACCTATCTAGGTACGGGTTACCTACATACCTACTATCAAGAAGATATTTGTGTGCGTGTGAAACGTATCGTGCGTGTTTTAAACTATAGATGGTCAACAACGGATGTTAATTTTCACCAAACTTTTTTATTAAAATACTCGTACATTATAGGTTTAATAACAGTAAATGAGACTGAATCAGAGGGCCTAGATGCGACGCCCGTCAAAACGAGAAAATATCGAGATGTGTCGTTACCTACTTTACGCATGCCAAAATGAGCCCGCATGACGGTTTTCTCGTTTAGTTGCTTTTTGTGCGAGGCATGCTAACTCTACAGGAACATAAAAAATTAAAAATGTAACGTATTTTTTCAGCGGTGCTGGCAAAACGACTCTAATGTCCGTATTAGCACATAGATGCCCAGGTGAGTGATGATCAACCAATCTTTCGTTTTTATAAAACACTAAGGTACCTGTAGTTTGTAGTTGTAGCTAAAGTTTATGTCAGATGTAATAAGGACTTAAAGATAATGCTATAGTAACATCTATTTGTGAACAAGTAACTCTAGCTCTAATACGTGGCAAATAAGGCCGTATCACCCAAGCGATTTTTGAACGTAGGCGTTTTGCCTGTACAATATCGTAGCGATATCGCTGCGATATCACCGCGATATTTCTTATATCAATTAGTGTCGCGGCGGAAACACGACGTTAACGCTCAGTCAACGCCTGTGCTTATAAATCACGCCGATTCAGTTCCGACGTCCCGGCGGTGCAATTGCAACATCGCCTTCACTCAAAAATAGCTGTAGGATAGGTCTCATGTACTTCCTTTGTAAACAGTGGGAACAGTAGTGGATGGAGAAATAGCGATGAACGGCCAGCTAGTCGGCGACTTCATGCACCGGGAGAGCGGCTACATGCACCAGGACGATCTCTTCGTGGAGAACCTGACCGTCATCGAGCACCTTACTATTATGGTGAGATAGTAATCATCATAATTATCATCAGCCTGTCATTGTCCATTGCTGAACATTGGATTCTCCTAAGACGCCTCACAAAACTCTGTTCTCGGCGTAGTGTTGGACGTTTGGACGCCATCCGGCCCGCTGGACCGATGACCTGGGAAAGCTGGATGAAGAAGGTCGAGGATACAGGTAGTGCAACGATTATTGAGTGCTCAGCGAAAGTGATAAGGATTTTCGTGCATGTTGGTGACGTAAAAGGCGGCAGATTGGCTAATGGCGCTGGCGCGACGCCCACTTCCCGCTTTCCCTCGCTAAATAAACCCAAAGTTTGATTCAAGGGGGTTTTCATTTGAATGGGGGATGTTTGGTGCTATTTTAGGGTTCTGTAGTCAACAAGGAACCCTTATAGTTTCTTTCGCGATGGCCGTTCGTCTGTCTGTCCGCGGCTTAGCTCAGAGACGCTTAGTTCTAGAATGCTGTAATTTGGCATGGGTATACCTACATATTGATCACGCCGACTAAGTGGTAGAATCCAATTTTATTTAAAAAAAAATTCTCTACGTAAAGTGGGGATGAATTTTTTTGACTATCCCATGGTGTGGGGTGTCGTTGGATAGGTCATTCAAATATCTCGATTCAGGGATCCGTTAGCGAAATATTAAGCTTTAAAGCGAAATTTTTTGTTGGAGTCAAGTCGCTGGTCAGCGCTAATAAACCGTTGCGCGACATCGTATTGATAGTGCATCGCGTAGTCTCACTGTAGCATATTTTCTGTTTCGTATTGACACCCCGAATAAAGAGATCTTTCCTCTGAGGCACGAGACCGCGAGTGAATGTAGTAGAACTATTGAGAAGTAATGTTCCCACTAGTTCCACTATTCGGTGGTGCATTTAAAAGTAGAACTAGTGGGAAATAAAAGTCCCAATAGTTCTACGGTACAACTGTTCAGTAGAACTACTGGGAATGAACGATTTTGAAACGGACAGGACCCGTAGCATGTTACACGTGATACGGCTGTATCGCGCCTTTCATCTCGTTATTTCACGCGCAAATAGAAAGAAAGCGAAGGTGTGATAGCGCTATATCACGCTGCCATGCTACACATGCTGGACTGTGTGTCAAAAGATACATTTAAGCGGGCGTCTCTTACTACAAAATTATAAGCTTTTTAAATCTTTATTAAAAAGAGCTCTACGAATTCTAACAGTTATCGTTAATCAATGTTAGTTTTTATCACAATACATTAAAATAGAATTATTTTAAAAACCTTAAGTTTCGAATTACTAATGCCTGTTATGCTAATTAGTACAAAAATGTACATAAACTAAGATGAATCCAAAAAAGGAAGATGCTCGGAACACCTTACTTCGTTAGAAGTCCTAAATAGATAGATAACTCGTTTAATTCGTCAGAATAATACAAGACAAACAGTGACTAACACAGGTAGCCGGTCTCAGGCAGGCTATATGGACGCTATACCGTTCATAATGTATCTCCAAGTGTACTCGTAATAAGAAACTCCCTGATAAACTTGATTAAGATTATTTGTAATCTTCAAAATTTGTCTAAGCATCGGTCCTCTAAGTATATTTTTCATTTACGCCATTTACATTCACAAAACAGAGTCTTTCTCTTTTTGGTTTTATCTAATTTTTATTAGTCATCTTAGTCCATATATTTTATCCAACAATAATAGAACTGGTTAGGTCAGCCGCCATTTTATTTAAAAGCCAAACTAAAGAAGAATCTAAAACGTATTTTATTCATTTCAAGATAAAAGAATCAGTCTCTTTTAGATATGACCGTAAAAAAGAAGGCTCTGGCTTTTACCACCACAAGCGTACAGGCAGGTACCTACCTAAAATACAAAAAATGCAAATGCTTACTTAATTAACACTGTTTGGTAAAATTAAAAATTTAAGTATTAAAAAAAAAGTATTAAAAAAAAGTACAAACATTTTGTACAAATGCTCAATTCGTTCAAATTTCGATGAAAAGATTTTACTTCAGACAATCTATCGACTATTATGCTCAAAAAGTAACTAGCCAAATCGAAATCACTTTCATACAGGGTCCTTCATATGCTGACGGTTTTTTAAGTGGATGATCAGACCTTCAAACTGAAAAACGTTCTCCCTTGGACCAAAACCGAAATCGCGAAAAAAATCATTTGCTGTCCCACACATTTGTCTCGAGTAGGTTTGCAATTATTTTGTGTGGAAAAGCCTACGAGCTACGAGCATATACCCCTATAGAGACGTAATACATGCGAATTTAAAAGAAAACAATTCTGTCAACTAGCTGCGGTGCGGGGGGGACGGAAATGCTCCGAAGTACTACGAAGTCTATTCGAAACAATGGCGGAAAACAAAGGCGTTGCGAAATATATAAGTGACAAGTCACTGATGAGTTGACAGAGTTGGGTCGCCTTATATTACGTCTCTATAGGGGTATGTACTCGTAGGGAAAAGCAGAATTTTCTTCGCGATTTCGATGTGGATCACGTTTTATTAGACAATAGACATACTCATCTGTACCAACAGGCTCGTCTCAGAATGGACCGCCGTACCTCATCCCTGGCCCGCAAGAGACGTGTGAACCAACTCCTCAGGCAGCTGGCATTGTATGGATCCAGGTACACTCGCATCGGAGGCCTGGATGGTCACAAGACACTGTCTGGTGGAGAACGCAAGAGACTGGCGTTTGCTACAGAGGTAAGAACTTTGAAAAAAAGATATATTACTTAGTAACTAAGCTCATTCCCTGTTATTATATTTTCTAGATTTGTCTGATAAGAACTGTGACTTATCGAGGCTAAACTAGCCGCTCGTTTGTAATTACGTTGAACTTCTATCGAGTGCTTCTTCGAGAGAAGAAGTAGGTATGTGCAGGAACTACACAATCAAATTCTACCGTTCCTGTTACACTATCAAACAGCAAGGCGTAGTGCAGGATTGCGTCCAGATGTGGCAGCTATTCCACCCTTATGTGGATTTCTCGACCATTAATGTAACCAGAGAAAACTGACAGCGATAGCATGCGTATTCAGAGTCTTAGTTAACTTTTTCCATTGAGGATAAATTGAGACACCCAGTATACTTTTCGACTTTCATCCCAAACAGCAAGACGACTAACACCTACAATCTTCTTCAGCTTCTAACAGATCCAGGTCTCCTATTCTGCGATGAACCAACAACGGGACTGGACTCCTCATCAGCACAGAAGCTGATGACCGTTCTTCGAGCGAGCGCTGTTCAGGGAAAGACGGTCATCTGCACCATCCACCAGCCGTCTTCAGAGTTGATGGCGTTATTTGATAAGCTAGTACTCTTGGCTGAAGGCAGGGTAGCATTTGCTGGTAACGCTTCCGGGGCTTTAAGTTTTTTTGAAAGGTGAGAAAAATTACCTTCCTACTTATTCGTTCCATGAACGTCTAGCGTGAATAAAATCGAATGTTCGGTTTATTCATGAGATATTTGCGGACTGACCGGTTTTCGATTTAAATTAGTTTCATAAATAAATAATTAATTATCATTTTATGAATCTAGCAAGCACCAGCTTGCAAATAGGGTTTTAAAATAACGACAACATTCTTTAAAATGAAACAATAAAAATATACACGGATGTTCTACAAGAATGCAGTCGGTATCTATCATTGCTCAATAAATGATCTACTTACTTCTCTTGCTACTAGATAGACTAGATTAGTGACCCTAATTGGACTTCCTGGGTCCTCCCTTTTGTACTTAAGAAAGTATATTGTTCTGTTTTCTGGACATTTTAAAATAATGTTTATAGTCTTGTTGAGAAAACGTTTATAAGTAAAGATTGATATTAAGCACTTTCACACACGATGACGCATTGACAGTGAGTGCGTCAATCCGTCACCGTGTGTGCTTCTACATGCGGTTTCTTACAACTCATTGCTTCACAAATGACGGACTCACGTCTGCCGTTCCGTCAATGCGTCATCGTGTGTGATCCCACTTAATTACCGTCAAAGCAAGTGAATGAATATGATGAGTTAGCCAATTGTCTTCTCAATGGTTTATTTTGAAAACAGGTGCCAAGACTAAGCAATCAATCAATTGACTTCTACTCATTTAAGTATTATTTAACACTTCGTACAGTCAATTAATTCATGGCCCGTATTTCATATTCGTATGATCTGTTTATTATGTTTGAGAGTTACCTAATTATGTTGTCCAATAAATTTTGTCTAACAACTGACTTATTATGACATAAACATTCACAGTCTCGGCTATCAGTGCCCCCTCACCTACAATCCCACGGACTACTTCATCAAGGTCCTGGTCCTCACTCCAGGGTCAGAGTCAGCATCGAGACAGGCCATCCGGAGCATATGCGACAGGTTTGCCGTCAGCGATGCTGCCAAGGAACTCGATATGGAGATCCAGCTAGAATTCCATCTCATGGACAACGACCATCCAGAAAGGGTGAGAAAACATGTTTGATTAATTATATAGTGGTTCTTCTACGATGTATTCTTGTATAATATGTCGTTTCCTTCTTCTGTTGGCACCCTATACACTAAGATACTTCTTATTATGCGGACACTTTTTTAAGGGGATGATCAGACCGTCAAAATTAACAACTTTCTCTATGGGACTAACATTGAAATCACGAAATAAAAATAACGCAAATTTTCGTGATTTTGATGTTGGTCTCAAATAGGAAGTTGAATGAACTGCCTCCGTGGTCTAATGGTTAAAGGCATTGGGCTCTTGACACGGAAGTCGTGGGTTCAATTCCCACGGGGGGCACCTAGTGAAATGTCGTTTTTCCCCAGTTAGTTAGGACATTGCAGGCAGAGTCACCTGATTCTGAAAAGAAAGATGATTCCGTGCTTCGGATGGCACGTTTAGCTGTTGGGCCCGGCTACTATCTCTGGTGGTAGTACTCTTTACATAAAAACCACGTCAGAGGCCGTAAGGCGGTTTGAATAAACTCTGACACCAGGGCTTGCAGCCCACTCGATAAGAAGAAGAATAGGAAGTTGTTAAGAAAGATAATATTAAGATAATATTAATATTAAGAAAGATGACGTCTAAGTCTAGATAGTAATTTGATACAACATTTAGGCACTTATTAAAATGCCCAGTGATGTTGTAAAAAAGGAAACGAAGCGCTGCGTCTACATCGACGAGGTCCAGGATAGGGTGAAGTGGAAGGAAAGCAGATCCCGCTACACAGCAGGGTAGCAGCTATAGGAAGATGATGATGGTGATTCAAATTGCCAGTAAAAACTATTGTATAGACAACACCCAACTAAAATGGGATGACTTTTTTTGTTTCTTGCTGTGAGGTTCTTTTCTCACCTAATAACACCTGAAATCTTGCGTCTTTCTTGGTCGAAATAAAGCATATAAGGACTTGAACACGGTTTTTCATTGTCTGTTTTCGTTATTTCCAGGAACCAAGAGGAGTAGATCAAGACTTCCAATCACCATTCTTCTTCACAAAAATAATGTGGCTAGTCTACCGACACATGCTGATAGTAATCAGAGATCCAAGGATACAATTTATACGAATCGTTCAAAAATTGGTGAGTACCTATAGAGTAATAAAAACCAGTTGTTTTTGGAATTTTGAATTGAAATTGGATTACTACTCAATATTTATGTCTCTTTATCGATAAAGATCTATTCACCTTTTTTTGAAATGACTCTTTTTTAGTAACATAACATGTTAAAATACCTTACCTTTACTTACCGTACCTTTTCTTGATCGGGCACAGGCCCACCATACAATGTATATCTTGTAAAAAAAGATCGGCGACAAGTTCAAGTCCAGTGGTGAAGTCCAGGTGATGATCCCACAACCATGTCAACCCGCAACAAATTTAATCAAACAAGATAAGAGTAGGAAAGACAAATACCCAATTCCCTTCGAAATTAACTGGCTTTTCTACTTGTTTCTAGGCCATAGCTCTGACAGCAGGCCTCTGTTTCCTGGGCACGGCCAGACTCACCCAGGCCGGGATTCAGGACGTGCAGGGGGCCCTGTTCATCATCATAGCGGAGAATACCTTCAGTCCGATGTACTCCGTCCTCCACATGTTCCCGGAGGAATTCCCACTTTTTCACAGGGAGTTCAAAGCGGGATTATATTCGACGCCTATTTATTATATTGCGAGGATGATTGCTTTGGTGAGTGACGTCATCTACAAGTTATATAGTACATTACTGCAGTGGCTAGTAAAAGAGGCATTGATGGACGAACGTGTAAATGTGGGCCGAGGCGAAGCCGAGCCGAGCTTTGTTCAGTTTGTAGTCATTGACGTACATAAAGGGTTACTGCCGATCTAAGCGGCCGATGCGACTGACGCGTGGTTCTGTCATACGTTTTCATAGTAAGCTCGCGGCCGACTTCCGATAGTTACTATGAAAACATGATGGAACCACGCGTCAGTCGCATCGGCCGCTGGGATCGGAAGTGAACCTTTACGGTAACAGTTTTCATTATCAAAGCTTCACCGCGCTAACCTACGAGTATTGCAAGAATGACGCTATTGAGCGCCACATACATTTGCATAAGTTGATAGAATTTGTAGATAATATGAAATAACAAACAATTTTCATTTAGAGCAAGTTCCGGTTATAAAAACAACGAGTCTACATTGAATTAAACTGTGTCCTGCCCTTTAAAATGTGCCCTACACCTTTGTTTATTGGTAGTTCACAGTTTCATAATTCGGTCTTTGTTATTTAAAGAGATAACGGAGATATGACGAGAATTCTTTTAACATGTTTTCAACAGTAAGTTTGGTTGTTTTCGTGACCCATTTACACTTTTTCGTTATTTACTGATCTCGTATTGTTATCGGTAAAGGTAGTTAAAAAATTTATATACAGGGTGTTACATAAGTAAGAATAAATTTTAAAACTCTTAAGGGGGTTGTTGTTGGGATTTGTACTCTACAAATCGACTCGAGCTAAAATATGTATGGGATATCAGATTTTTTTTTCGCGATTTCGATGTTGGTCCCATAGAGAAAGTTGTTCAGTTTGACGGTCTAAACAACCCCCTTAAGAGTTTTAAAATTTATTCTTATGTAACACCCTGTATATAAATTTTTTAACTATACTATATGTATAGAACATAATTTTTTTTTTCGCGATTTAGATATTGGTCCTATAGTGAAAGTTGTTCAGTTTGATGGTCTAAACCACCCCCTTAAATGTTAATTTCGACTACGATGTTCGAATACCTCCTAACTGACACCCACTACCTTTGTTAGTTAGGAGGTATTCGAACATCGTCGTCGATTTGTATTTTTGTAACACCTTGTATACGGGGTGCTAGTAGTTGCGTTACTTTATGGGGTGATTGTACCTATGATCCTGAACAACTTTCCCAAAGAAACCTATAGGAAATTATCAAAAAATTCGATCAGTTGCATTTAGTATGGGAAGTCCAAAAAATTTTACGAATTTCCTATAGGTTTCTAAGTCGTTCAGTATCATGGGTCCAATCACCCCTTAAAGTAATGCAACTGTTTACCCTAACACCCTGTATAAATATGACTGCTATGAACACGGAAAGAAAAAATATCGGGAAACATTAATAGGAAAAAAAAGTATGTTATGGCTAGCCTGTTGCATCCAACTGCAGGGCAATAAGGCCTCCTTTTAACGAATAAGGGTGAGAGGGTGAGGGCCATACTCTACCTCGCAGGCCCAGTGTGGGTTGGTGGATGCGAGTTAGTAGTCAACTTGCGTTAAATAATTCTATCTTAAAGTTGCTGTGCTCAAAATGTTTCATAAATGTGGTTTACGGGAAAATGAGCTCGCTCTATTACGAACAGGAAAGTAAGAATGGTCTCAGATCTCATGTAATTTTTGACCGAGGCGAAGCCGATAAGGTCAACAAACATGGTGATCTGAGGCTTTCTTATTTACTGTCCGAGGTTAGTATACTATTTTTCTCCTCGACAGAGGTGGAAAGCGGCAACTTCGTTTAGCGCAGCGGGACGATAATTGACGCTTTCCAGCCGGAGGGGAGAAAATACAGTATCTATATCAGATCAGACCATCAAGCTGAACAACTTTCTCTATGGGACGAACATCGAAATCGCGAAAAAAAATGGCTGTTCCATACATTGAGGTCGAATAAGTTTGCAGTTTTGTATGGAACAGCTAATTTTATTTTTTGCGATTTCGACATTGGTCTATGGAGAAAGTTGTTCAGTTTTATGGTCTGATCATCCCCTTAAAAAGCAATCAATAACTTGATGAAACGTCTACGTCCAACAGTTCCCGGGCTTGGTGGTGGAGCCGACCCTGTTCACGCTGGTGGTGTACGGTATAGCTGGCCTGCGGGCTACACTGTACGCCGTCGGCTTCACCGTCTTCATTGCTATACTGGTGCTCAACGTGTCTATTGCTTGTGGTGAGTATTCCTGTTGTAGAACGTCACAGGGTTTGTACTTAACCTTTGAACCACCGTAGATCTACATCATCATCACCATGTCAGCCGATAGACGTCCACTGCTGGACAGAGGCCTCTCCCATGGATCGCCGCAATGACCAGTTCTGTGCTGCCCTCATCCAACGGGTTTCCGCCACCTTCACCAGGTCGTCGGTCCACCTTGGCCCGACTGCGGGCCTTCCCACGTTGCGCTTTCTGTTACGCAGTCGCCACTCGAAAACTCTTAGGCCACATCCGCCATCGGTTCTGCGAGCAATGTGCCCCGCCAATTGACACTTTAGTTTAGAAATTCTTTGCACTATGTCGGCTAATCTGTTTCACAGAAGAACCAGGGTAGCCGATTTAAATGTATGCCATAAACAATGACTCTGACTGATTGTATCAGGAAAACTGGTAGTCCATGGGTTAAATATGCTAGAGAGAGCACCATAAGTGTATGTTACTGGGTGGGTAGTAGTGGTGGTAGTTTCAATTTGTTTTTATAAATGCTCCCGTATATCAATTGTATTGTACCTTGTAATTTTAATTTCTTTCTCGCAGGTTGTTTCTTCTCCTGCGCTTTTGGTTCAATGCCAGTCGCGATCGCCTACCTCGTTCCCTTCGACTACTCCCTCATGATGACATCTGGGCTCTTCGTCAAGTTAAGGTATATTTAACTATCATAGAATTATTCCCATCAACCAAGTCAACACCTACGATGCCGACGGTGTTAGCTGTAATGCAATGTAATAAATACCTACAATTGTTATTACCGTGCTTGACAAGGTTACTGCCAGATTTTGTTCCACATAAATGGAACTTCGAAGAACCAAGAATTACTTACTCTCAATAGATTATGCAGTGCTATATCTGGAATGATGTTAATAGTTGTTACTTCTTTTCAGTTCAATACCAAAATACGTGTCGTGGATTAGACATCTATCATGGTTGATGTACTCCAACGAAGCCATGAGCATAGTGCAGTGGGATGGTGTTCAAAACATAAGTAAGTTAAAGACCTAGATGACCGCGGAGAACTTCGTACCGCCTTAGAATCTTCTCGATACACACTTGGCCGTTTTTTTAACCTATGTTCATCACAGATAATGTAGCATTCTAATGGTGCAAGAATTATTCAGATCGGTTCAGTAGTGTCGGTTCAGTAGTATACAATATATGAAACGCGGTGAAGGCCTCCGAAGGCCAATACTATGCATAAATTGTTAACCTTTTATGCACATCTTATTCATTAATTGAACCATAATAATAGATTAAACTGTGACAAGATTGAAACTATTTATTCTGCGTAGTGGTACGGTGGTACTGTGATTTAGGTATCTTTCTTATACTTACTGTGATTTAGGTCCATCGAGCCGGGTGTCTATTTTTTTATCTGATAGGATCATTATTATTACCATAATTAACTTTCCTGTGCCACATAAACTATTAGGTCCAACAATTTTTTCTTTACAGTTTAATTTTAGTTAAAACTACTGAGTAATAAAAAGTCCAGGTAAAACGCCATGGCGCCATCACCGGGGCATTCCCAACAAAAAGGGTCTGTAGGTAACAATAGACAATAGACCGTTGGGTATTAAAACTAAATTATCTTGTTCCTATTCAGAAATGTGTTAAAACGGCCACTGGAGATGATAACTATTAATTTAGCTTGTATTTTATTTAAATAACACCTTGGACTTGGAACAAACGTCTTTGTTTGCCATTCTTTGAGATACGATTCAAAGAAGGACCCTTCCATTGAAGAGATTAGTTATCGTTTATCCATAACATCATGGATACATTAGGAATAGTACATCATGATAGAAGAAGAAGAAGAGACGAGATTTTTAACACAATCCTACGATAGGTAGGGTAGGTATAATATTAATATTATGCTTACGAAATGTGAAAGTTTGTGATGGTGTCTTGTTTTTAACTCAATTACGCATAAATAGCTGAAAGGATTTAGATGATCCAGTTTCAACATTTTTGGTCCTTATCTATGAAATAAAATAATGTTAAATTCTGTAAAAAAGTATCAGTCTGAGTATTTATTATTATGATTAGAGAATCGTCTAAGTTCTTAGAAAAAGTATATTATGTCTAGAATGAGGTATATAGTACTCTGTGGTTATACCGTATTAAACAAAAGGGGGCAAGTTTCATAGGTTGGTGTGCGTGAGGCGCCATTCAAATTATGTATGTGTGCATGTATACAGGGTGTAAGGGACAGTCCTCCGCAAACTGAAACGGTGAACTCAGACCATCAAACTGAACAACTTTCACTATGGAGCCTACCTCAGGAAACGCGAAAAAAAATCTGCATCTCCCATACAAAACTGCAGTACCTACCTACCTACCCTACTCAAATGTATGGGACAGCTGATTTTTTTCGCGTTTACTGAGGTAGGCTCCATAAGGAAAGTTGTCCAGTTTGATGGTCTGAGTTCACCGTTCCAGTTTGCGGAGGACTGTCCCTTACACTCTGTATGTATAGGGTTTTGGGGCCAGTACTGGTTCCAATTTTTTTCGACGCTTTTGTATCTTCTACTGTCAATCTCGACATATAACTTTATCAAAGTCTAAGTTATGATGGCACCAAAGCTGTAGGACCATTTCACGTTTGGTTTGGACTAAAAGATGTTCAAAATGTTTATATGTCAGGACCAGCGTAGATCAACAAAAATCGTTGGCCAGGACATTTCATTTACTTTGCCTTTGATTAACGAAAGAGAAACAATCCTTTTAATCGTATTATGTTTCCGCAGCTTGCTCGCCAGCAAACTCCGGCGCACCCTGCCTAAGTACCGGAGACGACGTCCTCGTCCAGTACGACTTCGTTGCCAGCCATCTCTGGTGCAACATCATGGCACTCTTCATCCTCTACATCGCTTTCCACCTCCTAGCGTTATTGGCTCTCAGATATAGAACTAGAAGAAAATAGTTTATTTACATAATTTAACTATTAAGCCTATAGCAGCTACACTTTGGAGTTAGTGTTCTTGATATAGGCCTCTTATGAGAATAGTTCTTGCAACACACTCCATACAAACGAAGTATGATATATTCTCAGTCCTAAGTCATAACATAACCAATCAAAGTCAATGCAATTTTTAAACACGATCTAGAATTCTTATCTGTGGTTTCTCAGATTTTCGTTAAAAATATAGTTTCAAAGTTACAGTGTGTTCGAAACGCGTCGATTTCGAATGTTTCATGTTCCAAAATGTTTTGAATATGATTGAAAGATGGTATTTCCTTGTGAAGATAATTTATTTTGCCGAGAGCAAAGTTGACAACAAAGTTTCTTGTTAGTTTTTTTTTTTTTTTATCCTTGTGAAGATAATTTATTTTGCCGATTCAATTATGTTTTCTGATATTGCAATGTACTTAAAAATGAGACTTTCAATTTGGTCGCGTTCGGCAACTTGATCAATGACATCTGATGAACACCGTTCAATTTTCGTTTGAACGTTATCCACAGCATCGATCAGCTCTCGAAACCTACCTAATTTTAACTGAAGTTCACGAAGTTGTATATCATCAATTTTAGACGGTTCGACAAGGTTTAAGACGTCAACATATTTTTGAAACACAGTCACTCTTGATTTAATTGTACCACGTTGTTGAATTAAAGATTTTAAGTCACTTTGTTCCGTCATCGTTAATGGTAAGAACGACACAAAAGTAAGTTGAACAGATACAGGTAACTACTGAGTAAAGAAATAAATCTCAAACCATAGTAGGCCGTTACCACGGCTGGGAATGAGCGAGAAGTCAGCAGTCCCCACGCAGCGCAGTATAGTCCCAGCGAGCCGTGACGAGCAGTCGATGACCCGTGCACAGCTGATTGAAGCGTTGGGATCTTGAAGGCGGCAGCGTTACTCGCAGACGCACTGAAAACGGTCGGCAAAACAATTTTGAAGCAGATGCCTTGGGTTAGGTGCGTGCGGCAAAGAAAGAAGTGCTTTGAATGCAAAAACGAAGCTTTTTGAAAATAAAGTAAAGTTTGAGGTTGTACAATTGTTAGTTTGGTCAGTGGGTCATTTTCGTCTTTTGAATAGACGATGCTAGTTGGACTCTAAATTTAGCTTTAATGACACTGATGAAGTGAGTGTAGGTTGCTAGCTTGAAGCAGCAGATAGGCAACCTAGGGCTTGGACAAGCCTTAGCACTTCTAGATGATGAGGCTCTCGGCTTAGCGTTAAGATGATAGATGTATGTTGAAGCGGCCGTGCTTCCAGGCTTGAAAAATGTTAGTTTGTACGCAGAAGAAAGCGCGTGCGCTTTGTTTAGTTGCACATAGAATTAGGTACCCACCTAATCAGACAATTTTCACAAAATGAGGCAATCTTAAACCCATCCACGCATTCCAAAAAACACTCGTAAAAATAGACTAAAATTGGGCGTACTTCCCATGCAATCCATATAAGGCCGGCGCAGGGTGGCGCAGGCGTGATTACTTGTTCAGTTGCGCAGGCGTCTTCTAGAATGTGGATGAGGATTTCGATTTTCGTTGCTTGTCCGATCCGACCTCGTGTCGTAAATTGGTAGACAGGTACGTGCAGGTTTCCGAAAACGAAGTTGTCTGCTTTCTTCCTTTTAAGTATCTCGTCGTGGGCCTCCAAATGGCTGAATCATCGAATGAATCGACTTGAATCGAATCGAATCGAATGTTCGAATCGCGGACCCGCGTAGTGCTCTATGGTCGGCTGAGACCGCCCGCCATCTTTACTCTTTGTTTTTACTCTAACAAGAAACTTTGTTGTCAACTTTGCTCTCGGCAAAATAAATTATCTTCACAAGGAAATACCATCTTTCAATCATATTCAAAACATTTTGGAGGCCCCGACGAGATACTTAAAAGGAAGAAAGCAGACAACTTCGTTTTCGGAAAATTGCACGTACCTGTCTACCAATTTACTACACGAGGTCGGATCGGACAAACGACGAAAATCGAAATCCTCATCCACAATCTAGAAGACGCCTGCGCATCTGAACAAGTAATCACGCCTGCGCCACCCTGCGCTGGCCTTATATGGATTGCATGGGAAGTACGCCCAATTTTAGTCTATTTTTACGAGTGTTTTTTGGAATGCGTGGATGGGTTTAAGATTGCCTCATTTTGTGAAAATTGTCTATTTAGGTGGGTACCTAATTCTATGTGCAACTAAACAAAGCGCACGCGCTTTTTTCTGCGTACAAACTAACATTTTTCAAGCCTGGAAGCACGGCCGCTTCAACATACATCTATCATCTTAACGCTAAGCCGAGAGCCTCATCATCTAGAAGTGCTAAGGCTTGTCCAAGCCCTAGGTTGCCTATCTGCTGCTTCAAGCTAGCAACCTACACTCACTTCATCAGTGTCATTAAAGCTAAATTTAGAGTCCAACTAGCATCGTCTATTCAAACTAACAATTGTACAACATCAAACTTAACTTTATTTTCAAAACGCTTCGTTTTTGCATTCAAAGCACTTCTTTCTTTGCCGCACGCACCTAACCCAAGGCATCTGCTTCAAAATTGTTTTGCCGACCGTTTTCAGTGCGTCTGCGAGTAACGCTGCCGCCTTCAAGATCCCAACGCTTCAATCAGCTGTGCACGGGTCATCGACTGCTCGTCACGGCTCGCTGGGACTATACTGCGCTGCGCGGGGACTGCTGACTTCTCGCTCATTCCCAGCCGTGGTAACGGCCTACTATGGTTTGAGATTTATTTCTTTACTCGGTAGTTACCTGTATCTGTTCAACTTACTTTTGTGTCGTTCTTACCATTAACGATGACGGAACAAAGTGACTTAAAATCTTTAATTCAACAACGTGGTACAATTAAATCAAGAGTGACTGTGTTTCAAAAATATGTTGACGTCTTAAACCTAGTTGAACTGTCTAAAATTGATGATATACAACTTCGTGAACTTCAGTTAAAATTAGGTAGGTTTCGAGAGCTGATCGATGCTGTGGATAACGTTCAAACGAAAATTGAACGGTGTTCATCGGATGTCATTGATCAAGTTGCCGAACGTGACCAAATTGAAAGTCTCATTTTTAAGTACATTGCAATATCAGAAAACATAATTGAATCGGTCAACAAATTAAAGTCTAAATCGGACCGCGATGATGATCATAGGTCCCGTTCTGGTTCGAGTGGTGCGTCAAATATAAACACATGCAATATCAAATTGCCTACTATTAAATTGCCTACTTTTGATGGTAACTACTTAAGGTGGTTAGAGTTCAGAGACACGTTTGAGTCATTAATACATAACAATGAAACTATTCCGCTTATAAATAAATTTCATTATCTGCGGTCCTCTCTGGAGGGAGGAGCTTCCGTAGTCATCAAGTCTCTGAATTTTACCGCTTCTAATTATCATTTAGCATGGTCATTAATTTGCGAACGTTACAACAACAAACGAATTTTAGTAAACAATCATGTCAAGTCTTTGTTTACTTTTGATCCTATAGTAAAGGAGTCTCATAAATCGTTACATTATATGATTGATTATTATACTAAAAACATAAGTGCGTTAGATGACTTGAAGGAGCCCGTACAACATTGGGACACTTTAATCATTTATCTTATGACCGCCAAACTAGATGGCGCCACATGTCGGAATTGGGAAGAACATCGTAACACGTTACAAGTTTCTCCGACACTTAGTGATTTTCTTCGTTTCTTGCGTGATCGTGCAGATGTTTTAGAAACTTTACAGCATGGCCGATCTGATCATGTACGAACTGAACGACCACAACAAAGGGATTTTAAATCCACAAAAACGTTTTTTTCAACTTATGAACAGTCGAATAACTTTAATAGAAATTGTGTTGTATGCAACAAAGACAATCATCATGTTCATGAATGCAACAAATTCAAAGACACGTCAATTAATGTGAGATCGGGTTTAGTTTCAAAGCATAATCTTTGTGTGAATTGTCTTCGTCCCGGCCATCATCAAGCTCGTTGTCGCCTAGGACCATGTAGGATCTGCAAAAAAAGGCACAACACATTATTACATAATCAACAAGATAATGATAATACTTACAACAACAACGATAATACTAACAACAATAATGAAAACAACAACAACAACAATAATGCAAACAACAACAACAATAATAATGTAAACAACAACAATTCGAACAACAATTCGAACAACAATCCAAACAATAATAATCAGAGAGGACGGTCACCTCAGAAACCACCTGAAACACCTCCATCGCCTAAAGTGTCATTGTCCGCCGTAATGACGGGACAAGTATTGCTATGTACAGCTGAAGTTGAATTGGTAGATCTTAAAAGTAACAAAACTTACCTTGCCAAAGCGCTATTGGACAGTGGTAGCCAGTCTTCATTTTTAACTGAGAAAATGCAAAAGCTTATGAATATTTCTTGTTGTCAATCAAACTCAGTTTCTATTTTAGGAATTAATAATTCTTTGACTAATGCTGTTCAGTCTTGTAAGCTGCGGGTAAAGTCTCGTGTCAATTCATTCTATGTCGACGTCTCGTCGTATCCTAAGAATAAAGGCGCAACTGCAAACTGACAACTTTTCAGGAGGAAGTTTTTTGTATTTTATTTCAATACTAACAGATATTTTTGAGATGTTAGCTTTTAAAACAATGTTAAACTACTCTGGGATTCTAACGAAACTGTAACTAAGACTATTATTTCATGATTTCTGGTAAATTTGTCCCTTATGTCCTTATTCGCTGGAGTAAAATGTGTTCTCTTAGACATAAGTAACGTTATGCCTTTCTTCTCCGGAATATGCCAGGTCGTAAGAGCATTAGGGGCTATTTATCGTTTTCATCTGAAAAATATGTTAATGAATCTTAATTTTTTGCGTATCTACAACCACATGGCAATTAGTCAAGAAATGAAAAATAGTGAAGAAAAAAATAAAAAGCACTTTAATATCAATTAAATCACAGACATATTATTATAAATTAGTACCTACAATACCTTAAACTAAAACAACTAGAATCCATAATCATATTCAGAATTACCCTTAACCGATATAATTTTAAATAGAAATCATTGTTCATCTATTATCGGTAGAACTAAAAATTTCTTAACCGATACATTTTTATATAGACAGCACGATTCGCCGAAAGATCTTTAGAAATTGTACATACTTGACCGATACTATTATGTATAGATAATTTAGTTCGCCGAAAGTTTGGTTAATCAAATTAGCCTTTCAGCGAAAGGTGGTATCGCAGATAGGGGTGCGTGCACAACTCATATGACAAAGAAGCTAAAATAAATTGCCGCTAGGTTACAGTTGCGAAATTAGGCTGTACTATCTTGGTAAACATAAAAATACTAACTACCTACCTCATGAGTCATGACACAACATTCATTTTATACTTTGAAAATATCTGCTATACCTACATATAATAATAGTAAAAATAAAAATTATGAAAGACGCTGATTTATAGTTGCAGGAGTTTTAAGTCGTTAATGAAGGCAAGCAGCTTGCTTCTAAAAACCTTTATTTTTGTAATTTTATAATGATATCTTAATAAGATAATACCTAAATACTTCGAGAGTCAATACAATTTGGTTGATTTTCTAATAAAAAGATTGGTTTTCTCATAAAAGAAAATAACATGTCATTTTTGACAGACTACAAAAATCAACAAAAACATAAAAAAGAACAATCATTTTGGTTTCCCAATTACAAAATAAGAATTGTATGAAACCCACTCAATCAACAAAAATACAACAATCAACAAATATATTATGAGGTAGGTACATAAATTGTTAGCGAGTTTTTTTAAAAAAAAAAACAACAAAATCCCTTTGCTGGGTTACAAAATAAACAACCAAAGTGATTGTTCTTTTTTATGTTTTTTGTAGATTTTTGTAGTCTGTCAAAAATGTTATGTGTATGAAATCAAACAGAACGTTTGTTTATGTTCCTATTCTGTTAATTTTTTTTGTTTATTTTGTAACCCAGCAAAGGCAACAAAATTGTATTGACTCTCGAAATGTTTAGGTATTATCTTGTTAAGATAACATTACAACATTACAAAAATAAAAGTTTTTTAGAAGCAAGCTGCTTGCCTTCATTAACGACTTAAAACTCCTGCAACTATAAATCAGCGTCTTTCATCATTTTTATTTTTACTATTATTATACAGGGTGTAAGTGACAGCCTAGCAAATACTGGAACGGTGAACTGAGATCATCAAACTGAACGACTTCCACTATGGGCTTTCCTCAGGAGACGCGAAAAAAAATCAGCTGTCCCATACATTTGAGTCAGTTTTGTATGGGACAGCAGATTTTTTTTGCGTTTCCTGAGGTAGGCTCCATAGTGAAAGTTGTTCAGTTTGATGGTCTGAGTTCACCGTTTCAGTATTTGCTAGGCTGTCACTTACACCCTGTATGTATAGCAGATATTTTCAAATTATAAAATGAATGTTGTGTCATGACTCATGAGGTAGGTAGTTAGTATTTTTATGTTTACCAAGATAGTACAGCCTAATTTCGCAACTGTAGTCTAGCGGCAATTTACTTTAGCTTCTTTGTCATATGAATTGTGCACGCACCCCTATCTGCGATACCACCTTTCGCTGAAAGGCTAATTTGATTAACCAAACTTTCGGCGAACTAAATTATCTATACATAATAGTATCGGTCAAGTATGTACAATTTCTAAAGATCTTTCGGCGAACCGTGCTGTCTATATAAAAATGTATCGGTTAAGAAATTTTTAGTTCTACCGATAATAGATGATCAATGATTTCTATTTAAAATTATATCGGTCAAGGGTAATTCTGAATATGATTATGGACCGAACCGATTATACCTTTGGTACCGGGGACTTTTTTCGCATGCGAGTATCTAAAACCAAAAAAAATGCATTCGAATTTGTTAGTAAAGCCAAAAGAAAAATATGCAGCACACACAATTCCTAATGGTAAAAAGCCCCAACCACCACAAAGGCTTCTCAAAAAAATCATTAAAAAAGCTATAAAATATGTGTTATATTGTATTTTACATTATTTTCAATTGTAAAATGTTAGTTAAACTAGTAATTTCATACATACAAACTGCATAATGTGCAAAAAACATACAAAATAAAATTAGTACGTAGAATAAGGCCACAAAAGCGATTAGGGCTGAAAACTGTTCATACTAATTATTTTACCACTTTATTAGACAATTCCGTGGAATAAAACCACTGATGCAATAGCGCCTTTTTTCTACGGAGTTCCTAAAATTACATTGAAAACGATGAATACAATTCTTAACATCAAGCGAGCTCAAAATAAATCACTATACAACCTAATACCCTTAAAATGTTTCGGTTATTATTTAGGTATCGCGAAGTAATTATTGTTACAAAACAACAGCGACGACAACGCAAACGCGCGGGAAACCAGCCAGGGAGTGAGTGCGCGGAGAAATGGTGGAGTGGCACGTGCGTCCGCCCCGCCCCCCGCACGTCGTCATGCTCCCGGGAAGAAAAAAGTCACTAGCACTGTTGTGGCCATTTTCGTCGGATAATTCCAGAGATAGCAATAGTGGCTTTTTTTAAACCTTGATTTTCTTGTTGATAAATTTGATTTTTAGGTGATTTATTGAATGAAGTTGATATAAAAAGGGTAGCTGATTTTAAATAAGCAATAAAAATAAAAAGGCACAACGGCAAGAGTGCCTTTATTCGTAGGATACGACGGTCTCATGTCATGTTATTCCTCAAATCACAAGTCGATTGCCTAGCGTACAGGTGGATGTTTCTAAGTTCAACATGCCACCAAAGATTCAACTTGCAGACCCGACCTTCTTTCGTCCTTCTGAAATTGATTTACTGTTGGGCGCTGATGTGTTTTGGGATATTGTCAAATGCGACCAAATCAAATTGGGGCGAAACAAACCCACACTACAACACTCGAAATTCGGATGGCTAGTAGCTGGTCCAACTGGAGAAGCCCCTACCCCTACTTCTAACGTCTATTGTAACTTTACTCAGGATATTAGGGACTCTCTCGAAAGATTTTGGAAAGTTGAAGAGTTGCCTTCATCTTCTAAATTGTTATCAAAGGAAGAAGAGTTCTGCGAAACTCATTTTACTGAAAATACAAAGCGACTAGAAAATGGTAAATTTTGTCTTAAAATGCCGTTGCGGGAAGAACCAGAGGTTGCTCTTGGGGACTCGCACAACCTGGTTAAAATGCGTTTTTTCAATTTAGAGAAAAGATTGTCAAAATCCGGTCGTAAGGAAGAATACGCGGAATTTATTCATGAATACGAAAGGCTTGGTCACCTATCAGAAGTAGAACGTCCTAAATTCGGTTATTATCTCCCTCACCACGCCGTCATTCGAGAAAGCAGTGAGACCACACGCTTACGAGTAGTTTTTAATGCCTCTTTTCGAACGTCATCAGGTAAATCTTTAAATGACATCATGTTTGTTGGTCCAGTGGTGCAGGACGACTTAATGTCTATCTTATTGAGATTTAGGCAAAACAAATACGTAGTAACCGGTGATATTGAGAAAATGTACCGTTGCCTAAACTTAGACGAATCGCAACGCAATTTACAACTTATATTTTGGAGGGACAATGAAGCTCAGCCAGTAAGAATACTGCAGCTCAATACAATAACCTATGGAACAGCTTCAGCTCCCTACTTAGCTACAAGATGTTTGGTGCAGCTTGCTGATGAGTGCACTGACGAAACCATCGCAAATGTTATTAGGCATTCCTTTTATGTAGACGATTTGAATACTGGGTCTGATTCGAAATCAGAATTACAACATATCATAAAGGGTGTTACTCAAAAATTGTCAGAAGCTTGCTTACCGTTACGAAAATTCAGAACTAATGTGCCTGAAATATTTGAGAATATTCCTACTATAAATCAGACTCAAGACTTCAGTAAAGAATCTACCGTTTTAGGCTTGAAATGGTCTCCTGAAACGGACAATTTACAATTTTCGGCAGGGGTAGAAACCGTTCCAAAAGTAACTAAACGAAACATATTGTCAACTGCTTGTAAAATTTTCGATCCTCTTGGTTTACTTTCTGCTTGTACAATAAGTCCAAAGATATTACTACAAAAATTGTGGCTACTTAAATTAGATTGGGACGAGGCTGTACCCGAAGACGTTAAGACTTCTTGGGAAGTATTTGTCAATAATTTAAACCAATTTTTAACCCTTGAAGTACCGAGACACGTTCTGTGTGATATTCCAACTAATATAGAAATCCACTGTTTTACAGATGCCTCACAGGCCGCTTATGGTGCCTGCTTATATTTAAAGTCTAACGATTGTTCCAAGAAAACTATCAAAGTCAGTCTGTTGTGTGCTAAAGCCAGGGTAGCTCCCATAAAACCAGAGATGACAATTCCACGTCTAGAATTGCTAGGAGCTCTCTTAGGCGCTAAGCTATATGATAAAGTCATAAAATCTCTCAAAGTCAATGTATCGCGATCCGTTTTTTGGTGTGACTCTACTATAGTTTTGGGTTGGCTTAAAACGCAACCTAAAACCTTAAAAACTTATGTTTGTAATCGTATTGATCAAATTCGTGATCTTACTGATGAAAATGCGTGGCGTCATGTACCTACCAATTTAAATCCAGCTGACATGGCCTCCCGAGGAGTGTCCCCACAACAACTAAAGGATAACTCTATCTGGTGGAATGGCCCTTCCTTCTTGTCAAAGCCTGAAAATGAATGGCCCGCAAATGGTTTCGAAAACGTATCACTACCTGAAACAAAGGTTACACTTACACTTAATATTCAATGTGAACAAAATATAGTACCATTCTATAAATATTCAAAGTTAAATAAACTACAAAGAATTTTTGCTTATGTTTTGAGGTTCATCAATAATTGTAAAAATAAAACTATAAAATCAAACAGTGAACTTACCAATGAAGAGTTACAAAAATCATTATTTACACTAGCTAAACAATCACAAATAGATTCCTTTGCTAAAGACTTAAATTCTTTGCGTAACAACAAACCACTTAACAATAAGTCAAACATACTGTCACTGAACCCATTTCTGGATCCCGAGGGTATTCTACGTGTTGGTGGGCGTATACAAAATGCTTCACATTGCCCTTATGATAAGAAATTTCCAATTTTAATTGATGGAAAGCATCCTTTCAGTAAATTGCTGTTTGAAAAGGAACATCAACATTTATTTCATTGTGGTCCGCAACAGTTGTGTGCGTGATCAGTTCTGGCCTACTGGTGGTAGGAATTTAGCTACAAAAACAGTTAATAAATGTATCATATGTACCAGATTTAAAGGTAAAACTTTACAACCGTTAATGGGAAACTTACCCGAACCACGTGTTACGCCTGCTTTGCCCTTCGAAACGTGTGGCACCGATTTTGCGGGACCGTTTTTAATTTCTAGCCGCAAAGGTCGCGGAGCTAGTTCTATTAAATGCTACTTATGCATCTTTGTATGTTTTTCGACAAAAGCCTTACATCTAGAAGTCGTTAGTGACCTATCAACGAATGCGTTTATTTTGTGTCTTCGCAGATTTATATCGCGACGTGGAAAACCACGAACGATATACTGTGATAATGGTAAAAATTTTGTAGGGGCAAACAGTGAGTTGAACAGATTACTTAAAACGTCTAAGCGAGAGGTCAGCGAGTTCGCGTGCAGCGAGGGTATAGTTTTTAAGTTCAGCCCGGCATATTCTCCTAACTTTGGAGGGATCTGGGAGGCAGGCGTGAAAGCCGCTAAATTTCATCTCAAACGTATTATTGGCAACACCAGTCTTACTTTCGAAGAATTAAGCACATTGTTCGTTCAAATTGAGGCAATTTTAAACTCGCGTCCACTCCATTCTTTATCGTCAAATCCTTCCGATTTAACACCATTAACTCCTGGGCACTTCCTAATTGGGCGTCCATTAACTTCACTGCCGTCACCAACCGTCGAGCGTCTTACTGTCAACCGCTACGAGCTTATCGAACGTCTGCGGCAGCATTTTTGGAATCGTTGGACCAAAGAGTTCCTGTCCGACCTCCAGCAGCGTGTCAAATGGCGAACAAATGGACCAAGCGTCAAAGAAGGAGATCTCGTCATAATAAAGGACGAGCAATTACCACCAATGAAATGGCTGCTGGGTCGAGTGCATCGACTATATCCAGGACGGGATGGAATCACGAGAGTCGTCGATGTTTTCACGAAGAAAGGAATCATAAAAAGAGCTCTTACAAAAATATGTGCTCTAGAAGGAGAAGAATCCCATGAGCCGCTTGAAAAACAAGTTTTCAAGGGGGGGGAGGATGTTCGAAACGTACCCTAACACCCCACACACGTAATTAAGCCTACGCTATGGAACGGACCCGCGTAGTGCTCTATGGTCGGCTGAGACCGCCCGCCATCTTTACTCTTTGTTTTTACTCTAACAAGAAACTTTGTTGTCAACTTTGCTCTCGGCAAAATAAATTATCTTCACAAGGAAATACCATCTTTCAATCATATTCAAAACACAGTGGATCAAAGTTTTTCATTCAAATCTTAAATTATTAATCCTAGCATTGAAACCTAGAAACTGTATATTTTAACGGACAGAGATTATTTAAAAAATGTCATTGACCAATCAAAATTGGTTAGTATGTACCAACCTAATGAAAATATAATCAAATTTCGTTTGTATGAAATGAAGCTCGCTGCAAGGACTTTCTTTTAAGACGAAAGATTATGTTTATGGCATGGTGTCTATAATATTTTAGTACCTATTTACAGCTAAATAATTGGTGGTGTAAATAATTAAACATGTCTAGCAATAAAGATAATTAAAAATGTTACTTGTTTATTTTATACATCCCACATTTTACATAAATTCACGACCATAACCTCTAGCGGGGTGTTCAGAAAACTTTGTAGGTACCTTGTTTATCTTATTTTGTTTTTATTACCTATCTACTACAAGAGAGGTATGGAGAGGGTCCGAGTTCGAATCCGCACGGACGACATGCCATGCATGCACCAATGAGTTTTTCTAACTTATGTACGTAAATGCGGCGGCTCTCAAACGGTGAAGGAAAACATCACGAGGAAACCTGCATACGTTGAAGATGAAATTCTGATGCATATGTGAAATCTACCAATCTGCATCGCGGTTTAACGCCCATCATTTACCCTTCCTGAGGGTAGCTAAGCTAAGGGTAGCTTAGCTACCTACCTGGATAGGCCTATGCCTGCAGTGGGACGTAGGTAAATGTATTATTATAGACTTATTGATACTGAGTAAAATAGGTTGTCTCCTCCTTCGGACACAGAAATTTATACAACGTGTTTGCTATACTTACACAGCTATACAGGTGTAAACATAAATAAGCGTTCAAAATTAACAACTTTCACTATGGAGCGAAAAACGAAATAGCGAAAAAAAATCCGGCTTTGTTGAATAGAAAATGTCATCTGCTGCTCAAGCCATCCAAACGTACACCTCGAGCCGTCGGTTTTTTGCGTTTTCAATGTTGGTCCCATGGGCTAGTGAAAGTGGCTTGTTCAGTTTGATGGTCTGAAGTACCTTTTTAAATAGATATATTATACAAGATCCTTCTTATTGAATAATTTCTAAATGTGTCCATAACGTCGGCTGTAACAAACGTAAAATTAGGTAGGTACCCAATGATATTCTTTTCGAAATACAGCTATCAGAATAAACACGCAATGCCATCTACATCCATTTAAGTTACTACATAGTATCTCATAATCACACTTCTCATATGACAGGATCCCTAGATGCGAAAGTTCAACAGACCGCTTCTAGATGGCGCCACAATCGTTCATGTTTTTGTACCTGGCCGGCACGCAGTGTTCGGCGCAAGCGTAGTTCAAATTCGTCCGCCATATTCGTCGTGTCTGACGGGAGTGCAGTGCACGGCTGTGACATGTTTTATCGTAAACTGCATACAACCTATGACATCGAGTCTACAATGGTGCTTGTTTTATTTAGAGAAAACAACAAATATGCGATTTGATGGAGCCTTGAACGGATTCTCGCGTCGTTCGTTCCATAATAAACGTGCAACGGACAGTGCATTCGTGTGTTTATGATAAGAGCGTTTTAAACAGAAATCCTCGATCGTGTATTGTTTTTGTTAAACCCCATGCGGTAACTGGTGCAACTTTGTGATATTATGCAATATAACATAACATAGCCGTGACCTTCGTATCGTGACCGTGCTTCAGGTGCTTTTGAGGTTAAAATGCAGCTTGGATTTTGAGCAACTGCGCCGAGCCATCAGGTTAGTAAGACATCCAGTTATTTTATCTGGACAGATAATACGAAGTGTTTATTTATCTTGTCCTACATTCGTCTTGTTTGCACTATTATTAGAGTTATTTGAGCATGAATTGATAACTGACAACCGGTCAACATCAAAATGTTTATTGCCCTATAACGATTCCAAGAAAAATATGTTAAAGACGAAGATAATAAAATCACCCAAACAATACCGGCATGTGATGTCAATAACATCTGGTCTATTGAACAACTGCGTGACTAAAGAACGGAGGAGCAAAATTTTTTAACAAAACATTTTATTCAAATTCCTCGGTACGAAGTTGTGCAGTAATTGAACTGATGACTAGCAGGGTCGGTTGGACGGTTGGCGCTTAGTGGGCCGCGCACAGACCCGGCGGGAGGCGGGAACGGAACGCTACCACACGGCACTCCGCAGGAATTACAAAGGGACCAAAGTAAAACAAGCTTATAAAAGGAAGGACGCGTCTTTGATTATCCAAACCCCTTTTTGTGTGTTTCCGACCGCCTGTTTTGGTACTGTTTACCGTTGTCTTAATTCTAAATTATACTGATGTATAAAATAACGGAAACATCGTACGCATTTTATGTTGTTTCATCGATTTCGTGTAGGTAATTTGCGGTTTCCTTGTAGGTATAATAGCTGACATACTTTGCAAATGCATTTTACGCAAATAACAAATTATGTATCTCTTAAAAAACCAAATTGCTTCATTCAAATTTTTCTTTACAAGAGAAAGTAATTCAATATTACAAAGTCATAAGATATGATTGGATGTCAAAAGTTCTCGGCAAGACATGAACATGTCGAAAAAACGAAATTTATGCTGATGAGTTTTACTTACAATCAAAACTTTTTACTTAAAGATGTCTTTTCAACAGGTCCCTGATTCAACTGTAATTCCTAAGAAGAGTATCAGAGGATTGTTTCCAAGAAATTCTTAATAGAAAGAAGCAAGTGATATTGTATATTGATACTGGCACCAGTGTATATGAAACAGCTAGCCCCGACTCGACTATCGATCCGTTAGCTTCTAATAGTAACAGTACCAACCAACTTATCGAAATTTGCAGCACTTTGGTCCCCACTTACGTTATCACGAAGATAAAACCCACTCTAGATTGGTTAAACGTTGGTTATCCACGTCACGTAGTAAAACAGGTAAATTATGTTGGAGCAACTACTTAACCACGGCGATAATGGCAAAGCTAGAAAAATAAAATGCGTATCGTCGAGCTTTCAGGACTCGCGATTCCAATCATTGATGTTATAAACTTTGCTAATAAACAGGGCTATTCAAGACTGTTTGAATAGAAGAGGTTGCATGCAACTCAATGCATGCTTCATCAAGATCTTCAAAGAACTTTAAATACATATCGAATTGTGATTACCAATCTAGATTAATAGTCACAGCATGGTGCTAGCTAATAGCTATCCAGCAAAGGTTGTTTGACTGTTTTAGATACAGCTCGCGTGTTCAGTCGAGGTGAACAGCTTGCTCCATAGTCGACTTTGAATATAGCACAACGGAAACTGCCTTCTGATGTAAGGTTCTCATACTTGCACAGTTAACTCACTGTGAAGGTATTTTAAACCACGTAGCCGTACCAGCTAATTATCAAGTTTGACCGCAGTGTCGTTAAAACTAATGCTTTAAAACATACATGGGCAACGCCCGGCCCGCGGGCCGGATGCGGCCCGCCCCGGATTTTGATCCGGCCCGCGAAGGATTTTAATATGGCGCGCGAAACTTAAAAGTTCGCGGTTCGTCAATAAGAGAATGATATTCATTCTTCTTACTATTAGATTCAGGCGACGAAACGGATACTTTTATCATAAAAGATATCCACTGCTTGTTTTGAGCACTTTTTACATACAAGATTGCAGTGTGTACACACAACGTTGATTATCTTGTTTCTCAAGATCAAACGTAGGTACATACGGCGACACATCAAGCTACGCAAAACTAAAATAAGCTGGCCGGGCGGGCCAGCTTATGTTTGTTTTGCGTTGCTTGATGTGTCGCCGTGTGTAAGTACATACTGAATCAAATACGATAGAGGGTGTAAAGGACAGCCCTCCGCAGACTGAACCGATGAACTCAGACCATCAAACTAAACAACTTTCATTATGGAGCCTACGTCAGGAAACGCAAAAAAAAAGTGCTGTTTCATACATTTGAGTTGGGAAGGTACAGCAGCTTTGTATGAAACAACTGTTCAAATTTATTCAGTTTGATGGTCTCAGTTCACAACTTCAGTCTGTGGAGGGCTGTACCTTACACCTTGTATACCGATTGATGTAACTTTGATAGTACACTTTTTGTACATGTATAAAACCGACCGTTTTTTTTTCACAACTATTATCGGCCCGCGAATTCGTTAACATCCTAAATTTTGGCCCGCGACTTCCCAAAGGTTGCCCACCCCTGCTTTAAAACATCGCACGCCCTTTTTGACCCAAGCTCACTTACCATCAAATTAGTTTCGACATGTGTCTTGTTAAAATCTTGCTTGTTTGTGCAGTTGGAATAATTGATTCTCATTGGATAGGATTAGCATAAAATATGAATCTTCGTGTATGTAACTGAAGAACCTTAATAATTTTCAAATGTATTTTCCTATCTAACAGGCAGCTGCGACAAGTACAAATATGATTTATGGAGCTGGCTGATTTCCGTTTTAACCCGTTTTACCGGGATAAGTGTTTAACTTGTCAATTTAGAAAGAGAACCTTAAATACCAAGTCTATTAATTTTAATTGACAACTAATATAACTCTACGATAGAACTCAAAGCTCCTATTCATTAAAAACCCTTTGAAACTCAGTCTTAATTGAGTAAATGTAACTAACCCATGTCATAGTGCGATTGCTGATTGATCACGAACTACACTGAATGGAAGAGGATATTCTGCAAACTTCCGGCTTAAATAACGATACTCTAACGAGGGGGTATGTACGTGTCAAAATCGACTTTAGACCGATATTGAGTCAGCAACTGATGACGCATTGATACTTTGATACAAATTGGAGCCTGGGTGGACTATGAAAAGGTTCAATTATCGGGCATTACATATTCACAGAAAATACTGTGTTAGATTTCTGTAGCTTAGCACAGGATTCGTGGTTCCTACCAAAAACAAAGAAATTATGAAAAGGCTGACGCAAAATTTTGTTTGTGTTTGCTTCAAAGGAGCTGCTTACGAGATATTGTCCAAATTCTATCGAAAAATGAATATGAAATTGTATTGTAAATGATTTATGCTGTTATATAGATGTAACATTAGACATATATAACGTTATAATAAGTAGCGGGTAACATTCCAAGAAGGTGAAAGGAGTTGCGTGATCCTTTTTTTGTTAACCACCTATGGTATTATAATGTCAATAATTTCGCTTACAGTCTCAACCAGAGTTTCTTCTTCGGAACCAATTACTGCTGCATCGGTCACATTAACAGACAAGTGAAAGTCTATAATTATGATGAGAATAATAACGATCCTCTGATGATTCGTTGAAGAATTTTAATTTTGAATCACCACATGTTTGTCCATCGATTACTTAAGCCAACGCCGTCTTCCGCAAGCTAGCCGTATTGGTTTTTCGAAGTAAGGAAAAACACGTGAGAACAAACAGTGTGTCGAAGTATTTACTACCAGATTTGGCGTGATGCGATGAAATGTGGAACTGGTTTGATGCTCGTTAAGACGCGCCGCGGAGTCTCACGTATCTGTATAAAAAGCGAGCTGGGAACAGGGACGACTTGTTTGGGACAATACTTGTGCTGACACTTGAATGCCGAAGCATTTACCATATGACATTATCATAAGCTACTCGCTGGATTGTCTGTGGAATTTGGAAATCTGTTCTTTTTTGTCGAGATGTTTGCTGAGGACAGTTGAAAATATTTTGGACCACCGACCGTGAGAAGATGGATAACGGTGTAATATTTGTGTCGAAAACTGTTGTCATTTAAACGTAAATTAAAGAACAAAAAATGCCAATAAATTAAAAAACGAAATTGACTACTTGCAGGACCTTTAAAAAATTTGGAATATAAAAAATCGACTACAACAGGTTTCTATGAGTTTGTCGGTGCACAATACTTTATGAAACTACAATTTAAGCACTAGAAACACAGTTATTTCATAATGGTAGGATTAAACGAACTTACCTGAAGTGAAGTTCTATCCTAATTATATGAAGTACTTAGTCCGAGATATAATTACGTGTAGTATCGCTCATCTTGCTCGTATCCGCGTCCTTTAAATCATAGAAAAAAAAAAAAACAAAAAATGTTTCCATCACCCGCCACCCACCTGTCAATGTCAGTAGTTTAGAGCTAACACTGGGTATGCGGGGGGTGGGAAGTAGGTATATATCTCGGACTAAGTACTTCATATAATTAGGATAGAACTTCACTTCAGGTAAGTTCGTTTAATCCTACCATTATATTCGTACTTAGTCCGAGATATAATTACGTGTAGATGTTTAGAGGAAACAACATCTTAAATTAAAACAACTGTTCTGTTGTGAACTTGAGTCACAACTAATAACAAAACCTTGTTAGTTATTAGGACTAATATCTCAACCATATCCCTATAACGATTGTTACAATTAGTCAGTAAGAATATCTTGTTAAGCATTCTAAATTCTAACTGACATTAATTATAATTATATGAGTACCTCAAACTGCATCTCCCAACTTAATCTGATCACTGTCAGACTCCATATTGTTGAGGTTATAGTAGACCGACCAACATTGGTGTCGCTTTTAAAAATACTATCCACGTTAAGACTTTTTGCGGACCTACGTTGCAGCAAATATAGTGGATGTGAAAAGAAAACACAGGTCTCCACTACACTGTCTCAGGACATGACTAAACCACCGGCTCATACATTCTGACAAGAGGCTTTCTGATGTCGTCTACCAATTGTCAGGGCCATGTATTCTTTTACTGGTCTAAGTTGACTAGTGACTTTTAAGTAGGTATTTATTGTAAGAGCCTTTTATTTAACGGGGCACATTTCAGGTTGATTGACTAAAACTTTCTAAACTAATATGTGTACCAAGAGCAGACATCTTTCAGTCTGTTATAATTATAACATTTCTCTATCAGTTTCATGGCTAATATTAAATATACATAATTAGTTGCAGGTATACTAAATATCATTTTTAATCTGAAAATTAAGTAAAAGGTATACTTAACTAACTTCATGGATAAGTTTACCTTTACCTAAATCTAAGTTATTGAATGGGCACAACTATTAAACATAAGAATCAGACATGATGTGAGTCCCACATACTAACATATTTTTGTTTAGAAGGTCGTATTTTGAATAACCTTTAAAACCGCGTTTTATCTAAATTGATCTATCATCAAATCATTGTCGATATAAGTGTTATTATCCATTATGAGATATAGAATAGGTGATGCATTTGTTCAGAATCACCTTTAGGTATCAGTATCAATAACAGAAGTATGTAAAATACAATAACACAAATAGAAACCTCTAAAAATACCTAATTTAACTAACAAGACTGCTTGCACTTTCGCAAACTATAGAAATTTATTAGTGTTTTATATAAATTTGCACGGCATCTTTTTAAAATTTAACCCAGTAAGAAAGAGTTGCCTGCGATCTGAATAGAACGTAGAAGATAGACAGAGTTAAAACATAACTATTTCTGAGACTTTCAAGTGCTTTCAGCAGTTAGTACCAAGGCTGAGAGTATGAGATTGGAACACTAAAGAACATGCTTAGAAGAAAAAATGAGGGTGAAAATGTCAACCTAACCCTCTACATTCCATGCGAGAGTGTCTCTATGCATGAAACCTATTTTTCACATGAACCAAACTTAGAATGAAACATCCAAAAATTTCTGAGAAAACTCATTCAGTAAGTATTTACCTATACTTAATTAGGCTAGTTAGGATTATCTCCTTTATCTCTCCAGGGGCTAGGCCTTCTTATGAAAATAAGTGTTATGTGGGCTGAATTTATCCACACGCTGTCAACCTTGTACCACTGACAGATCTACACTGAACGGAACTTTGAAGTAAACATATTCAAAACTTGCTGGGAAAACTCTCCTTCTGCTGTAGCTCCTTCGTTGTTGCTATTTGCCTGTATTTAGTTAGATACTTATGTGATATACTCGAAGAATTTAAGTGCAATGTAGGTTGCAATGATCCACATGCTGTGAGCTTCGTACCCTCTTAAATTTATACTAAATAATTTATTATACATCTTTGATTAAACCGAAAACCTCTGACTTTTAACCCATTTAACATAGTTTTTATATTTCTGGACATGTAGGTAACATAGGTACGTATTAATATCCAGATTATTTGTGTAAACAAAGCTCTATCAAACTGCCACACAACAGATATCAAATAATAATAATATAACCACTTAATAAAATCTTTAATTGCTCATGACCCTAAGTTCAGATATAGGTTAATTCGATTGAGCAGTGAATGTTAAAAATTATTTTATGTTTAATAGAACCGACAGATTCTAAAATATCTTTAGTCTTATGTTGTAAAACTTTCTGTGCTGTGACAATAGATCTGTTTCAATCAATCATTCATTAAACCATTATTTTAAACATTATTAGTAAGTCCTACGTACCAATGAGGTATCGATAGGTACATCTTCAGGTCCTTAAGTACAGGACTAAACATTCCTTAAATTTTTTAAGGGTTTTAACAGTTTTGTGAACATTGACCGCGCAGGCCGGGCCTAGCCAGCTAAGCTAGTCTATTGGGTAGGCCATCCATTTTAAATAATGAACCATTATTAATTGAAATCTTAAAATACTATTTATGATCCATATGTATTGTTACTAAACAGTTTTCAATTTTCCAAGGTACCACCCACACAATGAAATCCCTTGCAACCAAAGTTTACCCAAAACTCTGATATTCCATCTATTTGAAAAGTTTATTAAAAAACAAAAACCTACATCCTACATAGGTACTTAATTATTGGGAGGTTCTAAATTTAAAATCGATGGCGTGTACTGTGGTACATCATCATTTGTGAATAAGTTATAACATAATTAATCTTAAATTGTTTGCCTGAGACTCAATATTCAGTTTTAATTATTTTCATTTCAGACATCTTTAACTTGTTATTAACATGAAAGTTATGTTGTTGCTACTATACAGGAGTAACAACATACCCAAAAAAGGGTATTATTAGATTTATTAGTGATATATTACTCAATTATAAAACTCTTTTAATTCAGCAGCAAACGCTACCTCAAAAGGTATTTTATTAGATCATTAGTGATATTGCCCAAATTGAAAAGTAAGGTATTTGTGACTAGCGATAAGCTTTATCACAAAGGGCAGGTACTTCACACGTCCAAATCTGATGGATGCTGAAGGGTAACTGTAGACGGTTCGGTTTGAAGCCAAGGTTTGTGTCCTCTGCGCCTTCCTGTCTTATGTGACGAGGAGTTTGAGGCTGGATTTAGTTTGTGGTTCATACTGTCTGAAACTTTCTTTATTATAAGACTTCACACTGTGGAGCAAAGGAATTCAGTTCACTAATTTCCTTATAAGGCCAAGGTATATTTTTGTAAACGAAAGGTGCAATAACCTTCTATCTTAACTCAATGTACTAGAAATGCAGAATGCTTAGCTTGGAGAGTCTGTAAGCATCCTTACTTGGTGCTAATTTATTGAAATCTCTTGAGAGAAAGAATATTGTATTGTAGGCTGTGGCCTTTAGCCTTACCAGATTGTTTCAAACTGCCAGGTGTTTCCAAATTTATATTAGGGGCATCTATATGTGTGCAGTTTTATGGTACCTAACCTAATTATTTATTAATAAATCTTTTAGAAACTGCATCTTTCTCTCTTTGTGTTCTTACTATTGACTGAACATTTTCAAATTGAGAGTAGATTGACTCTGCCGCATTTCTGATTTGTTTTCTAACCTCACCTTAACTTAAGGTGAGTAGCATGCCTGAGGCTAATCGAATCCTGGGAGTGTGACTTATGTGCAGTTATTAAATGTTTACTGAATATTCTAAGTATGAATTTGATATCTACCGGGATTTAGCTCAACGTCTCTCTTAGTAACTATGTCAAAATCAACACTAAGAGCTATAATGTACTTACAGAGTAAAAGCTTTTTACACTAGCCTCATACATGTTAGTAGGTAGCTGGAACATAGGTATAGGTAACCCCCACTGTTCGGAGTTATGTTTTCCCACCGGGAAATCACCATGAATAGGTAAATGAGGCATCAATGCCTAATTTATTATGAGGCAAACAAAGAAACAAAAACAAACCCACTTTCCAACGGAAAGATGCATAAGTATTACACGATCACACAGATAGAACCATATGTATGAAAATAAGGACCATAACATAAATATGATAATTCCCAATGGCAATTGGTGGGTGGTCCAAGTGGAAAAAACCAATAGATCAGATAAGTCACTTAGTCCAGACAAATCAAACTCAGCGAGTATGTCAATCAGAACACAAAAGCTGTGTTAGTACATTATGTCACAGGGCACCGGAGACGGCGGCAGTTGACTTCCCAGCGGGAAAGTCATCATCATCATCCTTTCAAGGCCTAAGGGCTCAGGAGCTGGCCATGGGAGAGTGCTTGGTGGCAACTCCAAAATGGTGGGTAATAATAGGTACCCAACGGGAATGTGTCTGTTCGAAACTCAAACGTGTGTGGGCATTGGGCACTAGTACTGGTATAGTTTTCCCAACGGGTAAACAAGTGCATGGTCGAAACTCGAACCTGCATTGTGCTATGAGCACAGGAGCTTTGATCGGCGTCAGTTGTCCTTCCCCAACGGGGAAGCCCAAGAAACGTAACACGTTCATGCGTGGGCCGCGATTGGTACGCTATTGTACCTACATTTCCCAACGGGAAATCGCATGTTCGAAACTCGAAAATGCATTGTGCTATGAGCACAGGAGCTTTGATCGGCGTCAGTTGTCCTTCCCCAACGGGGAAGCGCAATAAACGTAACACGTTCATGCATGGGCCGCGATTGGTACGCTATTGTACCTACATTTCCCAACGGGAAATCGCATGTTCGAAACTCGAAAATGCGTGGACACAAAGTGTCAGGCCGGCCGGGGATATTATTCCCTCACTAGTAGCAAGTTAACTTCATTTATAATAAAATTTTCTTTGTGTAAACCTTTGTAAATTGTGTACATACTTACAGTCTACATAATAATATATTACTTTGTCATTCAATCCTCCTACTTATGTTTCCTTTACTTCCACCTTTCCTGCTTGTCTTCAAACTTCCTTCATATCCATAATATGCACAAAATAACATTTTATATCAATATAATAATTAACAATTTGTTTCAACACAGGAGCGCGATTTGAGCGCGACAAAACGACTGACATTGACAGGTGGGTGGCGGGTGATGGAAACATTTTTTGTTTTTTTTTTTTCTATGATTTAAAGGACGCGGATACGAGCAAGATGAGCGATACTACACGTAATTATATCTCGGACTAAGTACGAATATAATATCGTGCAACAATTCCGTTGTTATAACAACAAAGAGCCGACTTGGAAACAAAAGATTCATTGTTTCGTTTCTGAAGGTCACTGTAGTATACTTGCGGATTTAGGGAAATTTGCAATGTTTGGAAGCGGAGCTCTGGAGTCTAGACTCAGGCTCATAAAGTAAGGGAGTTTGATTGTGCACTTCCCGGGGCAATGTGCAGGTTAAAATTTAGCACTAGCTCTCTTTGTGCAATGCAGGTCACCGACCTCTAATTATCCTCCTGCGCACAGCTGCGATGCAATATTCCAGTAAGATCCAGCACAACGAGCCTTTATTCTACCTTATTCTAATGTACCTTGCTTCTAACTGTTTTATTTACCCACAGTTTTATTTATATTGGCCTTCTGCCACGGCTTGTGTACATAGAGATTAATAGAAGGAAAAAATTCACGGTAACTTTTCAGTAGTAACATCGCTGCAATGGCAACTGCATTGAAAATATGTCAAATGTTGGTAAACAATTTATTGTCTGTATTACATTGACCAGAAATACAAGAAGTCAATGCTGTATTACCACCAATCAAAATGTGCTTGAAACATCATATGGACATTTTGTAGTGGTGCAACTTGTGTAACTTACACCGGATAAGCCGCAAAATGAAGCCAATGCGATTGGTATAAGTATCAAGTGACGCTGAATCACTTTGCACGTCCACAACAGCCGAAACCTTTTGTAAAGCTTTGTAAAGCTAATTGATTGTATCGACTGAATCGATTTATTTCGATGATTCATTTTTGCTTCGTGAATTTTTGAGAGGAATCGTGTACAATGTTAAAGAGCAATTTGCTTGGCGATTTTACAATGGAGATTAGTATCGAAGCAGCATATTATAACTTCATTGACCTCGATGACGATGAAAAATAGCTCGATTAGCCTGAATCTAGAGCTGCAGACGTATAATTTGATAATAATTTTGTGTGAAGTCTATAAACTAGGCGCTAATCTGAATGGGGGCAATATGTTAGATGGCAATTATGGGTACCGTAACGGTAGTTGATACATGGTCGGCTAATGTTAACGTGACCAATAAAACCTGTTTCATTATGTTCGGCAAGTATCGCTATTGTCAAGTCAGATGTGTACAACGTCCTAGCTCACTTTTGTTCAAACAAGGAATTTTAATTGTGGAGGAATTGACTTGACCAGGAAATTATTAAAAACGTTTAGTTCGATCGTTCCGAATGTACCTATCGGTTGCTTCATATTCTTGGGCAAGTACACTTCAAGTACAATTTTGGTGAATTGTAACAAGCAGTAGCAAAGAATTGATGCATGCAGTGGTGCCGAAAAAAATACTAAACTTGGATCTTCATTAATATTTGTACGGTCCGGTGTTATTCCATCCTAATGCCTTAATTTTAAAAGAACGAACTATGTTTTCAATGGGCAGTTGTAGCAAAGTTTTTGATCACCCCCATAGATCTTATAGTCGTGAGTCTATGTATAATCTACATGTAATTTCTGCATGACGAGACAGTGAATCATCGATGTTAATCTCTCATGGTACATTTCATTAGTGAGCTTCAGTCTTGTTTTAACTTTGACCTCAATCTTTGGCGCCATCTCTTTGCTCCGAATCGACATTTCGTCATAACTTAGAAGCTAAGATGCGGCCGTATTTCCTTTTGAGGTGGGTAGACTTTGATAAAGTTTGTTACATTTAGTAACACCCTGAACACTTCAGGCGAACGGGCTCGCACTGACAAGAAGAGGCTAGCACATGTATGCTGTGTGAGTGCGAGGGATTACACCACTGTTTACTGTTCTCCACCTTCCGCACCACCGAGAAGCATGTGGGAGCAGGGAGTGTCTGTAATGTATGTAGTCACGTAGGTATCTAGGTATAACAGTCTTCTACGTTATTGTAGCCGACAAACAACTTGGCAATAACCTTGACTGCGCAAAATAAAATTTGTAGGAAAAAGCGCTACTGCACTGCACATACCCCTCACCCCCTCCCACTTTGTCAAGAAGATTGCCGCACGGTGTAACTTCTTATACTGTGCTTTAGTTTTAGCACATTTGAGATTTCGACCACACTATAGTTTTCCTAGAATACGACACGAGTAAGCACAATACAGACTGGATTGACAAATACTCCACCGACAAGAGTGTAGCTCTTAAATAAGATGATGATTTTTCAGCTTCCTTTATTCCCACTTCAGTTGTTCAGTTCAGTTGAATGAACTAGTGAGATTTTTGTTCTCGTTTTTTCAGTTGATTGAACTAATGAGAAAAATGACAGTCAGCAAATTACAGAAAACAAAAAATTCAAATTACAGGCGGTATCAAATAACAAAAATGTAAGGCGAAGTTAAAAATGACAGGCGATGTCAAAAATGACAGGCGATGTCAAAAGTAACAAGCGGGGTGAAAAGAAAAGTGACAGCAAACTATAACAGGCGTCGTCAAAAGTGACAGAAGATGATGAAACTGACAGACGATGTCAAAATTACCGGCGTTGTTAAAACTGACAATAAAATTTTCAGGCAGACTTTCAAATTGACAGGCGATGCCAAAAATTACAAAAAATAATTATGACAGGTGAGGTCAAAAGTAACAGGGGAAGTAGGGAAGGGCAGTATCAATAGTTCATTTTTTGCATCGCCTGTCATATTAAAATAGTTTGTGGCAAACCACCTTTGCCAGAAAATGGCAAACCTTTTGCTGACGAAAAAAAAATGTTTTCATTAGCACAGATTACTTAATACTTTACCAAAACAAACGTTATCTTATTCCTAACGACATCCAACAGGATAGTCAAGCGATACATACAAGTTCCTATAAAAGGCTGTTAAGTTTTCCCTTTAACTATGACATAGTCGCTAATATTTGGCCGCATGTGTGTGAACAAGACGCTTGGAGCGCAGTTTATAGTCCAAGATCCCACTGCAACTTTTCTAAACCCTAGCAATGATACATATTCCAGTAGAAAGATAATAGTTTAAAAGTCCTAAAAAGTTGGGTTGACCCTTCGATCAACAATATTCAACTAGATAACGCGTCAGCGCTCAAAACATGTCCCGGCAAATAACGCCTCACTATTGGAGTGAGGTCTTATTTTGAATTAGTTGCGTTCGAACAAAGCCAACGTAAGCACGTCTCGCAATGCCGCAGTGTTCCTTTTTTAAATTACTAGGAATTATGGTTGCTTTGAGGTCGAAATTATAATGTATTCGGACTGTTTTCTCGGTTCGTTAACAAAAAATGTTGTATATTCACGAGGACAGAATTTCTCTTTGATTTTGTATGCGACCCGTTATCTAGTTGTATATTGTTGATCGAAGGGTTGACCCATAGAAAAATTACACGCTCGGCTGACCACCCTGAAGCTTGGCGCAACCTCCAGACAATTGGATGCAACAATTCTGTTCTTGTGGGTTTTCTATACATTAGGCAATAAATTCTTAACAAAACTGAAGCTGAACAAACGTATCAACTAGTCATATATGAAAAAAAAATATAGATTTTCTGCCCACATAACAACGCAACGTAGGGTTGCCATTGCCACATTGTTTTCGGTCGTACGAATGGGAAACATTTTCTCGAAAAGTATTAGACTGATTTTAATAATTATTTTACGTATGAAATCTACTCTTTTCTGGGAAAGTCTTATTATTATTATATAAAATAACAAAACATGAACAACATTCTGCAATTAATCGTCTATAATAAAAGGTTAATCTTGTGAAAGGCTTCACAGCTGTAGGAAGCCCTATTTTTTAGGATCCTTAAAGCACGACATTTCCACTGGCATTTATCATTGCCTAAAGTGGGTGTGGAAACCTAGCAGTGGTATCTTAGTCTAAGCCGAGGTAAATTACAATATTTACAAGTAATTACACCGGACGGTTTTCGGATTTATGGTGCAATTAGACCATAATCCTTCCAAGACTGGTAGCGAGCAGATTGTGGCTTGTAGTGGTTACAAAATGTTTTGAAAGCGTGTAATCTGAGACCTATTAGGATATGCAACGGTTGCGAAGTTCGACTCGACAATGACACGATGCGTGTTTCGTTTTTTGCTGATGCCAGATGGCTGGAATGTGTTCCATGCCGTGCTGACTTTTTGATTTAAATCGTAATTAGAGATCAAGTAACAAATGTTACATATTGAATAAATTTGAATACACAGTCATGAATATTATCTAAACTAAAATATCCATTTTATTTAACCAATAACGCTAAATAAACCTGTTGAGTTACGAGTGTCTAGCCATCAATCTGAACAACTTTTATTATGGGAGCAAACCGATCGGAGCAAAAACAAAATCTGCTTTTACATAAGGTACATTTGAGTCGAGTTGGTAATAGGGCCTATTACCTATTAGTGCCTTCACACACGATGACGCACTGACGGAGCAGCAAACGTCAGTCCGTCATTTGTGAAGCAAGGAGTTGTATGAAGCCGCACGTAGAAGCACACACGGTGACGCATTGACGCACCGGGTGTGGTTCTATGGACTGACATCTGCCGCTCCGTCAGTGCGTCATCGTGTGTGAACGCACTAAAATAGGCATTATAGTTTAGTATGGAACTGCAGATTTTTTTTGTACCCATATTAAAAGTTGTTCAGTTTGAAGGGTAGACTTTTAATTTAAAAGGTTTTTCTTTGCTCATGATATAAATATCAACCAGTCAAATATTCTTCGTATATTAAACAATGTACCTTTCAACAAATGCGTGCAATTCTTAGACCATGTGAAATTATATCTAGCAAGCATCCCCTTTTAGCAACATAAAAGCCAAAATAGCCAAAATTTAAATTCCAGCCCTCGCCCATTAACGTATACTTAAGGGGCTACCTGTCGGTTTTGGGTAACTTTGTAACCATTTTATTCATTAACTATGACATTGTTTGAGCTGAAAAATCAACTGGACCATCTACAGGATATAAGAAGTGATGTGGTTTTAGTGTGGGTCTAGAAATCGATTTTAGTGAAAAAATCCAAAGAAAAGGGACTCTAAAATCACCCCTTTTTTCCAGTTGTAACCATTTTACTCTTACATTTTGAATCGGAAGACAATGAAAATTTAGGTTTAAAGATACTTTATTCTCAATTAAAGACAAAATAGTCACTTACATGAGAAGAAGACTTAATAATAGTAGAAATGAATAGTCATTCGCACTGCACAGAACACTCGAAAGATTTACAGTAGGTATCTAATTAATAAATTACACAGGTAAGTATAAGCAAACTGCCTCTCCATAACACAAAATAGGTACCTAAGTAGGTACATATTATTAGTTTTCAATTAGACAAGATATGTTGAGCTAATTTACAATATTGTTCACAATACAATTTAGAATGATGTGGTTTTCTTACTTTTTAGAAATTAATAAAAGAAAACAGCTAAATTCTGACCGGAGCCACGCGCTCGTTCGCATCGATTAGTATGGAGAGTCGTGGTCCAGGGCAGATACGCCTTAAAGTAACACTTGGGATTAGTTGATTTACAGGGCCTAGAAACTAAAACCTAAACTAAAATCTAACCCTACAAATAGGATTCCCGTTGTGCCAACAATTAAAAAATGTAACTGAAACTAGATAAAATGGCTTGTTATAAACTAACGTACAAGAGGAAAACCTTACAAAGAATAAATGTAAAGACTTGTAACTTTAATGGTTAGTAATAAAAAGAGTACAGAAGCATAGTGACCATTCCGACGAGGCACGCGCATGATCAGGCATACTGTAAACAGATATAATTAAGGTCGTACCGTACATATCAATGCAGACCCGATCAATATTCATAGCGAGACTATCTATAAGGGTCAGATCAGGCAATTAATTACTATACTGCATACATATAGCTACTACAGTATTCCTAAAGTGTATATTGATTATTGATTGACCATACAGAGAGTGAAAATAGTGTTTTGACGATAAACGACGATGTCAGTCCATAGAAACACACCCGGTGCGTCAATGCGTCACCGTGTGTGCTTCTACGTGCGGTTTCATACAACTCCTTGCTTCACAAGTAACGGACTGACGTCTGCCGCTGCGTCAATGTGTCATCGTGTGTGAACGCACTTATTTGTACTGATTGGCATGGTATAGGAGAATAAAACATATAAAGTACGTATGGAAACAAGCATGTCCATTCATAATCGTTTCCAAAAACCACCCGGACGGTACTCGAATTCGCGACCGAAACGAACCATTAATAACCAAAAAAGATTGACATTGCCTGCTTTCTGCTGGAAAACCTTTAAATCAATAATATTCCGAAGCTCATTGAAATCTAATTCAAGAGCATCAAAGTGGTGTACCCTACCTTCTTACTTACCTATCACATTAAGATTTTTGGCTTTACTAAATGGATGGAAATTAGTTCGGATTTTATCTATACAAGATCTTAAACATGGATTATCTCGAAAACGTTGCACTTTAGGACTGTATGCTAATGCTTTTTTGTTCGTCTATAGATCCTCTATCGATATGTACATAGTTTACAGGGAGCGCCGCATTTTTGAAATTTCTGAAAAATTATTGTTATCACTATGCCAGCCTCTCATACAAAGAGGTTCTATCTAACCCCATATTCACGGTTTCTAATATCTGGTTTGCATAGAATTTGTTATTGTTGTTAGCACAAGTTAAGTTAGCTAAGTTATCATTGTTAAAGGTCTTTAGGGTTAAATCTGTTGGCACCAAGATTGGTTAGGGTCAAAAGTGTAGAGATTAACGATAATAGATTTGTTTAATTAATTCTATTTATTGATTGCCTTGTCAGTCTTTGGACATATTTGTCAACTAGACTAAGAAAGGCGGAATATTCCACGACTAATAAACCTCTGCTACATCTAAAACTAATTGCGAGACAACTTTCCCAAATAAACCTAGGTACTTAAAGGAAATTAGAGAAAAATTTGACTTTCAATACTAAATGCAATCGGCTAATCAAATGTTAGTAAAACAAGTTGTAATTTTGTTCTTTGGGAAAGTTGTTCAGTATTATGATTACAAGTAGCCAATATAGTAATGCAATTGTCTACCTTAACATCCTGTAGTCGTGAGTATAATATAATTTTCACAGTCTTGTTAGTTCAAATTATCAGTTGTATACGTAACTATATAACAATATTAATTAGAGTAATATTCCACAAGGAGATTCCTTTTTATAAATATTGAGGACATCACTGATACTCATTACTCATGCGCATGTCATCGTGACCTTGACTCTGGAGTTACTATCACTACTGCCAAGACTGACATATCCAGATTTACACGAAGAGAGTGTTAAAGTAGAAGCTAGTAGCTTGAGAACCTAAGTTGAGAACCGAATAAACACAAGACGTACAATCGTACAATACTTAAGATATAACAATGTAGTTTTTCTAACTTGTGTACGTAATTAATTAACCGACTGGTCTCAAACGGTGAAGGAAAACATCTTGATGAAACCTGCAAACGCTGAAGAATAAATTCTGATGCGTATGTGAAGTCTACCAATGTCCATTGGGCAAGCGTGGTCAAATGACGCCCATAGTTCCTTAAGGGTTAGGGCTGTGCTCTGCTGTGGGACTTAAATGGGCTGATGATAATACATACTTTATAAGCTCACGATCGTGTTCCTCTTTAGGGTTTTAGCGCGAAGGTGTAGTAAGGTTTACTTTTAGGTCTCACAGGACAGAGAGACCCATCCATTACGTGATATGCTTTTCTAACACAAAAAAACGTTTTTTCGCTTGACGACACGGATACAATTTTGAGATTTATTTAAAGCCAGAAACTTAAACAACAGAAACAACTACATAATCATTCCCAGCGATCCCCGCACCCAATCCGCCGCGTAGCCCCAGCAACGTCCTATGCCGAGGTCCTTACCCAACTACCCATTCAGGCTGCCCCTAGGTCGGTCGGAAGTAATAAGCAGTACTTAGCTCCCTTAGCAATGTTGTAATTGTCAATTTGAAAAAAAATGCATAATCTTGGATAAGAATTCCAATACGTTATTGTATTATAGCCTCTTAACGACAGTACTCATGTAAACACCTCCTTGCAGCTGGTCATTATCTTGAACGTTTTACTCCAGCGTGTGTTTTTGTGCAATTACAACCAGAATCATTTCACGGTTCGTTTAGTGCTGGAATTATGAATGGGAGGTGGATTTAAGTCTTTTGTCTTTGTTATTATTACATTTGAAGTTGCAGTATCTTGCTTCATAGTAATTACCTATACATTTGTTTAGCTTTAGTAGCTTTATACAGGGTCTTGATTGTCGGTTATAATCAGACATCAGACAGCAGACTATGTATGGGACAGACGATTTTTTTTGCGATTTCGATGAGTGTCTCGTAGAGAAACTTGTAAATTTTGATGGTTTGATGATCTCTTTAAAAACCGTCTGCATATTAAGAAGTTCCCTTTAGAATTTCATAAAATGATTCTTTTTAATACAATAATTATATCAATCCTATATTTGTGCCTTACAATAGATGCATTCGGTATTCTTCTTCTTTTCGTGTCAAATGTTCTACTACTATTTCTATATTTCGGTATTGAGAATCAATTTGTTTTAAGTTCAATAACATTTTCACGATTATTGTATTTATTAAATTAAAAAAATACAAACTACATACCACATATCCATACAAATTGTTGGTAGGTACTGAATTGTGACAAAGTCACAAAGCTTCATATTTACTCAGTACCTATCAAAGACAAATCTAGAAAATATGTCCTCCATTATTATAGATGTAAGGTCACTGTTATTTTTACATAACAATTACCCGCAATTGAATAATATGCTCATAATTTTACATATGTATGTCATTACGAGTTATATCTAACTATGTATGTATATACCTGGCGCTAACTAATGTACTTTAGTACATAGTCACACAAGCTGCTTTTTGACTGCTTATTAGTAGTCGAAATTTAGTCGACTGCAAACCGACTACATTTTTTTTAGTCTGCAGTTGTGATTAGGGAATCCAATCCCGCACTAAAAACGCGATCCCGCATGCCTGCGGGATTGATGTCAATAATCCCGCGGATCCCGCGGGACTTGCGGGATTGAGTTTTTTTTAACTTTTTTTTGTTTTAAGTAGTAAAAATGAAATTAGGAGAAGTAAATTTAAATATAATTACTAAGTAGTTTTATTACTCATTACTATTAGTCAATGAGGCGTTTTCCAAGACTAGTAAATCGAAAAATCATTAGACGGCTATGTTAAAATTACTCCTAATCCTATCATATTGACAGTAAAAGTGCCGTTTGTCTATGGTTCGCATCAAGTCTGACAGATGGTGTTGCCAATGGATATATTGTTCACTACCAATAAATACGCCATAGCAATGAAAATGTTAGTTTGTTATATGTAAAATGAACATTAACTGCACAAAAATTCGATTAATTAGAAGTATCAAAACGTCTTTCACATGATAACCTTCATAATCCTATTAACGAAGTAACAAGTTGCTCCCTAAAATCAGGGAACAAAAAAACACTGAACACTTTCGATCTGACAGCTAAAAAAAATGGTTCAAAGACACTGGAAGGATGGCGTTACAATCGTATAAATTGGTACGATTGTAACGCCATCCTTCCAATGTCTTTGAACCATTTTTTTTTTTAATTAAAACGCGTTATTCTATAAACGTAAAATCAGCTTATTTTTACCCGAATGCGACAGAAGGAGGGTTATGTTTTTTCTGATAATACTTTAAAAAAAATGATTGGTAATACTTGAACTGACATTGTTCCGAATTCCAATACAGGATTCACACAACACAAAATTTAAATTCAAGGTAGCTGTAAGCTAAAAACTGAAAAAAAAAATCCATTCAAATTATATAGTAAAGTTGTTAAATAACTTATTAATGAGGCTGTTGTGCTGGGGGTCTAACAAAAAAGTAGAACGTAGTCTGAGCCCATTTTTAGGGTTCCATAGTCAAACAAGGAACCGTTCTACTTTCATCAATACTATCCGTCTGTCTGTCTGTATGCCCCACCTCATTTACTCGCTCATTTTAGCACCTATTGATATTGACTCGAAATTTGCCATGAAGATAGATAGTGTAACTCATTTTTTTCGACGCATCGATCCCGAACAACAAAAAGGGGGTTGAAAAAAAATATTTTTTCATACATCCAGTGAGGTGTCTTTGGGTAAATCTTGTCAAATGGAACAAAACTCTCATAAAAACTAAATCGCTGTTACGATTCTGTCTCGAAATATCTGCGCTCAAAGTCAAAATTGTCTCTTAGGTATGATAAAAATTAAAAGATTAATACTTTTCTTCTTATTCTAATCATGCAATGGCTACGGAACCCTATCATGGGCGAGTCCGACATGCTCTAGGCCGATTTTTCTTTAAAAAAATGCAATCCCGCAAACGTGCGGGATCCCGCATGAGTAATCCCGCATTTGTGATCCCGCAAAAAAGGTGCGGCATCCCGCTTATGCGGGATTGGATTCCCTAGTTGTGATGCAGTATATTGCAGTCGCTCAGTTTAAACAACAGCAGACTGCCAAAGCCGTCCCACACTGCCTTTTGGTTTGTTAGACTAAAAATGCTGTCGGCTTGCAGTCGCGACGCAGTCATACAGACTGTAGCTAAACTGTAAACTGACTGCATTTAAATTGCTATTTGCCGTCGTGGTGCAGTTAAAAAGCAGCTCTTAATATAATTATATTCTATAAAATTGTTGACAATTATTTCCTACACACAACCTATAGTACCTGGATGATTTTCTGTTATTGTTACCAGAGAGGGACAGTTTTGCTGTCGTATTTTGTGCTAGAATGTTTTCTATATTTTTACGTTAAGACATTTTCTAATTACTTGGCTCCGTTCGGTTACTTTGCTAGGTATTATCATAATAGGGTACATCTGACTGACTAAAATACATCTTAAATACAATAAAATATTACATAGTTCTAACAAAATATATACTCGGTGGTTCTAACATTGTCATAATGTGACAAAGTCTGTATTTAAACGTTGCTTTATGATCGTGTGCTATCTCGTATTAGTGTCGTTTCATAACATGGTTGGAGATAACTAGTGTATGGTTGAAGCATGTTTTAGCTAGAAGCTGAAGAAGTAAATATAAATAGGCAAATTTTTTTCATGGGTTCTGTGGTTACCTACTGGTTAAGAACTGAGACTTTTAGGCTATCACACTTCGTAAACCAGTTTCTAATTTTATTTGATAAATGTTTTGAAATTAAATCCGATTATATTAGTTTGTGTATTTGGTGGTGGTCAGCATCTGGCCATCAATTTGTCTAAGTATAAATCAAACTGTTGTTTAGCTGTATTCTTCAAAAAGGAAATAAATAAACAATACATTTTGCAAAACAAAAGATAGAAGAAAATGTACCTTCTTAGATAAACAAGAGTAAGAACTTGGAATGAAAACGAATGAGTGCTAAACCACTCTTAGTGTGATGGCACTTCATCGTCATTATATCGTCTACAGGTGGCAGGGGAAAGGAAGCAATGAAGGAAGCTACCAGAACTCTGGAAGTCTAAAAAGTGCTTTCTTGGACAAAAGTCTGGATGACTAAAAAGTGCTTTCTTGGACAAAATTGTGTGCGGCACATTCCGTTTACCTCCTAGATTACGGATTAAGCGCTTTCACACAATTGACGGAGCGGCAGACGTCAGTCCGTCATTTGTGAAGCAAGGAGTTGTATGAAACCGCACGTAGAAGCACACACTCAATCCGTCAATCCGTCACCCTGTTTGCTTCTACGTGCGGTTTCTTTGCACTTAGAATCCCACTTAGAATATTGTTAAATATTAGCTTTGATTTTTGTATATATCTTCCACGAGACGAAGTACATATCACCAGACTAAGGGCGTTTGAGAACTGAATCGTATTCAATTCGTTTTCATAAGTTTTCAGAAATCCCTGGTCTGACAGGGACTATCGAATACTCAGGCGTAAAACTGTATCTACGATTGGTAGACGCCAGCCTATTAAATAATATGTGGCCAGGGCACACCTCAGACGCCTCAGACCAGAGGCAAGCATGTTTGATACTGAGCAAGTGCGAGTGAGACAGGAATAAACCATTACTACTGTTTTCTGCTACCCGGTCATAGAGACTCATGCTCAAGTATGAAAAAGTGAAGTGGAGGGCGGGAGTGACCGTTCTGTATTGCAGTACCTAAGTACCACATGTACTCCTTATACGGTATCCAGGGTCGGGTGAGGGTATAGAAGAAGTGAGCCAAAACACGAAGTTCACCACACGGTACCTGCATTAGCTAAACACGCAATAACTGCAATGAATACTTTTCGCTCACAACGAGGAATGTTATCAGACCGCTCGTGTTACCTTCGACTGCGGTTAGATAAGGCTTGCGCGTACGCATCATGCCAGACGACAACTGGGGCTTCATTCTTGGCTTTAGGTTTTTTCCAGTAACCAGTCACGTGGGTAGAACATCATGTTTTGTCTCGTTCTGGAAGCTGAGAGTTTCTATTTAGCCGTCTCATTTAGGATAACTGCAATGATCGATGATTTGTTATCGATGATGGGTATTTGTCGAATGATTTTCCTCATGTCGATTTATCCAGTTATAGACGTTTAGTTATTTTCTAACTTTTGGCAAATAATTATACATGTTTCCAAATATTATAGCGACACATCAAGCTATAGAAAATCTAAATAAGCAGGCCACGCGATGTTATACGTTACTCGACTTAAGCGTGGCCAGATTATTTTGGTTTTGTATAGCTTGAAGTGTTGCCATGTTTACCGACCTGTTTGAATTAATCCGTCTGGATTCTAAACTTTAGAAATTTTCTAACCTAGACGATGATTGACCTGCAGTCTGTTCCTATTCTGAGCCATGGCTATAGATTTGATTTTCACTACGTGGAAAGGACTTATGTAATCACGAGGACAAGTATTTATTTCTATCGCAGATTTCTAATCTGACTTAGTAGGTTTATATGTAGACTGTAGGAATACCAAACATAGTTTCCATTGTATTGTATGTATCTACTGGTTCCCACGCAGAGAATCCTAGTTTTGATCAAACAATACATGTGTCATACGTAGAATGTTTGTCTTGTTTTGTCATGGAATATATCTCGTACGTTTTAGTTTATCAAAGCAAGTATTACCTATTTCTTATTCGAAAACATAATCGTATTGTAGACTAAATATCTCTTTGAGACATAAATAATCTCAATTCCAATGTGTGTGTGATTGTTATGTCTTCCTTCACATCTGAATTATCCCTTTCTAATAAGTACCAACCGATTTCAATAAACTGACAGAGAGTAACGAAAAAATTTACGATTGTTGTATGCGAGCAAAGCCTCAGGTTAAAGCTAGTAATTAATCAATAACGAGTCGTGTTGTAAATCTGGTTGTGCGGAATCCATATGTGTACCTATAGAATCTCGAATAGACGGAAAAGCGTTTGTCCAGAACTCAGATCAATCCCGCGTATCGGGGGTGCTTACTGGCTTGCACGTAGTTCCAGTTTTTTACTCGGCTCAAATGTATTGTTCTACTAAAGCAATTCTTAAAATTTAGATACTCCGAAAACTCACTGGACATTGGCAGAAATGCAGTAGGTACTCTATGCTAGACATAAGCAAAATAACATTAATTTATAAAAAAAAGCAATGAATATATACTCACAAGCATGTTCTAATCTAACCAAGTGAAGCTAACACAGTCTTTTACCAATAACAACGCCCCACTATACCTGCAATATTCAATAACTATGGCCGAACCAGGATTAGAACACACATCCTTGCATTTTGCGGTCATGCGTAGAGACAATTTGACCAACCGGATCGTCAGAGACATAAAGTTTCTCTCAAATTTAAACGCTTTTAATAAAGGGCATATCAAACCGATTGATCATTCTCAATCAAGCCTATTTCAATAACTTTCTTCCAAGACATAAACATATCAATTCATTTGTTAACAAAGTGGGTCGAAGCGTCTCGAATTCGATACCTATCGCACCTCACATTACTCTTTGTCAACGCTAAAAGCTCAATTAAGACGGCATCACGAGCAGTAACGGTACTTATGTATCTCTAATTTACAATAACGGAGAGAGAGATGGATTTGTTTGTTGTTGTCGGGTGTTAGGTCTTTTGAACATCATTGCTTCTTTTGCAGATGATCTAAATAGTGTCGAGGACAATGTTGTTGTATGGTTTTGATAGTCTGCTTGAATAAGGTCACTTTCACCATAGAGAAACACTTAAATCACCAGAAGTATTTCAGACGTTCATACGATACATACTCGTAATACACAATCCATAATATAGGGATCTTGCAGTCCTCATTTATCGATTATTGGCGAACTGTGCCTGGTTTCTACCCGGCATGGCAGTTTTAATACAGCTGATCTTGCGTTGGCCGAAGTTGTTCTTTTTTAATTTTGGGTTTCCAATTTTGGTGAACATTGTTGACTTTTTCGCTGCATGTACAAAGTCAAAAACAATTGTTAAACGGTAAAGAAACGGTATTCTGTAAAATAATGCCGTTTTCATTGTCAAAAACGCATTCAATACGATGCTATTATGATAGCATTTTATTCTCCTGATCTATCAACCATCTCCAAAACCTTGAACTTCATTCCAACTTAAATCGTGAACGTAATAAAAAGAGCGTCTGAATGATATGAGTACAATAACATTTATTGATGTGAGCGTGAATTGGCCACTTGTACCGTCAATATGATTTAAACTTGTATGAATAGATCGGATAGAGCCTATTGTGTCATCGTAAAAGCTATTTTTAGAGTTCGTTGAACTGTTAGATTCTATTAAATTCTAATAAGCTCCACTTCTTTTTTTATTTTACGTTATGGTAGACAAAGGAAACTAAGAATGTATTTATTTAGGTATTATAAATCATTATAAGATATAAAGAACGCAAAATCTAAAAAATCCATTTGTTCAAAAAAATCGGTAACGACCAAATAATGGCAAAAATTATCACAGCGACGGCGACGGCGACGGCGACGCTAAAACCGATGCGGCATACCACAGTCTTTTCATGAAAAGAAAAAGGTTTTTTTACGTAAAAAACTTATATACTTAGACGAGAAACTTTGTTAAGACCTAAAATGTACCTACCTACCTCCTTTCCATAAAGGGGATTTATTTTTTGATTCCGAAGAGAAGCACAAGACAAAGTTATTCATAAAGTCAAAGACGTACCGATTTGAAACACAATCTTTTGATACCTAGGTACGTACATATTCAACGGGTTATGGCGCTGCGCTCATCAACCCAGTTGACTGGTTTTTTAAGAGTCCTGCCTGCTACTATTAGGTACCTACCTATAGATTCAGCAAATAATATACCTTTAGTATACAAAACAAGTTTCATCAGTACAACAGACTAAATCCATTGTGCTTATTTCAGATGCAGTAAATTTAATTAAACACCCACATGAATCGTTTCGATTTCAAAGCCGCATTATATGGCCTAGGCTGTCTAACAACCAGATTGTTTCTAGCATCTTACGTAATTTAAAGCTAGATTAATGTCGATATGATTCTCATTTATAATCCTGTTTGGTTTCAAGATTGTGTTACGTTACACGTATGTTAACCTAGCCATGTTGCTTTTGAATGGAAGATTTCTGTTATGCATTTTGTTAAAATTTGCAGATGAAGAAAGGATGTGTTTTGCACAATCATACCTCTCGTAAACTTGATAAATCTAGAATGTAGCTATCTCGTTGGTTGTAATCGATTTAAAGTTTTAATTAATATGCAATTTATGAGTTCTTGATGTTGTCATCTCATTTCTGTATTTTATTTTTAAATAATGCACGCACGCAACTTGTAATGATCCCAAACGCTACTGGGCGTTTTGTTATGGAAGCCATACAACAACTACACAAACTATACCATCCATGAATGATCCAGGATTCGAATAGGACCCTTATAAGGACTTCTATAATAAATAAATAAATAATAAATATAAATAATAATAATCTATATTCCTCTATCTACATCTACACTAAATGTTTGTTGTGTTTTGTGTTTGTTTGTTGGTAATCTCTGGAGCTTCTGAACCGATTATAAAAATTATTTCACTAAAAGAAAGCTTACACTATTCCCAAGTAACATAGGCTATATTTTATTTTGATATATGCGAACGAAGTCGCGGGCAATAATAAAATAACTTAAGATTTTGTTGCTAAAATATTGTTTTTATTAAATTCTTTCCAAAACCACTTTCTTAATATTTATGTTCAATCTTTTGAGTGCATAATTTTAAGACTAGAAGAGTCACTTTCGTTTTCTATATTACACTTTATCCGAAGTGCATCGGGGTCCGGGGTAACACCCACACAGTCTCAGTCGGTTATCGGAACCACTATATCATAACGGATTATGTTAGATAGACACATGGACACTGACCACAGACATTGTCAAGGTGACTTCGTAGAAATTGTGGTTAACGTTTATGTAGTTAACTTTAAGAAAAATACATTATACAGGATGTTAGCGTAGTTGCATTACTTTAAGGAGTGATTATTATACCCATAAAAATTAAACGAAAGGAACAAATAAAAATAGGCAAAAATTTTTTTTTCTCATACAAACGTTCGATCAGCTGATTGCATTATGGAAAGACAAAAACTAAATTTGCGCATTTCATATACAGGGTGTCCGGTAAGTAATGGATAACCCTGTACTTGCTGATAGAGCACTTCAAACCCGTTCAGAAAATGGACTTTTATGTCCAGTAAAAGTGCCACGGTTTTCTGTTTGGAATGTAATTTTTTTTTTCTGGAATTTGGGAACTTTGTCACTCTTTTGTCCGTCATGGCCACAAAAGAAGAGATTTTTGCAGTCGGTTTTTTGCATAATATTCTCTAAGAGTTGTGCTACCTATCAGACATGTATGAGAAAGTTAGTGTCTCTAGGGTTGTTCTATTAAAAAACTAATCTTAAAGTCAACATTAAACTTTTTCTGGTATTTTCAGCCATGTTTGAGCATGTGTGGTCTAAAAAAATGTATGGAGACCAGGGTGGCCAACTTTTTCAAAAGTTGCCTATTTAATGCAGATTTCAAAATGGTGTACCTACCTAATGCTATTTGTTTCTTCTTATCGAATCTAATTTTCCATTTACGAGGAGGTTACTGCGTATGGTACAGGGTTGCTAGACGTACGAGGACGCTGTCAGTGTCGTACAATATGTACCTACGAGGTTTTGACATTTAGGAAAACTATGACATGATTTTCCGTTACAGGCGACGTTTTGTGAAATAAAAGAATAGTTTGAAAAACAACATTAGATGCTATTATTCTGTTTGAAACAATATTTTTTTCAAACAATTTTCAATAAGTCGAAATGTCTAAAATTAAATTGTGTATTTGCCTAATTCAACTAACTGATGGCACGGGATAGAGAAGGCTAGAAAGCTTGGGGGAGACCTTTGCCCAACAATGGGACGGAACAGATTAAAAAAAACGAGTATGCTTTCCTCGCCCGATCACACTTTTCGTAACGCTCTCGTCACGAATTCACCAGCTTACTCCCGAAGACAAGCGTGCGTTATGAAGTTTTTTCTCGCTTTTGTTCGAGGATATATTTTCGACGTCTGGCAACCCTGGTATGGTATTATGGCGGGCCGTACAGCATACAGCATAAAACCATCTTTACAAAAGGCCACGCCCAAGAGAGGAATTCTTGTAGCTGTTGATGATGATGAGGATTCAAAAACTGAACGAACATCGAAATGAATAGGCTATTACCGCAGATTACTCTGCGTATATTACGCCACTAAAAGTATAACTGTATGTTACGTACTTAGGCTTACTATGCTATAGATAGATAAGACACTACTTGTTTATTGTATAAGTGTGATTCTACGCATCTACATATTTTTGTTATGTTTATGTGTTCATTAAATTACTCATCATTTGTATTCTTCTGATTTAAGATATACATTACATATTCTGTTTTCGAAATCGATAAATGGATAACAATTGGAAAACTAATTTCACGTCTGCTTAGTATTTTCTTTATTTTGCTGTATAGATCAATCACTGAAGGCAAAGCAGGCTAATCAGATTAACTAACGGGTACTGTTTTCGATTTTGTTCTGATTGGTTTCTAAATTTACTCGCTCCGCATGCCTTCTATACAGGGTGTAACAAAACATCCTGCTAATACTTAAGAATTACGAGCAGTTGGTACAATTTCTCAGTTTGTAAAGTTCTCAATTCGTTCACTTTCGCTGTTCGTACAATTCGCGATTCGTGCAATTCGCAATTTGTGCAAATTATCATTTGGTTCAAATATCTCGTTTTGTTCAAATTAGTCATTCGTACAAATTCGCAAATCAGCCCATGAAAATGAAATTTCCAAATAGCGAAACGCGTGTTTTGTTACAACCTGTATTATCTGATTGGTAAGTACTACGTCTGCTACGCCCTATTTTAGAAGCAGTCAGTAGCGTTCTTGAAAAGAAACGACTTCTACTTTTGCGATTTGAAACACAAATCCGATTAAAATCGTACCCATGAATGAATTGTGTAAAGTCGTTTCTTGACAGGCATTGACAGACAACCATCGTCATGTTTCGATTTAACGTACGGTAAAGTAATAAAAATCGATAGATTAACACCTCTATTCCGTTGGTTTATGAGTAATAAGATCGTGTGGCTAGACGAAAATAATACCTATCATAAATGTAGGTTGACATGAACACCTATGATGCGGTTGGATCGATTTCAAGGCTTCGCGGTTTAGCGTACAACCGGATTTTTTTGGAGCATAATGTTAATAAAATTGACAGGAGTTCGGCTTTCGCTAATTCATGCCATGATACCTATTAAAGGTTGAAGAAACGTAGGTAGTGGCCTTAGAGCAACTCGGCGTAGTAGTAGCCGTGGTGCACAAAACAACACAAAATGACACATTGCGGTCTGTCATTGCCATAGTGACGAAGTGAACTCGGGAACATCAATCAGGTGCATACACCTCATTCAAGGTGGAACATGTTGCTTCTATGGAAGGGCAAGTCTATCGCTAGAGTTTAAGTCTATGGTGTCAATAAATACGTTTTACCCATAAAGTTATTATGTTTTACCTGATGGTGATTTGAAATGTATTGAAAAAATTAAGTATTTAAAACTGGATACAATTTACGCTGATAATAATTAATGCTACTGGATATTTTTAATATGCTGAAGGTTTTTAAGGGTATGATCATTCCATCAGACTGAACAACTTTCTTTATGGAACCAATATCGAGATGGCGAGAAAAAAAAATCTGTTCTATGCATTTGGGTCGCGGTTTGCAATTTTGTATGGAACAGCAGATTTAGAAAGTTGTTCAATTTGATAGTCTGATTATCCCCTTGAAAACCGTCAGTATTAAGAAGGACCCTGTAAGTCCCTGTACACATTTCAGGAAACTGAATATCTCTGCTAGGTATTTCACTCAAAATTACGTAGGAGACCACTACCAGTTAAATTGCTACGTAGATTGAAACTTCAACAAAATCTTACTCTTGTCTTGTCTTAAGAGATTGCTCAATGAGCTTACAGTGAAATTAGTTAAAACCATGTTAATTACATTGTTCCCCAGTCTGTATAGACTAGTGCTGTCGAAACAACACCCACCTTGTTCTTAGAAATTAGCAGAATCAATTTACTTCAAGCATTACTCAAGTCACGACGTTCGAAGAACTTTTGTTGGTTATTATTACGATTTAAATTTCAATGTATCATCGTTATTCTTTATCAGCGTCAGCGTAAAATTTTTTGTTCACAATTTTATTCGGTTTTCGGCAATATGACTTTAAAATGAACATTGTTAAGCTCGCTTTGTATTCAGAGGCGATCGGCAGTCACCGTTGGGCGTCCGTGGCCGATTTATAGGCGCCTCATTATTTTTTGTCGGCATACAATTATAATTTTCTTGTCGATAAACGTTTAAGAATAATCTCCCCCCGAAATGACTTCATCTTTGACATCGCCGTGCAATTTACGAGACTTTGCTGCTCATGTATAAAGGAATGTCACCGAAACGGGGGCGTCAGACGGAGGCCTTCATCTGTTCTGTGAAACGAATTAATTTCCATTAAATCCGGTCAATATTTTAACAACGAATTACGCGAAATTTAAAACTAATTAAGAATAAATGGTTGGATATAAATTTTATATAATAAACTCGTTCAATAAGCAACTGAAATCGGTGTTATAATCGCTGGTTAACATCAGTAAGCGTTTTGATGTAGACTTTTATGGCACTGTAAAACTGGGAAACGATTTTATTCGCCAGTTTAAGTATTGTTTTGTAGCTAGTTGTGGGCTCGATTCATTGAAGTACTTGCACAAGGTAAAGCTATTGCGAATGGAACGTAAATCGTAGGACTTGGTCGGACAACTCCGGGAATAGTTTGATGCAGTATTCGGGTTCGACGCCCGCGCAGGGTGGTCTGCGCAAGTTCTGAGCCTATGGACATTTTAACGCTCGACGCCATAATTAATGCACCTTCGTGATAGTGACTCAATCGCTGAAAGAATTGGGTTACTTGCATTTTGTTGGATTGCGTAATGAGACACTTTTTTTTTGCAGCGATGAATCATTTCAAGTACCTTGACAACTGTATAATGTAATGGACGTTTTGTCTATATGTTTCGTTTTTTAATGCGTTTTGATGATTGATGATCAGACCTGAACAACTTTCTGTATGGCACCAACATCGAAATCGCAAAAAAAATCTGCTGTTCCATAAAAAAACTGCAAACGTACTTGAGCTAAATGTATCGGACAGCTAATTTTTTTTTGCGATTTTGATGTTGGTCCCATAGATAAAGTGGTTCAGTTTGATGGTCTGATCTGATCATCCCCTTAAAAAGTGTCAGCCCTGTAGGTATGTATTGTTAACTGTCTAGATGCACCGAAATATTTACCTACATTACATTCTTATAATATATCACATCATTATACCTACCTACCTAGTTTCTTTAAAATACTTGTGCGTGTAATAGATAGGCATAGAGGCAGGTACCTACTACCTTAGTGTACATTCATTCGGCATCAAAGTATCTACTGTTTGGGAATTATATTCTAGCGCTTCTGTTGATCAAGTCAATAAACATTTAGTGTAGTAACATTATGTTTCTAATTTGGAAATTGTATCGTGATTTCCTGATGCGTAAATATTTGAATGGAGTGTTGGTAATATTCAATCAGCGGTGCGTTCTGTTTTCTGTGAAGGGTAAAGAAATAGCAAGCGATTAGGTTTTCGACTGTGTTGAGTCTTTGATAAATGTTGTTTATCAAAGGTTCAAGTATAAGTTTGTTTATGCGTGATTTTGTTTAGCTTTAACATTCTTAACTCTTAGTTACCACTTCTTAATTAAAATAAACATCCATAAAACACATAATTCTTAGCACCGTACTTATTCGTAAAACTTCTTAAAATTTAAATGATGATGTTGATAGTCACGGACCTGAAAGAAATACGGACCGAGTATTGCACTAAAAAGATGTGAAGCATGCAAGGTAATACAATCTCGTTTGTTCTACAAGGGACCTACACTCACACAGATGCACTAGCTCTAGGCGCAGGTCCGACAAACCGTCACCTTATGTACCGCGTGACAGCACGCACACAAAAGAAATGGGTGCTTCACTCATGATTAGATGACATTACGTCTGGTTCTTCTTTTTAGTCTGTGGTTGATAGTGATAGATAGATATACAAAACCAACACAAGCTGGCCGCGCGACTTTATACGTTATTTCAATCTATGGCAGTTTATTTTGGTTTTGTATAGCTTGATATATCTAATATCACCGTGTTTACTGTATACCTACACTAATGTGTAGTCGGAGAACTTGCTACAATTCCATCCACCATCTTCACGAGTTGCGCTTGCGGCCATCTTTTACGTGTTGTTGTAGCGAATAAGACGTTTTGTTGTATTGAATTCCAATGAAAAAGAATGTATTGGATTGTCACTTTTACTACGGTAAAGTTGCCCACGCATGCTTCGTGAATGCAATTTTGGGTTTTAGAAGAAAGACGTGTTTTTGTTTCATCACGGTTTTATCATTAAAATTTGTTTATTAATTGCTTATAATCCGCACAATTTTCGTTTTTTTTTAAACGAAATATAATAGGTACCTTCAGTTAGTTTATAATACTTACTTGTTTATTCCACGAACGACATGTTTTCGTACATTGTACGTACAGTCAGCAGCAAAAAGATGTACTTATGCACTTTTACTAACAAGATTTGTGTTAAGGTAAAGCAAAGTGGCACTGCGGATGGGAATATGGAAGAAATGTATATTTACTTTAATGGGTGATTGTGTAACTATGATACTGAACAACTTTCCCTAAGATAGGAAATTCGCAAAAAAAACCAATGGACTTCACATTCTAAATCCAATCCATTGGTCCATACAAACTAGCGCCATTATCTGTCAAATCTAGGGCACATGCATACAAATTTGAAGTAAACCTTTCATTTGTTTTGCCTCATTTTTCTGGTTTGAAATGTTCGCGTAAGGCCTATCCATTCGTTTTATTTTGATCTAAGCTTTGTAGTTGTATATCTGACTAGGAATTTTCCTCAAAGCTCTATTAAAAACGCGAATGAAATCAATCCAACATGGAAGTTAGCACACTAAGGGTGTGGTCACAACACGTCACAAATCCTTAAAAGGGGAGAAATGCTCTCAACTGAGTGACCGCCGATGAACTTTCGCACCATGTTGAATGACTTCTGTTCACGTAATAGTTCGACTATTGATTTCGTATTGGAAACGAGGAAAAAGTTGTGATTGATATACACTCTTGGTTTGTAAGGAAGTAAGGAGAGAAAGTTCTGTTAATTCCGTTATACAAAATGTTAATGAATTCACACAAAACCTGAAAACCGTTTGTCCAGACCATCAAACTGAACAACTTTTACTATGGGACCAACTCTAAAATCGCAAAAAAAAAAATCTGCTGTTTCATACTAAACTGCAATGCCTGCTAGACTCAAATATGGAAGTCTGTGACTCAAATGTATGAGATAGGTAGCCGATTTTTTTTTACGAATTAAGGTTTGCTTCCATAGTAAAAGTTGTTCAGTTTGATGGTCTGGACAAACGGTTTTCAGGTTTTGCGTGAATTCATTAACACGTTGTATAGGATTGCGTTATTGGGGATTTTTTTTTTAGATAAAATGGTATAATAACGTCTCGTTACGGTACAGTTTAATCCTCAATTGAACTAAGGCCGAGATTCAGATACGATTTTTTTAGTCTTAGGTCGAGCTAAGTAGGGTCGAAATGTATGGATTTTGACATACGGGAGTTCGAACTATGACTTACAAATCGTCTCTGAATCTCGGCCTCGACTATGTATCTCGTATCTCAATGCCTTAGTGCGAATAACCTGAGTAATGTAGATTCAGCAGATTACAAAGCGGAGAAGCAACATTTTAAGAATTGCAATGAAAAGTAAGGGCGTGTTTTTATCTACTAGATAATGTCCGAATCAGCTATTTTTGAACTTCATTTGAGTCAATCATTGTTCGTAAACGAATCACATCTTGATTGTGTCAGTGATCAGTAGGTACCTATAACAAATTCTCAGGAAGTGATAAAAGCATCAAGCCTGCAATCTTCTAAGGCCTAATTCGACCAAACTTAGATTTATAGAAGAGTAACTATACTTTTGGTGTTTACACATCCCGTACTAAAAGAACGAATGTATAATTCACCTAAAGAAAGAGGTCGTTGTATCCGTACTTATTGCAATGTGAGGTTATACAGTTTTAATTTGGTAGGTTTCTTTATATTATAATTTTTTTAATTATGTGACATTAACATTTCATTTAGATTAGGGTTGGTAAAACGCAAAATCTGTTTACTCTATAGTAACCGGCGACTTAATCTAAGAATAAAATTTACTCGCGTTTGGTCGAATCGGGCCTAAACCGGGGAATTGCTTTTTCTTATTTAGCTGTTACTTTGAAATAGCACAAAATGGCTGCAACATGTTTATAATCACAAATATTTGAAATAATAACTACGTACTTTCGTCTTCTCTGTAACATCTCAATTGTAAACAATATTTGATATGAAAATTCCGTTTGCCTAGTTGCACGGAAGGTAAAATTAATGAAATTGCTCTACGTTGTAGCCGGGAAAGTTTGGCGTTTCTACAAATATTTTGCCCGGCTGAATGTTCAACCGTTAGTAATTCGGTATGTCAAGTTTTTTTTTGTCTTCATTTTTATATTTTTTACGGACAGAAGACATAATTTTAAGATACCTATTTCATTCTTATTGCGATTCATCGAGTTTATCAATATAAATTTAATTTTTAAATTATTTTGATCTGTAATCTCTAAGTGCAAAAATGGTGGAGAGAAATAATTCGAACTCCATGGAGAAAAACTACATACAGCTGTATTTAAAAAAATTAAAACCTGCCTCCTCTTTCTAACTCTATGCTGGAAAAAGATACGGCAACATCAAATGTCAAATTCTGACATTGTGAAAGTATTTTTTTTTCTTAATGGCCGTTTATTTTAAGTTGATTTTATGTTTACCAAGGAGTTCAGAGGTATGCCAGTGACGTCACTGCACGGACCGAAAAACGACGTTATTTTATTAAAAATATCTGTAATCCTTTCATTTTAAAATCTCTGACATAGAAAATATGATTATTGAGACAATTATCTCGAAATGGTTTTCAATTCAGCCCTCCAAAAAAAAACTTGACATACCGAATTACTGCACATTCATCCCGCTTTACGAGAGCGAAAATGTTTGGCATAGAATTGTTTGTTATTCGCTTTTACTGTGCTAAAGGATTTCTTATTTTGATGTTCTGAACATCTGAACCTACAGAGTGAAAAAGACACCCTTGTGGTGGTATGTACTGAAGAGGTCGAAAGTAAATAAAAAAAATCGGCTGTTCGATACATTTGAGTTTAATCGGTACTACAGGTTTGCATGAAATAGCTGATATTTTTTCTCGATGTTGGCTTCATAGAGAAAGTTGTTCAGTTTGATGGTCTTATCTAAACCACCCCTTTAAATATTTCTACGGTGTTTTGTTACACCCTATAAATAGGTATAGTCCTACCTATTCTGTCGAAACGGTTTTCAGGTAAAATAATTGTAAGAAGTGAAAAAAACAACAACAAAAGGATGCTATTTTCTGCAGTGAGCATTGTTAAACATAAACAGAAATTTAATTGGTTAAAATAACTCACTATAAATTCCAATTTTTATAAAAGAGGAAAATTTTATGGAATACATAAATTCATCTTATTTTTGTGTTTTTTTACATTACTTTATTCAGTAATTTTTTGGGTACGGCTTAGCTACTTGTTCCGGAGGTAAGGTGGCAACACTGACCCTATCATAGGCGTTTCCGACATGCTCTTGGCCGGTTTTTTCTATAATAAAAGAAAAACAAAATTATGTATGTATTTTCTTAGACCGTATAACGGTAATCTTTATTTTTTTATTTTTATTTATTAATCAGAAACCTCTATCGTTTATATTCGTTTGTTTATAATCGTGTAAGACAATCTGGGTTGAATTAGTGTAGCAATCAGTAAGAACAATGAGCTACTAAAGGTTGAGCGTTCACATTAATCCTTCATAAACTCAAGCATAAAGTTCATTTTGACATTTATACTGATTAGGTGCCTTTATCGGATAAATATCGTAAAGTACGATTAAGTTTTCAACCCTTTTGTCGACGCAGCTAGCCGCAGCCTGCTTGCAATAACGTGTTCTTATCTTAAAATAATTGTAATTCAAAGTTCACTAGGCAATAATTATTTACTAACGACAACCTACCACAGAATGTGACATACTTTAAGTAGGTATCCAAACCAGGTTTTGTCCAGTTTTAACTTCTTTTTATTATATGTAATTCTACAGAGTGTATGGTACAGTACCTACCTACCATACTCTTTTTAATTTTATACTGTGCCATAGTATTCCTATATCAGTTCCTTGAAATGTTTACTGTATTTTCAATAACGATTCGAAGTGCTACTTGTATTTTTATCCTTATTTTAACGATATAAAGATAAAGATCGAAAAACTTGGAATGTCGTGACCCGCCATTACTGTTTATTGCATTTGTAAGCACGCGATTATTGTGTTTTTTAACTTTAAACATTTAAATTTAATATTTGTCGGCCATGAGCGGCGGATTATTGATATTCATTACAGTATTTTGTCAAGTAAATTAATTATTTTAATTAAATTATATTACTTGGACACTAAAGTTCATGATTGCGATTGAAGGCGAAATTACTCAAAAGTAAAATTTAATGTAGTTAGTCAACAGATTAAAATAATTCTTAATTGTTTATTATACTAATTAAAATGTTTAATTCTGCATAATGAATAAATTCTTTGTAGTAAAAGTGATTTTATTTAATGTTATCGCTTTTTCTTTAAAATATAATTAATTAAAGATTTGTGCCGTACAAAATTAATCTTGTGTTTTCCGCATCCATCTTCCAAACACTTCAGGACGTCAGGACAGATTTTTATACAAAAATGTAAAAATGTAGGTACAATAGTTAACTACTTATACCAAAACCTCTGTTTCTGATACGTCAACCCAACCCAACATCAAGATCAGCTGATCAGCTACTACGTTTTAAACATAGGAAAAGAAACTTCAAAAAGAATTAATTCCGATACCGGGAATCGAACCCGAGCCTCCTGGGTGAGAGCCAGGTATCCTAGCCACTAGACCATATCGGATATTGTTCATTGACTGAAAATAAGGACTACAATAGATGTTCTTTAAAACATTTAAAATAACTCGTAATAAAAAGTTATCGATTTGCTAAAATCTTAAGCTGTCAATAACAATAAATCTTGTGGGATTTAACTACGGCTTTATCAGTGACCCAGTAGAGAGATAACTGTCTCGCAAAGAAGCTTATCTTTCTCGTAATGTAGTGGCATCTTACTCTCAGAGAATGATGTTAATAGGTCAGACAAGGACACAAAATTTATGCAATGACATTCGTGAGTTTTGTTATTTTTGTTTTTTTCTGCTGTTCATGTACGAGAAGTATTATCGATATAATATGTTTTTTTTTTGTTTCAATTTCTCTTCCTAACGATGGCCTGGAAAAATAACGTGCCTGTGCCTACACAGGGGTGCTTCATACAATCAAACTGGAAAACTTTCACAAATAAACCATATGTTCCATAGAAAACGTCAAAAGTATGACTCGACCCAATGCATGGACAATTGGACGCACACCTGGTTTATTTCAATACCTACATAATGAATGTCCTTCACATGTATTAAAGCGAGCTTATTATTTTGTTTTTGTTTCAGGTAAAATGCTGTTATAATTACGGACAGAACGACGATATTAATACGTAAGTTTACCTACTTTACAACCATTTGCAGCGGGTCCAAAATAGAAGTGCGTGAGCATATTTATCACCTCTAATAATTACGCTTCTATTTTCCGTAAGCTTGACTATCCCCGGATCTTGATCTTTGTATACAAAGTGCACAAAGATAAACAGATTCCTAGACGTTCCAGCATTCTGTAGGTCTACCATGAGTTTTCACCGTACTTTACTACTGTAGTTACGTCACCAATTTTGTATTGAATTTTGTACAGCGCTCCTAGTGGTTACGTTGAGAACTAATTTCTGTCATACTAATTGGCGACGTAACTACAGTAGAAAAGTACAGGGAAAACTCATGGTAGACCCTCAAATGCTAATAGGTGAAGTATGCGTAGGTGAAGTCTACCAATCCAAATTAAGCTCGCGTGATGGACCAAAACGCCCATACACCCTCCTTGAGGGAAGGCCCTTCAGTGGGACGTTTATTATAAGCTGATGATTATGATGATGATACTCACTAAAATCCATTAATTAGCATCCATACATTTTCCATAAATAGACAGTCAATTTCTTAGACTCATTTTGATCAAACTTTTACAAAGCTCGTAATCGATTATTTTATAAGCTTCATACATAGCCTTTCAGAAGAATGAACAGTCCACAAAAGCTAAAACTTGCACACTTGCATCGAATAAAGTTGTAACTCTCTAGAGACCGGGACCGGGAAGCCCGTCTATTTTGAATTGTTTACTGCCGCCGCCATTCATGGCTAATAAAGACGTGTGCGCAACTATTGTGGCCAGCATGGCCGTTTAAGGGAGGAATGCCCTCGTGTGTGAATTAGTTGGTGTTACTTGGAATTTTGATGTGCTTGCTTCTGGAAGATGAAAGGAATTAGACAGAGGAAATGGACTAAAGGCTACTTGGAATAAATTGTTTATATTTATAGCCTTTCTGAGACTTATTGAGGACTGGAAAATAATCAGACAGGAGACGAACTTGCTTCAACTAATCAGCTCTTTGTTCTTAAAGTGTTAGGATAAAATTAAGGGGTGATTGTACGTACCCATGATATCAATCTCCAACTTTCCAGGTAACCAACTTTCTTTAAGAAAACTAAAGGAAATTCACAAAAAAAAAATTGGTTTTCAATGTTAAATGCAATCAGCTGATCAAACGTTTGTTTTGTATGAAACTTTGGAATGAAAAGTTGAATTTCGTGTTCCTTTGGGAAGGTCGTTTGGTATCAGTTTCGCTGGACGGTAAGAGATGTTGAGGTTGATATTATAGAACACTATTAGTAACATACCCAGAATATGCCTATTTACTCTTGCTTGAAGACAACAAAGTTGTTTGTATTCTATCTTATAACCAAGTCGATGGAAGTACTTACACTCTAGCTAGATTAATGCTTGGTCAAGTCTATCTCAGTTGTCTATATCAGTACCAGTGTGTCCCATAATATCCAAAGTGTTTCAAACCAGTTCAGTTTTGATATAAGCTGCCAATATCGAACAAAATACTTACATTTTTGTAACCACTTTCCTGTTGCGTTCCATTAGTTTTCGGAGCGGAATAATTCCTGGAATTACCGGACCAGTTTTAAAAAGTTTAATGGGATATTTAAAAAATTACTCTTTGTCTTTCAAAAATAAAAAAGTTATTCCGATACCGGGAATCGAACCCGAGCCTCCTGGGTGAGAGCCAGGTATCCTAGCCACTAGACCATATCGGATGTTGTAGCTAAAGCTGAAAGTAAGAGTTACAATAGCATGTTTGGATTGACCTAAATAAATGGGTTGTTGAAAAAAAATTATTATGCCAAATGTTATAGAATGGCGACATTTCTTTGCCAATCATTTAAAACAAAAACGGTGCTTTATTTCTAGGAGTCATACATGTAAATTTATGTTTCCTAAATCAAGTAGAATCTAGAATTACGTAAATAAAATGGCCAAATATCATGTCTACATTACAGTACCTACGCACCTAGTTATATCAAAATCCTCATCTGTAGGTACTACAAATAACTACAATTGAAATGACCCAAATGGTACAAATTCAAAACGTTACAATTTCGCGTGAGATCATAGAGGAAACGTATGTTCACGCATGCGCTCAATTGTTGCCGCTAATCATATCCGTCATCCGTGCGATGCTGGGGCTTTACCTAGAGTTCCGATATACGATAATGACGGTATCGTTTTCACGCATGACTTAGTGTAATGCCTACTGATAGTGTTGGCAGTTTCTACCCGAATATGTACTGCTAGATTTACCTTAAAGTACAACAATTAGTTGTACTGTGAAATTACATGGTTGAAATGTTTTTTGACTTGGTCTCACAAATATCTACAGGCTCATATGACGGTTATTTAGCCCGGCTTGCACCAACAAGTATTTAGGGTTAAACGTATTTATTGATAGTTCTGTCTTTCCCACTGCTTATACAAATGACAGTGACATCATCATATTTAAACATTTGTTTAAGCCTAAATACTTTTTGGTGCATGCCAGCCTTAATGGATGACGACGCCTAGAAAAGAACACGCTTACCCCCAGAAGAATGCATTCGTAATTAAAAGCTAATGATATTATCGCACCAAGTAACTTTGGGTAAACCATCTGTTTAAATTACAGCTCAACATAGGAAACCTTGTTTGAAATAAATTATTTGAATTGAATTAGAAATAACGATCTAGAGAGCTACAAAACCACAGCTAAATTGATCCATAATTGGTCATACATAATATCCTTTGTAAGGAAATTGCCATAGATTTTTTTTCAATAAGCGAATGGGAAAGAAAGGTAGTAATGTAACGTAATTGGATAAGATACAAGAATATGGGCAGAATCGGGCAGATCCACATGAGAAAGATTTTCACGTGATTGTGTTTATAATGGGGCTTGCGCAAGACGCGAAATTACTCAGAAATCACAGAGTTACTGTTAACATTTTTCCGCAACGCAATGTTTTCCTCCTAAACACAATGTTGTATAAGTTTCTTACCTATGTTTATTTAAAGTAACAAATCAGTGTTTATTTATAACGAAAATACATTGACGTAGGTTTACCAAATAACATTTGAACGTTTTGTTTACATTACCTTTGGAATACAGTACTCTGAATACACCATACCAAACGGTACTGAATGTAAATATAAACTATCATTTAAGCTTACTTCCTGATATATAAAGTAAATATGGAATCAACATAGACTGCATTAACACGTACATGCACGTACTAACGCAAGTACACTGTTTTGGATCAATGATATTATAAAAGATACCTTTAGTCATAGTAAAGGGGCTTGTAACGCTTAATTTTATAATTATAATGAGTTCCCAATATTTTTGGTAGTCTACAATAAAGCTTCCACGATGTTTTAGTACCTGAAGAAACTTCGGATTTTTCATATACTTTTTTTTAACCAGCAAGTTTTTTTTCTTATTGCTGTCTCCCGTTTGCAATGGAGGAAAGTCGAATATTTCTTTTTCCTACTCCTCTTTCTTCATCTTTGATTATTTCATCGAGGGTTTCAAGACGGATCAGAGTCATTCTCGTTGGACTTCATTGTCTAGTGTTGTGAATGGTCGTCGCTGTTCATCCTGGTTTACAGGAGTTACAGCGGTGGAATGTGTGGTGGGCCTATGCCCGAATTAAAAAAAAAACCTACCTATAAATCCTTTCTACTTACTTCTTCTTCTTCTCGTGTGGAATTGTCACGTCTTCTTCAAATCGTCAATCTCCAGTATCTTGCCACCTCTGTCGCACTGGCTGACTTTACTTTACTGCGTAGGTACATTTGTTTTTAATAGTATAAATATATCACAGTAGGTGATACATCCAACATAGACCAGAAGCCGTAGCAAGCATGTTACATTAATCGGGCGAAGGGAAGAGAACAGACGCGGAAGGCCGACCACCCACCACCACCATAAATGTAGGACTAACTAGCCAGGAAAAGAGAGAGAGAGCATTGTAATATGTAGTAGATGATACGTTTGAATTACATACACTAATTTACAACGTTATTACTCTGGGACTATATAAAAGAAACAATGTTCTTAACGCCCCTATCAGGACGACTATTTCAAATTTGACGGCCCGACAGCACAGTCTGTAGTGAACCTGCCTGCTGTGCCGGGGGTCGCGGGTTCGAATCCCGTAAGGGACAAATATTTGTATGACGAATATGAATATTTGTACCCGAGTCATGGATGTTTGTATCTATATTTATGTATTCTATATCGTTGTCTAGTTATCATAATACAAGTCCAGGCTAGATTCTGGAACTTTAAATGTGACTAGATAATTTGTGTGACACTGTCCAAGATATTTATTTATTTTATTTATAAATGTCATTTTCAATACAAATCTTCGAGCTTTTGTTATCCATTAGAATCAAAATAGCGCAATCTTCCAAACTGTTCACAATTCTTATCTCAGTTCAATTTCTAATTTCATCACGTACGCAGAACGATAATTTTGAACAATGCTTTACGATCTATAAAGTCTACAATGAAAAGCACGTCATAGCGGACAGCTGTGCGTGCGCCTCTAGAGACCAGGAGTACGATTTTTGAATCTCATTCGGTGAGCTCAGCAGTTGAAAATGTCAAAATAACTATGGAGATATGCATGTTTCTACTGCTGAGTTAACTTTCAAAAATCATACTACAGGAGAGCTATTTTTGAAAGTCAAATTAGCAATAAGAGGATGAGTATCACCGTAGCAATTTTGAGATTTTCAACAGCTGAGCTCACCGAATGAGATTCAAAAATCGCACTCCAGACCGTAAACCCTGAAGTAAACCCGACTACGTAAGAGCAATGAATCGTCCTCGATATACAAATAGACAAGTGTCATTTCTGTCAGTCACATGTCAGAGAAATATTCTTCAAGTCCATTCCTGCGGACGGATTGAAATATGTCGCTTCACGGAATGTTAAGAATTTCTTGGTTTATGAATTATGTGGAATTTATCTTTTGAAAATTTGTAGAAGCAAATTACTCTAGTAAAATAATCTGGTAGCTGAGTTTGTGAGTGTGATTGAAGCGATTTATGACATATCATTCGTCATCTGCAATTTCCAGTGGGTCAAGAACTCAAGACGTCTATAGATGTGTTCGAGTAAGTTTTTTCTGTCGATGTAGACATATTAGACGTATAAATAATTTGATGTTTTGCATAAAGTTTCTTAGTTGCGTTAATTCTTCTTCTATTGTTTTAACATGACCTATACAAGGTGTTACAAAAATACAAATAAACCTTTAAGGGGGTGGTGTAGACCATCAAACTGAACAACTTTCACTATAGGACCAATATCGAAATCGCGAAAAAAAATATTTATGTTCTATACTCTACAAATCGACTAGAGCTAAAATATGTATGGGATATGAAATTATTTTTTTCGCGATTTCGATGTTGGTCCCATAGAGAAAGTTGTTCAGTTTGACGGTCTAGACAACCCCCTTAAGAGTTTCAAAAATTTATTCTTACTTATGAAACACCTTGTATATCTCATGACAATGACTTATGCTGTAGCGTAAAGATTAGCCAGTTCGTTCGTATCGAGGCTGACTGCTCAGGGTGCGCCAGAAGAACTCAGTTTTCTTTACTAGGGGAAGCTCTTTCCATAGGCTATTAAGGTGGTTTTAGTCCATACAAAACTTTGTCGTAGAACACTCGTAGACGGTATTAATAAAAGTAATGTTTTAAATATGGAAACATTGCTTAGAAAATCTAGATTGCGCGTATCAAATAATATTTACAATATAAAATATAATTACGAAGATATCAAGCTTTCTAATTATATTAATTCTTTGTAATTATATTATAAATTGTAAATATTATTTCATATGCGCAATCTAGATTTTCTAAGCTATTTTTCCATGTATAAAACATTACTTTTATTAATACCGTCTACGAGTGTTCTACAACAAAGTTTTGTATGAAATTGACAACTCTGTAACCACCTTCGTTGTTTAAAATTGATTTAACAGTTTGGTAGCGTTATAATGCAGGGATTATTTTCTTTCTTCAGGTTTTAAGTTACTGTGCAAAACTTAAGGACTCGTTTCACTTTAAGGTTAAACTATGGTTAAACTTTATAGAATTTGACATGCGAGAGAGCATAATTAAACATTTCAGTCATAACTCATATAGTTATTCTGTGAGATTTTCCATTTTATTCCCATACAAATAATAACGGAAACAACTACCCTAATCTAGCATACTGAAAATGACGCATTCGTTTCGAGGCCATATACACTCATGCAACATCAATAACAATTTAAATGCAAGCGAACTTGAAGTCTTGAGTATCAATCTAAAATGCATTCACCTGTTACAACGTAGACTTCTGAATTACTCATAAGTATACTTACTCTGGCCACATGAGTAAATATCCCACAGAGGGAAAGCTTCGAACAATCGCGTTAGTCGACAATCTGTGGGAGAAGTTGGGCGAGCGCGTTATGGTGATCATTTTGTGCGCTCCTGGCCCCACACAAAGACAACGTTTTTAGGAGCGCACAATGTCTTCCATAGTTTGTCAACTAGTGCGATTGTGTCGAAACTTTCACTCTATGGGATATTTACTCATGTGCTCTGGCCGCCTTTTGAAGCCTAGTTATTAAAATAGTGTACAGCATAATTTTAGCTGTCATTTGTCAGAAACTATGAATTGTCGACGTCGGTGCCAAATGCCGGATCTATTGTAGTCTCCAAGTGATTCATTGTTGTCATATTTTCGCTGAAACTCAAGTCAAGGACAGCGCCAAGAGAAATCAAGTAGCAAGATAACGTGTTTCAAAGTGCGTGTAAAATTAATGCTGAAATAAGTATCCATAGTATAAGCTACAGGTGCCTTTGGTTTTCAGCTTCATTGTGTTGATCACTGTTCTGTTATTTACATCGAAATCCTTAGTCCATTACTTTATTATTCGAATTTCTAGCTTTAAAATAATTGTGTTAATAATTGAATTAATTATCACTATAAACTGGTTATCGATTCGCTAACTAATGTCCATCATTATGAATGCCACCCACAAGATCTTGATGTCATAACTCCACATTAGTTTGGTGGAGGCGATTTGGAGAATACCACGAACACCTGTGCAGGTGGGCGGCGACGGTCGACGGAAAATATTTCCCAATATTTATCTACCTGATTATGTAATCTGACATACGATCTTTGTTCGCAAAAATTCGCTTTGATGTTTTCGCGTTTGTTTGGATTTTTGTGGAAATTCGAATGTTTAAAATACATATATTGTGTAAGTTTAGTTTACCTACCGGTCAAAGTTCACATCTATTTTGAGATCTGTCTGAGTTTTATTCACAAGTTCCTGTGATTCAGTATCAGACAACTGTTTTAAATGGTCGAAGCTGGACAGACACGAGAGCAATAAACAGCATGTGCGCAGACAGTCTAAGCTTAGGCTTGACTTCGGGGCAGTTGTTACCAAGTTCAGGGAATATCTGAGTCAGACGAACACCGTATACCGCTTCCGGTGAGCTGTAGCAGCCACAAGTGGCATACCACGTCGTCGTGCAAAATTCTACGACCCCCTGTCTGAGGGAATTTATAAATAATCCCGGTTCGCCAGTGGCGGCGGCGGTGCGGCAGACCGCGGACGGCGCGGACGCATGGACGAACCCAGCCCGTGCGTACTCGCGTCTATCGATCGATCACACCATGCGTTCAAACGTCAATGATATCTCGAAGATCTAGTGCCAATGCAAGTGATACGACGCGAGTGAATTCTAGTTTCTAGAAAGTGACAGTGCACGTGTTGTGTGGTGGTTCAAAGAATTTTATTTGTTCAATTCTTTTAAATTTAATTTCGAAGTTTTCCTATTGTTTCGCTCACAATTTACATTGTAGTGGTGTGAATTTGTGCAACTGTAGTTAAAAGTTATTTTCTTTCTCGACGTTTCGTGTTTAGTCATAGTTTGGTTATATTGCCCACTTCAGTTCGTCCGGTCACTCAGATTTTTGCTCTGGCGTCCGTCTGATTAAGTGCAGACATGTCGCGTCCAATTTGCAGAAGAATAAATTGTTATTTGCGATAATTTGCGATAGTTAAGTGTGATTTTTAAGTGTTCAAGTCTTGTTTAAGGTTAACGCAGGATACCGTTTTTAACCTACTTTTGACTACAAATTTTGTCTCTTCATTTACCGTTTTAAAACTCGTCGCGGTATTTAATGTGATACATTTAAGACATGATTTTGAATATATTCGTTAGCATTATGCTATATATCTTTGAGAAGGAAATACTAATAGAGTTATTTTGTTCTTGTATTATCTCTTCGAATTCTACAAATGCAAACGTAATCATTTTTCGTAAAGCTCATAAATTCATCGGCTGTAATAAAGATGAATTACAACTGGCAAATGTATTTGAAGTCTATATCTATCTGGCTTTAGTTCCTACGTAAAAAGAAGAGTTTGTCCGCAAATAAACTGAGACGGTCAAGTATGTCACTAATGCTGTATTCTAGTCAAAGTGTGTCCGTCATAGAATGCCTAGACTATGTTATTGTATACCTTTTAAAAGGTTAAACTTTGTTAAAAATAAATCCACGCAATTTCAGATCTTCTAGCTATGAATATGATCATCATAAAGGTTTTTGCTCGCATCAATGGCACTATTGTGTTTAATCTTCCCATTGATTTCGCAATGGCTTTCATTTGTTGCTAATTTTAAAGATTCTTCTCGTCGACATCTCATTAGCGTCTTCATTTACCTTCGCATTGTTATTGTCAAGTCTTTTTTTAAACATTCTCGTTCCTTCGACAGATTTAGAAAGAGTAATTATGGTCTCCGTTTAAATCCATTACAGCCCAATGTTTTGGCTAAATAAATTGCTCGGAGCTTGTTTTTAACTCCTCGTAATTATATTCTTGGTTTGAGTCTGATCTTATTTGTATCCCACCCAAGGTATGAGAAGCTTGACATTGAATTATTACTTTTACACTCGAAATATCCTTTTAAGTTCTTCATTGCGACAACTTTACGATGTTTGTCTGATATGATCGCTTTATTTCAGTTGAAAATGACCTTCTATTAAACAGTCAATCTCTTTTATGTTTCAAAAACTAACACATTAGACATTTAACCTTATACGTTGACAGTTAATTTATTATTAACAAACAGTTTCTTTGTTCTTACAAAAGGCTATTGAAGACTTTCTGAATAGAGTTTATGCCTAAGCAAATAATAGTTTAAAATATTTGTGAACTACTCAGAAGTTGAGTGTGTTTTACCTTATTACTAGTGACAAATGAATTTGGGAAATGCCTGTTTAAATCTTTGACAGACGAGGGATCGGTGCCAAGGTTACGGAATGTTTTTATTTGTTGATAGGTATGCGACTTTTCTGTTGCCGTGCAAATCTTTTTTACAGAGGATACTTTGGATTCTATTTTCGTATATTTCTCTAGATTTATGATTAAGTGTATTGCATTCATTACACAGTTGATTAGTTTGGCTTCTTCGTTTACAATTTGTATTTCATGTTATTCTCAATTGTAGAATAGGTATTTAATTCAAATCTCACTCCAGAATTTATTTTATCATTTGTGTATAATTCATTTAAACTTTCGAATTCCGAAATCTGTACGTGAAATCGAAACTCTAGATTGAAATCTTGTCAAAATAAGAGCTTACATTCATTTACAACTTTATATTTTGTTGTTCCACTCACGTCAATAATTTATTTCTTGACGGGTCCTCCGCCCACATTTCGACATTATTAAGCCCATAACATACATACGTCATGCGAATACGATGTCTTGGTCAGTTCTGTCTCTATTGCTTTTCTTGTGGGCGTTATATGTTGGATATTACATCAAAATCGACCTTGTGGATTAAGGTCTTTGATACCTTTGTTGATCAAGGTTTTCGTCTGACTATTCTTCTTTAGCACAAAAAGTTAAATTTTCTGCACCAATAGGTTCACTGCGTTAGTTATCGTCTATGATTTCAATTCAACGTGGTCCTTATCATGTCATGTTTTGTCCTTATTATGTTAGTAACTGCGCAACATTCCACATACCCAGTGATTCGGCTCATTGGAGTGTACCGAGTAATTGCTAAGAGATAGTTACGCAAATCTGATTGATGATAACGATCCGACGTAACCGTTACTTCAATTTGGCCACTGTACTGTTTAGGTCATCGACCTTCAGTTATAGTCATTTCTAGTTTATGTCTTCATGCTTTATTTTATTTCTTATCTCGATCTTTGTATGCGCCTTTTGTCCAACATGTAGGAACTGTGATATCTTTGAGTTGAAGATTGATCTTGTGATTTCACAAATTCATTTTTTTTAATGATTGAAAAATAACAATCTCAGGTAGAAAGTGTGAACACGTCTCATTATGGGAAAAAGTATAATGAAGAAGTTGTTCTGTGAAGTGGTTTAGTGTGAAGTGACATGTTTTGTGTCAGTGAATAAGTTCGTTTTGCTAATAAGAAAGAAAAAGTCATCAAAATGATGCAAGGATTGTTGGAGTCGTTGATGAAGATCTATGCAGGTTGGTGTTTTAATAAAAATTATAATATGGATTTGTAAATATATACCGTGGTACATGCTTGTGTTTGTGTGGGAATTGTGGGATTATCCTGCAACTGTAAAGAATAACGTGATTATGAGAAATTAACTTATAAAATCTACGAATAAAGAAGATATAACCGAATATTTATTCGGTATTTGTATTTACAAAATATAAGTGTACGAGTATATCTAGTTACCACAGAATGAAAACAGCTCAATCCACAAATCAATCTAGAATCTATCAACATGTTTTTAAGATTCAGCATTCACTGTCTTAAATATTGACAGTGAATCTGTTTCAACAATATAATGTTTTGTATTTGGTTTATATTTGTTTTCTACTTACAGTTTTTTTGTAAATAAAGATATAATTTCGAAATACTGCGATTAATTTAGCAGAATGCTTAATTTTTGAAAGTATGTATTCTGTAAAGTAGAAAGACTATTCATATTGTGATTTATGATTGTGTAATTTGTGAAAAAATACTAGTTTTACTAGTTTTTATTCACATTTCATAACGGGCGTATTGAAATGGAACACAATTTCCCCTATTTAAAAAAAAAACTAGTTGTGCAGCGTAGTTTATTTATACCATCAATTTTTAGCCAAAGTAATTTCATAGCTAAGTTTAATTAACTACGGGTTTAAGTCACGACTCGTTATTTAGAACCAGATTTGTTCTGGGCGGGGTTACTTGATGAATTAATGTTTAGCTGGTACTTTTGCGTTTTTTTTGCCACAGCGTTTTTGCTAACGGGGACTTTGACCCCTTGAGAGCTTTCTTCATTCTTTACTCCTATAATAACCGTAATTACTTATTAACTTTTTAAGTACACGAAATTGTGGTTCTTTACCTTCGAGAAATCATGATCAAACTGGTTTTAGATCGTATCGCGTTCAATAAAAGTATTGGTAAATAAATACAAGAATTACATTGGTACATTGGTATTGATTGTTATTTCGCAATAGGTATAATTGCAAATACAATCAGGTTGCAATCTATTGTGACCTGTAGTTCAATGTCAAGTTTAGCTGTCAGTTGATTATTTGATAAGTGGGTTGTTAGTGAGTGCCTTATTTGGTTCGGTTACCTGCTATGGGTTCTTGAACATTGTATCGTCAGAAAAACAAAATCCATTTAAAAGTTTTTGCGAAATTGTTTGGTGCAATCTGCAAATTTTTGGTAAATAAATTTTAATAAATATGTTGAGGCAATGGGAAATAGTGTTTCAAATTACGTGCTAGACCAGTTGATGTGGGCTTCACCCATGGTAATTTTGTCATAAATGCCTTTTTTGTACTACCTACGCTTTTATACCCATATCTTAAAAGCGTGAGTTTATGAATGAACAAACACTTTTTTCTACAATAAAATAGCTATTCAGATCAGAAACCTCTGTAACTCATTATTAGATCATTACAAAATTTCGCTACATAAGAGTCTTCTCTGGACTAAAATGTTAAACTAAATAACATCTTTATTTCTCATGTACGATCAGCCGAAAGTAAACCTTGGAATTCGGCTCGTATCCTTCCTCAGGCGTGGATTGCCCACAGAGGGATCATTGTGTTGTGGGATGCCCCTACCAAAGTTGTTTCTTCAAGTATCTACAGACTTTGTATTCCTGTATTTGTTCACACTCACATTACTTTTCCTGTTATAATTTTTACCAGTGTATAATTATAATGTTACACGAATAAATTCCATAAAAAAGCTTGTTTATTTTTAATCTTGAATTTTGACTTTTACGTTTACAAAAATTATTTTAGAGGAAATTTATGCCTTATGGTATTATTAATACCTACATCGGACAAAAAATCACTTCATCTAGTTGGTTAAAGTAGAAAAGACCATCCCGAAAAGGTAGTCGTGAGTTTGTGTATGTATTTGCTTTTATGGTACAAATATTGTCCCTTTTGTTGTTTTTTGTGATGAAATTCGGGAAAATACATGTTCTTTTTGCCTATTCCAAAACCATTTAAAAATATTATATAGAAGGCTCATGTCTACATACTTTGTTATAAACCGATAGATTGATTTTAAGCTAGTTAGATATTTAAGAAAGTCGCTTTGAACCTCATCTCGCAAAAGCTATCGAAAACTCATAGTAATCAGAATGCAGGTGTGCAGCGTCGTGATCGAACCCGCAAGGTCGAGAGTGGATGCGGTGAATTGAAACCCATTGTGCGCAATTAACGTGCGGATATTGAACGCTCTATTGGCGATTTTTATCTTGAAACCTGTGGTAGGGGTATTGTATGCGTACTGGCGTAGTAAGTATATTGATTTCGAGTTAAATGTCAAGATCTCTGAATTGACCTACAAGTGTGATGTGAATGGCTAATGCACTTAATTTAAATCAACATTCACACTTAATTCAATTAAAGAGTCTATCATTCTGTCAGTGGGCTATTGTACACATACATTTTTTATTCAATTATATACCTAATGGTGATATATTGTATTTTAAAGACATTTTGGTTAGGTACTGTCAGCGTGAAAAAAATGTAAGTATGGCTACTTACACGTTAGTACTCCGACTTGGAACGAAAGTGTTATATTAGGTTATAAGGGAATAAGAATAGAATAAGAATAAGAATAATTTATTTGTGGAACATGAGTATTAATTACAGTAGATGTTAGGTTTTACAAAGTCCTTCATGTTTAGCCTTTCGGCATACAAATTACATGCACGTATGCACCGCATGCACAGCAAAACGGAGCGAATAGCTAGAAAACTAAAAATTAAAAATATTGACATTAGTATAAAAAAGTAATCTGTGATTAGTATATTATAAGAATTAAATTATGATAAACGTCATTGCAATTAAAATAAAAAAGTAATGTCTTATAATATTAAATTTGAAACGGGTAAATTATTCGATTAATATTATAATAAAGTAATAACAGCAAAACAGTACAATTGGGTATCATAAATTAGCAACATATTACATACAATTAATTACGTCTTATTCACATTTGAAATTTCTATCAGCCAGATATTCTTCTACTTTATAATAACATTTGTATTCTAATATTTCTTTAATCCGTTGCTTGAAAAGAGCCAAATTCAACTCTCTTATTGCCATAGGTATTTTATTATATATTTTGGGAGCCATGCAGAAAACGCTTTTGTGCATGAGAGCTGTCTTTGATGGATGCAAACAGAGTCTGGTTTTATCTCGCTGACTTCGAGTGTTGGTATCTACGACTTTAACAAACAGATTTGGATTTGTCTTCACGAAAATAGCCGCTTCCAGAATGTATAGCGATGGAAGGGTTAAAATTTTATTTTTCATAAAATATGTTTTACAGCTGTCTATAGTGTTTAGCCCAAACATTGCTCTGATGCATCTCTTTTGTGATTTAAATATTAATTCTCTCTCTGTAGAATTTCCCCAAAAGATGAGCCCGTATCTCAAAATAGAAGCAACTAGGCCATAATACGCTGTTAGCAGCGTCTCTTTATCTACACTTTGTGAGAGTTTGAAAAGTGCATAGGCAGCTTTAGACATTTTCGTGCTTAACTCATAAATGTGTGGCTTCCATGTCAGTGACTTGTCAATATGAACACCTAGGAACTTAGTAGTTGCTACATCATCAATACGTACACCTTTATAGTTAATATTTAGATTCGGCATCGTAGGAATTCGTTGAGGGGGGTAATTTTAGGATGTACCTAAATCATGTTAGAGTATCGAATGCGTGAAAATAATTCACTGATTCTTACAAATTAGTTTTTACTACGGAAAACAGAAGCGCGTTTTATTTGTTATTTTGTAGTTTTAAAAGTTAAGTGCATCCCTACTATTTGTCTACAGAGAACCTTTGCATTATGTGATTGTCCAGTCCATAGAATCAATAATCCTACAAAGTTTATATGTAAAACGCTTTATAAGTTTTCCCTTTGATAAAGTTATATGTCAAGATTGACAGTCGAAGATCCGAAAGCGTCGAAAAAAATTGGAACCAGTACTGGTTCCTAAAACCTATACGTATACACGCGCACATACATAATTTGTATGGCGCCTCACGCACGCACCAACCTATGAAACTTGGCCCCTTTTGTTTTATACGGTAAAACAGTGAGGCTCATTCTAGACATATATACTTGTTCTAAGAGTTTTCCATTAGGTGCTTCTAAATGATGATTATCGTACCATAAGCATAAGTTCAAGGTAACATCCCACGAGGGAGCAGTTCTAATATTGTCGTCTTGTTATGTATAAGTATATCTATTTTAAGAAACAAAGAGAAATATTTTTGCTTCCAGATGCCTTATTTAGCGAATCTTACGCAAGAACTGCGAGTCTGCCAATTGACGTCATTATGAGAATTGACAAATCGAAGGTTAGGGCCACTTTCTTATGAGTATTTTGACTTTGAATTGTTTTGGTTTTCAATCCAATCCTCAGTTGATTCAGTGCCTTTGTGCCAAATAACACTTTGTGATTTGCAGAGGTGCGATTTTTGAATCTCATTCGCTGAGCTCAGCAGTTGAAAATGTCAAAATTACTATGGACATCTTTCTACTGCTGATTTGATTTTCTAAAATCATACTTCAAGAGTGCGATTTTTGAAAGTCAAATCAGCAGTAGAAAGATGCATATCTCCATAGTAATTTTGACATTTTCAACTGCTGAGCTCACCGAATGAGATTCAAAAATCGCACTCCTGGTGAAAAAAAGCGGGCTGGTGGTGGATGAGGGCGGCCTATGTTCAGTAGTGAACATTTATCGATGCGATGCGATGATGACGATGAACCTATGATATTTTCTTAGAATAGAATACTGTGTTTCCTGTTTTATTACGAGACCAAAACGGCCACTTTTAACATTGTCCACTTCTGGAAATTATCACGGTCTTTGCCCAAAAAGTTTTCAGATTTTGCGTTTATTTATATAAACATGTTGAAGACTTATTATAACATAAAAAATTCCTAGAATTTAAGACTATGATAAACCGAAGGTGTCATAAAACGGATAAGTTAAGTTTGCTATCTATTCTTTGACATAGGATGTTTGAAGTCAATAACGTTTTATAGATAACTTATCGATGTTGTAACAACAAATGCAGTTTTAGCGATAAGTTGATAAAGATTTCTTAGAATGTTGAATTCGAGACAAACTTACAATGTATATGGCGGCATCTAGGACTAAGAATTATATTTTATAGCACTGGAGAAATTCTCCCTTAGGGGCGGGTGTGGTCAGGCAGTGCTCTTGGAAGTAGTAATTGAATCGGTTCGCTTGTATAAAGTGTCGGGGATGTGGTGGCAGGGTGCAGCCGGCAATACCAGTAGTCCCCGTTGCATTGTTCCAGAAATTTTAGGATTTTTCTTCTCATGTTGTTCTAAGAGGGGAAAACTGCTCCTCTAGGTTTCTCTATTGGCGCGCGTCGCACCTTCGCTGCATAGAAAACGTCATCTTCCCGATCGAAAGCCGCAATTCCCGTGACATGTAGTATGAAAAAGGCCGAGTCACGTACTAGGAGAGAAATCATAAAATAGTTGGACGTGAATATTGTTATTTTAGAATATTTTTCCTTCTTGGATATTCAGCAAGGTTTCCTCACGAGTTATTGATAGTGACAAATTCAACCTCGCATAAAGCCCGTAAACCTTCTAGTACAGGCCTGAAATCGAATTAGGCCTCGTGATTCCAGCCAGACTGCTACGCGCCTCGTATATTATGCCAGCACTTTTCAGCGTCTATTCTAGAACAATCACAGCTATTGAAACAATTTTTTCGTGATAAAAGTTTTTAGGTTATGTTTCTTTAAATTCATCATTGGCCTTTGCATCTCTTGGTGGATTTTTTTCGGTAATGTATTATTTTCCATACAAATACAGGTACCATTACACGGCAAAATTATACCACGTAAAATCCTAGTAGGTATTCTAATTAAACTAATTAGCCTGCCCCTTAATGTTACTGTATGGTTTTTATTCCATAGAGTACAAAACTGGTTAAAACTTAAAATGCATTATATAACCACGCAGTTCAAGCATGATCGTTGGTTAATTGGGAACGTTATTTTGTACTTTAATGGGCAATTAAATTACCTACCAATTAAATACATCAAGTGAAACATTATCACTTGCTTTTAAAAAAAATAGTAATTTATCTTTAAAAGGAACCACGAATCATTACCAGTTTAAAATGGAAAGTTCACATAAATTCAAAATTTCAGTCTCGAACTCGCACGGCGAGATCGAGAAAGTGAAGCATTTTTTAAGTACATAAAATTTAAATTATACAAGAATTACCTCTTTCATCATCAACCCATGTAGAGGCGAATATTGGTTGCTTATGTAGGGTAGGTACTATACTGGTGTTCTGAATAAAGTTGGGGGGAACAAGCTGTAGTATTTTCAACGTTTCAATGCGGCTTAACAGGTATTAAATATGGCTTAAGGAAATCGTTCATCAGAGTCTAGAGCCTAAAGGCAGTATAATCCAACTATACATGGACTTAATCATCATACATCTTATTAATATGCTCTTGGTTTTTTAAGAACTTGATCAAACTATCAAAATGAACAACTTTCTACAGGGTGAAATTGATATCATTAGCACCCTTTTAAACTAAGAGTCTGAGTGAGTCATCATAATGAAAAAATTTTACTATAGGAGCAAACCGATCAGACCAAAAAACAACCTGCTGTCCCATACTAAACTGCAATACCTACTCGACTCAAATGTATGCAACAACAAATTTTTATTTCAATCCGATCGGTTTGTTCCCATAGTAAAAGTTGTTCAGTTTGATGGGTAGACTCTTAGTTTAAAAGGATGCTAGTGACATCAATTTCACCCTGTACCTACTCGTATATGGGACTACCAATGAAATTGAGGCCGTGGTGGTCCAGTGGCGAGTAACCTTGCCTGCCGTGCAGGAGGCGATGGTTCGATCCCCGTCCAAGCCGACTTGTACCAATGAGTTTTTCGGAATTTATGTACGATTTGTTACACCACTGGCTTTTCGGTGAAGGAAAACATCGTGAGGAAACCTGCATGCTTCCATTCCGAGGCGTGTATTGTACCCACTGTCCATCATAAGTGGCGACGGGCTCACCCCCCGTCACACTGGCCAGTGTTTCGGTACTTCTGGTGAAACGTGGATGTTCTGAGGTTTCAGAATATCTCTGACTACCCCCCCTCAGGGAATATAGTCGTGAGCATATGCTTATGCTTATGCTTATGCAATGAAATTGCGAAAAAAAAACTGGTGTAAGTATCAAAAAATGTATAGGACATTTGGGTCGAGTAGGTTTGCAGTTTTGTATGAAACAGCTGATTTTTTATTCGCGATTTCGATGTTGGTCTCATTGAGAAAGTTTTTCATCGATCGTTTTGAAAAAGGTGGCTCTTTATAAATTATTTATGTACCTAATTGTAAAAAGTTAAATGTGGTTGACGACAATAAATGTGTCCGATTTAATTTGAACTCGTCGTAAAACTCTCTTCAGTACTTCAGACGTTCAGAGTAATAATAAAATATGGCCTGAAAAATAAATTAACATTATTCTCTTTTCAGGTCGCAGTAAAAATGTTTTTATGCCTTATATATTTAAGGATCATAAACCCAAATTAAAGTACGAAATGTTAATGAATTTATTCGCTCAAAGACATTTATAATTTATCATGTAAGTTTATTAGCGTTGTAGTTATTGTACATTTTGGTTTGTATTAAAAGATTATCAAAAGTTTTGTACCTAGCATAAGCATAAGCATAAGCATAAGCATATGCTCACGACTATATTCCCCGAGGGGGAGTCAGAGATATTCTGAAACCTCAGAACATCCACGTTTCACCGGTAGTACCGAAAACTCTGTCCAGTGTGACAGGGGGTGAGCCCGTCGCCACTTATAATAGACAGTGGGTACAATACATGCCTCGAAATTGAAGCATGCAGGTTTCCTCACGATGTTTTCCTTCACCGAAAAGCCAGTGGTGTTACAAATCGTACATAAATTCCGAAAAACTCATTGGTACGAGTCGGTTTGGACGGGGATCGAACCATCGCCTCCTGCACGGCAGGCAAGGTTACTCGCCACTTGACCACCACGGCTTAATAATAGCTTTTAGTGATAAGACCGCCATTTGTACCCTTACTTTCTTTTTATTCTGTTTTTTTGCTGTATGTTTTTGGTGTGCAAATAAAGAATATTTATGTTATGTTATATTAATAATGCTATCCGTTAATTTTGATATTACAAGATAAATCGATATGGATAATATTTTCTGTAACTTTTTTTTATTTTTTTATTTATAATTAATGGACTTCTTGCTTGTGCGTTAGCACCGCATTTCCGCCAATGTCAAGTGGTTTGAGGGAGTATCTATCCAATCTCGAGGATTGTTTTTGAGTAACAACACAACTGAGATGGATTGTGGAGCCTCGTGGCAGGCTGAAACGCGAACCGCGCGAACACCACACGAAGACGAGTGTTCGGGGCGAACCCTGCAACGTGACTCCCGTAATTTATTAGAGTTATCCCAAATGATGATCCCATTATTTGTGTTAAGTATATGATCTGACAGACCACGAATCATGATGCTCTCTAGGAAATGATATTTAGTATCGTAGGCTGTTCGTAGATAGACCTTAGATAGCTGATGATGTCAGTGTTTGACATTTCAACGCAGGTGCTCTTTATCTACACCTAGTTTACAAAGTTCACTTAAGGCGTGGTATTGTATTTTATATTGTGAATGACATTGTGTGAGGGTCGTGGCACAGAAAAACAATCATTATGGTCGTGCCGCACATCTTTGAAAATGTTTGGAATCAGACATTGTGTGTCAGATATGCGGCAGCCATAAAAGAGCTGATTGTTTTTCGCGATTCTGTAGTTGGCTCCATATGTAGTCAAAGTTGTTCAGTTACATGAGAAGAATATTATACATTTTTTTTTTTTATTTTATTTATTAAGGAAATCAACAGCGTTACAAACATAAATTACATCAGGGTTGATTACAAAGGTAGGTACAGCTTTTACAGATTTCCACGTAATACATAGATTGACGTGTTAGGTTGAATAAAATATAGTAGATAGGTAGCATGTAGGTACTCGTAGTTACGAGTATTACATAATAATTTGCAAGATACAATTTCGGGTGAGAGTAGGTATAACTTAGTAGTTAGTATCTAGGTAAATGATACAAAATATTATTATGAACTAATGTGTTTATGTGTGTGCGTGTGTTTACATATATGTGTATGATTTGTTTGAGATACAATTTTACATCCCCAAAAAGAAAAAAAATACTTAAACTAATATATTAGGTATATTTTTCGAATAAAGTTTTATTAATATAGTTTAACTTATCGTACTAACTAAAAATTTACCCTTACCCTCTATGCTAATGGGAACTCCGTTCATCAGTACGCACTCTATGCTACTCTAATTATATTCTACTACTCTACTTCAATTGGAGTAAATTTGTGTCTTCTCACCCATGTTTGTAAGATGACCCTAATGAAGTGGGATGTAGGTAAAAATCTCACTAGTTCAGAAAACTGAACAAGGGGGAATAAACGTAGGTATCGTGGGTCCAACTTATATGCTGACGTTTTTACGGGATGATTAGAACACCTAACTTATCAGCTTTCTATATGGGACCAATATCGAAATTAGCGAAAAAGATATCTGCTGTCCCGTACATTTGGATCGAGTAAGTTTGCAGTTTAGTATGGAACAGCTGATTCATTTCTACGATTCTGATTTTGGTCTCGTAGAGACAGTTGTTCAGTTTGATAGTCGTAAAGACCCTTTGTAGGCTGATGATGATAAGGGTAACAATGTTATATTTTGAAATATCTGTAATTATGCTTATCTGTTATATTTTGTAGTATAAGGGCCTGTTTCACCACTTCTGAGTAAGTCCTTGTTAGCTTATCCGACAGATAGTTTGACATATTTTGTATGAAATTTTGTCAAAATATCTGTCGGATAAGCTAACAAGAACTTACTCAGTATAGTTACTTTTGCATTGACTTTCCTAATGAAGATAAAATAAAAAAAAATTACTATGAATGAAGCATGAATAAGGATACATCATATAAAAATGCGTCCTTTGCTTCGTGTCAAATAGATTACGTACTCAAACAAAGGTCTTTTATATTTTATCTTTTTTACTGCGAACTTATGTCAAGGAAGGATTGTGCATTGTGAATGCGATCGTAAAAATAATAATGACTTAATTCTCGTTATTCAAGAAGTCAATGAACTTAAGCTGTTATTTACGAACAATACACAATTATGCAAAGACACTTTTTTGCTGAGTGCAACATGAGTTTCGGCTTTGCGACCGAACCAACCGAAACCGTACATAACAGCTATTTTTTTTCTTTTATTTATACTTTATAGGGTACCAGAAGTTTTCGAAAGGATATTGCGCGTGCTTTTATGTATGAATCTTAGATATTTTTCTTTTATTTATAATTAATGGACTTCTTGCTTGTTAGCACCGCATTTCCGCCAGTGTTAAGTGGTTTGAGGGAGTATCTATAAAATCTCGAGGATTGTTTTGATTAAGAACACAACTGAGAAGGATTGTGGAGCCTCGTGGCAGGCTGAAACGCGAACCGAGCGAACACCACGCGAAAGACAAGTGTTCGGGGCAAACCCTGCAACGCGACTCCATTGATTTATTTTACGTATGTTTTTGACTTGAAACGTCTTTCATTTCGGTCACTTGCAAAAAACCACATTTTTTAAAATATTATTTAAAAAGCATGCAATGCATTCAAATTTATTTTCATGTCTCTCCTGATCAACTTTTATTTAAATGATACAAAATCCTTTAAAATGTGAGTGCGACTCGCAATTAACTTATTATTCCAATTTTATTCCCTTCGATGTTTCAGTGGCCAATGCTCCAGTTGTCGGTTGGTTGACCACTTTCGTAACTTTTATCTGTGATATTTATCACACAATTGACTTGAGACGACGCATTTATTTGTGATTTCTTGTCATAAGAATTGATTATATTTTTATTTTTATTCAAATGTAGCTTTGCTTATACACTGGATAAGAGAGCGTCGGTGGTGCGTTGTGGAGAGCTATGGAAACTCAATCTTGAGGCCCAGGTTCGAATCCGCACGACGTTTTTCTAACTTAAGTACGTAATACCGACTGCTCTCAAACGGTGAAGGAAAATATCGTGAGGAAGTCTGCATACGCTGTAGAAAAATTTCGATGCGTATTTGAAGTCTACCAATCCGCATTGGGCACGCGTGGTGGACAAAATGATGACCATCAACACTTCAAATCAAGATCCAAGCAGATAAATTATCCCTGACCAGAACAAAAATGTTGATCATTTGTAGTTGGTAACGCTCTACTATAAGTCATAATGAATTGTTTTATTCCGAGAGCGAAAATGTGCGCTGCATACAAACGTACTATGGTGATATTTTCAATACTAACCAATTAAAGTCAATGAAATTTTGCAGAAACAATCCAGAAACAAATTTCTATGCTTCTTTAGAGTCAGATTTTCGTTAAAATATACAGTTTCAATGCTAGGACTAATTTAAGATTTGTATGAAAATCTTTGAGGCACTGTAACTTGAAAACTGTACATTTTAACGAAAATCTGACTCTATAAAGCATAAAAATTTGTTTCTAGATTGTTTCTGCAAAATTTCATTTACTTTAATTGGTTAGTATTGAAAATATCACCATAGTACGTTTGCATGGAGCGCGCTCCGAATAATATACCCTTAATTAACTCTGTCTACGACACGCTTCGTGACGTGGGTATGTCAGTTGCAACTCGCTGTTAAAAAGTTTTTTTAAATAAACAGATTTAAACCTTTTGGTCATTTCTCAAATTGAAGTACGAGTTTGTCTCGTAACCTGAAGGCCCCGTAAGATTAATTTCGTATTTTTACTATATTCTTGAATACAGTATATTTATTATTTTTTATTATTAAAGACCAGGTAGGCCTCGCATGCCACCCCCGAGAAAACGATAAAAATCGAGATGTGTCTCCATCCTTATTTTTTTACGTATTCCAGAAAGAGCGCGCATGACGTTTTTCTCGTTTAAACGCTTTGTCGTGGGTGGCATGCTAGCTATGCTGGAAGACTCCGACTAAAATCTAGTCTTTTAATTTTAAAGTTTTGTAAGTTGCAACCGTCACACATATTTTACGGAAAAGATTGTAATAATATGAAGGAATAAGTCTTTTTACTGGAATAGCACTAAAATAACTATAAAGCTGAAGTGGTAGTGTTGGTAGAATGGTTAATAATTGATCCATTTGAAGTACGGACCCCTAAAAGTAGCTCCTACTGGCCACAGCTCCATTATCCTATTACGGAAATCGTTAATTAATTTTTGAAAAAGCTCTTGACATCATCACTGTCATCGGATTTAATTGACGTTAAAGTAATAATAGAGTATACAATATTTAATACCAACGCATAGTATTGACGTCACAATCTTAGATCAAATTAAAATTTATGGATAGGCCTTACGCCAACATTTCAAACCAGAAAAATTAGGCAAAACAAATGAAAGGTTTACTTCGTATGCAAGTGCCCTAGATTTGACAGATAATGGCGCTAATAGTTTGTATGGACCAAGTGCACCAGCATAGCTAGCATGCCGCAGTGATACAGCGCTATCACACCTTAGCTTTCTTTCTATTTGCGTGTGAACGAACGAGATAAAAGACGTGATACAGTCGTATCACGTGTAGCATACTACGAGTGCTGTATTGTGCTTCAACTTACCGCGCTTCAGGCCTATCCATTAATTTTATTTTGATCTAAGGTCACAATTACCTTTTTGTAACTTACAGGGTGTAAGGAAAAATTTCATTAAGCTTTCAACCACATACTCTACCCACCAAACTGAACAACTTTTACTATGGGAGCCAACTGATCAGAACAAAAAAATCAGCTGTTCCATATGTTTGAGTCGAGTAGGCATTGCAGTTTAGTATGGAACATCCGATTTTTTTTGTTCTGTTCGGTTTGCTCCTATAGTAAAAGTTGTTCAGTTTGATGGGTAGAGTATGTGATACTTTTCCTTACACTCTGTATAGTTTCCATTCGGTTACTATAAAACTAAAATTCAAAATATTAAACAGTTCTTGCCGCGTTCGTATAAAATACATCGAAATAATTGTCTGTCCATTCCATTTCCAGAAATGCTGGACAGTCATCATACGACGTGACTAAGGGATAAGGTTTTCTTTGCAGTGTTCTGGTGGGCAAAAGCTTAGCCTTCAATTTACTAAAAGTAGCCTCACTTCACTCACTACAACTCTTAAAAATAAAGTTGGTAGTTGTAGTTAAGTTCGTAGCCACCCCAAAAGGGATTATGGTCGTGGGTTCATCTACGATAGTAAACTTTATTCACTTTCGGGTACTAGTACCTACATTCGAAAACCATATCAAAATAAACATTTAAATTGTTCAGTTTTCTCGATTCATAACAATAAACTCAAAAACGTCTAGGTTTCGAGTTCATTAGTTTACAATGCTATTGTCCAGTTGCACCCTACTTTTGACATTGAATAATGAACCTAAAACCTTAAATCTACAATAATTTGCATGCCGAACATGCAATGCAACGTTTTTGTTAGTCATTTCGCTGTCAAACCGGCGGCTGAAGCCGCGAGGGACGCGTGATGGAATGTTACAGAATTGACTGCAATTGTTGTTGTTGTTGCTAAACAACTGTTGTTACGGGCTTCAAGTCCAGATAGGGTTGACACGTCATCGGTAAAATATAATTCAATTTTATAAGTGTATCATAACATAAAGGTGTATCTTTATAAACGTATGACTTTGTAAACATTACAGTTTTTGAGAGTTACGCGGTTATTATTTAATCTAGAATTAAACATTTTAACGGGTTCTTGCCGCGTTTTGGTATAATATTTGAGTTTGGTATCGGGAATTCAAATATACCAAAACGTAATAAGAACCCGTTAAAAAGTTCAATCTCCAATCTCCGTCTAATGCTTCCAGCATTGACTTTAAGTTCTGATGTTCACAAAACAAAGTTTATGTTCTTTATACACGTATCTTAAGAAAAATCTGTAATTGGCCTGTGTTATATTTGTTTATATTACATATCTTATAGAATGTTTGTAATAGGCTGTAGATTAATCTAATAAAAAAAAATAAAAAAATGAAATAAAAAAAATCTTTGTTCTCGTAAAGAGGACGCACGAGATTACCAACTATTAGACCGTCATCTGCGGGGCTAGTACGCCAACCCGCGATATCGTGATATAGCGCTATCATGCTTCCGCTCTCTTTCTATTTGCACGCGACAGAACGAGACAGAAGACTAAATTTGACAGATGGATGTGTTAAATGTGGTTGGCGTACTAGCCCCGCTGACATAGTATCGAATCAGAAAAATATCACAATTCATTCTTACATACAGGGTCCTTCTTAATATGATGACACTTTTTTGAGGGTATAATCAGGCCGAAAACTTTCTCTATGGCACCAACATCGAAATCGCGAAAAAAATAACAGTTGTCCCATACATTTGTGGCTCGAGTGTGATGCAGCTTTGTATAGAAGAGCTGATTTCTTTTTGCGATTTCGATGTTGGTGCCATAGAGAATGTTGTTCAGTTTGACGGTCTGATCATCCCCTTAAAAAAGTATCAGCATATTAAGAAGGACGCTGTATATTTACGACCACAATGGTACGATGCCTTCCGAAGCGGTCAGAACCTTTTAACAACAGGAGCATAGTCGGTGGCGATCAATTCTCTATTCACCATCCTCCTGTCCTTATTTGGTATCAGTACTGTACGACATCATCTATTCTATTCTATTCTATTTTTAAAAATATGGCTGCCATCTTTGGTTAATGATGATTTTGCCAATGTCGAGTTTTTATAGCAAAAGTGCTTGACGTTGTTCTTATAAAAGAACAATATCCTGAGCCACCACTGGAGTTCCACTGTAGGCCGGGGATTGGGCAACCGACGCGCACGTGACCGCCCAATAGCAGACCCACAAAGCAACTCTACGACATCATCTTCCATTAAACTCTATTACCTGTCAGTTCAGATGTTGTATGTATGTAAATGCCTGACAACCCTAGAAAAGTACCATCTGAAGTGATGTTTTCGTTGGTCTGATTGGCTGCATTGTGTAGGGCACTTTCAATTTATAGTCAATATAGTTTGTTCGAAACTCCACGTACCTAATGGGTTTTTAACATTCTTAACGTTACCATGTCGAAATGTTAAATTAGAGATGTCGAGATGTGCATTTCGAAGAGAGCGGTTCGATTCCTGGGCCTATATTTCATCGGTTCACAAAGTTCATCGGACCTTGTGACCTCATGTATATATTATATGTTATTAGATAATTACAAACATAGCGCGGTGCGTCGAGGAAAAAAACATCGTGAGGAATGCTTGCTAAAAGTTAAATGTGAAAAAAATCAAATCAGTCACAAACCTACAGTTCTGCGGCTTGTAGTATCCGCCGCAAGCCCATTTATTAAATTTATGTCACGCCTAAGTAACTATTACTTCTATACTAATATTATTATTTGTTTGTTTCAGGTAACTACAGACCCAAACATCGTTGCTAAGTATAAATACCTAACTAAGGCTGAATATGCAGTGACTTTATTGGATGATAAAAGCGGAATTAGTTCACGAACGCACTTTCCAAAACTACGACAAAGAACGCAGTCTACCTTTCGGTGACCGGCAGCTATTTTCCAACCGTAACAAACCATGACACGATAAAACGTAACGATGATAAATCACCTTACATCTTGCTGCAACACTACAGATAATAAAACAAATCATACGCACTTTTAGTATTACAAATAGCCCTCGTGCATTCGTTGTGAAAGAAGGTCATGACCAGGCGGTGATCTCGTGGATTAGGTGCTTACTGGCCATTCATTACAACAAATCCTTTCGACTGGATCTAAATCCTACGTGATAAAATTTAAAATGGTTTGAGTCCCTCGACTTCCTGATTTGATCTCAAGGTGCCTTCAGACGGGAGCCTGCAGCGGCGATTTGCATTGACGCACCGTGCCTGACCGGTCGGTATCACGTATCGGATTTTATAGGTTCTAGGATACTCAAATCGTGTTAAGTTTCTCTTTTATCGCGTATTAGTTATCCGAGATAAAAACCGGGTCCAGTTTCTTGTCGTTTTCTCCTAGTTTGTTATTGGGTACAAACTTCGCTTTTTATTAACTTACTGCTGCAAATAAATGTTTATTTCTATGCTATTGCAAGCCTTGCTTCGCCTCTCCCCCGGGCTCGCTAGACTTCATAGTCTAGTATTGTGTATTGGTCGCCGTTGTTGATCCTGGTTTACAGGAGTTACAGTGATGGGAATGTGTGGTGAGCCTATGCCGGAAAAAAAAGCCTTTGCTTGTAACTCTGAGACCATTTACTGATCTATTGTGCTCGCTCATATTTTATACATTTTCATCCTCACATTCTTTTTATTTATCGTGCTTATATATGCAGGTTTTCTTATCCTTATGTTTTCCCTTACCTTACTGTTATGTTTATTAATGTTAACAAGAAAATGTTTTTATATCGCACAAAGTTTTCCTAAAGGTACCTACTATTTCGAAGCCGACTACCGGCTTCAACTGCAGGCTGCAAGTGCAGTCGACAGTAGGTACTATCTGTAGTAATATTTCAAACTAGTGTTTTCCCGCGACTTCGTCCGCACAAATTATATACCAGATTTTAAGTCAGATCATAAGCTATCAAACAAAAAAAGTTTCATCAAAATCGGTTCAGTAGTTTTTGCGTGATGCGCGAACAAACAAACAAACAAACAAACATACAAACAAACAGACAAACAGACAGACAAAATTTCTAAAAAAGGTTGACTTCGAGTCAGGGATACCTAAAAACCATATCGTAATCTTTTTTTTCTCAATGTAAAGACACACTTCAGTTACTTTTTAATAATAGTTTAGATATAGTACTGCTGACTGTACTTGCAGGCAGTCATCAGTTTCAGTCGGCTTTGGAATAGTACCTTAATTCTCATCTCTCTCTCTACCCTGTGCAATCCATTGCATAATGGAAACTGCTGTTTATAAAAGAGCTCAACAACGCGAGCAAAATGCACGGGATTATTTAAAATTCCGACTCACTAGCGTCTGACCTAATTCTTTCGCATAATTTTCTCGTGAAAGCCTTAGTTACTACACGCGATGCATTAAGCTAAAGCTTCCAATGTTTATAACATCGATGTTTTTTTGTTCTGTCTGTAACACCTCTTAATTTCGACCTCGATAGCCCTTTGTTCTGTTTTTTCGCCCTAATTTGTTTTTAATTAGACCTACTATATTACGATTGTAACATTGATTGATGACTTGTAAAATGTTAACAGATAAGTACGTAGGTTTTCGAACGGATACGTGTTGTTATAAATAGCTTTTTTAGTCAAGTGAACTATTTTGGGAATATGATATGTATCTATATTGTGAAGGTCGTCTGTGATACAGGCTGGTTGATTGTACATTGTTTACTGTGTGTATTTTTTAAACTAATTAAAAGTACATTAGGTTGTAAATGCTTTGCAGAAACGTTGCTAACTAATGCTATGGGCAACTGGGCACCGTGTCTTGTCCACAAAGTACGACATTCCAGGAAATTTTATACTTGCATTGTATTCGTAGAGGGAAGTTCACTTATGATATTTTAAGTCGCTTACTTATGACTCATTCGTTTCCACTTTTTGAGGCGTGCATTGAATTCCTTCATAAGAATATGCCTACACCAGAAGAGGCGTGCATTGAATCCCTTTATAAGAATATGCCTACACCAGAAAATACCTAATCTTGTGATGCGAAGAGATAAAGAGTCATATTATTACAAGAAGAGGAAGACCAAAGAAAAAAAATGATGGATTGTATGAAAGGTGACAAGACACTTTTCAGAAAGAAGTGAGCAAGGAAATGATGGCTAATAACATGTTTGGCCGAACCCAAAGAAATATTATGACAATAAATTATAACTTGCCATTAAAATTTGCTAGCTAGTCCATTGCTAAATATATAGGCCCTACCTAACACACGCTTCGGTATTGTGCTGTGCGCATAGTGAAGTAGCTGGGAAAAGGACTGACCATTTTCAGCGATTTTACTTTAGGTAGGTATTTACGAGAGTTTGTTTATGTAAATGTGGTTGGTTTAAAAATTATTTTCAAATTAATTATCCGTAGCTCTTTATACATCAATACTTAATTAACAAATACATTCACCAGACATTTGCGTATGTTTTCATACAAAACATCAAGATAACAAACCGTCTTGTATGCATTAAGACGTGTTTACACGAGTTCGGTGAGTGAAGCAAGTCGTGGGAATAAATCGCTTCAATGTGCCAACATCTCATTTTGTTTATTTGTGTGTTGGTACTTTGATGGCTGATTTCATGGGAAGCAGTGGTAATGGGCTTGGGTGAAGAGGTCACTTTGTAAAAGGTTAATTTGTAATTTAATTTCAATTACATTAGGTACAAAGTTAAGTAAAAGAACTACTCAAAATTCGTAGAAAGCATTGAAACGTGGTGTAAGATCATCCAAAACTCCAGATGATATCTGATTGGCAAATAAAGGTTCCTTGTTTTATTCTTCCCGTTTGTGTAGTAACGGTTTCATTTGCAGTCCTTATGTGGGCAATCTTATTCATCATCTACTGAGGGCTCTCTTACAACAAAATTAACTTAGTCTGCTCTTCTAGCCGCTACCATGGCCACAGATTATTCAATAGTTACAACCGTAACAGATACAACACTCACACCGTGCTTTTTCTATTTTCGAACTTTGCGCTTCAGGAACGATGAACTAAATATGCCTTAAATACACATACTAAAATTCACCTTTTGTCAATGGCCAATGCGCGACAGCTGCTGCTTTTGTCAATGCGCGAAATGCTGTGTCTCATGAGATACAAGGTTTCGTAGGTAGGTACTTATCGCAGCTGTCAAACGTGAGTGACTGCCATGGCTACCTTGTGGCTTAGGGCATTGGACACTATACCAGTGCTCCGTCACTCACGTTTGACAGCTGCGATAAGTACCTACGAAACCTTGTATCTCATGAGACACAGCATTTCGCGCATTGCAAGATATTGACAAGACGCAAGCTGTCGGTCATTGAAATAAGGCTTATTTTAGTTTTCGTTCCTGAAGTGCAAAGTCCGAAAATAAAAAAAGCGCGTGAAATCGGGTTGAGTGCAGTATAGGTTACGGTAGTATACTCGTAACTATTAAATAATCTGTGACTAGACTATACGTTTCGCCTGTTTGTGATCTGCACTTAAGAAGTCATAGTTCACAATTCAATTCTGTCGTCAGTTCTTCGGTAGATAATAATAATGAATTTCGAGGCTTTTATGTTGTATGTTGTATCTACTGTCAATTAAAAGTGCATGGCTCAGTAGCTCTTTCACAATATACATAATTTGGGCACTTCAAGAGAAATATCTATATGCTGAATATGGTATATTTAGAAAATAAAGATTTTATTACAAAAATTTAATTAACTGAAAATGTGAAACAGCAACGTTAGGTTCCAACATAATTTTTACAATACCTACCTGTTGCAAACTTCGTCAATGGCAATGCACAACTACTTATAGCTAGTTGTACAAAAGGCTTTAAGAATGACTATAACTTATATGGGGAAGTCAAAAGGAAATGGGGGGAAGTGAGGAAACGTATAACTATATTATTACTAGCTGTTGCCCGCGACTCCGTCTGCGAGAACCTTTAAAAAGTATCCTATGTGTTAATCCAGAACACCTTCTATCTGTGTGCCAAATTTCATCCAAATCCGTTCAGCCATTTATGCGTGATTGAGTCACAAACATCCAAACATCTAAACATCGTCACAAACTTTCGCATTTATAATATTAGTGAGATGAGATAGTATTGAACCATTCGTGAGTATGTTTATATGTCACTAAATAACAACAATGACCTCTAAAACTAATGTAAAGGCGCAAAAAGTAAATAGATATAACACCAGGTACAGTCACGATCGTATTTTTTGTTAAAATAAACATTAATTATCACCACACTATTATGTACAGGCCAACAAAAGCGCGAGTAATTGTATAGCTTTTGTTATATAAGTGATTTGCATAAAAAAATCATAGTGAGTCGAGTAGGTATACGTACCTACTGTTTACAATAGTGGACTGTTTTTGTTTCGTAATACCACAGAGTTTTTTAGTTTATAACAGGATTTTATAATAGATTTTATTCCGTTCCATCGTACCCTAAACTTTATTCTAGAACGATTATTACATCAACCAAAAGAAAACAATCAATGCGTTTCCACATGATTGATCCACTGATGAAGTTACAAAGGTGGACAACTTTTCAGCTTCATCGGAACTAGGGCTAGCTAACACGTTGTGAAAAGCACCTACATCAAGTTTGGTTCGAACCTCATAGTCTGTAAATCTAAAACCCCTATTTACTTACCTTATAAATATAATTTAGCTTTCAATCCCAGAGACATGGTTTTAAGGTTATTGATCTAATAAATGTACCATTTTAATAAAATTTGTTTGTCTCAAACATGAGTGAATTTCAAAAGCTCACCTTCAAATAATTGTGGGTCCCATGGGCCTTAGTGACCCATTTAAGCTCATTGGAGACCAAGATAAAGTTATTTAGCACAGGGTCATAGATTAATCAATAGTAGTGTAACAGATAACTAGATAACCCACACTCCCGATTTCACGCGCTTGTTGTCTTTTCTAATCCAACGATATTAGCTCCTATCACTGTCATACATGACAACTTGCTTTCGGAAAGGGACACAAAAACGTTAAACATATCGACGACGGAAACTTACGAAAGAAAATTGAATATTACCGACCGTCATGGCCAATTTTCTTGTTTCCATGATTGTAAGGAGGAGTGGCATCCTTTTTGATTCTAAGATCCTTGGTAGGTACTTATAGGTGAAAGAAAAGATTGGTATCGTGTCATATTAGGAACTCAAGGCACTTGTAGAAAAGAGACAGGATGTCGAAAGCTCCACAAAGGAGATGACGCGTAGCTTTTAAATAAGATGATGTTGATGGATAATCCGGTACTGATTGGCATCTTCATTAAAGCTGTGTTAACAACATAGTTAAATCAAAAGTGGCAATTTGACAACAGTTTAGAATTAACCATCCGTTAACTTTATAGCGTAATAAACAACGTGTCCATCAGTTCAGACGACCATAAAATTAACTAGGCGTTAAACAATCACTAGACATATTTAACTGGCGTTTAACTAAAACTATTGACGATTGTATGAATACTTAGTCGTCTTCATAGACTAGCAAGGACAAAGACAGAATAAGATAAATGTCTATTACCTTTACAATGTCAACGTATTAGTAGTTATTGTTTGTAAATTTTGCCAAATGTACAACTCGAACATGCGTGTTGCACTTGCACGCCTCGCCTTAAAAAGGGGCGCAACCTCAAAATCGATCGTTTTAGGTATAGAGGTTTAAAAGTTATGATCATCATCATAACATAACATAAATATTCTTTATTTGCACACCAAAAAAACACAGCAACAAAACAGAATAAAAAGAAAGTAAGGGTACAAATCATCATCATCATCATCATCTTATTTAATCTACGCTCTTGTCGCTGTTTCTTTGTGCTGTGTCTTGAGTCCTTTATACGATACGATATCAATCTTTTCCTTCACTCGTGCTATATATAGGTAGCTCTGGGTCTTCCTCTGCCTCTCTTCTCCTCTATCTTCCCTTCCAAAATGATTTTAAAGAAATTTTCGTTTCGTATCAAGTGTCCAATCATTTTTTCTCTTCAGTTTTCTTTTTAGAATAGGTATCTCTCTTTTCTTCATTCTTATATCTCTTCATTTGTTAGTAACTCTAAGTAAAAAAAAAAAAAAAAGTAAGTTATAGCCTGTAGCATCCCACTGCAGGGCAAAGGCCTCCTCTCACGAATAAGGGTGAGAGGGAGCGGGCCATACTCCACCACGCCGGCCCAGTGCGTGTTGGTGGAGGCAAGTTAGTGGTCAACTTGCTGTCAGAGAATTTTCAAGCCGCCAATAGGCCTCTGACCTGGCTTAACGAATAGTTACAATGCCATCTGACGGAACTATCCGAGACCAACTGCTTAACGTGCCTTCCGAAGCACGGAAACGCTCGAGATGAAATACCACTAAACGGTCACCCATCCAAAGACTGACCGGACCTGACGTTGCTTAACTTCGGTGATCGTTTCCAATACCGAAGCTCCACTACGCCAACGAGCGCAACTCTATGTAGTAACTATAAAATAATCTGTGTTTAAAACGTTTTTGGAAGGTCGCTTAAGAACGCGTGAGTTCTAGAGTTTCGTTTGTTCATTCGGGCCTTAGTATGTTGCGCAGACGCACACCATACGGCTCAGAATGTAGCATTTGTTAATGGATGAAGTCATTGGTGATGTATTGTGTTATTAGCAAAGGGGCTAGAGCCAAGAAATCTTTCGCACGGTCGTATTTTCATCAGGTTGGTTTAATAATACCTACTTGTTTTTCCTTGTGTTACTTTTACTTTGGATTTATGTTATCACCTGAGTCTTCTTTGACAGTTAATGTCGATTGTGGCTTGCATCCAAATGAGTAAAAGTAACAGAGTGATAGACTCCAACGTTCAAGGACTTTGTTTTATACGATGACATAAGTACATTTATATTTCCGTAGAATTTCGCTTCTTTTTTTTCGTAATTTTCTATTCATACAAATCAGCCATGAGAATTTTTTGTTACGATACATGCGACTACAATATTTTTGGACTATGCTAGTCTATAGTTTACATTTTAAAACTGTCCTATTGGAATAAACTAGGATACAAATACTATTTTTACTCCTAACGGAGTATAGTGCTTACACGTTTGATATTAGAATCTCAATATTTATCCTCACTTAATTTTATTAGCACTATAACAGCAATGTTATCAAAAGCGTGTCACTTTTTAGTGCAACATGTAAGTGTTAAGTTTAGCACTTATTGTATACTTAAGTAAATTCATCTTTACCTATAATAGTTTGTTTAACGGTCGTTTACCTTTACTATGTGACATAACAGGAATATTTACAATTATAGCGTTTGGTTATTGGTTTTATTTCATTAAAGTTTGTTTTTGAATGTATGCTTGTTTGCTTATAAAATTGGTGAGTAGGTAGTACAATTTAGACAACTACCTTTATGTGTAGCAAGTTTTAGCATATTCCATTTCTGGTTTCAGGACTAATCTACGGTATTATTTTAAATGTAAAAATTACGTACATAGCTAATTTTATTTCTGTCAGTAGTGAATCCCCCTGAAGCCTGAGGAAGGACATCATTTTTATAAGGGAATGCCAATTATAGTAGTCATCTAAAAAAAAATTGCAGTTTCAATAAAAACAAATGAAAACGCAAGCACCGCCTGAAAACTGCACTTTTTAAATCGATAAAAGGAAAAATCTGCGGTAATGAAATATTTTACTTCAGAACTCTACCTAACTTTAACGTTATTTCTTAGATATCTATGTCAAAAGCAGTTTCCTACAACTCTGTTTAAAAACAATCCTTGATAGTTTTTCTCGCTACAAATCCAATTTTAAATTGTTTACAAATCTCAACTCAATTTAGAATGCTGTCGACATTTTCCCAAGTTCGATCAATGTGAACTTTGTTACAATGGAGAATGGTACCCCTGTAGTGCATATAAGCTGTGGTGAACAGCACAGCCTATTTGCTGAGCTTAAGGCGAATTAACTTTAATAATAGTAGGAGCTTTCATAGAATAGTTTTTGTGTGCGGTCGTCGACACTGCCTTGGCGCTTAGGTCCAAGACACACGTCAGAATTTCCGTAGCGAACTTTTAGTCCGAGAAAAGAAATAATTGGATCGCCATGTACAGGGTGTAACAAACTAATCTAGTAATACTTAAGGGGGTGCTTCAGACCATCAAACTGAACAACTTTCACTATTAGTATAAGAGATAAGTGTACTTTTTGCAACCATCAGCAGCAAGGCTGATTCAGTGTTTATGGGGTGTAGAGCATCTCTGTGATGGGGATGGACCAGGTCTGCCTGCATAACGTCAGTCGGTTTAGGAGTTACCCCATAAACAGTGAATCGGCCTTGCTGCTGATGGTTGCAAAAAGTACACTTATCTCTTATAACATATGGAGCAAGTATCGAAATTGCAAAAAAAAAATCCGCTCTCCCATACAAAACTGCATTACCGACTCGACTCAAATGTATGGGACACCTGATTTTTTTTTTTCTCGATGTTGGCTCTATTGTGAAAGTTGTTTAGTTTGATGTTCTGAAGCACTACTGATACTCATAAGTATTACTAGGGTGTTTTGTTACAAATATGTGGTATACAAGTGGACTCCGCGGTAAAGTGTGTCGCGGTTCTGTAGGCCTACCATGAGTTTTCACCGTACTTTACTACTGTAGTTACGTCACCAATTTTGTATTAAACTTTGTACAGCGCCCCTAGTGGTTACGTTGAGAACTAATTTCTGTCATACGAATTGGCGACTTAACTACAATAGTAAAGTACGGTAAAAACTCATGGTAGACCTACTGTTAAATGTGTCTTTTATAGTAAACTAGCTGTGACCCGGTACTCAAACTCAAAATGTTGTATTCAAAATAAAATCACATGGATAGCTTTCTGACGTCATTTTTGACTCTACCACCGCGTCGGAAGGTGTTCCGTTGTAGAGAAGACTTGTGGTACTTTGTCTGCATGAAATTTGTATGACTCTGTTCTTTCTCGGGGTTCATGCTAGCTTTGTACAAAATTTTATCAAAATCGGATTAGCGGTTTAGCTGTGTGTAGTAAATAACAGACAGACAGACATTTTCGCAATTGCCTTTTCTACGCAATTATCATTTCGCATATATGGGAAACTTTTCGTTTGGTAGGTAAGTTAGGTACATAATTTCTTTATTTTAAATAAAAAATCACCATCAGTTGTTAATCGTAGTTACGGTGGGCCTTATAGAAGTCTGATCTAAATATTTATTATCTCAAGATTAAAGAAGGCTAGATTTCTCTGACGCTGACTGTACCGAACCTGCCATAGTTGTAAGCGTATCTAATGTAAATTATTTATTAGACATGTTCCTTTTAACGCAGTCAATTTTTTGTCTGGATATTTTTTTTTTACAAATGTATGGTGAAGGCTTGTCTACCAAAACTCATACATCATAAAGTAATTACCACTAGCCTCAAGCCAAACTTTAGCAAATGTGGGCTTTAATGGTTATAGTTTTTTGCTGCATGATGTCACATTCTTACTTCTTATATGGTACCTTCCATGGTTATGGATAGCTGCCATCCCTGACTTCTTAAAAAAAAAGATTCTTTATTTTAATACAATTGTAGTAGGTACTTATACTTGATACACGATGTCAGAAAAATAAATACACAACTGTCAAAAAAACGGTACCTACCTGATACCTCCGTCAGCAATAAGAGAAGATCACTTTTTTAACTATACCTTCAGGAGCAAAGGCTTAGGTGGTTTGGACACGTGAAACGGAAGCCACCCGATTACGTAGGAAATATGGTACTGCAGCTGTCGATTCCAGGACAGAGTCCAAGGGAACATCCGCAAACTAGATGGATGAACACAGTTCGCAGTGATATGAGTGATATGACCGAGTGCAATGTCTCCGAAGACGACGTCAGAAATAGGGCAAGGTGGGGAGAACAGACACGGAAGGCTGACCCCACCACCATATGGGATTAAAAGCCAGGAAGAGAGAGAGACCTCTGATACCTATAAGTTCAACATAATTGACTACTTGATAGGTAATTTAAAGTTTCATTTAAGGGCAAAATATCTGATCATAACGATTGTATTCCCCTAAAGGGTTAGTAAGGTATATTCTAAATATTCAATAAGTGTTCAAGAATATCCCAATCGGGTCACTGCCGTTTGAACGACAGTTGTTTAGCAATTTTTAAAAAAATACACAACGTTCTAAAAATGAGTCGTTTCACAAATCATCATTTAGTAGGAATAGGTTTCACAAACCATTTATTTAATTTTGTGATCAGTTGTCAAATTGTCACATTGCAACATTTCATTCTCAAGACACTTCGATACGAAACTGTATTATTTAAACATTCATCTTTTGTTAGAAACTCGTTTTATATTTTATTGTATGATCATCAAATTACTAAATATAACAACGTTTTACAAATATCGATGATCACATTATTTCATTTCACAAAACCGAACCAGAGCACCCCTCTTCCACGCAGTCTTGTCTGTACATGCATGTGCATGCTTGCTTGCATGTTGCATGCTTGCTTGCTTGCTGCATGCCTGTGTGCATGCTTGCTTGCATCTTTGCATGTGTGCTTGCTTGCTTGTTTGCTTGTCTGCATGTTAGGGGGTGCAGGGGGGCTGCGCCCCCCGCTCGGGGGGTGCGGGGGGCGGAAGCCCCCTGCCTGAGAAAAACATATTGGAGCTTGTCGAATTCTAGGTTAGGTTAGGTAAGAACATGTATAACACTTAGCATCAACATGCTTGCTTGCATGTGCATGCCTGCTTGCATCATTGCTTGAGTGCATGCTTATTTGCTTGTTGCTTGAGTGCATGCTTATTTGCTTGTTGCTTAGGGGGCAGAAAGGTAACATCAAAACTGTAGGTTATGGTTAGACTAGGTTAGGTTAGTTATAGTATGTCATGCTGCATTTTTGCGTATATGTATGCTTGGTTTAGCGTGTATGTTTTATACATGAAGCACCATGAAAGACGGGTGGGTGTTACACGCTCATTCTCGCGTCAGTCAGGAGTGCGATTTTTGAATCTCATTCATTGAATTCATTCGCTGAGCTCAGCAGTTTAAAATGTCAACATTACTATGGACCTACGCATCTTTCTACTGCTGATTTGACTTTTAAAAATCATACTTCGGAGTGCGATTTTTGAAAGTCAAATCAGCTGTAGAAAGATGCGTATCTCCATAGTAATTTGGACATTTTCAACTGCTGAGCTCACCGAATGAGATTCAAAAATAGCACTCCTGGGCCATCAATCTAGTCACGTAGAACGATCGTCAGACTGACGAACATTATTAAAATATTTGAAATTAAAGTTTAAAATGAAGTTGCAGCAAGTTTAGTAGATGAATTTGAAAAATGGCAAATAACGTTTTGTGATATAAAAATTGATTTATCGTTGTTTGCTAAATAATTCATTTGGTAAATAAGATTGTTGTCGCATAACTGATGTTGAAATGTTGTTTTAATTATAAACATAATATAATTCAATGCATTTGCTAAATGACTACTTTCGATAAGTAAATATGTGTATTAACACCTTTGTTAAATCACTAGTTTGTGAAATGAAACATTGTTAAACGTTGCTTGAGAAGTGATATTTTGCTTATTGATTTTGTGTTAAACATTAGTGAACCATCCCAATCAAATTGCTATTGCTAGTCACTATCGATAAAATATAACAGTAAGTACCTAGTACACATTTATACACACACACACATGCCTACTTATGCTCACTATCGTTCTGTAATCACATGCACAGGGGTGTTAGAAAACCCACAATTAACAGGTCTTTAGGTGTATATGTGGCGACCAGCCCGATCTCACAGATCCCTAATTCGCCGCGTAGTCCCAGCAACGCCCATTGCCGAGGTCCGTTCCTCTGAGGGTCTAGTTCGGTTGACCTACCAGGGCGCAGGCCACTGGCCATGGCGTCTGCCCATAGTCAGCAGTAGGAGCTTCCTGAGCTATCTTAACTATTATAAAACCGTAAAATTATGAGGAACAAAAAAGTAGCGGTTCACTTCATATAAATTCAAATAACAATCGATAGCGCGATTTAAATGACGTGCAGCGCCATCTATTGACAAAATTTTTAGTTTGTTTGTTTGTTCGCGCATCACGCAAAAACTACTGAACCGATTTTGATGAAACTTTTTTTGATTGATAGCTTGTGATCTGACTTAAAATCTGGTATATAATTTGTGCGGACGAAGTCGCGGGAAAACACTAGTATTTTATAAGGTTGAAGAGTCACCTCAAGCAAACCTCGAACGAACTATTACATATCATTCTGGTTTCTGAACAATTCTGATAACCGATAAAAAGATAGTCTATTCTTAAATCTATAGACATGATACAAACGATACGCCAACTATATGCCATAGACTCTACAGACGAACCTATAAAATTTCATGCACGTCATAGCAGACAAATATTGAATACCTAAGCTAAACTAAATGGTTATTTAATTCACTAGCCAACCGTGTCAATCTACATGGAAGCATTAGTTAGATCATGTACCATTCTGAGTTTTTATCATCACGAGATGATATCAGATTTCTTTACATTTAATAGAGCGCGAGGCTACCAAATTGCTTTTGCATTTTTTGTTGCATGCAATTTTTGTAAACTTGTTTATATGAAAATGTATGTTTTTTATGTTTAAGATGAATTTGCTTGTTAGATACGCATAATTGATTGATTTGATCATCCTGGTTATACCGGTAGTAATTTGGTTATACTGTAGAAGCAGAAACAAAGTCCAAAAAAACCAAGATAAAATAATTACGTGTATACACGATACATTAGGATTTTATCAATGTTAATGATTAATTATATTTCTTCCTATTTTGCCACTCTTTCCTGTCTTGTGCCAGTCACATCCAAGTACATAATAGGTATCCACATATAAATAAATATCTTGGCCATTGTCCCACAAATTATCTAGTCACATTAAAGTTCCAGAATCTAGCCTGGACTTGTATAATGATAACTAGACAACGATATAGAATACATATTATATAGATACAAAGATCCATGACTCGGGTACAAATATTAATATTCATCATATAAATATTTGTACCCGAGTCATGGATCTTTGTATCTATATAATATGTATTCTAAGTATATCGTTGTCCATATTCATCATATAAATATTTGTCCCTTATGGGATTCGAACCCGCGACTCTCGGCACAGCAGGCAGGTTCACTACAGACTGTGCTGTCGGGCCGTTTTATTATTTTCTATTTACTATCACGCTTTGAAATTATTCATACAAAATTTCAAACCCTTATATCTTCGTAATTATATTACAAATTGTAAATATTATTTGATTCGCGGAAACTAGATTTTCTAAGCTATTTTTCCATATATAAAACATTACTTTTATTAACACCGTCTACGAGTGTTATACGACATCGTTTTGTATGAAATTGACAGCTCTCCAACCACCTTAAATACTACGTTCAATAAGTTTTACAAAAACTACCAACAAACGTTATGAGTGTACAGACGAAGCAATTAAGCTTTTTAGCCTTAGACAAACTTGTCTAAGTATTTAGCATATTAAGGGCCTGTTTCACCACTTATGAGTAGGTTCTTGTTAGCTTATCCGACAGATATTTTGGATATTTTTATACAAAAAACGTCAAACTATCCGTCGGATAAGCTAACACAAACTTACTCAGAAGTGGTGAAACAGGCCCTTAGGGTTTTTGAGGATGTGAAGATGTTTTTAGGTGGCGATTATTCGTCCACAAAGACATTGAAGAAAAAACCTTATCTTTACGAATAGAAATGGTAAGGCCACTAAAGAACAGAAATGATAACCACACGGCAAACTTTAAGTCTAGCCCTTTTACAGATAGAGCGAGATTATCAAAAGATCTTGATACTATAATTGTAATCTGCAATGAATAGACCAGTCTGAAGCCTTTATCGGTTCCTATTCTGTAAATACTAGGTTCATCTAAGATTGAACCGATTATCTGATGCAGAGATTAAATGCACTCGGTCGACAGTAGGCGGTCCGCGATGTACTATTTTGATCGTAGATTTCATATTGATTTTTAACTTCAATCGATTCGCCGCCGGTTCGGTTATCGGGATATGTTGGATCTGAAATATTTGGCATGCTGGAAATCCGGAAGAAAATGCCTCAACTATTACGACATAACTCCCTAAGGTGTGATACCTCAACTATTACGAGTGTGTAGTAGCTAAAGATTGTATTTCATTTTGGAGTTTCGTCGTCAGATATTTTGAACAACTACTAACAATATCTTTTAGCTTGCAATTCCTGAAACCCTTAGGGCCTGTTTCACCACTTCGGAGTAAGTTCTTGTTAGCTTATCCGACAGATATTTTGACAAAATTTCATACAAAATATGTCAAACTATTTGTCGGATAAGCTAACAAGAACTTACCCAGAAGTGGTGAAACAGGCCCTTAATATACTTAAAATTTGACTTGCATAAAAAAAAGTTGGTTTACCAACTTTTTTTTATGCAAGTCAAATTTTAAGGTAGCAAAGTTTATGGCCCCTCGATATGGGATTATGGTCTTGAGCTGATAAATTATGTATTGTAATTAAATAATATTTAGTCTGACATCGTCATGCAAATATTTAGTTTGCCACTCGTTCAAATCGGTAGGTATAGGGTGTAAGGAAAAGTATAATTAACCTTTAAACTGCTTACTCTACCCATCAAAATGAACAACGTTTATTATGGGAGCAAACTGATCAGAACAAAAATAAAATCAGCTGTCCCATACATTTGCGTCGAGTAGGTATCTATTGCAGTTTTATGGGACAGCAGATTTTTTTTGTGTTCTGATCGGCTTGCTCCCAAAATAAGCGTTGTTCATTTTGATAAAAGTTGTTCAGTTTGATGGGGTGAGTATGTGGTTTAAAAGTTAATGATACTTTTCCTTACACCCTGTATACCTACTATTACCTATTCTGTGTCGGTCATAGACTTAAACTCTAGCGATAGACTTGCCCTTCCATAGAAGCAACATGTTCCACTTGAATGAGGAGTACGCACCTGATTGATGTTCCCGAGTTCACTTCGTCACTATGTCAATGACAGACCGCAAAGTGTCATTTTGTGTTGTTTTGTGTGACATGTTGTTTGTTTGAACGAGCTTGTCTATCGCTAGAGTAATATGTCTATGGTGTCGGTAGTCTGTACTACTAAGCGTCAACCGTAAATTGCACTGTGATTGCACTTCACTGCAGGTAGGCAACGACACTGCAATATGTAGAGCATTATAAGTTGTTAGTTTGCTCAATTAAAAAAATTGCATGCCTAAGAGGACTGGTTTTAATTAAATGTGTGGTACAAACGATAGCATATTGAATGGATCGTTGAGGTTTTGCACTCGCACTCACTTCTTTTTTAATGAAATTTTTTTAATTAAATTTTTAAATTTTTTACCCGACTGCGCGACGCAAAGGAAGGGTAATGTATTTAACAGCCTATGTATGTATGTATGTGGCGACGGGCTCACCCCCCGTCACACTGGACAGAGTTTAGGTACTACTGGTGAAAAGTGGATGTTCTGAGGTTTCAGAATATCTCTGACTTCCCCCTCGGAGAATATAGTCGTGAGCATATGCTATGCTATGGTATTTATGTATGTATGTATGTATGTGTGTATTTATTAATTAATTTGGTTTTTCATCATCATCATTATCAGCCGATTAAACGTCCCACTGCCTACCCTCAGGGAGGATGTAGGGCGTTAGTCCATTACATCAGAATTTGTTCTTCAGCGTATGCAGGTGTCCTCACGAGGTTTTTCTTCAGAAATGTTTACTTACTCTTTTTTTTAAAGAAATCGGCTCATTGAAATAGCACATCAGTATGCATTTCTTAGCACAGTTGGTCATATAAATCCACTAGTCTAATCTAAACAATAATTATATCAATCTCTCAGCTGTCGGGCCTTCTGCCAAAACCATTTCTAGTGCTACCAGATTCGTATACTTTTTAAGGGTTTTCCAGATGTTTTCCTCTGGCTGTATTTGGTAACCGACCATTTCGCAGTACCTCGTTAATGTTTCTTACTTAAACCGTTTCGAATGTGCGTGTTCTCAGTAAATTGCACTCACATGTCGCTGGAGAATAACTTAAAATGGCTATTTTATTTCTTATACTTAAGTAGGTAAAAAAGTTCTCCGTTCGGTGAGACTTTGTGACGACATACGGTAATTGATAAGTAAAGAGTTTTACCTGTAGGTATAACTTATCATAACATAAATATTCTTTATTTGCACACCAAAAACATATAGCAACGAAACAGAATAAAAAGAAAGTAAGGGTACAAATGGCGGTCTTATCACTTAGGTATCTTCTTTAAATATGGAAAAGACGTATTGAACGACTCATCGATTCGTCAGACATAATTTATTTGCACACCAAAAACAACAGAGTTCCAGGTGAACTAAAGGCAATGGCCGTCAAAGCAAACTCTGTCAAGCAAAGCTTTCGTGCTATAATCTGAACATAAACAAAGAAAATATCCAGGAATTGTTACTAGAATAAATAGGTACCTGCTAACCTTCGAATAACCAGGGTATATCTTTCAAATGATACACAGGATACCCAATCATAAAGTGCGCCTAAAAGTCAAACGAAAGGGAATGAAGCTAGGCCGGCTCAAGTTTATTCGTAAAAAAACGGTTATTTTTGTATCCATGAGCTCCAATAGTACCTAATCACTTTAAAACAATGATCGTAATCTACGAACAAAGTTCGTGTATTTTTGTATAAATTTACTTTACAAAACAGTTAACATTTTTATCAAAACCTCATGCAAAATGGATAGATCTTGGATCTATATTGAGCCTACTTCAAATAATGGGATAAAGAGGGTGTTGATCCTTCAAATCTGATATCTATAAAGGTCTAGCCTACAGGAGGTGGCAACCCTATTCCTAGCAACACAACTTCTAGATATTTCAAGTTGTCTAATCATCCTTTAGTAGCCATCTTCGATCTAATCCATTACTTCCCATCTGCTTTTACGACTTGTACCATATACTCTCAGTATACAATACGATTATATCGAAGTCGTTTTAACCCGAGAAAGTTGTGGTTGTTCGATCTCAGCCCAGAAGTGCTATTTTTGAAAGTCACATATCCTATCAAAGTAAAGATTGAAAAATTCCTTATAAAAGTGATGCCAAACTCTATGCAATTTATGCATTCTTAATATAGTAAGAATATCTCAGACTACTCCCTCGGGAACATATAGTGCATGCATTTTAATCAACAAATTGTCAATTTACCATAGCATGGCATGGCTTATGCTCAGAGAGTATACTCTCATGGAGTAGTCAGAGATTTTTGAAGGCTCAGAACATCCACGTTTTACTAGTAATTGCGAAAATCTGTCCAGTGTGAGGCGACTACGATATTATCGATGTTCGTAACTGCGAGTAGGTCCACTAAACTCGTCCACTGTATCGTAAATTCCCTCGGAATAGCAGAAAGGATCGTATCTTCGCTTTCTCTATGGTTCCTAATTGGGCCAAATTGCCGGTGGCGTCTAACCATTATCTATTTAATTTATCTATGAAGTCTAGAAGGACAGAAGTAGAGATTGACGTGATCAAATTGTTCACGTTGAAGGGCTATTTGTTATTTAGAGCTGTTTTACTGTTTGCTTTCTAGTAATTTAAAAGCAAAGAACTACATCTACAGGGTGAAATTGATATCATTAGCATCCTTTTAAACTAAAAGTCCATCAAATTGAACAACTTTTACTATGGAAGCAAACGGATCGGAGCAAAAAAAAAATGCAGCTGTCCCATACTAAACTGCAACGTTTACTCGACTGCAATTATGCAATAGCAGATTTTTATTTTGCTCCGATCGGTTTGCTCCCATAGTAAAAAAAAGTTGTTCAGTTTGATGGGTAGACTCTTAGTTTAAAAGGATACTAATTATATCAATTTCACCCTGTATATGAGGAAACGTGCTGTTTGGACTTTGTAAAATTATGTAGGTAGGTATTTTATATCTTACAAAATAGTTCACTGGAGTTAATGAAGAGCTTGATCAACATACAAACATGCAAGTAACTCCTGATTCAAATTATTACATACAATTCATCCAACCACTCAGGAATGTACATGGTCCTTCTTAATATGGTGACACTATTTTAAGGAGATACTCAGACCATCCGTCGGTGTCCGTTGTCCGTGTGGTGTCGGCTAAGAATAGCACCATCCCATTTCCTCCCGTGGGTGTCGTAAAAGGCGACTAAGGGATCTACCGGAGGATGGGCAGCAGCATCCTCTGAGTACACACATTCAATTTAACTGCGATCGCCAACCCGCCTGCCAAGCGTGGCGATTATGGCAAATCCCCCCATTTTTGGGGAGGCCTATGTCCAGCAGTGGACGTTTATCGGCTGATATGATGATGATGATGACTCAGACCATCAAACTGAACAACTTTCATTATGGAGCTTTCCTCAGGAAACGCGAAAAAATATCATCCGTCCCATACATTTGAGTCGGGTACGTATAGTCTGTCTATAAAGTCGTGGCATGAATGTTTGAGGAACTAAACATTTTAGTATGGTGGTGTTGCCAGGTTATTCTTGATTTTGATGTTCTTGTGTGGATACAGCGCCCTAATTTTTTGCCAAGACTTTATAGACAGACTGTACAGCTTACAGAATTCCGAATCAGAATTGTGATTTTGTACAGGATTTAATACCTCCGCAATTCCGAAAGGAATTCTGGATACGAAATCGTAATCCTGCACCTGTAGCATAACAGGGGTGAGAGCGACACAGTTCACTTCTAAACGTAAAATTTAAGTGAGATAGCGGTTATCTCCTTAGTATCTCACTCAAATTTGACGTTTAGAAGTGACCTGTGTCGCTCTCACCCCTGTCATGCTACAGGGGCTGATTCGGAATTCCGTTTGTTTTTAGGGTTCCACCAGTACCCAGTGGTTTCCAACAGGACCATATTATTTACACATGTCATCTTTCACACAATCCATCAATCTTTTCTTTGGTCGTCATGCCCACAAATTACACGCTCCCCTAGGGTCATGCGCATGCCAGCGTCTTCCCGCTAAAAACCACAACAGTTCTGCAAGCAATCAAATCTGTCATTATCAATACTAAAAACATCTAAGCATTCATGTGGTTAATTTTACTTTCCATTACACGAGGTATGATTGGCGAGGAGTTGCCTGCTAGACCGCAGACTCCGGATTCTGTTATATTAGACAGATATTAAACCACAAGGATTCGTGACCGAAATACCTGGCATTTGAATGTATCTTTTTACCAACATACATTATTCTCATGCCCGCACCCGTCTCCCGTAGGCGCGGTTTAAACAGAAGAGACGTGGCGAGGACGTGTGGCGGTGGCGGATAGTCAAAGTAACACACTATAAACCTTGTAGTACGTAGCATAGAGTCGTTTTTGTCGTAATATGTTTTGTGTATAAACCGTGCCATACAGATGAGTATTCATTAAAAAAATCGTAACACTGGAAGGATGGCGTTACGATCTTAAAAATTTTATCCTGTGTTTTCCTGAGCAATTTTTTTTATTCATTCACTAGGTTTTGATGGTTAAAATGTGAAAGACGTATTATAATTAAAATTTATGCAGTTTAATTTTTATGCAGTTTATGTTTATGTTGTAGGTACAGATTAACATTTTCTACGTTACTAGTTACAATGTGAAGACTTAATACCAATGTGAAGGACTAATATTTTATGCAGTTAATGTTTGTGTATCGGACAAAAATTTTCTACGTTAATTTATTGGTGGTGGCAGTTTTTCTATGGCAAAACCAGAAAATGCAAATTTATGTCTATAAATAAATCATAGATTTTTACTTTTGTAAAACTAACGCCATGTGCTGATTTTATTATCACTGCTCTTGGTAAACTCCTCATTCTAATAATAACATAGGTAAGACGTTCTCTATTACATTTTCGTTTTTAATGAATCAAGTCCTCGCTGGGAGCGTAATAATAATTTGTAATTGATATAGTAAGGAAAAAGTGAAAGTATACATTAATTATTTTCATCAGTAAGTCACGTATTGATTTCAAAACTACTTCGTTAGTTATCGAAGCTTTTAAAACCAATGCATTTTTTAACTACACAAAATTCTGACCAATCATTGCTACGGTTAATTAATTAATAAAATAGCTTGCAGGCACAGCTATTTCGTTTACATAATTATTTATATTTCAATAAATAAAAAGCATCTGTTAATTGACCCTTCCCTATCTCGTACCCTAAAATTATTAATGTAATAAAGACGTCGTAAAACGGAATTAAAACATGCCTCTAATTATAGTTCGTTTATAAAACTTCACTGTTTGTTTGTTCAAGTACATTTTTATAAGTTTTACTGTAATGAACTAACTAATGAATGACATGCACAAATTTTTTCATACAAATTTTTCGTAAAACTTAAAATATCGCTTTGATCGAAACATTTCATAAGAATAGGCTCAAATGAAAATTCTTTACTGTGCTATGTTTAAAAGAAAAAGAAATACCTTTTGAACTTAATTCAATTTTCTTACTAATTTTGTCATATTGAGTCGTTACATTATTTGTTGTTACTTTATACAATCCTAAAGTTTACTCCGACATCTTAACCAACTTGAGACATAACAGTACAAAATTAATCAGCCAGCCCCCTCATGTAAATTAACTTTACCGATGAATAAATATTTATCTACGCAATTCAGGGGCTAAGTTATGTTACTAAAGGACTTGGGCAACCCCTGGTTAGGGGTAACACCCCTTACATGTCTACGTGAGGATGCGTCCCTTAAGTTTGGCAGGGGGAGGGGTAGTGACACTGATGTAAAGTTGGGCTGGAATGGCTGTCACGTGATAATATAAATAAATAAATAAATATCTTGGACAGTGTCACACAAATTATCTAGTCACATTTAAAGTTCCAGAATCTAGCCTGGACTTGTATTATGATAACTAGACAACGATAAAGAAACCACAAAAAAAATAAAACCACAAATTTTATCTATAATAGTAAAATATTACTTGTTGGGAACTAAGGGGGGTATTACAGATACAGAACGACACTTAAGTGGAGATCTCTTCTTGAGTATAGATAGAAAAGGATCCAAATACATACAACGTATAGGTACATGCATCCTTGTCTATCTTTACTTAAGAAGAGATCTCCGCTTGAGTTTCGTTTTTAGATAGTCAAAAAAAAATTAACAATAGTTTTGTAATTTTCAAATTAAGCCATTTCATTTGCTACGAAAGTGTATGGTTAGGTATAGCTATGTATATTTGTCCATTGTATTCGACGCTTTAGAGAATTGCAGAGTCTGTAATTATGGTGATCATTTAAATAATATGGGCTTGTCAAGTAAATGAAGCTGAGGAGTAACAGCGACCAAGAAAGGTGTAATTTGTAACGATAATTATAACTAATGACATACTTCGTTGGCTAATGGTCTATGATCAGCGATCTAGTAACTATTCTAGACGATACCGTTAAAGAAATAAAACAAATCATGGTTCGCAAAAAACATGCTATCATTATCTTGAGCCTGTTTACCTTCCGATAGAGGGAATGAACCTCTTCTTACAAATAAGAGTGAGGTGATACAAGTAGGTTGTAGCCATTCAGCGAGGTAACGCTGCCAATCTTGAATCTTGGATCGCGCTGTCCTAACCTGCACCGCCATATTTTAGTTTAAGTTAGTTTTAAGTCCTTTCTTTCTTTTTATTTATTTTTAATGTACCTAAACCTAGGGTAGGTGCACATTAACAGTAAATAAAAAGATAAGAAAATTCAATTCAATTCAATAATACTGTATTGCACACCAAAACAGAACATACATTTGAATACAGATAAAGAATAACAACTAGGTACAAATAAGGCGATCTTATCGCTAAAAAACTATTTCTTCCACACAACCTTAGGGTAGAGGAATAAACAAACCTTAAAAACGAGTAAATAAGAAGAGAGAGAGAAATATTTGTTTTATGAATGAAAAATAAAATGAAGCATCAGTAATCATAAATTTATAGTTTTCTTGTCCTTGGCCACTTCCAGTTTATTTCGTTTTAGATCTAATGCGACAGCAACATTTTGTGCAAGTGCATTGAATGTACCTCGCTGTCATACGAACGATATGCACCCTACTTATCCCTATATAGCAACCAAGTGGGTGTTAGTTTGTGTAAAGGTGACATCATTTTTGGACGAATTAGTATGCATTTGTTGAAATGATGTCATTCAGAGCACTATATTTCATACGTTCAATTGAAATGACGTCGGAATGTGATGCGATGCTAAATAAGTGAGCGGTCTAAATACGTCATGAGTTGAATAAAACACTGTGTAATATCATTGACCTTAAATACTATAGATTTCAAACAATCTCATATGAAATCTTAGCTAATGTTGTCTGGTAATTAATACGTTGTTGACTTATTATTAAACTTAGTCGTATGTGGTATGTTCACTGTCAGCTAGTTGGCAAAAGAACCCTTTAGAAGCTCTTTTGGCTCTGTCAGTTTTGAAGCGGTGGCGTTGATTGTTTTCAATCGAGTTCTGTTAGATATCAACCAATACTTAATATTAATTATTTTAGGAAAGGTGTGATTTTTTGTTTGTTTGTTTGTATTGAATAGGCTCTGAAACTACTGGAACGATCTGAATAATTCTTTCAACAGTAGAATGCTACATTTTCCGTCATTAACATAGGCTAAAACGGCCAAGTGTGTTTTGGGAAGATTCTAAGGCGATACGTAAGTTCGCCGTGATCATCTAGTGTGTAATATAATTGTATATAACACATTGATGTAAAATTTAGCTATAAGCTGTCTTCATTATTTGGCTGCATAAATATTCTGTCAGTCTTTTATTTTATGTATGAATTCATGAGTTTTTAACGCTTAGAACAATCTTTCGAGGAGATCCCTTTAGAAAACGTTGTCTCCTTGCCAGCTCTTTCTTGGAATGTAAATAAGAAATGCATTTATGCATAGGTAGTAAGTAATGAAGTAATGAACTAAACATTGTGATAGATCCTACCTCAAGGTTATCTCATTAATCAGATTTATATGAAATAATCCTAAAATTTAGAAATTCCTTCGTCCCCTAACAAGTTTTTTATTTAACAGTCACAGATGTAGTGAAACGTACCTAACACGAACGATTAAATCCCACATTCTTCCTCTATGTACAATTAAGTACCGCGTATAACCAAAAGCTTGCTGCGTGACAAACGTGTGAAAACCTTAGAGGTTCTAAGGTGAAAACCGATGCACTTATTACATAGATTCTGGAGTTTCGGAACTAGGTATAAAACATAAATCTTGCTAAAAGGATACTTTTCGAAGTCTCGGAACTAGGTATGAAACATAAATCTTGCTAAAAGGATACTTTTCGACTCACGAATAACACAAAACAGTTAGTTAAATAAAAGACCAAGAAATCCAGTGTCAATATTTTGTTTGTTTCCCGCTCTTAATCCGCACTACAAAGTCCTGCAACCACTGAGTCTAAACATAAAACAAAGTGACGTATTCACGTTATTAGTCAAAACGTGGAGGCAGACTTATTTACAGCTCTAGACTCGAACGAGGGTGGACCAGGAATTATTGCGGCGTGGGTGAAGCGACCATTGTTCAAAGATTCGAGAACCGGTGATAAGGGCATTATAATAAAGCCATTTTTCAGCGAGAAATGCAGACTGGAGATAAAGTGGTGGTGACGTAAAGCTGAAGTAATGGGTGATAAGTTAGTGGATCTACGGATTATGCGATACATGTGATGGTTGTTGATCCGAATGCAGTCCTTTTAGGAAAATAGTGTTTGGATTTTTTTAAGTAAAGCTGGTAAGCATTTCTAAGGGTCTTCTATAGCTTCTTCTTGTAATTGTTTGAATTCCTAATAATTATTCCGACAGACGTGATGATGGAGTGAGATTAGTTACTAACTACTATACTAGATACTCTGTCTTATACTGTGGTTTAGTGTATCTTTCCAGAACTGCTGGTTGACTCGCTTTGCTTTGCATTTTGAGTGGTAGTTGCTGACTGGTCTATACCAAAGACTTGTCTATAGTCTATACACCCTTCATAATCTCTCTGCTATAAACGCGGTAAACAGTAAAGTGTTTACATTTTTCTCCACTTTGTATAAATTCTTACATTATATTCATTGTTTTTTTTTCACGAACTTTAGTAGAGTCGAGACACTGGACATGTTGACAATTCTGAAATCTAATGGATAATGACCACCTGTAGTTAAAAATAATAATAAAATTGTGATTTATAAGTTATTTACACCGCACAAAGTAAAAGACCGGTAGATAAGGTCTCCATTCGATTTCATTCCTTTCTCCAAACAAAATAAGGCTCATTTCACAAACTATATTACTTCTATTGCCCCTAAAGAGCAAAACAACAAGCAATTTCTTTCCGAAAGGTCCAAAGCCATCTCAATCGGATCGAACTAACGATGGGCTCATTAAGGAGGCGGTCTTGCTTACGTCTTCATTAGGGCAGGCCATCATTGCGATCTGATAACGCAAATGGCTGATGGACGTGTTCGTGGTACGGAATTGAGATAGCAATCGATTGGCTTGGATGCTTGCACTAAAATGGGATGGTTTCGGATGTTTTGCTAATATGCTGCTATTAGCGGATCATTATGGTTTGATTGGGTATTTGTTGATTGGCTTTAAATACTGTTCCGAGGGATTTCTGCGAAACTAAGTAAAGTTGAAAATGCAACCAAAGTTCAGGTTTCCCGAGGCGATATAGGAAATTAGCCGTGTTATTACGCCATTAAAGTAATAATTAAAGATTATGATCACACTTAGGTCTTATAAACTAGGCCTGTTGCTTAGATTATCAAGATAGACAGTCAAAGCTACGAAAGCGGCGAAAAAAATAGGAACCAGTACTGGTTCCAAAACCCTATACATATACACGCACACATACATAATTAGTATGGCGCCTCACGCACACCAACCTAAGAAAGTTAGCCCCTTTTGTTTTATACGGAACAAGTGTGAGGCTCATTCTAGACATATACTTTTTCACCTCACAAGCTCGGAAAGATTCTGTTTATCGTTCGAAATCTGAGTGCAAAAGTGTATTTTATCCGCTAGCGTGGAAAGAGTTTTTGAAATTCGAATCTGTCTATTCAATATTTTTGTATACCGCCAATGCACTGAAAATGCTTAATAACTATTTCATGACGCACAGCCAGCACGCAAATAAAAACTTTTTGAAATGTTCTTTTTAGCAATTCTCTTTTTTTCCTCGCTGTTGTGAGGTGAAAAATTGCGTGTTTCGCTCGGCTGCAAAGTTATTCAGCGTCTCGTACCTTTGAAACCTTCGCTAAACGCTCAGGATTCTATTATTTGAACCACTCGCTTCGCTCGTGGTTCAATCCTAGAATCCTTCGCTTGCTCAGGTTTCAATAAAAGTACTCGCGCCAAAAAGCAACTTTGCAGCCTAGCATAACAAATAACTGGGTCACTGCCGTTTGAACGATAGTTGTTTAGCAATTTTTAAAAAAATACATCACGTTCTAAAAATGAGTCGTTTCACAAATCATCATTTAGTAGGAATAGGTTTCACAAACCATTTATTTAATTTTGTGATCAGTTGTCAAATTGTCACATTGCAACATTTCATTCTCAAGACACTTCGATACGAAACTATGTTATTTAAACATTCATCTTTTGTTAGAAACTCGTTTTATATTTTATTGTTTGATCAGCAAATTACTAAATATAACAACGTTTTACAAATATCGATGATCACATTATTTCGTTTCACAAAACCGAACCAGAGCACCCCTCTTCCACGCAGTCTTGTCTGTACATGCATGTGCATGCTTGCTTGCATGTTGCATGCTTGCTTGCTTGCTGCATGCCTGTGTGCATGCTTGCTTGCATCTTTGCATGTGTGCTTGCTTGCTTGTTTGCTTGTCTGCATGTTAGGGGGTGCAGGGGGGCTGCGCCCCCCGCTCGGGGGGTGCGGGGGGCGGAAGCCCCCTGCCTGAGAAAAACATATTGGAGCTCTTCGAATTCTAGGTTAGGTTAGGTTAGAACATGTATAACACTTAGCGGAGCGAGCGAAGCGAGCGGAGCATCAACATGCTTGCTTGCATGTGCATGCCTGCTTGCATGCTGCATGCTTGCTTGCTTGCTGCATGCTTGTGTGCATGCTTGCTTGCATCATTGCTTGAGTGCATGCTTATTTGCTTGTTGCTTAGGGGGCAGAACGGTAACATCAAAACTGTAGGTTAATGGTTAGACTAGGTTAGTTAGTATGTCATGCTGCATTTTTGCGTATATGTATGCTTGGTTTAGCGTGCATGTATGTTTTATGCATGAAGCACCATGAAAGACGAGTGATACACGCTCATTCTCGCGTCAGTCTGGTCCATCAATCTAGTCACGTCAGACCTAGAACGATCGTCAGACTGACGAACATTATTAAAATATTTGAAATTAAAGTTTAAAACGAAGTTGCAGCAAGTTTAGTAGATGAATTTTAAAAATGGCAAATAACGTTTTGTGATATAAAAAATGATTTATCGTTGTTTGCTAAATAATTCATTTGGTAAATAAGATTGTTGTCGCATAACTGATGTTGAAATGTTGTTTTAACTATAAACATAATATAATTCAATGCATTTGCTAAATGACTACTTTCGTTAAGTAAATATGTGTATGAACACCTTTGTTAAATCACTAGTTTGTGAAATGAAACATTGTTAAACGTTGCTTGAGAAGTGATATTTTGCTTATTGATTGTGTGTTAAACATTAGTGAACCCAAATAACTATTTCTAAGGCCTGTTGAAATTAAGAAGTAACTCTATCCTTTCAGTTTGCTGTTTTAAATGTTCAGTTCGGCTTTAAATAATGTTAACGTTAAGTGCCTACCTAAGGTCCAATTCAGCCATACCGTCTCTCATTATACAGCCAAAGTACTATTATATACCAGACCATAAAACTGAGGAAACGTTCACTATGGAAGCAACATTCGATTTAGATTTTGGCTGTATAGTGAAAGTTGCTCAGTTTGATGGTCCAAAACACCCCCTTAAGTACATAACGCATTTAATTTTACTTCCTGTACGTAGTTAGGTACATAAATTCACGACTACAGTCACAAAATCTCAGGTAAGCTTATCTCAGGTTAGTATAAGCTTTGCTGCTACTACAACTTTTTGAGCATACTTTTGTTTCAAGATTACACACAAGAGATCCCCGCTACCCGATCCGCCGCGTAACCCCAGCAACGTCATATGCCGAGGTCCGTACCCATTCCGGGTACTCCTAGATTAATTTACTGGGTCGGTAGACTCTTCGTGGTCCCTCCCAATAGTCAGCAGTAATAAAAGTACCTGCACCCTGAGTATGCTATAATATATGCCTCCGTGGTCTAATGGTTAGAGCATTGGGCTCTTGGCACGGAGGTCGTGGGTTCGATTCCCATGGGGGGCACCTAGTGAAATGTCACTTTGTGCGTTTTTCCCCAGTTGGTTAGGACATTGCAGGCTGAGTCACCTGATTGTCTGAAAAGAAAGATGATTCCGTGCTTCGAATGGCACGTTAAGCTGTTGGTCCCGGCTACTATCACTGGTGGTAGTAGTCGTTACATAAAAACCACGCCAGAGGCCGTAAGGCGGTTTGAATAAACTCTGACACCAGGGCTTTGCAGCCCACTCCATAAGAAGAAGAAGATGCTATAATTATCATTAAAAGAACTTTCCAATGGGGATAGTGTATGATAAGTTATAAAATGATCTTCTACTCTGAGCTGTTTCTCATCAATCAAACACTATCAACAGATTTACATACAACATACTAGCTGGACATACTCTCACGCACTAGGTATCCCGTTGGCTCAACAGCGAGCGGGATAATTGTTTCGCGAGTCAGCTGGTTATTACGATAACGGTGCGCCGGCGCAGCGCAGCAGCCTGCGAGGTGTCGGACGTGTGCGTCAGTCGCAGCTGGATCGTAATTTTTTTTCCTATCGTACAGTCGGCTGCAGATTTGAGTACCTATAATGATAGATATCTAGTGAGAATCATAAATTGAATGCCTATGCAGGGTATCAGCTTAAATTTGTTAGGTAGGTATATACATTATTCGGTGGTTCAGACCATCAAACAGAACAACTTTTAGTATGGGACCAACTTTGAAATCGCGGTAAACAAAATCTGCTGTTTCGTACATTTTGGTCGAGTATGACATTTTCTGTCTGTAAATGTGTAATGCATTTAATTTTACACCCTGTATAGCCTAAGGCCTATGTCTCTGACACTATTATAGCGATATATGCGCTGTTCACTAATATACAGGGTCCTTCTTAATATGCTGAACAACTTAACTACTTTCTCTATGGCAACAACATCGAAATTGCGAATAAAAAATCAGCTGTCCCATACATTTGGCTCAAGTTGGTTTGCAGTTTTGTATGGAACAGCAGATTTATGTTTCGCAACTCCAATATCATCATTTTTAATGACCCGTCCTCTTGTCGGTAGATCAATAGAAGCAAGCCAAACGAAAAAAGCAAAATTTTCTATCTTCACAAAAATATCTAGTCCAAAAAATAATAACGAAGCCCTGATTGATTACTGCAAGCATTAGCGTCCGACGTGGATTGATGCATTTATATTTCATGCTAATCTAATTGTTATAATAACTATTATACTTTATGCCAAAGTTTAACTTGCAGTTTTAGTTAAATATTGTAATTAATCATAATTTAAAATGCACATGCAATGTAACCCTTTGAAGAATAAAGCACACAGTAGTTAGACTGCAGAAAGGTATCTTAATAAAAGGGCGATGAGGGCACACGCACATGCAATGAAAGTGCAATTTTATTTTTATAGTGTTGCATGCAGTCGTAACAGCTTTTTTAAGGGCTTGTTATTAAATTAGTAAAATAAGTTTTTTTAAAACAACAAGTACCTATTTTACGAATTTAGTTTCATCGTTGAAGTTACGATAGTAGAATCTCAGTAAATTGTGCATTGAAAACATGCAATGTGAATTAATAACAGTGGACTGGAACCGTTTTTAAAATGTTTTTAATTTGCGGCATTTTGAAAGATATCCTGTTATCTTATCTAAGTAAATATTTGTGTGTGCCTCGACCGCTCATTTGTACTAAGTGTACCTTCAGTCCTGTTTAGATTGTAACAAGTGTAAGGTGAAGCCAGGGGTTGTGAACCCTTTGAAATGTCCTAATCACGTTATGTTGTATTTGTGTTAGGGATAAAGGACACAAAGGAGGTCTTATTTCACAGTACACACCCTGCGTAATTTAAACTAAGTACCTTTTGTTTGCTGTTTTAATTTGCACGCGCATGTTTAAAAGTACAATAAAGTTTAAAATAATTAAATTACTTACCTATGAAATCCTTAAATATTTGGGCTTCAGAATATAAAAGTCTAAAAAACGCAAAACCAACGTCAAATTAATGCTAATTGCATTAATTTGACGTGGGTTTAGCGTTTTTTAGACTTTTATATTCTAAAAAGGAAAAGTCACCCTTTCCCTGCTCATACCCAATTTTAGTTTGTTTATTTTGTGTCGTACTGACTGACATACAGTATATATATTGTTTTTGAGAGTTATGCGGTTATTAATTAAGCTAAAGTGATCGCTAAAGTGTCCCGTGATTATGGCAGTTGTAGTAACACTGCCGAAATATCGGGAACTCCAAAATAAATAAAAACGTGGTAAGAACCCGTTATAATGATTAATTTTAGTATAAATATTCTCGTATATAATATGGGGTCCAACTTAATATGCTGTCGGTTTAGAGGACGAACAGACCATCTAATTCTAACTGAAAATTTTCTCCATGGGACCAAAAATGAAATCGTGAAAAATGAACTGGTGTCCCATACATTTGGGTCGACTAGGATTGCAGGATAGGCAAAAACCATCAGCATTTTAAGAAAGACCCTATTATAAATGTTTTCCTTTATATTGTAACATGAAATGTATGTGTCGTTTTTGAATGAAATAAAGTTCATTAACTATTTGTAAAATCTGAATTAGTTTTTCAATAGCCTGTAAAGTAACCGAAGCAAGACCAAAGTGTTAATTCAATAAATTGTAGGTACCTAAACGAAGTAATTAGCTTTGGTACACGATTTAAAGACTTTCTTGCGGATTTTATTGATACTTTCCAAGAAACACGTCGACGGCAACAATTGTAACAAATAACCGAAACTTAACGCCATCAATAATAACACAAAAGGTAATTTTACGCTAAACAATGAGACGTTTCGTTCTCAACAGGTGGGATAAGGATCAGACTTCGACTGGCACGCTGATACAGTTGAACACACATTTCAATTACTTATTCATTCATTTAAATACTTTAATACCACTAAAACAAAAAGAACAAGGCGTTTTCGTCCGCTATTTTCAAAAATGGAAAGATGAGTGCGGATTATTCTGACAGAAATCGATAGCTAACGTCAATACAAACAAGAAATTTTATGAGGCAAATCCTTGTAAAGCATCACATTTCGAATACATAAGCAACCAAGTTCCACTGTTAAGAAAAATTCCAAAATTTTGAAAAATTGTTAGCGGTAGGTAGCTATATACGCTCCTTAAAAATATTTGAATCGCTTTTGACTGAATTCTGACAAGAATAATTACTATGACATTGGATTTATCATGCGCTAGGACAAAAATGTTTAAGTACTTATACCCTTTTACATCGAATTATTAAATAATTTTTGTATAGTTCTTCTGTGTCATAATGTAAGAATTGTTCTTGCAATTTTAAGGTCCATTAGAGTGGGAGCGAGAAGATAAAATTTTTGAAGTACAGCACATAACCACCTTTGGTTTGGCAGTACAAGACATAGTATTCGCACCAAAAAGTTACTGAAGTTTGATTATGTTAGATCACTCATCACCACTTAGTTCTTACCATGTTCTTACCTTGAATGTTGAATGATTTAGTAAATCGAATTTAATCTTGTTTAGTTTTAGATTTATAATGTAAGTGTAACAAACTTAACTTTAAATTTGCATGCCATGTCATGGCGAAATGTGAGGACTTATTTTTTTATATACCTTCCACAATGTTACCATGTTTCAGCAAATAAATACTTCTGATTCTGGTTCTGATTCTGATTGAACACGTCAAGAGGTCAGACCACCCATCATTTCTAAGAAAAACAAATGCTTGCCGCCGCTGGTTCGTGCAGATATATCCGCTGCTCACTATACAGGCCAAATATCAAAACTTGCAAATTATCCTCGGTCGTGACTGAACTTTAAGCAATCATTGGCAACGCAACACTCATCAATACCTCAGTCTCTGCGCTTGCGCCTCGGGTGTTGTTATTTAGGAATGCTATGGCGTTGCAAACACTTGCAACTGCAACTAATGGCATAGTACGATTCGGGGCAGGAAAGGGAATTACGAAAGTGAATCTGAAACTCGTTGATGGAAATGTGAAGACTTATTTAAAAGCGATGTAAGCTTTTCTGTTGATGTGTTAACTTTTTAGAAACTGTTCACGGAGCATGCACTGCTTGTTACGAGTACGAATAATGGTGAGATCTTTTACTCAGATTGCCAAATATCCGGTGATATCAAACAAAAGTCGAACCAAGGACAGAATAACAACTGACCACAAATGGGGGTATACAAAAAGAGTCTGAAACACGGTACATAACATAGAGAGCAGGGATCGATGAGAAACAATAAGGCATATCTAGAATCATGCGATTGTACCCCTGATGCAGAAACAGAAGGCATAGGATATGGCCGTCCTATCCTAACCGGCGAGATCGGCATAACATCTTAATTAAGTTTAGAAAACATGATCGTACAGTCTATATTATGTCGTTTAGTGTAGTGTAGACTGTAGGCATCATACCCAGCCAGCATCTGGCCAGGCCAGGAAAACACGAAGATAAAAACGAGTTAGCGAGGATTGATTGGATAATATCAGGTTTCTCAGCAGCTAAAATAAGGATGATAACATTTCTAATAGATTAACTGGTCACCTTGTGTTTATTACAGAAAATGTACTTAGCTAATTGATTACGGAAAATGTTAGACATATTACGCTTCGCGTGATAGAGAACATTAAAACTAATCGAGGGAACCTTTGATCTCAGATAACCAACTTATTTTTAACCTCCTGAGAAAACTAAGCAAATTATAGAACTTTGATATTGTAATGATGGCTAATATATTCATGACAAATAGTACAGCACTAGATGACATATCAGCAACACCTACAAGTTCGTGCTTTGAGTGCAAATATCGAACGTGAGCAGCATCAAAGCTTCGGATTTGAATAAATAAATCACGCTTGCTCATCCCCTCATTTGTTACAGTTCATTCCTCATAAAAGCCTCCAGACAGACACTTTTAAACATGCGTCTTACATGTGAAATTAGCTAGATTTGTGGGACTTCTTAGATCGAATTGTGTTCTGAGAGAAAGGTGTTTGATTCTGCACCTCAGCACAATCATCCATCGGGTAGCTTTCGTTGGGTTCCTTATTTCTAAAACAACCAATTTGTTGCATCACATAGTATTGCAAGAATACATTAGGTACTTATTTGTACCTCCGTATATGAAGTCTAGACGATGTCTTTTTGAGAACAAAACTATTTCAAATCAGACTTCTAAAGAATTATTTTGAAATGCCCATTAATATAGACATCCTCACTATAACTTGATTTTAACACTGTATAGTATCGTCATCTTCACTTGCACCACCAATGCAATCATTAACTTCTTTATGAGATCAAAGTTCCATACGCAGCATACGCTAGAGTTCAAAAGTTCTTTCCAGTTGCATCACATACAAATTTCACTTCACGTGTAATCTCGCATTATCCTTTTATACGGCATGTCAGGAGGGACATAAAAATTTTATCTCCCGGAGAAAGCGCATCGTATTAAGGTTAGGCATTCTGTTTCCGGCTCACAGTATCGCAAGAGTCATCGCTTCTCGCGTAGCCGATGCTATCTTTGAGGTGACAGTTTTCTCACTACCGAGTCTTGATGCGCCAAAATTGGTCCTGACCGGATCAAGCTTGTTTGGTTTGCTTGATGAGAACGGTAATGAGCTTCGTTAAATTAAGCTTATTAAAGTTTTATTGCGGGCTGTAATCTTTATACTTTTATATCTACTTGATGTCCGCAATTATAAAGCGAAGACTTAATTACTAAAGTAGGTCCTTACATGTTTACGATTATTGTACTTGTTTTGAAAGTCCGTGTCAATGAAGGCGGTACAATTAATTGAGTTGATACCCTCATTAGTTTGACGACAAAAGGAAATTTCTCCGTGTAAATCAATAGTCAAATTAACTCATATGTCACGTGCGTGACCTTAACCCTGCAGCTCTCGCTACTCGCTAACTGCGAAACGGTGGCGTCGACAGAAGGTCGCGACTTCACTATCGCGACATCTGTCGGATGGAGCTGTTAATATTCACCGCGCGACATCTACTTTGTCGCGCCGCATTTATCGCGCGCAGAATCGATTTCACTGAGCGAAATCGTTGTACAATTCTTCGACAGGTATTCGAGTTCGAATCCCAGACATTGTTTGCGCTTTTCAGTATGTATATGGAAAGAAAAGCTGATTAATTAACGGTTTATTTGTTAATCGAAAGTTTATTGTGTGATTGTAATTGTTTCGTAATGTGAAAAGAAACACGTCTGCGTATCATTCTTTGTAATTAATTATTGTTTTTGTCGGATGCTGGCATTCGTTGATTGTTTATCTTGATGTACGTGAAAGAGTCATATATATTATTAATTTTAAAGAAACTTCGAATAATCCTTATATCAACTTCTCAACCACTTTCTATGAAACCTAACGAACAATTGTTTATAAACTAGCGGCCCCGCGACTTCGTACGCGCAGACCGCACTGACTTTAAATTCTCATAACTTTTGATTGTATGATGGCCATGAAATAAAGTCTATATATTAAATCCAAACTATGCCCTTTGCTTTTGCGAACCCGGTCCAAATCGTTTCAGGAGTTTATAAGCGGTGAGTGCACAAACAAACAGACAAGAAATCTAAAAATTGTCTCAATGCATTTCATTACGTATCAAAAACGACCTCAATTAATATCTTTGCAAATATCTTCAATATGAACAAAAATTTGTTGTTTCATACACTTTGGTCGAGTAACTAATGCAATTTACTATAGAACCGGGCAGTTTTTTTTGCGATTTCGATATCGGCTCCATCCTGTAAGTTGTTAAGTTTCGCGGACTGAAGCACCCTGTTCACCCTTGATAATGAAGGTAAACTTTAAACCACATATTCTATTCTATTTTTATTTAATGGCGTTTCCTTGTTAGATTTCGCCAGTGTCAAGTAGTTTGAGGGAGTGTATATCCAATCTCGAGGATTGTTTTTGAGTAAGAACAACTGAGAAGAATTTTAGAGCCTCGTGGCAGGCTGAGACGCGAACCGCGCGAACACCACGCGAGAGACAAGTGTTCGAGGCAAACCCTGCATAGTGACTCCTTAAACCACATACTCTACCCAAATGAAAGGTTAATGATACTTTTCCTACTACATGTTATCACGTCCTTATTAGCCATTTTACCACCACATTAGCGTAATTTAATGTCAACCCTTCTGTTCGTCATTCCGGCCACGTATTCTCTAGGGTGGTCTCACAAACCCCTCTAATGTGAGATGAGGACGATGTGTCCGATAATTACCTCTGACTAGAATACCAAATTTAGGTTTATATTGTTGATTTATGGACGTTGGATTACCTATAAAGATTTAGATTTGTACGATATTTTGATGGAATCGTTTTTGTTTTTGGATCCATAAAAACTTTTGCGTTGTATATAGGGTGTAAGGGATAGCCCTCCGAAAACTGAAACTGTGAACTCAGACTGTCAAACAGAACAACATTAACTATGGAACCTACCTCAGGAAAAGGGAAAAAAAATCAGCTGTCCCATACATTTGAGTCGGGTAGGTACGGCAGTTTTGTATGGGACAACTGATTTTTTTTCGCGTTTCCTGAGATAAGTTCCAAAGTGAAAGTTATTCATTTTGATGGTCTGAGTTCACCGTTTCAGTTTGCGGAGGGCTGTCCCTTAGACCCTGTATGTATATATATATATTATATTTACTGCATACCTATGTAAACAGGTATTTATACCTACCTATACTCGAGCCAAATGTATGGGACAGCTGATATTTTTTTCGTGATTTCGATTTTGGTCCCATAGAGAAAGTTGTTCAATTTGATGGTCTGATCATCCTCTTGTGTCATCTCAAGTGTCAGCATATTAAGAAGGACCCTGTATAGCTACCTATTAGTTTCGACTTTTCAACCAATGTTATAATAGATAGGTATATAGTAATAGTAGAAGGTATAGTACCTTCAAACCATCGAGTCTAAATTAAATTGCGTACAATTACGAAGAGTTTCGGTATCGTATTTGTTAGTCTCATCATTGCTTGTTTTTTCCATCCATATCTCATTAACATTCATAACAAGAGCTCAAATTCTATTCATTTCTGTATCTTTCCTTATCAGGAGTCCCCCAGGGATACATATTGTAATGCCGAGCCTTTTAAACGGATTATACTTCCCTTCCAAGTATAATAATAAATAAAGAAAAAATTTAACTAAGCTCCAAGAAAAAACGCATCTTGATTGTGTGTCTACTTTCTTAGACCGGTAGTGAATTGACACAAAAACCAACCTTATTTAGAAGAGGAAATGAGAAATATTTCCCTCAAGCTATCACCCTTCTACACGTACCCATACATATTTCAATAATAATAGGAAAATTGCTACTGCAGGCTATCATCACAAAAGTTGCGTGGGGCAAAACACGCGACCCCACCGACAAACTTTTCTCCTATTACTACCGTTTCCCCTAAATCTTAAGACCAAAGGTGCACATTTCCTTGCACCGACAACGCCTGAAAATTTGTCTCGTTAAAATTTCAACGCGCATGCGTTAGTTTTGGAGGGAAAAACATCGTCGACGCAGTGTTGTCATGGCAATGTTGATTGCACATACAATTTTTGTGTTACCTTTGCTTTATCCGCTGTAATAACCGTTCTCGTTTCATTTATAATTGTCGGGTTGTGTTTCTGTAAATTACTTTCGCTTATCGACAAATAAATTGCCAGGTACACCTATATTTTACTGCATTGGCAAACATAACCGCTATGCAAAGATAGTAGTTGAATTAAGGCTTTGTTTGAAGTGCTTGTGACCGGACTGAGCAAGGTTTGTTGACATTTAAGGTTTCTTTTAATAGTAGATTATTAACCAAGGGCTGAAAGTTACCCATTTTACACGAGATATTTGGCACCACGAACGACGTGAGGGGCGCCCATAGTTCGAGTGTGAAATTGGTGAGTTGAACACTCTGCTTTTCATTTCGAGTACGAGGAAAGTAAACAAAAGACAGATATACCTATGCAAATTCAATTTCTGAATCGCTTGATGAATAAATTTTAGACTCGGTACGTTTCATTTTGAAATCACTCTGGGTGCCAATGCTAAATAGAAAAAGCATACGAAGATATGTGTGCTAGAGTGAGACAGATAGACTTCCCGAGTGATTTTTACATGTTTTGAAACAGATCCGAAAAATGTATTTTCTTAGTTATGTTATCTTTTTCTATAACAACTGTCTTGATTTTGTTTATAAGTACTTATAATATCAATAACTAGTTATGCCTTCATCCTCAGCCTATCACTGCTGCGGGGGGCACAGGCCACCCTCAAGTGTATGGGCATCAGTCCACCACGCGTGCCCAATATACGGATTAGAGACCTACACATACGCAATAGAATTTCTTCTTCAGCGTATGCAGGTTTCCTCACGATGTTTTCCTTCGCCGTTTGAGAGAAGTCGTCGGTATTATGTACATATGTTAGAAAAACTCATTGGTATAGGGCACAGAACATTAAAGAGGTACATGGCATGTGGTCCGTGTGGATTCGAATCCTGTCCCTCATGATTGAGCATATTTAAACTCTCCGCAACGCGCCACCGACGCTCTCCGAAATTCATGCCTAACGTATTTTTTTCCGCTTGATCATTTCTATGAAATAATTCCAGTTTATAATTGATGAATCGAATCTTATAATGACCTGTGCAATCTGTTTTACTGATAGATGTAATTTAATTATCACATTCAGTAAATTCATTTTTATGTCTTGACCATTACATGCTGTTAAGATTTTTATTTACCGTTTATTTTTGTATAATCTCGTCTGTGGGTTTTTTTACATTTCGTGTACCTGCCTACTAAAAAAATGAAGAAGTGGTAAAAAAAAAGTCAAAAATAAAAAATATATAATAGTTATGTCTGGTGTCCAAGGACATAAATCCATCTCAAATTATGATATAATGGATGGGTGGATTTACTAGTTTCCATTTTAGTGTTATCATCATCATCATCAGCCTATATTTAGTCCCACTGGCACTGCAGGACAAAGGCCTACCCTAAAGGAGGTGTCCAATACCGATAGGTAGACTTCACATACACATTAGAATTATTTTCTCCTTCAGCGTACCTATGCAGTCGGTATTACGTCATAAGTTAGAAAAATTTCACTATTATGATGATTTATATTTCTCATTTTCTGCTCCTGGGTTCGTAGCTGTCGTTGAAATTTTTCTTCGGCACGTCCGCGTCGTTCATTCACATAGTTTCATTAACCTTGCTCTCTTTGATCCACTTCCTCAGTTTAACATTTAACTAGTTCTTCTACAAGCTGCAGTATTTAATGGCATTTCACATTCCAATCAACATTATTTCTCTTTAACCCCTTATAAATTTCTATCACCTCTACAGAGTTAGAACATGTCTCTTGCACAGGATGTTCTTAATTAGCACTTAATTGATTCCCCATTGGTAGAACTTGCCGAACCTGTTCCGAGTAGTCCTCTAAAGGGAGGTAGGTACAACACGGTAAATTGAGGCAAGCATTCCTATATTTGTTTATTGTGTTTAACTATTAGACCTTTCAACTTGGCTGCTTAATTGCGTTTTGCTTACTTTACCAGTTTACTTTAAGTGGTAATATTTATAATCTGAATATCTTTAAAACACGCTATTTTCAACACAAGGAATTGGCACACGAGAATATGTCAGTGTTAATGATAATGAAATAAGTAGGTAAATACTTTGCGCTATTAATATACAGAGTGTTCACTCAAATACTTCACAAACTTCAGACCATCAAACTGAACAACAGAGAAAAAGCGAAAGAAAATCTGATGTTGACCAATAAATGTATGAAACAGTTGACTTTTTAATTCTGGTTTCAATGTTGGTCCGATAGTGAAATTTGTTCGGTTTGATGGTCTGAAGCAGTATGTAATAAGTAAAGAATTTAAGTTTACACCCTGTGGAAAATAATGTACAAATAAATAAACACAAACTAAACTTAGGTAAACATTTTACTAACATTGTATAAGTTAGTAGGTACCAAAAGTAAATATATTTCAAATAAGCGAACACAAACAAAATGCTATTAAATTCTGGCAGCCATTGCTAATCTAATACACCTACACAGTTATGCATCGTGAGTATAACTAATTGATTTGAGATAACGTCAATTCAACTCGAGCACACTATGATTCTACTTCTAGTATAAAACTGTCTACTTATATAAAAATAAAGCTGCTCATCTTGACCGTATTGGATGGCATTTAAACTTAATTTTTAATGTAGTCTTAAAGTTCCTACGCACTGACTTGGGCAGGGCATTGAGATCATTAGGTACACATTATCACCTTTTGAGTAGGTAACTACTTTTACTAGCATTTTTGTTCTGTGGATCTTTGGTAGAAACTATATTTCCTCCCGTAATCTCTGTCTCGTTCGTCACAGGAAAACTTCAACGGGTCTATACTGGAGTGCATGAGATGCATATCTCCATAGTAGCTTCAACTGCTGAGCTCAGCGAATGAGATTCAAAAATCGCACTCCAGGTAGTAGACAATTTCATAGAGATGACTATTTAAAACACTAGACAAATTAATCCAGTCACCTTGGAATCTCTGGAAACTGAACTGTTTTGTAAACCCATACCAACAATAATTTAAAACATATATAGAGTAGCAGGAAATACCTACAAGTTGGTATTTGTCTTTCCTAGCAAATACAGTAACTATTTTACAGTAGGTATTTCTCCCTAGTCAGTTCCTAATTCAAATTTCCCGTCAGATGTTATGGAAATTCTGGTAGCGATGATAAAATGGCACAATGTAAGTAAGTATAACAAACAGCCTGTTATGTAAGACGTTCATGTTTTATTCATATTTTGTTGTTAAGTAGTACCACTTAAGTTATGTTCGCGTTGAATGTAATTTAGGAAGGAACATTACTGAAGTTGTGGTTTATAATCTCAAAAATTACCGCTTACGGTGACCATATTAAACTTTGTAAGAATATTTTCCATGAATAAACGTCTTTTGATAATTAGTAGTACCTATGTAATGTAATGTTAGTATTTATGAAATTACAGAACATGCAACATACACAACCACATACTTACCTACTTACATAATATAGACCTTGTAGACCTAGTTACATAGTAGGTATTCACACCGAAATGTTCTTGTTTTTTTATCAAATTCTATTGTATTGCCCACTTAGACTGAATTTGCTTTTTCAACCGACTTCAAAAAAGGAGGTTCTTTATTTTTAAATTTACGTTGCTATGAATTACCTATTTATTACCATAGATTTTTGGTTATATTTCGATAAATATTCGTTATTCATGTAAAATAGCATCCATAACAAAATAACGGCAAGCCGGCAAGCTTGTACAAATTTCAAACACAGACCCGGTGTCGCCGCGCTTCGGTCCAATGCGCGCACATAGCAATTTAGTGCAGCATGTTGCTATACGCCTACTGAGTTCCGCAGTTTATGGATAGATGGCGCTTTACGTAAAAAGTCTTTGTTTAATTTGAGTTGAGCCACTGGCAAAATATAATCAGTATGACTAAATTAAGTTTCTTGCGTCTTAAATAAAGACGTGCTGCGATATGATCGGAATAAAAAAAGGTTGATTTACCATTGATAACATGACATGTGGTAAGTGAATTAATAAATAATTTCGTCCATGAATCATAAATTTCACCGCAGCAGTTAATTGTACGGAACCCGGGGATTGCGTGACACATCGTTATTTCATTGGCTTCAAGTACTTGTCAATATTGGTTCCCAGTCCCAGTCTAAATGATTTCCTTTGTTAGTTTAGGGGAATAACGTTTTTTGATTCACTTTCGAATCTTTTTTTTTCTATCCTTGATTGATGGAGGAATAGGCCCATCATATCGAACATTAAAATAACAAACTAACGTCTAGTTCTGATTTTTTAATATGTTGTTAGGACCACTACCAGTACCGTATTAGCAAGTTTGCAGCTTCGAAAGACCTGTGCTAACTTTGCAGCACTCGAAAAACCATCCCGTTTTTTGGTTTTTTGCTAACATCTCGCTTATAAGCTTTGCTTATAAGTCGTATAGAAAAGTTTTCTATGTACAAATTAAACCTGATAAAATTTCCTATAAAACAAGTGGTATGTACTTGTTTCATAGGACTTATCCTTTGAGAGCTACAGGGCGAAGAAAGGAACAGCATTTTAAAAATTATGAAGTTAGTATGGCAACCCTCATGAAATTTGAAGATTTAACAGAAAATGATTTCATATTCTTAATCAGTGACCCCGAAAATCCCCGGATACAAATTTTCACCTGATTCGGTGAACCTTTAAAAGCTGCTTTGGCGTTTGAAATTTCCATCGCAGCCATCTTGGATTTCGCAATTTTTGATTTTTTTTTACCGCCAACCAAATCTGACTAAGGTTCTCTATATATTTTTTCAAGGTCCACAACCCTATCTGTCGTAGTTTTCACGGGCCGTCGACATCATCCGTCAGGAGTCGATCTTCCGAAGAAGTCAACGTTTTCCATATATCACCAGAGTATCCATATGACGATCCCTAAATGTCATCCTTGTACCGTAGGGGGAACCCGCAGATCAATAGGAGGTATGTGTCGATCCCCATTTTGCATACATATACCCGGATAATTGTTCGCCGAGTTCCTCCCAACCAACGTATAGTAAAATAATTTCGGAGATCATAATAAGGATGCCCTGGTGATAAAAATAAATTTTCGACTTCCTCAGAAGGTTGACTCCTGACGGATGAGGTCAACGGCCCGCAGAAACTATGAAAGATAGGGCTATGGAACTTGAACAAATGTATAGAGGACCTTGGTCAGATTTGGTTGGCGGTAAAAAAAAATCAAAAATTGCGAAATCCAAGATGGCTGCCATGGAAATTTCAAACGCCAAAGCAGCTTTTAAAGGTTCACCGAATCAGCTGAAAATTTGTATCCGGGGATTTTCGGGGTCGCTGATTAAGGATATGAAATCATTTTCTTTTTATCTTCAAATTTCATGAGGGTTGCCATACTAATTTCATAATTTTTAAAATGCTGTTCCGTTCTTGGCCCTGTAGCTCTCAAAGGATAAGTCCTATGAAACAAGTACATACTACTTGTTTCATAGGGAATTTTATCAGGTTTAATTTGTACCTAGAAAACTTTTCTATACGACTTATAGACTTCGAGATGTAAGCAAAAAACCAAAAAACGGGATGGTTTTTCGAGTGCTGCAAAGTTAGCACAGGTCTTTCGAAGCTGCAAACTTGGTTATACGGTACTGGTAGTGGTCCTAACAACATATTAAAAAATCAGAACTAGACGTTAGTTTGTTATTTTAGCGACTTTTTGTGTAAGATATGACTGGCCTAGAATGGGGTGGGTTGATGGTAAAAAATGTTTAAGGTTGCAATTAGGAGTTTTATTATTAAATATTATTATGCTATAAGAATTTAGCTGATAATATGAATTGTGATACATCATTATTGATTGGATTTTATCAGATTTATTATTTATCAACATTGGTTGTGTTGTTGCTGCTATAACCGAATGCACTTGTAACTTATCAATCAATCTGACCAACTGACTTGCCTCCTAACCAGGTATACTAATAGCCGGGAAACGACATGACGGCAAAAAACTTGACTGCACAGAACAAAATTTGTATATGAAAGCGCTACTAAGCACAGTCCTTACCCCATCCCCATTGGTAAATATATTGTTTACCGAGCAGTGTAGTGCGGGTTATAACGATGGGGAATATGGCCACATTACAAGAATGAGTTGAGATGTCATCCGCTCTGACTGATGCAAATTCTGTATGTGTGCGTGTATATGTATAGGGTTTAGGAACCAGTCCTGGTTCCAATTTTTTTCGACGCTTTCGTATCTTCGACTGTCAATCTTGACATATAGGTACTTTATCAAAGAGTGTGGTCTCACCTTCTGGGTAAAGGAACTCACTGCTTTCAGTACAACATTTGAAAACGGAATCTTTTGTCAACAGATTGGCGCGCACCGATGACAGACGAATCAGAGGCGGCGAGGGCTCGACGCGCGCCGGCGCCCCCGCCGCGGCAGCCCGCGCGCCCGCCGGAGCCGCGCCCGCGCACTCACCTCCCCGACAACACCCTCGCGCTACTACCAGCTCCACCCCGCCTCATCCGACCCTCCGAACACCTGGCCATCGTCGAGCGATCCATGGAAAGGAGGCAGAATGCCCAACAAGAACACATGCAGCAGCTAGATCGAAGGCCAACGATAATGCAAGGTCAAGAAAATGCCATAGTCGAACGATTGGAACGACGGCAATCGCAGGGTCCTGAGAATTATGCCATCGTTGAACGACCTGTGGATCGAAGGCCAACGATAATGCAAGGTCAAGAAAATGCCATAGTCGAACGTTTGGAACGACGGCAACTGCAGGGACCTGAGAATTATGCCATCGTGGAAAGACCTGTTGATCGAAGGCCAACGATAATGCAAGGTCAAGAAAATGCCGTAGTCGAACGAATGGAAAGACGGCAAGCACCTGAGAATTATGCCATCGTTGAACGACCTATGGATCGAAGACCAATGCATCCTGACCATGCAATAGCGGAGCGAATGGAACGCCGGCATGGTCAACAGAATCTTGCCATTGCTGAACGTCGACCAACTCATGGTCCAGAAAGTCATGGGATGGAGAGGGTGGAGCGCCGGCCGCCGCCACTGGTGCCATCTGTGACCGTGCTCCACGGTCCTCGACCGTCGCTGCCGCCGCCGGTGCCTGTTCACAGATCCGTCGCTCCACCACCGCCGAGGATGCCTGCTCCTGTACCCCACCCGATAATGAGGCTGCCGCAACCGAGGAGAGATGTTCAGGTCAGTAATATAGCAATATCCTTAAAGTCTCTGTGGAATACTGCAAAAAACCGTATTGTTTTACCACTTTAATGGTCTCAAGCGGTCCGCGTAATACGGGAGCCGGTTTGAGTCGTAACGGTCACCCGTGTCCGCACTGAGAAACTTGATACACCGAGTAAACGCGAAAATAATAAAAACTGAAACTTGAGAGACGAGTTCTTTACCGCCTCCGAGATTTTTGAACCACCAATGGGTGATTAAACTCGTCGATTGCTGTTTACATGACTGTCAAAAAAATGCGTGGATGCAAACACGCGTTCTTCACGAATTCAATTATTTATTTTCGTCATGAAATAATATCGCACAGGTACAAGCTTGTTATGACAAAGAAATACCACAGTGTGTAAGAAATTATATATCGTCTTGTCGAATGCATTGAAACGGTACTTTCCATTAATAAAGAGATGATAAACTCTTTATTCACTCACTGTTGTGTAAATCGCCATTTCCCATGTGATGTGACCATTTTACGTCTTATGTTGTAGTTTTGATATAAATGAAGCTTAGAGGAACTAAAGAACTAAATGTTTCAGGGTTAGAGTTTGTTTACACGTTAAGAAATTTTTATGGAATAGAAGATACTTGTTTAAAGCTCTTGTAATGGGTAGGCGTTACAATACTTTCTTCTGCGATTCAAATGTAGCTTTATGCTAATCATTATCGCAACATGATTCGACATATTCAGATGATTTGATCCGAAAGCGATAGCTCACTGAGTCATGCCAAACAATAACATATTGTTCTTGTGGCGCCACGCGAAATACTTGTCATGTAATCCTTGCTTATTCATTACACACGATCGCTTCCCGGTTTGAGTCATTTGACATTCTTACAATAATCAGCTTAGCTAAAGCTCCAAGTGACTGTCCTTGATTCGAATGCCAAAAAAAAAACAAAAGAAGCTTAAGTAATTAATTCTGAGTCCTTTCCTGTACCTTAAAGGTAGGTATATAAAGTCTAACAAAATTAGCTGAAACTATTTTAAGGGGATGATCAGACCATCAAACTGAACAACTTTCTCTATGGGACCAATATCGAAATCGCGAAAAAAAAATCTGCAGTCCCATACATTTAGGTCGGGTAGGTTTGTATGGAACAGCTGATTTTTATTTCGTGATTTCGATATTGGTCCCATAGAGAAAGTTGTTCAGTTTGATGGTCTGATCATCCCCTTAAAATAGTTTCAGTTAATTTTGTTAGACCTTATACCTATATTGATGTGAAAAGTTTAGATACGTAGGTATACAGAGTCCAGCTTAAAATGCTGACGGTTTTTTAAGAACCAGACATGATCAGACCATCAAACTGAACAACTTTATCAGGACCATACATGTTGGTCTCGTAGGTTTGGGTCGAGTAGGATGGCAGTTTTGTATGGAACTGCAGATTTTTTTCCTGATCGCAACTTTGATTCTGTAGAGAAAGTTGTTCAGTTTGATGGTCTGACTGATCTCCTTCAAAAACAGTCTGCATATTATTAAGAAGGCCCGTTTTTAATCACTAACAAAATTTCAATGGTGTATGAAACTAAATAACTTTCCGCTATTTTGTATGGGAGGTTCAAAATTTTTTTACCTATGTTCTTCAGGGATTTTTTTTTAGTTTCATTGTCTGAATACACCCTTAACATTTCGTTAATAATTAAAAACTAGTTGTGAGTAGTACTAAACATTCTATGCCAAAGGTCTCATTAGCTGTGAATTAACGCTAACATCTCACGGAATGTTGCAAAAGAGGTACAGTACCTACACATACGCAAACCGCCACAAAGCCCAGAAAATTGTGTCACTCAAACAAACCGTAAAAGTTTAGTTACACCAATTTATAAAGAGGTTGAGTGTAAAATCTCGTTTGCCGTACTAAAACAGCATGTCCATTTGCCCGACCCAGTTAAAGGGCTCGTCCCAGGGCTGCCAGCTCAAAAAATCAATTAGGCGCTAAAAATGAAAAAAGCGCTAAAAAATTCTAAAAGTTTCGGAGGTTAAAAAAGCGCTAGATTCTGTGTTTTTATCTCCCGTAAATAGTCCTTTGAAGTTCTTCAAATGATCTTACCAGCCTTTCCAAAAGCCATGTTTAGGTCTATTTAAGTCTGTCAAGTTAAGTCGTAGGTCCCAAAATTAATGATATCACGTGAGAAAACCGTTCATATTTGAATCTCCTGAATACTACACATTCCATGGACATTGTTTTGACCACAATACGCTATCAATATTTATCATATTTCAATCACAAAACACAAAATACAGCATATTAAAACATGAATTACCTACTATTCATCATCATCATAATCATCAGTACACGTCCCACTGAAGGGCACAAGCCTACCCTCAAGGAAGGTGTATTCACCACGCGTGCCCATTGCGGATGGGTAGACTTCACATCAAGACTTCACATTGGCATTGAATTTCTTCTTCAGCGTATACAGGTTTCCTCACGATGTTTTCCTTCACCGTTTGAGATTAGATAATATTATTGCGTAGGTAATTAAAAGTTAAGGATACGGAATATACAAGGTGTTACAAAAATTTAGACCATCATACAACTTTCAGTATGGGTGGGACCAATATCGAAATCGCGAAAAAAAAACGGATGTTCCATACTAAACAACAAATCGACTCGAATTCGATTTCGATGTTGTTGGTCCTATAGTGAAAGTTGTTCAGTTTGATGGTCTTTAGACCAAGGGGGTTTTTTACAACCCCCTTAAATTATTTTTACTTTTGTAAAGTTTGGTACCCTGTATCTCTTATCTATCTCTATCTGTAGATCATGGCGCTAAATTCTCAGATACGGCGCTAAACATACAAAAAAAGCGCCAGACCTAGCGCCTAAAGCGCTAACGTGGCAGCTCTTCCACACTGGCTAATGACACGGCCAGACTGGGCGGAGTAGGGCCTTGGCCTAAAATCACACGCATTTCAACTGTCGGGTTTTGCGATTTGGGGTAAGTGAGAAGCTCCGGACGTGGAATGTGTAACGTTGCCAAAGAAAGGTCATGTTATGCTACGTATCGAGTTGTAACGATATTGGAATTGATCAGCTAACATCGGCTTTAAATGATTCGATCCTGTGTTGACCGGTTCTGTGAGCAATTATTAGGTAGCTCCATTTGTGGACTAAATTATCAGTATAAAATTGTCTATCTAGGTGATGCGACTCCGTATGCGCGGACCTTAAAAAGGGGCTAATTCCTGGTTTTACCATGAAATTGGGTAACGTTGTACCCGTTTTATTCATTAACTATGGCACTTTTTGAGCTGAACAATAAACTGAACCGTCTACACTACACGATATGAGAAGTGATGTGGTTTTTCTAGAAATCGATTTTAATGAATAAAACCGATGAAAAGGGAATCTAAAGTCATTCCGCCATTCCGCCCGCCCTTACTTTCTTTTTATTCAGTTTTGTTGCTGTATGTTTTTGGTGTGCAAATAAAGAATATTTATGTTATGTTATGTTAAAGTCACCCCTTTTTTCCAGTTGTAACCATTTTAGGTACCTACTCTTACATTCTTAATCGGAAGAAAATGAAAATATACAATATTGTTCACAACACAATTTAGAATGATGTGCTTTTCTTACTCTTCAAATTTTTCAAAGAAAACGGCTAAATTCTGACCGGAGCCACGCACTCGCTCGCATCGATTAGTATGGAGAGTTGTGGTCCCGGGATGATACGCCTCAGTAGTCCAGTCATTTTAGAGACACCCCAACAATAATTCATCTATCGCTGAAACTTTGCAGTGTGATTTAAAGTAAACTATACCTACAGATTACGGTTGACAAATAATCTATGACCGGAAAAAATTAAACCTAGATTATTTGTCAACCGTAATCTGTATACCTTATTTTATCACACTGCAAAGTTTCAGCGAAAGATAAATTATTGTTAGGGTCAAATTACTCTAAAATGATTGGACTACAGGTATTCTATCTGCGCGTGCCAAAATTCATCCAAATCCGTTCCGCATGCGTGATTTAGTGACAAACATCCAAACATCTAAACATCACACTTACTTTTTTATCGTTATATTTTACGCGTTAGTAATTTCGTATACGGGATGTAACATTACATGCGTTACATGTCGAACAGGGTGCTTCAAACCATCAAACTGAACAATTTTCACTATAGAGCCAGAATCAAAAACGCAAAAAGAAATTTGATTGTTCCATAAAAAATGTCAATAGCTACTCGACCAAAATGTATGAAACAAATTCTTTTTTTTTTATTTCCAGTTTGATCCCGTAGTACAAGTAGCTGAAGCTCCTCATAAAGAATGTAAAGCATTTAAGTTTATACCCTGTAGATGGGTATTATTTTGTATACAAGAGTCTTTTCACTCTATGGTAATTTTTCGCAATAACTACTTCAGCAATTCGCTTATCACTTTTAGTGCATGAGACGATCCAGATAATCTTTAGTGCCCTTGATTGTGCTTAAAGGCTATTACTCTAATTCAGTTTAGTACCTATACGGGAAATGGTTGTCATAACTAAATGAGCGCAGTGGCGCGTTGCGGAGAGGTATGGACTCTCAATCATGAGGTCCGGGTTCGAATCCGCACGGACAACATGCCACGTATTACCGACTGCTCTCAAACGGTGAAGAAAAACATCGTGAGGAAACCTGCATATGCAGAAGATGAAATTCTAATGCATATGTGAAGTCTACCAATCCGCATTGGGCACGCGTGGTGGACTAACGCCCAAAACACCCTCCTAGAGGGTAGGCCTGTGCCCTGCAGTGGGACGTATATAGGCTGATTGTCAAACGCAATGTGGAACATTACAATAAAATGAAGACAATAGACTTCGATAATTCGTGCTCTCTTGGTTGCAAAAGGTATTTCCAAGCGAAGACCAAAAAAAAAATCATTGGGCATTTCATATTTTTTTTGCTTCTAGAAATTGTTCTGTTCTGTTTTTTGTCCTGTCGAGTGGATTACTTACTAAGACATTTACGAATCAGCATTAGATGCTTGCTTATTGTTCAGTTGTTCGGTTTTGGTCGTTTACGTCTTCGTATTTTTGTTAATAGCAGCAACCTATCAAAACTCTGTTAATGGAATCGTATTAATGTAGTTCGCTGGTATTCATACAACATACTAATATACCTTAGTATTATACGTAGGTACCGTCAATTATATTATCATGTGGAAGGTACCCTATACTAAAAACGTATTATCACTACCAGAATTTAAAAAAAAAGTATGGATTTCGAATCAATGTTGAATGCCCTAACATAAAACAATATAAAGGTTTCCGACTTGTTGCATTCAGAACTTCGATCATAAATTTTACACAACTAGGTTATGCTTAAACAGTTGGTCGACAAGCACTAGTCAATAATTATAGCTTGATTAGCTATCTAATTTAAACGCAAATAATTGCTTCGATATGTAAAAATCTAATTCGGTCAAACACGACCCACTTTAGGGCCCAGGGCCGAGGGCCGGGACTAATGGGTTGTCCCACTTGCAACGCTCGTGTTTGATTGAGTATTTTCCAATTTAAGTTAGGAATACCCTAAATATAACTCTTATAGCTAAGTTATAAGTATGATAATTACTCAAAATGCCTGCCCTCGCACGTGGAGCTGCAACAACGTTCTGCATTCGACAGGCAATCAACTTGAAAGAGATCGTTTGTCTCGATTTGATTGCCCTACAATTGTTGTTCGGTTGTAAATTGTGGTTCAAGTAGCAGTAACGGTAGTGCGAAAGCATGTAAGTATCTTATTTGCATTAAAATTGTTATCTGTTTGCTTTAGTCAGGCAATCCTGATTGGTTTTAGTCTGTAGGGTTTTGAGTTAGTTTCTTTTTCAGTGTCCAAGCTAACCAAAGTCAAAGTCAAAGTCAAAATTTTTATTCAAAATAATATCACATAGATAACTTTCTGACGTCATTTTTGATTCTACCACCGCTTCGGAAGGTGTTCCGTTGTAGAGACCCTCCCCCCCTCAAGGGTCTTAGTTAGAAGTCAACTTACTGTTAGACAAAGAGTATCCTGAAGAAGACCATGTAGTTGAGAGCCAGCATCTATTAAAGTATAGCCAACTCCCTCTCTTCTTCTTTAGTGTAGAGATGCGAGTTTGAGGGGTTTAGTTGAAAGTAAACTTGCTGTTAGCCTAGTGTCTGTAGAAGACCACTGGCTCTATTACAGCGCTATATACTGGCGCTACACTTCAGTGTAGAGCCAGTATCTATCCATCGTCATACATAGCTCGGCGGGAGTGTCAGTCTTTAGTGATGTTTTTGCCCTGCAGAATAAAGTTTCAGTTGCCAATTCCCACTACTCTACAGGCTATTAGGTACTATTATAACTTTTTTTCCATTCAGTTTTCAGAACTTCATCTTTTGGTTTATTTTTTCGTTCATAATCATAATGCTTTTCGTGTTTTTTTATTAAGTAAGTAAATTATTCAATCTAATTTTATCTCCTCTTCTATGATCATTACCTATGTATTGTATTGTATGAAATTAAAGCCTAACCAGAAATATAAAAAACCTGGATTGGGGGCGCTGCAAATGCTGCAATCGACATTAACCTTTAATGACAGTGTTCCAAGTACAAAAATTAGTTCTAATAATTTTCCGAAACATGGCGAGGTTTTTTATATTTCTGCGCCCGCGGCATGATCGCGCGATAAAACGCTATCGCGCCCTAGCTCCCTTTCTTTTTGCGCGCGAACGAACGAGTTAGCAGGCGCGATAAAACGTTTATCGATGTATCATGCCGCGGGCGCTGGTCAGGCTTTATATGTCAAAGTTGTATACCTGTTTTCCTCATGTTTAAAATTTAAGTGTATTCGACATTTACGTAACTTATGGAAATCATACTATCTGTAAGTTGCGAGGAAGAAATACCTATAAGTTGACCAGTCTATGCAATACCTTCATAGTAAAATTTTCCGGTCGCATTAGAACATTAATTACTCGTTGGCATCAGGAGAATCTTGTGCTGGCAACTTAGTGCCAATTAGTAGTACACTACTGTGGCACAAGCCAATTATAAATACTTGTTTACTTTATAGTAAATGTTGCGATAATTTGACGGGCGTATTGTATTTATTTATGAACATGGTGATTTATCCTAATCATGGTCACAAATGTGAAAACGTAGGAACACTTTCAAATGCAAAAGTAGAAAGAGTTAATCGAAATAGCAGTAGTCCAGTAAGTGAAATAAATATATACAGGGTGAAATTGATAGCATTAGCATTCATTTAAACTAAGAATCTACCCATCAAACTAACAAACTTTTACTATGGCAGCAACCAGATTGGAGCAAAAAAAAAACTACTAATTCATGTTGCAACATTTGAGTTGAGTAGGCATTGCAGTTTAGTATGGAACAGCAGATTTTTTTTTGCTCCGATCGGGTTTGCTCCTATAGTAAAGGTTGTTCAGTTTGATGGGTAGACTCTTAGTTTAAAATAGGATGCTAATGATATCAATTTCACTCTGTGTAGTGAAGAAAGTGAGACCAAAAATAAAGAGAACATTCATACAAATGTTAAAACATGAAGGAAATTTTGAATTTCTAGATAACCATTACTCAAAACATAAACAATATAATTATTCCCTCATTCGTCAATACTGTATTAGTCAGTCAACCATTGATATAATATCCATTTAATAGATTCAAATGGAGCCTATTAATAATCATGGCAAGCAGACCGCCCGTAGACGCGTGGGCGGCTACAAGTTCGCAATTGTTTAGAATATCTATGTTTGTTGTGTCACTGTACAATGACCTTTCAATGTTTTTATCTGTAACATCATATTGCAATGAAATTGATATCTCTTTATTATGTAATACCTATACCATGTTCTTCTTCTCGGTTCGACTACAAAGCCTAAAAACGAAGGGGTTTAGTCAGTGCATCCTGCCAGAATTGACTTATGGTGTGCAATCGTGGACCCTACTATAAGAATTCATCAATTTAAAGTCGGCGGTGGAAAGAGCGAGCTTTGTTTTATGTTTCTGTGAAATCAAACCAAGTATGAGGTGATATGTCAGAGAATAGTCAGGCTGGTCAAATAGCCAAACAACTGACAACCTTTGAATCCGAGAGTTCTAGAATTGGGACCACGAACTGACTGGCGTGTTGTTGTCGGGCGTCAGATCTGCTGGACTAAGATAGCGGGGTGCGACTGGACGAGGAAAGCAGAGGATGGTATTTTGTGGCGCGTTTGAGAGAGGTATTTTCAGCTGTAGACGATAACAGGCTGTGGATTAGATCTTACAGCTATAGTTTCAAGTTTCAAAATCATTTATTCACTATAGGAGCCTGAAGCACACTTATTAAACGTCAATTCTTTTTTAAGCTACCACCGCGTCGGAACGTGTTGTCGCTGTAGAGAAGATGCGGCCAGAAACTCTACAGCATAACACGACTTAATCGAAAGTAGCAGCATAGATACTCTTACTTATAGTAGGTAGTTTGTCCATCTCTTCCTGTTGTCTCTAAATGTTTCCGTCTCCAATAAACGAATCTTTTTTGATACTTCAACCACCTTCAACGTTGCCTTAGTTCTGGTTAACTTATAACAAGTTGCTTGCATCATAAACAATCTTAGAAACACTTTTGTTTTTGTTCCTACGCAATAAACGTGAAATGATTTACTGGATCCGTGCGAACAAGGAAGCTCGAAGTTTGAAGTCAATTTCGTAACCGCGAATCGTCGATAGTTCGAGGTACTACTACTTATTAGGGATGGCCCGTAAAGGCTTCTTTAGAATACATAACTCGTTTTCTTTGTTACTGTCTTAGGCTTGAAAGCAAAAAAGTTGTTGAGGTCCACTGCAAAACATGTTATACGCGAGCACTTTTTACATGTCTTCTTTGACCGCTGCTTTACTATATTACAATTTATTATTCGTAGTATATTTTCCAATCTTTTTTTCATATTATACATATAGTTAGATTGTATTTGTATAGATGTAGATGTTTTGAGAATTTTTCTATCAAATTAAAGATTGAAAAATTTGTCTAGGGCGGGACTTGAACCCACGCTCTTCCAAACCGGGGAAACGTGCTAACCAATTACACCACCGAGCCCACTACCCAGAGAACGAAATTTTCAATCTGTTACGTCTTAAGGGGACGTGTGTGCCATCTACTGGCAGTATTACAACCAATTTTTCTATCATCCAGAGTGCAAGTCATTAGGGATTTTAAAAGACTGCCAAGTGAAAAACGGGACTCAAACGCGGAGTCTGTTTAAAATAATTAGCAAAGAAATGTTTGTTCTACTGACATCGAACTTCCACAAGCCAGCATCGGCATCCCTACAAAGCAATTCGAGAAAGGCACCGAATCGCAGGCGTGCAATTGAAAAATAGCTTATTACGTCCGCCCAATAACTGAGCTGCAATAGAAAGTGCATCGAGAGATCTTTGTAATTCCCTCCGCAATAATTCGTTGGTCGGATTCTACGGCTGACGGCTTCTAGCGTTATCGCTGTGGTGGCCATGAAGCTAGCAGTACCTAATGCTCTATAGGGTTTATCACAATAACCGAACACTATTAGAGATATTTGTAAGGAAGGCGCAGTATGGGTAGTGTCTCGGTAAGGGTGATCGCGCTAGTTTAAATAACCCAAGATCAATCCTAATAGAGCAAAAAGTTTTTAATCTAAGGATCAATTGACCAAGAATAACGATGGCCGATCTTCTCGTCTCCGGCACATGTTTTGTCATCTGTCCTGTCACCAGAAGTTTAAAATGTTTAAAGGCCGCTCCACATTCGCGCGCAAACGCGCGAATACCATTCGCGAAGGCGTGTAAGCGTGAATGTGGAGCCAAGACAAGTTCACGCGCGATTCGCTCCGCGATCGTGACGTGCGAATGTGGAGCGTCCTTAAAACGTAGGCATTCTTTATTATCAAAGAGATTTAAACATAAATAATTAAATCTCTTTGTTTATTATAGTCCTCTTTGCATTGTGTTTGCATTCTTTTAGCATTTTTGCACACAACCAAAAATACAAATCAAAATTTCAGCGATCGTTTCTTCAATTCATTAATTATGGTACCCCCACTACGGACATTAGGAAAAAACTTACCTAAGAAGGGAAAAATAAGTAATGATAAAAAATTACTGACAGGTGTAACAAAAGTAAGTCTTGTTTATTTAAAATTACCTACTTTCGTAAAACCCAAGCATTTGGTTAGGGTTTGGGACAGTTTGGGACCACTGCTAGTGAGAAGTGGATATTCAGAAAATGGTACCTATTAGTGTTCCGGACAAGAAATGGCATGCACAGCTTCATTCCTGCGCCGCAAAGGCTGCCAAGCCGACGCAGCTTTATGAAGTGTCCACCCACTGAATACTGGCCCAGCGCAAGCGAGGCGTACTCTTTGGCGACAAAAAGTGTCCCTCCAAACTCCATTTGTGCCGCCGTCTGAGAGCCTTCCGCCTGGACATGACTTGCCTTGGGCGACCTGGAAGTCCTTAGACCGACTTCAAACGCAGGTCGGTCGCAGTAAGGACAACATGGTCAGGTGGGGATTCTCGGATGCGCAAAATGTGAGTTGCTTGTGAGGAGCTCCACAATCGATGGTCCATCTCACATCGTGCATTGCGTGCCCAAACACCTGCACGCACCAAGTTACCTATAGTAGGATTACACACCGAGGGTAGGAAAGTAAGAAAGGTCTCAGATCTCATATACCTAATGTAAATAACATGTCATCTGAGGCTTTCTTATACTGCCCGAGGATACTATACTACTTTTCTCCTCGACGGAGGTGGAAAGCGGCAACTTCGTTTAGCGCAGCGGGACGAAAATAGACGCTTTCCGTCCGGAGGGGAGAAATAATAATTAATGATCCAATTACTTACATCTACACTAATATTAAGTATAAAGGAAAGATTTTATTTTTTGTTTATTTGTTTGTTTGTATTGAATAGGCTCCGAAACTACTGGACCGATCTGAATAATTCTCTCACAGTTAGAATGCTACATTATCCGTGATAAACATAGGCAAAAAAAGGCCAAGTGTGTGTCGGAAGGATTCCAAGGGCGTACGAAGATCTCATCGTCATCTATTAAATTATCAAAAAAGCTTAATTTCTATTATGGGGGATAGTTGAGGTGGTCAAGATAAACAAAAACAAAAAACTACAATATCGTGCAGGGTACCGATTGAAAGCTTATGAAAGTGAGAGCCCTAAAATTATTTATTAGCCCTATTCTTTAGTTTTTTCATCAACAGTACAATCAATGTTAGGTTCCTTACCCAAAGAGTGCCAAGCGGGACCCGAGTGTATGGGGTGATTGTAGGCTAAGACTTACCAAACTCATTCAAATGTATAATAGAGTGAGGAGAACTAGTAAAGATTTCTCTATCAATTTAAACTCTATTACAAAAGAGTAAGTGTCTTAGGTTTATTTACTTAATAAATGTTTTCGTTTTCAGCCAAAAAACTCAGTGCCAAAAATACGGATACTAGTGAATATAAAGTGTCCTTTGTGTTTCAAGACGATCGATAAGCAAAGTGTTTCAGCCACAAGATGTGGCCACGTCTTCTGCACGTCTTGCCTCCAAACCTTTCTAAGATATACTCCGAGATGTCCCATTTGTGATACAAAATTGACACACCACAATGAACATCATTTGCTATATTTAGATGTTCTTGACGACGGCGATTCGAATTTGGATTTAAGTAACGGAATTTGAATGGAAAACTGTTTATTTTTTTTTGTTTTATTATATTTAAATATTACGCATTTGTTTTATTTAAACAAAATTATATGTAGTAGTTGAAATCTAACGGTTTATACTACTCCTGTAAATAGGGTTTTTGTTAATTTCCTGACAGTAGAGGTAAAGTAATAGCACAGGTAATAGTATACCTACTGGTACCAGTAGGTACTACGAGTAGTAGGTTGGTAGTAGGTATATTCCAAGAAGTTTGGAATCCTCTATAGTGGAGTGCAGACTGCCTAACAAGACGGGAAACATGATAATACTCCTTTGTGGTCGGTAAGGATCGTTCTTCTCCGTAGTTTTTTTTTAGTGACGTTTTTTACGAACTTTGTCCTAGCTCTGTCCCTGCTCTGTCCCTTTCTAATCCAACGTCAAAAATTGACGTCATTCAATTTTCGTTGTGACGTCATTGGATAGAAAGGGACACACGTAAAATTGGAAATATCGACGACGGAGTCGAACATCAATTTTCATGTATCAATGCTTCTAAGGAAGAGTGGGATCCTTTATGATTCTAGATCCATGGTATATTCCTTGCTTAGAGCCTCTAAGCTTAGAGCCCCATTAGGTTATCATAGAAATATGACCATAGATGTATGTGTCATTTTTAAACAAGGAATATAATTATGAACAACATGCGTAGAAAGAGTAAACAAAAAATTCTTGGTCAATGACAACATGTGAACAAATTCCAAACTTCTTGTGAACAACTTAGGACGGTGTATTAACCATGGAGTAAGAGGAGATGGCATATCGGCTTGATTCTATAGGGGGTGAGGGACGGGTGAGGGGAGACAAAAAGCTTCGGGGAGCGTGTAATTTCTCTATGATCGCAATACAAACTAGTGCCCAGTTGGTGGTTACTTCCTGTAAGGTATAATAACTTTATGGTAGTTTTTTTTTTTCATTACTGTATCATTTATTACTTTCATGTTTTGCCCCACAAGAGGGAATCTGAATGACTGTCAAATTAGGCCAGCTTGACAGCAACTGGTCCACCTTGAGGCAACTGACTCCTCTGGATCCTATTTGACAGCTAGCGTACAAGTAGGATGATATCCGTCTAGCCTCAGAAAAATGCGTCTTCCAAATTATATAATTCCGTACTTAAATCGTTTTCCATCGTGAAAGTATATGACGTTTATATGATAATAATGTGAAACATAAGATGTAAAAATGAAGGACATCATAATTTAATCCATAGAATTTCCCAGATATGAAATCATTTAATGATCTAAATATGGTAACGTAATAGATGTATCAGTTTGTACTTTGTTACTGTGCCAAATAAATAAAATAAAATAAAATAGCGGCCTTAGAGAATCCAGGAAACTAATTGGCACTGTTGGCACTAGGAATAATCGCGTAACAAACTACTGTAATACCTAAGGGTTGAACTACACATGGCCGCACGCGATCGTACTTTTCCGTCACTCCATCCTTTTCTGTCACTCAGGAACGTCATTTGCTAGAGCATATAAGATAGACGGAACGCGATCGCGCGCGATCGCACGCCGCAGGCTATCGCGTTCCGTCTATCTTATATCGCGTGCGGCCATGTGTAGTTCAACCCTAAGTCTGTGGTAACAAACATACAACAAAAAAACATAAGATTAAGATTTTAACAGGAAGCTGGCACTGGTATTGTCTATAGATTTCATTTATAACAAAATTATAACATCTCGTTTTGTAATCTGTCACCCTGTCGCACACTGTCACACTCTCCCAAATAGTAAAATCAAAATCACAGGGTACTCGCATTCGTAAAAAAATTCTTGGTTGGGTTTCTTGGACTTTAACAAAGTATTACTTTTTGTCGTTTCTTAAATGCATTAATTATGGCACTCCCCATTTCGACATTAGAAAAAACGACTGCTAAAAAAGGAAAGATATGTAAAAATAAAAAATCACTATCGAGTATAACAAAAGTAAGTTATTTGCAATTACTTTGGTAAAGCCATTGATTGAAACTCTAACATAATAGTAAGGTGTATTGAGCGTCCGCGTCGGTGGCGTGATGCGGAGGAGAGGTATAGAAACTCAATCTTGAGGTCCTGCACGTCTAGCATGATTTCTCTACACGCGCGCGACTCGGATTTTTTCCATACTACAAATCGCGGCAAGCGCGAACTGCGCTCCCCTAAAAGCGCATTTTGTATGCAGCGAAGGCGCGTCGCGCGCGTGTATACAAATCATACTAGACGTGCTGGTTCGAATCCGTGCGGACGATATGCCATGAGTTTTTTTAACTTTATGTAGGTACATACCTAATACGTGTATCGTGAGGAAACCTGCATGCTTCAATTTCGAGGCATGTTGTAACCACTGTCCATTATAAGTGGCGACGGGCTTAACCCCGAAAAACTCACACTGGACAGAGTTTCGGTACTACTGGTGAAACGTGGATGTTCGGAGGTTTCAGAATATCTGTGACTAACCCCTCGGGGAATATAGTCGTGAGCATAAGCTTATGCTATGCTGTACATAATACCGAATGCTCTCAAATAGTGAAGGAGAGCAAAATTCGAATGCTAATGTTAAGTCTTCCAATACACATTGGGCACGCGTGTCGCACTAACACCCTTAAACGCTCCCTGTGGAAAGGCCTGTGCCCTGCAGTGGCAGGGATATAAGCTGATGATAAATGGTGTCTAGAGTATTTAATTAACAAAATTTATCGTTTCCAGGCAAAAAACTTGAAGGTAAAAAAACCGAAAATAGTGAATATAAAGTGTCCTTTGTGCTCCAAAACAATCGCTAAGCAAGGTGCTTCAGCCACAACATGTGGCCACGTCTTCTGTACGTCTTGCCTCCAATCGTACCTAAAACATTCTTCGATTTGTCCCGTTTGTTCCTCAAAATTGGGAAGGTACAATATAAAGTCGTACCATACATATCATTTGCTTTATTTATAATTAGATGATCTTGACGATGGCGATCTTGAGGATGGCGATTCGAAGTTGAAATTAAGTTTTAACGAAATGTGAATGGAAAACTGTAACTTTTTTAAGGTTTTGTTTTATTTGAACAAAATAATTATACGTACCTAGTTGAAATCTAACAGTTTATTTTTCCTACTCCTAAATAGGTTTTTCTTATACAGGGTCCAACTTAATATGCTGACACTTTTTTAAGGGGATGATCAGACCGTCAAACTGAACAACTTTCTCTATGGGACCAACATCGAAATCGCGAAAAAAAACAGCTGTCCCATACATTTGGCTCGAGTAGGTTTGCAGTTTTGTATGGAACAGATGATTTTTTTCGCGATTCCGATGTTGGTGCTATCGAGAAAGTTGTTCAGTTTGATGGTCTGATCATCCCCTTAAAAAGTGTCAGCATATTAAGAAGGACCCTATATGCTGACGGCGGCTTTTTAAGAGTGGTTGAACTTTTTTTATGGGACCAACCAGGGACCAACGTCGAAATCGTATATTCACATCAAGCCACAGCCGTTAAAGAATTAAAAAAAAAGAATTAATAATAATAAGGCGCGGGACAGACAGAAAGGACATGAGACGCCGACGGGGCGCGGCGCGGCCGCGGATAGTTTCATACAAAATGCGTTGCGTCGTGTCCTCTTTTTTCTATAGGTATATTATGTATTTTGCATCGCGACGCTTCTTTACATTTTGTATGAAAGGAACGCGGAAGAGACATATGTCCGCGCCCCGTCTAACGTCTGCGTCTTATGCCCGACATTCTCGCCGAGAACAGCCGAGAACGAGAGTGTAGAGCCCTTCATTATTATTTAATTTTCCTCGAAAGTTCTCGCGAGGGTGAAGTGCCTGCTTTACGTCCAGCGCAAGGAATATAATTACTCATATCTCCGGCATTTGTTTTGTAATCTGTCACCAATGTCACTCTCCACAAAAAACTATTACCAAAACGTCAAATCAAAATTGTACTTATTGTTTCTTTTAAATTAACTAATTTTAATTATGGCACTCCCAATTCCGAAACCAGGAAATTCGTCAGCTAAAAAAGGAAAGACAAGTGATGGTAAAACATCACTATCGAGTATAACAAAAGTAAGTTTATTTGCATTGCAATTACTTTGGTAAAACTTGGGCAAGTAAAGCTCAAGCATTTAGTTTGGCTTTGGGACACTGATAGTGAAAAGTTTATATCGTCACCTCCAAGGTAAAAAGTCTAACGCGCCATTTGGCCCAAATTGAGTTATATATATCATTGGAATCAGCTGATTTTTCTCCGTCGATCTGTCTAGGTTTCGTAGAGATCTAAGCACTTTTTTGGCGCTTCAGAATTGTGAAAACCCCCTAAATTTGGATGACAAATGACTGAACCGACGCTTTTTTCCACCTTTTCTACGTTAGTAAGTTTACCTTATCGATATTTTTTAGTTGGTGGTTGGTTAGTCATTTGCGATTTTTTAAATTTATCTTATGTTGGCGCTTTAGAACTTTGTGCATACCAATAATCTTGAGTGTTATGTAGCTTAGTAAATCGTGCCCACCCTGTGTTGAATTTTTAGATACGATTAGTATTATTCTTAAACTGATAAGATTACATTCAAATACGTTTAGTGAATAGTCCACAATACATTTAGCATTCTTCTGGCATATTATCCATTTTAAACCACTCAAAAAGTAATGATTGAATATGGTTAGTAAAAGACATAAGAATAAGAAGAAAAATATTACCTTGGTCTAGCAAGTTAATCTACTAGTATCTACTTACGTACGAAATGTAAATGAAATTTTACTAGACTACTACTTTTTACTATTCTACACGTAATCCATGTCCTAAGAATAATCACGTTTTTGTTATGGTAATCTATATTTTATTGTAAACTTATAAGGTTGAAATCCGTTTACTACGTACTTTGTCGGCAAAAATAAATGGATTTGCAAAACAACGGGTGGCGAATTGATTGTGCCTCCTGGAGTTGGCTCCATAGTGAAAGTTGTTCAGTTTGATGGTTTGGGACGTTTTTCGACCCATGTTCCTTAGGGAAAGTTGTTTAGTTTCATGTTCTGAACTCACCCTATGCTGACAATTTTTTAATGGGATGATCAGACCATCAAATTGAACAACGTTCTCTATAGCACCAACATCGAAATCACGAAAAAAAAATTTGCTCTTCCATACAAAACTACAATCCTACTCGAGCCAAATGAATGGCAAAACTTTTTTTAAGCGATTACGATGGTGGTCCCATAGAGAAAGCTGTTCAGTCTGATGGTCTGATCATCCCCTTACAAAAGTGTCAGCATATTTATTTTATTTTAATTTATTTTATATTAGTCGGGATGCTAACAGCCTCTTTTACAATGTAGTGTATTTAGAATAACAAACCATTTGCCATTTACAAGCATCCACATATACATTTTATATATACTTATAACTATCAATTTACGTTTCAATAAATGGTCTTTAGAGTAGAAACTATTAAGAAGTTTCAATAGTCTTATCAACTAATTAAGAATGTATAGAGTGTTCTTCTTATGGTGTGGGCAAGCCCTGGTGTCAGAGTTTTTTCAGACCGCCTTATGGCCCTTGACGTGGTTTTTATGTAACGACGACTACCTACCTCCAGAGATAGTAGCCGGGACCAAAGACTTAACGTGCCATCCGAAGCACGGAATTATCTTTCCTTTCAGACAATCAGGTGATTCAGCCTGCAATGGCCAAAGCAAAAGGGGAAAAACGCACAAAGTGACCTATCACTAGGTGTCCCCTGTGGGAATTGAACCCACGACCTCCGTGTAAAGAGCTCAATGCTCTTAACCATTAAACTACGGAGGCAGGTATAAAGTAATAATACCTGTATAGAGCAGACAAGGCGAACAAAATCTGTACACCAAATCCGCAGTGCGGGGCGCATACTGGGAGCAGTGTCGCGGTGTGTAAAGTAAGGTTATTGCACCAATTAGCTTATATGCGTGATATAAAAAATTCAGTCTCTGTGTCTCTCCTCTATAGTACGTCAATGGAATAAGTATGCATTTTCGACGTTGTTAGAGAGCTTGTCCTCTAGGGATCTACTCAAGTGACTGTGGGGAGGTAAGGGGGCCTGTTCAGTTGCATGAAAACCTATAAGTAGGAAGGTTAGGTATAATGGCCGGCAAAGTTCTTGAAATGCCTTCAATGCAAAAACAAAATCTTTAGGCATAAAAGGGCTACCTGCGCAGGAAGTGCGACTCGCACTTGGTCGGTTTTATTAGAATAGCTCTGACTTTCTTCAGGAAATACAAAAGTAAACATATTCTGTACCCAGGTAGGTTATATTATACAGGATCTAAGGAAAAGTATCATTAACCATTAAACAAGATAGGTACTCTACCCATCAAACTGTCATTTTTTACTATAAGAGCAAACCGTTCAGAGCAACTGCAATACCAAATCGACTCAAATGTATGCAACAGCAGTTTTTTGTTGTTCCGAAAGCCGGAGAGGAAATACTGACAAGTAACGGTTAAGTATATAAATACGTGTGTACCTACATACTAAAGAATAAGAATAACTATAGAAGAGTAACTCCAAACAAAATCGACATAATTTTGGCACCTAATGATAAATGACCATGTCGCATAAGTTTTGGTGGCAAGGTACAGATTTTAAAGAACAAATTTAGAACACGGTACAGTTTTTTTGGTGCCACATTTTAAGCTTGATTTACATTTCTATACATTCTTATTCTTAGACTAAATACAACGAGCTTCCCCATAGAGCCCGATTGCAGCGTCACCTACGAGTTCAATCTAAATAGAATAGAATAGAACTGATTTATTTTTAAATTTACAATCGAGAGAGAGACCCACTCAAACACACAAAAAGAAATCATTAAAATCAGTCTACCCGTTTAGGAGTAGTTCAGTGACATGCACACGGACATTAGAATTATCTATATATGTATCCTATACTAATATTAGGATACAGAGGAAAGATTTGATTTTTTGTTTGTTTGTTTGTAATGAATAGGCTCCGAAACTACTGGACCGATCTGAATAATTCTTTCACCATTAGAATGCTACATTATCAGTGATTAACATAGGCTATAAAAAACGGCCAAGTGTGTCGGGAAGATTTTAAGGGTTCGCCGAGGTCCTCTAGTATAATATAAAGATATACCAATAAATGTGATTTACCTTCTCTAAAATTAAATTTTATGGTCCACCACACACATACGGAATTTCGAATTACGGTTACGATTCGCATGAATTTTCCCGCTTCATAATTCCGTTCGGAATTGCGGCGGTGTCAAATCCTATACAAAATCACAATTCTGATTCGCAATTCCGTATGTATGTATGTGGTAGGTCTAAGTAATAGAAACGAGTTAACAGTTACACAACGCGTAGGTACGTACCAAGGTTCCTGCATGGGGCTTTATTAATAACCTCTATCATAGGCATGACAAACTTGTGGCCTGCGGGACGCATGCGGGCCTCATTGCGTATTTCAATTAAATTATATTTTATTGCACACCAAAACAGAAAATACATTTTGTCTTTTTACGGCCCGATCTGGAAGGCGATTGCGCTTTAAAACATCGAAGTTCAATCCTAATCCAATTTCAGTTCTAATCACATTGCAATTTAATTCCGTATCTCGCTAACCTTCACTTATTCACTTTGCATTTACAGCCTTTAACATTTGAGCAATCTGTTGCAAACGGCTCTAAGGGTGCCTGTCCACTGAAGCGGAACGAGGCTGCGGAGCATAGAAACGGAGAAATATTAACCAATAAACCAGGAGCAGAGATATTATGCAATCCTGTTGGTTAATATTTCTCCGTTTCTCCGCTACGCAGCCTCGCTTCGCTTCACGAGACGGACAGGTGTACGTCAGTCAAATGAATGGTGCAATACCGAATATGTTAAAAGTTGTGGTTCGCACGCAGTCCAATCATGGTTCAGTTGAAGGTCCCAAAAAATATTTTCAATTCGATGTCCCAATTACTGTAGCCTTTTCCTTCCACCCTACCTTAATCTTTCAATACCCTACCCTTTACTACTACTAGCTACAGCCCTGCCTGATTTAGTTCCAGCTTAGGATATACCTAGGGTTGACACAACCACATGCATGTCTTCCCGTAGGTGACTTATACATTTTACACCTACTCGGATCTCTTAATGATAATTCGTGTTACTGTCGGTAGAACGATGTACTTATATCACAAACTACATGACCCATATGCATAGTATGGCAAGTTTCTAAATATTGCTTATAGTATAGGTACAGGGTGAAATTGATATCGTTAGTATCTTTTAAACTAAGAGTCTAACCATCAAACTGAACAACTTTTTATATGCAAACCGATCGGAGCAAAAGAAAATCAGCTTTTAAAAGTTGTTCAGTTTGATGGGTAGACTCTTCGTTTAAAAAGGATGCTAATGATATCGATTTCACCCTGTAGATAAGGTTTTTATATTTATTTATTGTATGATGTGACTAAGAGATACGTTTTTTTAGCGATTTCAACGTTGGTCCCATAGTAAAAGTAGTTCAGTTTGATGGTTCGAGGTAACCCTTAAAGTAGGTAGGTATGTATCGCATTTAAGCTAACACCCTGTAGCTACCTAATATAAAGTTAAAGTTAAAGAAAGTTTAACTTTAAGTAAGTAAGTATAGTTTTAACCTTACTAGACGACTGCATCCTGTGTTTAGCGGTCTCCGGTTGGGCCTCCAAACGAACAGTGCAGGTGTGGTGCCGCTGCAGACAGGCTAGGCCAGAAAGGACTTTCTTGCCGGAGAAGTGCCGGTCGCGTCCCGCGCCATACTACTCTGAATGACGTTATTCGTCGGGCTCTTGCCTCAGTGAACATTCGGGCAAAGGCTGAACCAAATGGCACGCACGCAAATATCCGCACTGATGGCAGGAGGCCCAGCGGGTTAACGCTTAATCCTTGGTGACAGGGGAGAAACCAGGTATGAGATGTGACCTTTGTGGACACGCTAACCTCGTCTCACCTCCAGGCCACTTTCGTGGACTCCCTAACCTCGTCTCACTTCCGAGAGCGCTGATGCTGCTGCGGGCGCTGAAATCCTGAAGTGTCGACAGTAACGCGATCTGACCGGCAGCTACAATATTATTCACGCCAATGGGTTTTGAGACGCTAGGTCCTTGGGGCCCACAGGCTAAAGCGATTATTGCAGACCTGTTGGGGCGTCTCAATGAGATCTCTGGTGGCCGCAGAGCTGGCAGCTCCTTGCAATAATCAGCCTCACCATCCAGAGGGAGAAGGATTCTAGCCTGTTGGAAACTGTGTCTTATGGCGACGCTATGGAGTGTGTGTGTTATAATTTGTAATTTTTATGTTTAGTTTGTTCTTTTTTGTAATATTTTTCTAATAAATTAGGTAAGTTAAAAACTAAGGTAATTCCTAATAACAAATTCATAGGGATAGGTATTAATTTGGTTTCTTCTTATTCCATAAATAAAAGCATGTCACAAAATGCTGTGATTTGTTTACCCGACTGCCCCAGGAGGGTTATGTTTTTCGAGTGTATGTAAAGTATGTATGTTGCATGTCCATTTCGTAAAAAAATTATTATCAGCTCCATGCCGCAATTGTTAGTTTACAAGTTGTTAAATTCAATAAAGGATTTTTTTTTGGTATTTTATTTTATGTCATGATTGTTTTACCTCCAAATACGATTTTGATAATATTTAGATCGTTACTAAATGGGATATGAAATCATAAAAAATTGCTAAGATAGTAAAGGCCACGATAATAATCCAGGCGTTTACATTTATGGCTATGTTTAGATAAAATTAGGGCTCTATTAATTATTAAAAGAGATTGTTTATGCCAAGATATCATGTCCTTATTTCAGCTGTCTGGGGTCGTATACGATAAACGCCATAGGCAGAAACAGGATAGGTATAGACTAAAGAATACATAGGTACATGCATTACAATTATACAATTTGTAATTGTTAATTGAATTACTTTACAACAATTACACGTAATTAGTAATTGAAATCTACAATTATATTTTGTAACTGAAGTCTAAAATTATATTAATTATATTTCGGTAACTAATATATTTTTTTCCAACACTTACATAATTATACTGTACGACAACATTAACGCTAACAACGTTTTTCCCTTAATATAAGCTGGCTAGTTAGTTAGAATACCAATAATATTCTTGAAGGAGAATTTACTGTTAGTATAATTAAACTTCACAAAAACGTCTAGTTAGTCTTTGTCACTGAAGCTAAAAGTCTGCTTAGTGTTTTTCACATAATCTAAACATTTAATTGCTGCCTTTTAAGTATTTTGCAACAGTTTAATCATCTAAGATTTGGTTATTAAGTTTTGTATGCAGTCTGATAAGAAACTAAATATGTGCGCTTAGTAGAATGCTAACAAGTTCAGTTTACATCAAAACCTCAATAAGTCGTTTGAAAACTTTGCTTTTGTACTGAATGTTAACGGTTAGTCTTTTTACCTTACCGCATTTTCTAGTCGAATCGAAGACAAATGTCTCAAGCGACACTTTTCTTCTAAACCAGCTTATTTAGCTGACATCGATAGATGTCATAACATAGCTCGCATAATTGGCTTTCATACAGTCTAAGAAATTCAAGAATGTCTTTACCAGGAAGAAAGATATGATTTTTTTTCGTAAAAAAAAAACTTTAAACCGCTCTACTGTAAAATGGTGAAATGGCGCGTTAGACTTTTTACCTTGGAGGTGACGATATCCAGAAAATGGTGTTCAATACGAGAAATGGCAAAACGAAATCATCTCGGTCCGTCTCGTCTTGGGAGAAGTAGGACAACCTTAATTTCTATGATGATAAACTTGGTAAACAAAAAAAAAACTACAAAATAGTGTATGGTACCAATTGAAAGCTTTTGAAAATGAGAGTCCAACAATATTTTTTTTTAGGTTTTTAGGGTTCATTACCCAAATGGTACCAAACTCATCCAAATATATCAATATAAACTCTATTACAAAACAGTAAAGGTATCTTGAGAGTCGGTCGGTGGCGCGATGCGTAGAGGTATGGAAACTCAATCTTGAGGTCCTGGTTCGAGGGTCGAATCTGCGCGGACGATTGACATGTGCCAGTGAGTTCTTATGTACGTAATACCGACTGCTCTCATACGGTGAAGGCAAACATCGTGAGGAAACCTGCATACGCTGAAGAATAAATTACAATGCGTATGTGAACTCTACCAATCCGCATTGGGCACGCGTGTCGGGCTAACTCCCAAACACGCTCCCTGCGGGAAGGCCTGTGCCCTGCAGTGGCAGGCATATAGGCTGTGATGATTAAAGGTGTGAGTTATTGTTTTTGTTTTCAGCCTAAAAACTCAGAGGTAAAGAAACCGAAAATAGTGAATATAAAGTGTCCTTTGTGTCTGAAGAGGATCGGCAAGCAAAGTGTTTCAGCCACAACATGTGGCCACGTCTTCTGTACGTCGTGCCTCCAAAAATTCCTAAAACATACTAGGGTCTGCCCCGTCTGTTCCACAAAATTAGTGTACCAAGGTGCACATCATTTGCTTTATTTTGATGAACTTGACAACGGCGATTCGAATTTTAATCTGAATTTGACTTTTAACGAAGCTTGAATGGAAAACTGCTTACACTTTTATTTAATTTTATTTAGGATTTGTTTTATTTGAAAAAATAAATAAACCTAGTTGAAATTAATCTAAGTTTATTTTACCTACTCCTATGAATACTGCGTAAATATTTTTATTTTTATTGTTTTGGAAGTAACTATTGTAGTGTGTTAAGAGGGTTGTGAAGTTTCCATACAGCCGAAATCATTCCCGCTCAAACCTATTAAGAAATATAATGATTCCGTATATCTATGGGTTTCGGCTTATTTCATTCACGCCACTATGAAATAGTTTCAGTTGTTTTCTATTACTGTCTCTTGATTTTTATAAAATAATAATTTGGCCCGAAATTTTCTGAATTTGTCCTTTTTTTAATCTTTCAAAAATTCACGCGATCGCGTAATTGAATTATGGTTTATTATTATTAATGGTCTTCGCTTTTTGTATGGAGCCTGCCAGGTTCACCATAACGTATACACGAGGTTTCTGTCTTATCAGATTAAGCGTCAATCAAGATGTTTATTGGGGTCAATTCACTGTTTGCCACAAACCATAGTGACTTCAATACACATTAGTATCGCCCTTCGAGGGTTGTCGCTTTCGTTGAAAGTGCGGGAGGCGTACTGGCCCATGCGGCGGGTGCCTCTGATTTACTGTGCAGTGACTTAAATCGTTCTAGGCAGTGAGCTACTCATTAGGTATAGAACTAGGTATAGAATGATCACTTATGCGCGGGAGCCTGCTAACTGTAGATAAATATGTATACAAGTTGATAAAAAAATACAAATAAACATTATAAGTGTGGGTTCTTCAGACCATAAAACTGAACAACTTTCACAATGGAACGAACTTTTTTCGCGATTTCAATGTTGGCTCCATCCATAGTGAAAGTTGTTCAGTTTGATGGTCTAAACCCAGTTTTATTTGTATTTTTGTAACACCTTGTACCTATTGGTTACTGCGATGTTGATATTGGAAGCTAAGTACTTACCTACCAAGTTGCAATTAATGGCACGAATTCACAGTCTTAGGTCTTCCAAAAGAACTTATTTTTATTTTTACATAAAACAAAAATTATCTGTAAAGCACCTTCTAAAACGATTCTAAGCTCATGATGGACCACGGGTCGAAAATACTTCCTAAAGTTCATCTTGGTCGTTGTAGTTGGTTGTTGGTCCCATGGAGAAAGTTGTTCAGTTTGATGGTCAGATCATCCTCTTAAAAAAACCGTCAGCTTAATAAGTTGGACCCTGTATTGATTATTGAGATAGCCACACTTTACCACGCAGGTCCAGCTCTACAATACACTCAACTATGTGTGCGTTGACAATCTCAACTCCTGAGCTTAAAAAGTGAGTAGAAAACCACTCCAAGAAAATTCACTATGAAAGTTAAAATTTGCATAGCCTAACCTTCTAAACATCTTGAAACCCCATTAACAAATAACCGCACTCTAGCATAGTAAACACGTCACTTTGTTGTGTATAAATAAATTAACACTACAATGTGTAAAACCACTTTCCAATGTCAACGTATAATCGCCGCCCACGCGCATGCGCGATTGACAGCTGACTGCACATGGTGTGTTCGCGTTTCCACTGTAAGACACGATACGATTATTATAATTATAACGTAAAGGTAATATAATCTAATGTAATTTAGTGAAATGAAATGTATGTAATATCTATTGCGGGTTTACAAGATATCAGATTAATGCATGTTTTGTATTTAACATTGTACGTAGGTAGGTACTTACTTGTGTGATGGCGCGGGGTCGCTACGTATTACAAAATGTTAGTGGACTGTATTTTGTTTGATTGAGGTGATGATTGACACGACGTTTGATGATGACGATCTCCACCCAGGGTCGCGTGTCATTTCTATCTCTCGCACTTTAATATTAGACATGCTTATAGCTGTACTTTTTACAATAGGTAACACATTCTAGATTTGTTGTGTGATGCATAACGCATCGCAACTCTAGTGTTACCATGTTCAAAGAAGTATTTTTTAACCCTAGAGTTACGTAGTTGCGGCAGAGTGAGAGGTGGCAACCCTAGTTTTTCCAGTTCTTTACATAGGTCTACTTCAGATGCCACCTCAATTACTTCCCAAACAGATAGGTGGAAAAATGGTACCATAAATTGTCATGGCAATGGTACTTGCGGCAAGATTTTGCTAGGCTACCCGGCGGTGTTGTAAACACCCTTGTATAAACTTTCACATTTCAGTCACCAAATAAATAGGTGCATAATTTTGCGGTCGGATCTTGGTATATTAATACGGTCATCACTATAATAAATTACTGTCATACAAATAATTTATACAGAAGCACATGATGTAAAATGCATAGCATATAAGCATGCATGCATGCATGCACATACCACATAAGGTTTCTGTCTCATCTGATTTATAAAGGTCAATCAAGAAGTTTAAAATATTGGGGTCAATCCACTATTTGCTATTTGCCTCATACCATGGTGACTTCAATACATTAGTATCTCCCTTCGTAGGGTTGTCGCTTTCGTTGAAAGTGTGGGAGGCGATGTGAAAAGAACAACACAAAATCATATCCCATATCTCTTTACTTTTACCATTATTTACCTACTTCGTCCACGTTCAAAGAGTGTGGATGAGTCTACGAATAAATTATTCGTAGGGATGAGTAGGTAAATAAAATTTTAACGTGTCGTCTCAGATAATGGAAACGAGAATTTATAAACGAATTCGTTCCGTACGGGATGATTATGCAAATATTGTCTTCTACTGCTTGCACGCCTCAAGTTCCTTACAATGCCAGCCTCAGAGTGCTACGAAGTGAAAACGCATTGAATCAAGAAACTCGCCATTGATATGCTAATTAAATATTTCGGTTTATATTCAACCGTATCAAAGTGGTTGTGATGGGTCGTAAATATATTAATTTTTAACATAGCACGAGACAAATTATAAGTTTCGTTTTGAAATTTCGTTTATGAAAATGGTTGATTCCAAAAGCTTTGACCATTCAGTGATTAGCTGGCCACAAAATCCATCGTTCTCAAAACTGAAAAGTCCATACACCTAATAATTCCACTCGGGCTCTAAAACTATTTTTAATAGTACCATTACATTACATAATACAATATTTTGGAGCTCTGAGGTACGTATTCTTGGAGCCCAGTGGAATAAGTCAAATAAACATCTTACCTTTTGTAGAATCCTTTGAATTTCAAACTTAAAGAAACTCTGAGAGTCTGGCACCGACTTCTTTTGTCATTCTTATGAAATCGGATCAGCATCCTTCCTTTGTCTTCTCTAACATAACGAAGAACATGTTACCTATCATCAGTGTTCATAACTCTGACACCTGACAGTTAATAAAAATATATGCAAGTCCAAAATGGAACGTTTAATACATTCATACATCAATCATTTGTTTGGAAGTTTTTGAGTTAACAGTCATGTTGGAAATAGGAAAGTTAATAACGATGTAGCTTTTGTCATCCATCGATTCTAACAGTTCGAGGTGCACAATGATGGAACTCTCTCTCTAATTCATATTTAAGGGTATATTATTCGGAGCGCGCTCCATACAAACGTACTATGGTGATATTTTCAATACTAACCAATTAAAGTCAATGAAATTTTGCAGAAACAATCTAATAACAAATTTCTATGCTCGTATGGAGTCAGATTTTCGTTAAAATGTATAGTTTTCAAGTTACAGTGCCTCAAAGATTTCCATACAAATCTTAAATTAATCCTAGCATAGAAACTGTATATTTTAACGAAAATCTGACTCTATAGAAGCATAGAAATTTGTTTCTAGATTGTTTCTGCAAAATTTCATTGAATTTAATTGGTTAGTTTTGAAAATATCACCATAGTACGTTTGTATGCAGCGCGCATTTTCGCTCTCGGAATAATATTCTCTTAATTGTTGTATGTTTAGTAAATAACCATGATGGTCTTCAGATATTTGTAGACTGTAAAAATCTATAACATCTCAACAGCATTTAAACGCGGTGTTGCAAGTGGTCGACACTGTTGATTAGCTACTCAGTAGTTGCAGAAGTGGGAATGTGGAATGGGCCTGGCCTAAAGAAACTCATTTAAAAAAAAAGATATTCGCTTTAAATTGGAGGGCATAATATTATTTATAAATTAATAGTCTACAGGGTGAGATTGATATCATTAGCATCCTTTTAAACTAATCCCCATCATCAAACTGAACAACTTTTATTATGGGAGCAAACGAATCGGAGCAAAAAAAATCCGCTGTTCCATACCAAACTACAATCGAGTCAAATTTATGCAACAGCAGATTTTTTTGTTGCTCCGATTGATTTGCTCCCATAGTAGAAGGTGTTCAGTTTGATAGGTAGACTCTTAGGTTAAAAGGATGCTAGTGATATCAATTTCACCCTGTACCTATATTGCGTCTTACTGATAAATTCAACATTGTAATAGCTGACAACGGTTGTTCTGTTTTTTTTTTAATGTTGAAATATAACAGTAATACATTAACTTTCACAATTATAATACAAAGTTTGTATTGATAACAAAGTTGTTTTTATGTTCCATTTTATATGGTGGTAATAAACTTAAACTTTTTCCAATGTTTGAGCCCAAGAATACGTTTATTCATTGACATAATCGATATCGTTTCAATGTTGCTAGAAAAATATAATTTTCAAGTACCTAAGTAAATACTTACCTACGTATGTTTGTTTGAATGTCAAGAAGAAAACATATTGCACCGTTTACCCTCAGTATTATAAAAGAATAGGTATAAAAACAAAAGCTTGTGCCCAGCAATGGGTGGATGGCAGCTGGATAGATTAGATATGAGAACTGTTAGGGATATTTATGCAAGCAGTGTAGTTTTATATAGTCACGTCTCGCACGTCTCTCACGTAGCTTAATAAGTAATGACGCATGTATTTATAGCACGTACTTATTACTATATAAACTACACTGGCCCTAATAAAGACGTTCCATTTCTACAACAACATTGCTGGCGTATTATTCACCTCTCCGAGGCTCCCGATCCTGTCGGCATATAACGCACCACCAACATGCGTTAAACTGGTGACCCCGACGTGATCCATCGCGCCCGACGTGATCCATCGCGCCCGACGTGATTCGTCGCACCCGACAAGGAAACAGCTGCATCGTGTGGAAGATTTCTCGCTTTGGTGATTTGTACAATTTCTTTCGGCTTCCCACAAGCGGGTCTCACCGATTGAAATTTCAAGAGGCAATATAGTCACTGAAGTGAGCTCTGTATTCTTGCCACGATGTACGGAGTCTCGCTACAGCCCGGAACCGCATTACCACAGCCGCCAGCACCAGAGAAGACCAGCGAGGCGCTAACCGTCCTGTCACGGTTTCCCGATTTTTGGCTCGTGCATCCGCGCCTGTGGTTCACAAGGCGTCAATAATACAAGCAGCTGCCGTCTGTTGTTACCTACCTCAAAAGTGGAACACGATTTTTAATCGATACAGGCGCAGACGTATCTGTATTAGCTGTTTTAAGCAGAAGCCTCGACCGATGCATTCAACCTCTTCGCCGCTAACGGCACGCCCATTCACACTGATGGGGAGAAAACCATGCATTTGAATCTGGGATCGCGCCGTGTCTTCAAATGGACCATCATCACAGCCGAGATATTCAACGTTCGATTCTCGGCGCAAAATTTTTCATGTAGCAAAACATACCTACTTATTGACCTACATACAAGAGAGCTGACCGACAAGGTTACGGAACCGTCCGTCATTGCAAGCGTGACACATTCTAATGACTTAATGAGTCAGCAATTCGTGCGATTTATGTAAACAATGACCTTCGATTTATTTGAATTCGTCAAAATGACGTTTGGGTCTACACAACGCCGTGCAAACGTTTTAGCGTTTCAAGAATACGGTGTTATACGGGTTGGAGCACACCTTTTGCTACGTCAACGATGTCCCCATCGCAAACACGAAAGAAGAACAGCACAAAAAGCATCTTCACGAAGTGTTCGAGGGATCGAGTAGCTACGGGATTACATTTCGTTCACAAGGACCTGCAGATCTGCATTCATGTATTCCTCAGAAGAGACATGTTTAAAAAGTCCGTGACAGCTCCTTACGATTGCCCGTTCAAAGCCCTGAAATGAGATGGTAAATGCTTAACCATCCAGCTACAGGCCGCACTACACTACAGTTGTCTCCATGGACCGGTTTGAAGCCAGCGTTCTCGTCGCCAGCCGTCGAAGCAGCAGACGAGACGACCCTTCCCCGGACCCCACCTTCGAGTGCAACAAACGGATCGACACTCACACGCTCCGGACATGCCGTAAACCCAAACTTTTACGGTTTAGCGTATAAGTTCAAAATGTTTGTTATATTTTTGTTTTTATTCCCTTCTGTTATATACTTTTTTAAATGTTAACACTCCTAGCTTATAACAATTTTGTTGATTTTTAGTTTTACGATTGTTAAATATTATGGTCTCCTTTCTTTTTCAAAGGGGGGGAGTACTGTTAGGGATATTTATGCAAGCAGTGTAGTTTTATATAGTCACGTCTCGCACGTCTCTCACGTAGCTTAATAAGTAATGACGCATGTATTTATAGCACGTACTTATTACTATATAAACTACACTGGCCCTAATAAAGACGTTCCATTTCTACAACAACATTGCTGGCGTATTATTCACCTCTCCGAGGCTCCCGATCCTGTCGGCATATAACGCACCACCAACATGCGTTAAAAGAACCAAGAATCATCCATTCCTGATCTTTGGGTTCGAACCCACAAATCGAAACTAACAATTTATTTCCGCCACAACTATTCATAAACATTCCACAACCTCTAAACATACATATTTTCACTCAACACGTCTCGATGCACGTATTTCAATTCATCTTCCTAAATACAATGCATTTGTGGAAACAAATTGGTCGTAAACAGATATTACCAGCACGAGGTGGTTCTCGATTAGTCTTCAGACAGGTCGTCGGACAGTTTCCACGATAAATCTATCTTACCGTCAACACCTACATAGTTTGCCAAGAAACTGTAATAAATTATTCTTGACAAGGGCATCTCTACAATTCTCGTACGGGGAAATGCAAGCTGTATTATTTATTGTCGATTATAGGCGCTTGAAGGAGGGAAAGGATCATTAGTCGGATCGATTTTGACTATTTCTTTGGAATTTGTACCAAAAAATTGTGTTATCTGTAAAGTTATAAATCAAGGTAACCGTTCGTCCGTCAAGCAATTTTCTCAGAATATGAAATTTGGCACAAACATAGAGAAGTGTTCGCCAAAGTCTCAAACATTGAGACTCAAAAATAAAATATCTAGATTATTACTATCTCAGGAGGCATTTCACGGGCTGTAGCCCAGACTTTGGAGGGCTTACGTCGGAACACTTTATTTTTGGTGTAGATTATATAAAAATTATCTTACTAAATCTTTGATGGGATAACAGAAAGTTTCTTTTGCGAATACCTAGTGAGGTTTATTTACCAACCTCGACTTGCAATGGGCCAGTTTCTTTATTTTAAGGCTCAAGTATTGAATTTGGATGAATATTGAGATCTAATGTCTCAACCCTTAGGCTAGATTTCCTTTGTAGTATTCATAACAACTTTACAGAAGAAAGTTTGGGATCACAAGCAACCTGGGGCTTATTCTAATCTAAAGTTATAACGCAAAAGCATTATTACAATTTCGCAATGCAATCCATGAAATATCAAGCCTATGGTAAATTGATAAAATCATTAGGTATTTTCACTATGATCATTTCCCATAAAGTCGAGAAAGTAAATTGAAAACTGTATAGAAACTCTGAGATAGTGAATAGAAAACTTGTTGATTTAAAATAAATAAGGGAAATTAATGATACGTGCGTTGAAGCGTGTGTGAAAGGCAATTTGTTTATTTTTCACTTTAGTAACATAACTATGTTACATGCAAGGAAAACCTATGTACGTACGTACGTTCCTATGTAGATAGTAGATAGGTACGGTACACAATTGATTGATGGTCGATTTCGTTGATACAAGATTAGGCATAACATGAATTATACTCTATTTCCTATATTTCCCGAGCTAATCGGAGATAAAATATACAGAAAATAATTTAAGTGTTATTGACTCAGCAACAACTTTTTTATAAATAACTAGCAACCCACCCCAGGTTCACTCGGATGGGATATAAACATAAATCTTCCGCAAGAAATTATTCTTTAAATGACTGAAAATCGTATCAACATTCGATGCGTGGTTTATAAGAAGTTAGCGGAGAAACAGAAATTACGAGGACAGACGCGGAAAGCGACTTTATTTCATACTGTTTAGAGATTATAATTTGACAGAAATTTTAATGAAAAGATTGCGATTAAATTGACCTCAAAAACGTGACTTCACATTTGTAATGGTATCAGTATCAATAAACAGAAATAATTAGGAGATTGTGTAACTTTCTTCGAAATTTTCCTATTACGTATAATCTAGAATTCGTAAGGAAATATTGTATGTACAAGTATAATTATAATAATTACTATTACGCGTGTAATCACAATCGGATTAGAAATCGAATGTTATTGATCTAATCGAGTTATCGGTTGTGTGCGATTCGGTTGCGTAACTAAATTAGATATTATGTTTTGGTTCCAATGTAAGCAACGCTATAATAATATTGACTTGTGACGGATAGCTTAGTTAGTTGATAGTTGATTGTAAACCTGACTGCGCAGTTGAAGAATTCGGGTTCGAATCTCATGATGAAAATATTTGTGCGTATACAAATAAAGCCATGAATACGTACCTACCTGCACATTTTGTATACTTAGCACTTTTGTATTTTAAAAGATTAGGCGGGTGAATCTTCTGTGCATTTCAACAACCTAATTTATCTTGTTTTGTCTTTTTTTATTATTGATGGGTTTGCTCTTGACCTCTATCTAGTCCTCAGGACAAAGATGGCGTCAAGCTTACCCAGAAGTGCACTGGCACTCCTGCACACTGATGGAACGCAGCACGCTGCTTGGCGCCAGACTCCGGCAGGAGGGTGGTCACGAACCAGGCGGCTCCTTGCGGAGCCTACCACACCGCTGTGGGGATCGTTCAGCCGCCACCACAAACTTGGTAGCTTGTGATGCTGTTGCCCGGGGTGGACCGCTAAGAGGTGTAGATCCCCAATCACCCCAACTTTCAGTCTCTTTTTTACCATTCATTTACTTTTATTACTATTTATCAGGCCGAATATTTGGGGCTGATAAATTAGGGCGTTCAAACGGTCTGAATTTTAGTGAGAATTATAATGAGAAAATAGTTTATACATTCTGCATTATTATGCATTCTATGGTCGTCATCTAGTATCATAAAACCAGCATAGACTATCTGTAGGTCTATATTATATTTTGTAACTTTCTTGGGTGGATCAAACATTTTCTGTAGTATTTGTTTTACTTTAACCAACGGGCTATTTTCGGACATTAAGAATGGTCCGGAACTTTGTTTATTTCAATACTACTAGTAAATTAACAAAAATACAAAGACCCTTTCTTTGATAAAGTTATATGTCAAAATTGACAGTCGAAGATACGAAAGCGTCGAAAAAATTTGGAACCAGTACTGGCTCCTAAACCCTATACATATACACGCACACATACATAATTTGTATGGCGCCTCACGCACACCAACCTATGAAACTTGGCCCCTTTTGTTTTATACGGTAAAACAGTGAGGCTCATTCTAGACATATACTTTTTCCAAGGACCCTTTATTATTAAATAAATTTTCAATATCAATCGCTTAGTAAAGTTTCGCTAGTAGTGTTACTCCAACCTAATATATTCATACGATACGATGTGGCTTCGACGCTTGATTGCATCACGTCTACTCAAATTATGATGACTGCACGTACTTTGTTATAAAAAGCTTTGCCGATCTCAGTATAGATAGGAATAAAATTATGTTTGGCTATGTTGATCGATATCTTTATGCGTTATTAATTTTCTTTATAATCTTAGTGTAATATAATTATTTTAATTTACCTACACAAATGTATATGTATTATCTAATAGATCAAAATCATAAATATAATTTACCGTCTGAATTTTCATGCAGTTTGTCTTAGTTAACTCATATCCACCAGCTACATGTATAATTAGCATCAGAAGCAGATAGGTAAACAATTAAGAAAATTTTAGTTTACCACTTCATTAAAAAACTAGAGTAGACAATTTTAGCTTCATTAAAACCATCCAAAAAAGGTCCCGATCGAGCTTATAAAGAAATGCTAGTAATAGAAATGTGACTTGTGCGTGTTCTTTGAACGATAATTTTGGATGGTGATGGAACTCGATTCTTGGAATAAACAGACTAAGATCATCCAGGATGCCCCTGAATAAATTACGAACCGTACTAAACTTAAGCCAGATCCGATCGCGTTAAATAAATGTCCACAGAAACGTCATTGAACCGCATGCAAATCACAAGAGCTGTCAATTTCATAAAAAACGTTGTCGTATAACACTCGTAGACGGTGTTAATAAAAGTAATGTTTTATATATGGAAAAATAGCTTAGAAAATCTAGTTTGCGCATATCAAATAATATTTACAATTTGTAATATAATTACGAAGATATAAGGGTTTGAAATTTTGTATGAATAATTTCAAAGCGTGATATCTTCGTAATAGGTAATATTATAAATTGTAAATATTATTTGATATGCGCAAACTAGATTTTCTAAGCTATTTTTCCATATATAAAACATTACTTTTATTAACACCGTCTACGAGTGTTATACGACAACGTTTTGTATGGACGGAAACCACCTTAACTAACACATTCGGTATTGCGCTTATCATTTGACAGCTCATGACAGTCGTTTGACAGATCGCCCAGACGTTTAAGGTTGTCAATAACATAAGAAATAACGTAGAGAGAAGCTAGGTAACGAAAATTATTTCTTGGTCTGTGGTAAAAAGGTAAAGTTTAGCGCGATACGGAATTCAGCACAGTTGAATAGTAACTGGATTGCAATGTGATTAGAACTGAAATTGAATAAGGATTGAACTTCGATGTTTTAAATTAGCGCGATCGGGCCCCAGTTCGATCGTTTAACGTATGAGTCTAATCATAAACACAAAATTTATAACATAAACCATAAACGCAGTCAACTTTGAACCATGACCATAGACCAAGCTGAAATCCGTCGTAAACCGCCATGCCGCCCACATAATGAAGCGATTGCTGCGAGTCTAATCGTAAATTTGATCTAACAACTTATGGTTTGGTAACGTACAAACTTACGTTATTATGTGATGCTTTAGGATATACAAATGTTGATGGAGAAATGCGTAGTTTAATGCTCACGTAGCCAAGCGACAAAAAACTAAACATTTTAAATGTTTCCAAGTCTCATATGCATGCAGTGTAGACCAAAACACCTTAGAAATATTTAAAGGAGTGGTTTAGTTAGACCATCAAACTGAAAAACTTTCACTACGGAGCCTAACATCGAGAAATTAAAATCTACTGTCTATTTGAGCTGAACAGGTCTGCAGTTTTGTATGAAACAGTATATAAGGTTAAATTTTATTAGTTGGCGAAACTTGAGAAACGCATTTGGTAGGTATCTGTTACTGAGTAAAATTGCGTGGCAATGGCCTCCCCGCTCGATCATGATTCTGATGTCAATGTCCACCCGCGCCTGCGTACTGTATGCACTGCGCGTACCTTACGCACGATAATAATAATTTTGTTAATCATCAATACACTAATTAAAAATGACTACATCAACTCACAACCATAATACCTTTCCGAGTGGTTCAATGTTTCTGACATTGCTAAAACTAGTCTTGCTTGAAATTTTACCATATCGAAGGTTTCGATACCCACGGGAAGAAAACGGGCGGTCTATTCCGCACCGCTAGCCGGAACCACACGCCTTATTAGTTTTTCTAAAAAAAATCCTTTAACGATAATAGCTCACTGTTAATGATCATTAATTATCCTACAGCGTTGTTAGCTAATTTTTAACCTAAAGAAAGCCAGACGACCTTAATAGCTTCTAATCATTCTTACAATTCACTAACTCTCCAATTAGGAACATTCATGGTCTAGCTAGACTCTAGACACCACTATTGTTATCTAAGGCTAATTTATCTTAGGGGTCCATAGCCAAATTACGAAAAACGGTATAGGTATAAATTCATTAAGGGGCTACCTGCCGGTTTTGGGTAACTTTGTAACCATTTTATTCATTAACTATGGCATTTTTTGAGCTGAAAAATAATCTGAACCATCTACAGTATGAGAAGTGATGTGGTTTTTCGAGATATCGATTTTAATGAATAAGACCGAAGAAAAGGGACTCTAAAGTCACCCCTTTTTTTCCAGTTGTAACCATTTTACTCTTACATTTTGAATCGGAAGAAAATGAAAATTTACGATATTGTTCACAATACAATTCAGAATGATGTGGTTTTCTTTCTTTTTAGAAATTAATAAAAGTCATCTAATTTTTCAAAGAAAACAGTTAAATTCTGACCGGAGCCACGCGCTCGTTCGCATCGATTAGTATATGGAGAGTCGTGGTCCAGGGCAGATACGCCTTAAGTTTGTACGTCCACATGTCACAAATAATAGGTCGTAATAATCAAGTACCTACTTGTAACTCAATCAATAAGTGTCCTTATTAAACGATTCTGGAAACATAGTAAATTCCAATTAAAAAAGTCTTCAGCCAAAATTTGCATATCATTGAAACAGTGGATCTTGTAAGTATTATAATTTTTGGTAGTCTTACCGAAGTTTCTGACATCGTCAGTTATTGTAGGCGATTGCAATTATCAGTTGTAGATATGAGTGTGTGGATGGTTGAGTTGTTGTTTGATATATTGTCCGATTGGATGAATTATGACTTTAAGTTTTTCAAATCATGACTAGATTAGACGGAGATCGTACTTTTTTTTTTATCTACGGAGTTTATAGGCGTCGTTCTTAACTCCATTATGCATTTCTAAATCTCGCACTTGACAAAATAATATATCTTCCACTCGTGTGCCTCTTTGTCGCATACTACGTATTAATACCAGCGTATTCATTCGCTGAGAATAAATTAAAACCGACAACCTATACGTTTGTTTCCAAACCAGTGATCCAGAAGATCTAAGACTAATGATGATTTGATTATGTGAATGCGTTTGCGATTCGTTGCCATAGTTTGATTTGGATTCATTTGGACTAAGTTTCAATATGACTTAATTATGAGATTAGATTAGAGTTTGAATTTGTTTAGGAAAGACAGTAAATATTAAAGACCACTTAAAATAGAGCATGCTTCAATTTCGAGGCATGTGTTGTACCCACTGTCCATTACAAGTGGCGACGGGCTCACTCCCCGTCGCACTGGACAGTTTCGGTACTACCTAAGTGAAACGTGGGAGGTTTCAGAATATCTCTGACTACCCCCTCGGGGAATATAGTCGTGAACATAAGCTTATGCTTATGCACCAAAAGTATCAAAATTGATTGCCTAAACTGATTTTAAACTAAATAACCTGAGATGTTAATTGGTAATGTAATGAAGAATTAAAATATACTCGTATTTTCGATCTTTTTTATTTACTTTATGTCTAATGTTTAATCTTTGTCTAAATACTAAATCTATAATATATCTAATTTGGCTATGTTACCCACATGAGGGCCCATCAACGCCAACAATGGAGTTGAAGCAGTCGCCGTGGCCGAAATCGGTCAGGAGCAATACAAACATACAATTTAAATCTTTTTCTTATCTAAGTCTTTGGTCAAAATTTATGTTCAACCACAAGCTGTAACTCCCGTAAAACAGGACTAACAGCGGCGACCAATCACAACACATGGCAATTAGGTTAGCCCGGAAATGACTCTAATCTGCCTGTCTGTAATTAAATGTGATTGAACCGTTCACTATCAGTACAAAACCAATTGTAAAATGGTTCTTACTTCTTTTTCTTCATGCTCACATGTTTTCCTTACTATACACCCAAATAACTAATTATGTGGTCTAATGGTTAAGAGCATTGGGCTCTTGACACGGGGGTCGTGGGTTCGATTACCAAGGGGAACACCTAGTGATATGTCACTTTGTGCGTTTTCCCCCAGTTGGTTAGGACATTGCAGGCTGAATCGCCTGATTGTCTGAAAAGAAAGATGATTCCGTGCTTCGGATGGTACGTTAAGCCGTTGGTCCAGGCTACTATCTCTGGTGGTATTAGTCGTTACATAAAAACCACGTCAGAGGCCGTAAGGTGGTCTGAAAAAACACAGACATCAAGGCTTGCCCACACGATAAGAAGAAGAACCAAGGGAGCTATGTAAAAAAAAGTCGAGGCATATAGACTATACATTTTATGAATACAAAGTTTAGGTGTGAAATTAAAAAATAACACTCATGCCAGTATCTAAATCACTAATAAATGCTACTAGTCTTAGGAAATAAATTATACGGAACACCTTTCTCACCAAAGTGAATCTATAGGTCGTGTATACCGAAAATGGTATTTCGTTTTATATTTTATATAACCCTATAATTATCACATATTTCTGTTTCACTTATAGCGCGGATGTTATAAATTGATATGATCTTCGCGCAAGTACCTTCCGCGCAAGATATACATACATAATTAACTTCCTCCATGTTATAGAAAATCATGTGTTAAATTATTGGTGATCATTTTTGGGCGCGCGCCGCCGGATATATTACGGTGACCAAGATTTATTGAATCAGAAATACTCTGCATTTTGTATTAACACTTTTGTTCTAGCCTACTAAAAAAGGTGGTCAACGACTTTACCGTGTCAACTATTACCTAACTGATAGCATATGAATAGATAATAATAGTAGTTCAGACCATCAAACTGAACAACTTTCACTATGGAGCCAACATCGAAAACGCAAAAAAAACAGCTGTTCCATACAAAACTGCAGTAGGTACCGACTCGACTAAATTGTATGGGACAGCAGATTTTAATATAGGGTAGACAAGACACTTCCATTAGTTTAATTCGTGATTGTACCTAATTATGATACTGAATAACTTTCCCAAAGAAAATGTTAGGGAAATTTGCAAAAAATATCGAACTTTTCTTACAAAAGTTCAATCAGCTGATTGCAAAATTTCTTTTGCTAATTTCCTATAGGTTTCTTGGGGATATAATGCAACTGTTTACTGTCTGTTAACACACAGGGTGTTAGGGGTAAAGATTCGTTATAATTAATTTGTCGATTATGTTTAAAAAGGATTTTTCTAATAGATCAGTGTTTCTACTTTGTCATAACTAGACTTGCGAGACCACCAAATTTAAGTGCTTTTAAAATTATCCTTATTCGCACCGAAACATCCATTCTACTTTAACTACATAGGTAGTTAAAGTAGAATGGATGTTTCGGTGCGAATCCCTTTTCCAATATTTTTTTATTATTATCTCATCATAAATTATGGTCAATACATTAATTATACGTATAAGTAGCGGTTTTGGAAGGACGTAATGTCATTTTGATAATGATATTGGATTCTCATGTACCCATATAATCGATCAGCTCATTGATTTTTTCCAAGTAAAGATCATATCTGGTTACAGATTACTGTTTTAATGTACTTACGTGTTTAAATTGATTTATTTCGATATAAAAACGGATCTGATTGACTTTAAATACAGGCGCTGAAAATAACTTGCAAGTTTTTTTTGGTAAACGCCCATTTGCCTTTTACGGCGTAAAAAGCTTTATATGGAAGTTGATAAAATATTGTAATTTTAAGAGTTATATAAAATCAAAGTAAAAACTGTGTGAAAAATACCTCAAGTGTTTTTACCAGCTTTAATTCTTGGTTCTTTTCTAGTGATCCCGATCTAGCGCGTATAGTGTCCCCTTTTAGCGGGCAAAACCTGCCATGCACCAAACCCTTGTATCTGTATCAGCACTTAACAGTCTTGAGTCATGAAACATATAATTCCATCGCAACCTGAAAACTGAAATTAGCCTAAAATTACGTAAATCTAAAATCTGTTTTTGAGGATTACGCTGTTTCTAACTAAACAAAATTCAAAAAATTTAACATGTATTGTGGCGCGTTGTTAATTATATTATTTGTACAAACTTATGAATACGGCAAAACCCCTTCCAAATGTAAAATTAATCTTTTTAAGTCCACTTATGTTTCGCCACAGAAGTCAAGCCCAATTCCCGAAGACGTAAGCAATCAAAGCGCATCCAAGTTATTGTAGATTTATACCATTTTCACCGACTCCAGCATTCTAGCGGATACCACCGCTCTCTCCACTGACCTATAAGCGGTCATTTATTAATAAATGGATCCGACGCGATGAATTATTGCAAGTTAAACTTTCTAGGTCCCTATTCATGGGATTTGCAAATCAATTTGCTTTGAGTTATATTCGTTTTCCTTGGAAAGTGAGTGTCTGAAGTCTTATTTTGTTTATGAGAGAAACAAATGTTTGCAAGACCTGAGAAATAGGAGCTGTCTTGTTTCATTTTATTACGATTTATTTAAGGTTTCTTTTGCAGAATTTTTGTAAATTAAGGCCTTTTACTAAGACATAAATATAATACTCTGCAACACATCACAAGACTCAACTTATAATACTGGCCAACTACCAAATGAATTACTGGAGAATGATTGAGAAATAAACAGTTTATTGCCAACTTCTGCTACATACCTACATAAATAAATGAACAAGTATTCGACAACTTTAATATTTTCCCAGGATAGTTTTAAGTATGGGAAAGTAAAAAAGTTATACAGGGTGTGAGGAAAAGTGTCATTAAGAATCAAACTGCAAAACTTTTATTATGGGAGCAAACCTGTCGGAACAAAAAAAATCTGCTGTCTGCTAGCTGTCTCATATATTTGAGTCGTGCGTGACTCGTGTAGGTATGTCTAGGTATTGCAGTTTATTATGGCACAGCTATTTTTTTTTGGCTCTGACATGTTTGCTCCCATAGTCAAAGTTGTTCAGTGGATAGGTAGAGTATGTGGTTTAAAGGTTAATGATACTTTTCCTTACACCCTGTATACTATGTATACATATCTATTTAGCGATACAATTTTTCTTATTACCGGATAGGTCGCGTCAATTAACTTTACGAGTTTCCTCTTTACTAAAAGCATCAATAAAGTTTAAAACTTGATTCATCTTAAGATTCAAAAGATGATGAATTCTGAATCTCTTTGCTACATTGTTGCTAATTACTGATTTAAACAGGATACACTTATTTTAACAACAAACCATTTTTATATGATCAGGAAGCGGTGTATATCATTTCAGTGGAATTAAAATGTGGTTTATTGTCCAGATTTATCGATTTCTGATATTTTAATATCTGAAATGGCAGTGGTAGGTGACCCTTTTGTAAATGAGACCTTTGGCGTTTCGTACTTTATTGAAACGAACCATTTGCGAAGGGGACCTTTGCGAATTGGTCTTCGTGCGACTATGACAATCTGCGTCACGACTACAGATTCACTATACAGTTACATATTAAAGGGTGCTTCAGTTCAGACCATCAAACTGACCAACTTTCACTGGGGTGCCAACATCGAAACGCAACCTAAGGGGGCATCACAGGCACGATGATGCACAAGTTGAAGTTCACCCTAGATCCCAGGTCTATACCGAGCGTGCGGTGAGGAGGAGACCATGGAACATAATCCTTAGTGACTGTGATGTCTTGGCGGCATAACGCATGTTCCTCCTCGGAGATGGATATCCAAAACCGGGAGATCTTAGGTTTATTCCCCTCAATGGTATTGCTTCCTTCATTGACCACGTATTTGAAGGGTTAAGAAAGCAAAAAGTATTGGGGCTAACACAAAAGATCTCACGGGGTCGAAGTGTTGCTGGCTTGCCAACCCCCACAACAAGATAAGATAAGGGGGCGTCCATCAATCACGTGAAACATATTTAGATTAATTGTAACCCCCCCACTTCCTTAGTGACATCTTGTCGACATTCTTGTTGAACCGCGTGTTTCGTTGATGCCGAAACTACGAGGAGGGTTTTGTTTCTGAAGTGTAACTTCTTACTTTTGACGGAACGAACGGAAGTTCGAAATTTAAATCGGGAGAAATTTCACATCTGCCGAGCGTCCCGTGACGGCCAAATTTTTTCTATTATGATATGTAAAATGTATTTAATTCGCAAGAGACACAACTAGTAGGAAGCGCATTTACCTGTCCTTTTCCAAATTAGTCCAACTATAAACATACCGAAAAACCAGCATACAAATAAAGTGGCTGAAAGATAACGAGACAAATATCTTTATCGAAATTTCCCCATACGTCTCAAACTAAATGTCCTTTACATCAACTGGAAAACATTCCAGCCTTCGTGACTTGACTGAGATTGATCCATTCGTTCATGACGTGTCGCAAGCGGCTTTATAGATCGATTTTGACCTTATTTGGTGCTTAATATTACATTGCTTGCTTGTATCAGTTGGTTAAGTATTGAAACTGATCAAGATCTGAGTGATGTTGGTAAATAAAGCTATTGCTATTTGAAGTTATTGCAGCGGTTAATACTGTGGGTATATAAATGTCAGTGGAATTCAGTTTTAAGTTATGGTTTAGATTTTGGTCAGGTGAACTAAGATTTAGTTGAGCCTTAACTTAGATTTCATATTATAGCGTATTTTTGGTATTATCGATTAATACCTAGTTGATTGATTGACAACAACAACATGCCAAATGAAGATCTCGAACTGGCAAGCGTAGTGTGGGATGCCCTTCGCCCCACTGGACCGATGATTTAATACAGGCAGCTTCTTCATATCAGCATAAACTGTATCGTATGACAATCACTCATGAAGTAGTGGAAAGATAAGGGTGCGCCAGACGACCTCAGGTTTCGTCACTCGGGGAGGCTCTTTCCTTGCGCCCGTGTAATCCAGACGGGTAAATGATATTCAGTAACATTGTCTGAAAAAAAAATGATTCCGTGCTTCGGATGGCACGTTAAGCCCTTGGTCCCGGCTACTATCTCTGGTGGTACAGTGCTACATAAAAGAGTAGAAAACGGTGACAGCATGAACTAAATATTTTAGTACAAATTGTAGGTCGGTCTTGCCAGCTTGATTTTGATGTTGTTACGTGGAGGCAGCGCCCTCATTTATTTTCTACTATTTTATGTCGCATTGTAGTAGTCGTTACTTAAAAAAACACGTCGAGGCCGTAAGGCAGTTTTAATAAATTCTGACACCAGGGCTGCCCACACGATAAGAAGAAGTAACATTCAGTCCCAATGAGGAAGGCTGATTACAGTGTTGTGGCGTACCTTGATATGTGGATAGGCCTATGTTCACCGGTGGATAAGGATAAGCTTATAAAAATGATTGAATAATGACCACCACGGAGAAACTTTGAACGCTCGAGTCTGCGCACCAAATTATACAGAATGCAACTCCTCTGGTCTTGATGAATCGGGGCGTTCCAATTTTGTCTACTAAGCCCCACTTGCGCCAACCTGGGTTAGCAATAAACTCCAGGTTAAGTTGGTAACCCATGATTTTTTGTATAGAAATACAAATGAGAGAGCTATTTTACCCGGAGTTAATTGCTAACCCGTGGTTGGCGCAAGTGGGGCTAACAGTTTTAAAGTTAATTTGTAGTCCAAACTCCTATTAACTAAGCTTGGTGGGAAATAATCTAAGTGGAAACATAGTAACAAATTAATTTCTAAACCAAGTGTAGAATCAATTTTCTCGCAAGCTCCATCATTTCAAATCATCCAGGGTATCAATACATCGTTCTAGTATTCCACAAATCTTACTAAATTGTACCTCGGGGCGAACACTAGAGGGCGCTGGACGAGTTTAATAGATTTCTTCATTATTGGACGACGATCGTCGATATGTATTACAGATATTACGCGCGGTAAATTACGCGGTGCTGCCAGGGGGCTGATTGTGATGGTAAGGCTTCTATCTACGTATCGATTAACGGTTCTTTGGTCTCTGCTCTGATCTGTTATTGGTACGTCGTATCCTGCGTTTCTTTTAGTGGGTGGCTTGAAGTGACTTCTGGACCAGTTTTTGAGTTTTGCTCATAGACTAAGAATATTCACTTTCGTGTCGTGTCGTCTCTTTATACTATACTGACGTCATGACGTGTGTCCCGGCTTAAAATTCCTATCAGTGGATTTGGTATGACCGGGCGGCGGCGGGTAACATATTAAGTATTTTAAAAGTTGCATTTCAATTAAAATAAAAAATAAATTAAAATAATAATAAGCCTTTTGAATATCCGATTCGATATTTTGTACAATGTGTTAAATATAAACTGAAGGACATTTATGTTATTTAGGGCCTGTTTCACCACTTCTGGGTAAGTTCTTGTTAGCTTATCCGACAGATAGTTTGACATATTATTTTGTATGAAATTATGTCAAAATATCTGTCGGATAAGCTAACAAGAACTTATTCAGAAGTGGTGAAACAGGCCCTTTAAATCGTAAAAAAATACAATACGACTTGATAGAAATTAGGTAGTTTCCTAATTGGCACTTTAAATATATTGTCTCTACTCGTCTAGCTACGCACGTAATCTCAATGATCGAGGCGATTGCTATTGCTAGATCTTGCGTGTGATTCGAGCACTACACATTAGTGGCGCTAAATCGAGCGTAGTTAGGTGTGTGCTTAGCTTAATGGTCAGTAATTACCGATCAGTATCGCTTCAGTCTAGACAGGGCTTATGAAGGATTTAAACCTAGATTTTAATACGAATAATTTTGAAAAACTCGATCTGGTCTGAAATAGTTCAATGCATTGATAAAAATGTATCAAACTGTATTTAAATACCTGTACAAATTCGAATGTAGAGACAGCCAGCTTTTAGGATTGAGCGACAATGTAAGAGTAGATATCACAATAATGATTGAATGAATTGACTTTGAGAACATTTTCACCAAAGTTTGTTTCATTCTAATGGAATTCATGGTCTTCAAGACTAACCTAAATCGTTGACCTCCTTATAAGGTATTTTCAGATGTTTCGTCACATGTTATATTATAAGTATACAAGGTGTTACAAAACTACAAATAAACATTTAAGGGGGTGGTGTAGACCATCAAACTGAACAACTTTCACTATGGGACCAATATCTAAATCGCGAAAAAAAAATATTATGTTCTATACTCTACAAATCGACTAGAGCTAAAATATGTATGGGATATAAAATTATTTTTTTCGTGATTTCGATGTTGGTCCCATAGAGAAAGTTGTTCAGTTTGACGGTCTGAAGAGTTTTAAAACCAACCAACCCCCTTATGAGTTTTAAAAATGTATTGCTACTTATGAAACACCTTGTATTTGTGATTTTATACACCACTGGTTTTTAATTAGTAACGAAGTGTATTCAGACCGTGAATCTGAACAACTTTCCCCAAGGAACATGGGCGGAAAAACGAAAAATTTTTTCGGACCTCCCATACAAAAATGCGGATCGTCCGATCGGTTTTCTATGGGAGGTCCAAACATTTTTCTTGTTTTTCGATCCATGTTCCTTAGGGAAAGTTGTTCATATTTACGGTCTGAATACACCATTACAGTTTCGCTACTAATTAAAAATTTGTGGTGTATAGTTTAAGCTTTTGGTTTTCGATTAAATTAATAGAAAAGAGGATAAACGTAAGAAAGAACGTTCAGCGACTCGAAATGGGTCTGGGCCTCAGAAACGAGAAAACTACTCTTTTCCCGATCCTACACAACATCTCGTACATACGTAGATCAGCCTGCACTACGTTGTTCCAGCGATATGTGCCTTGACATCGGCGATCGCAGTAGGTCGCAGAACACTCACAGACACAGAAGTTAATGAAAGTTCAACTTTGTTTGCTAAAATATTGCCAGCGTTTTTATGAAAGACAGTCATTAAAGGGTTTCCAGCATATGCTCACGACTATATATTCCCCAAGGGGGTAGTCAGGGATATTCTGAAACCTCAGGACATCCATGTTTCAATAGTAGTACCGAAACTCTGTCCAGTGTGACGGGGAGTGAGCCCGTCGCTACTTGTAATGGACAGTGGGTACAATACATGCCTCGAAATTAAAACATGCAGGTTTCCTCACGATGGGTTCCTTCACCAAAAAGCCAGTAGTGTTACAAATCGTACATTAATTCCGAAAAACTCATTGGTACGAGTCGGCATGGACGGGGATCTAGACGGGAATCGAAACATCGCCTCCTCTGCACGGCAGGCAAGGTTTTTCACCACTGGGTACTCATTAAAGGGTTAACAGGGTTTAAAACGGAAGTAATAAGGCCGGTACAAACTATTTGTTACAAGGTACACTCAAGGACTAAAAACCAAATGCACTAATTATTGAACAGTGACTCAGTTTACAGTCCACCTTCGAAACTACATTTCAGATCACTTTATTACTGCTATGAAAAGTTTATCTTAAATCTCGGACAGCGTTTTTAAATTGCTCTCATTTTTCAATTTCATTCACGATTCGATTACATTGGCCCACTTAAATCGATTGCGTAATTGTTTATTCTCGTAATTGGCGTTTGTCGATGATATAAACTCTAGTGTTGTCGAAAACTCGAGTCTTACAGCTTTAATTGTAATGGCGTGAGTCATAATATTTTAAAGTTCGCCTTATAAAGTACGGAGTATTCGTGTTTTACGTCATTTGGAAAAATCTAGGGGCTTGTTGTTGTTACGTTTTGAGTTTGAATAAGACTTCATATTGACCAAGACTGAAGGAAGAGGAGCTAAGATGCTCCAAAAGAAAAATTATGGACCTCTATTGGTGTATTGTTTCATATCATCTTTTCGTTTCCTCGCATACTAGTGGACCTAAGCCTGAAAAATTTAAGCTGTTTATAGAAAGTCGTTCTGATCGCGCCTGTAAAACTTATAAAAGTCTATTTGTGGTTATTTTATGATTACGGAAAAGAATGATTCTAGCCTAGCTACTCTTCAAAATTCCACTCGAAACGATGGCCAAGAGTCCAAGACTTTTTAGAATTTTAAAGCTAACTTCTCAAAAGTCTAGCTTGTGTCTTGAATCGGCACTCGAAAGTCTGCGCCTCGAAAACTGGAGGACTCCTGTAGCACTAAGTTCTTGAGGTGTCCTGATTGGCGAGTCTTAAAGGTGTAAAAGACTGGAGTCTTCGACAACACTACTACAAACACGTTCTGTATCGCCGGCCGCAATCAAAGCGTCATCTTGAGTGACGTTAAGTGTCGCGCGACCGTCTGTCCCGGGTCCAGCTTGTTTCCATCACTACGGTTCATTACCCAACACAAAAGTAGAAGCCCGATGCAATAATCATACTCGTACAGCACATTATTTTGATGTATTTAGTTAAAAATCTATGTGCGAATGCAAAGGAAGATGTCGATATTGTCTGCTGTTTACTCGCCCTACGCATCATGCGAATGCGGTGAACTCCGAAAACCCCAGACACTAAATTAATAGCTAATGTACGGTAAGTACCTATGTATTTATTTTGTGCCCTAGAGCCTGTAGCTTGTACATAATCTGTGTGTGAGTGATAACGGGTAGCTATGTATTGGTTCTATACGACTCGATAAGTGTGGTGCAAATGTTCCCGCTAGGTACTCTTACTGCAAACACGACAAAATTATCAACAGATGCACTTTCTATGTCTTATAAATTATGCAGCTACGAAAATCTGCATGCAAATAACGCTTCCCATGAGATCGATTTCACGATTCCTATGACGGTCGAGGAGGTCAGCGATATTCGAGACGCAGAAGAAAGTAAATTGGAAACCGTGACGTTCCCTGTGCTGGGCGATTTGTAAACGTCGCATTCGGGTAGCAGCCGACCGGAGAGGGAGATCCTCGCACTGTTATCGGGCCGGTGGTAGGCGAGTACCATCGATATTGGTCGGTTAGCGTCGGTGGCGTCTATAGTGGGTTAATTTGCCACAGATAGCGGCAATGATGGATGGTTTGACGCGCCGTGCGCGCCCGCGCCGCCGCACGCCCTCGGTCAGAGGTTAAACGCCCACTTTGTGCACGATCCCTTCGCTGTATTGATTTTGCAGTCGATCACGATCGTAATCCTATGAATATCTTTATATCTTTTAATACGCCACATAGATTGTCCATAAATCTGAGTAAAATCAATGATCGTGTCTATAAATACAGGTGAACGTTGTAAAGACAGTGCCCCGCGGTACAGATGCATGATTCGTGGTGAGCTCAGCCGATAAAGGAAATGTTTACTTGCACGTGGGTGTGGAAGTGCCTGTAATTTTCTTTATGGCTACATTATCTAATGGCGGGCGTATATGCAAAAACAGTTATCTCTTAACATTAGTCGATAAGAAGGAAATTGCAGTCGAATGGACTTTTAAAATTCATTATATCATTTCCTTTATAAATGACTGACATAAATGCAAAGTGGTTTAGCGTTAATGACCCATTGCGGTCTTCAAACGATTTGAATTAATTATTTACGTAAATGGATATCATTGCATCGCTTCTTTCGAAGTCAGCTCACTGCAATTGTAGGAAACATTAAAGTTAAAACGTATATTGATTTACGATCAAACTCGTGTTTTCTTCGTGTGTCCCGGTTTCGACTTCCGCGCGATAAATTGAATCTTTGTACTCGTGTTTTTTCGTGAACCTTTCTGCAGTCGACTGTTTGCCATTTACAAGGATCGTATCTTGTTGACCCAACGGATTTACAATTTCGCTTTTATTTCGTCCGAGACTTTTTCGAACGGTACCTTGCTCCAATTGTCCGGTATTGCCTTATGCCTGTCTATTGTTTCTGTAACCCCAGCCTCGTATGGCGAGCGAAATGTTCTCAGATAAAATGAAACCATAAATTTACTTTGATGTCGACATAGTAGTCGCTACCGATTTTAATGTGTGTACGAATGTAGGATTTATTACCTCGATCGATATTGCGGTTCTCTATTCGAGTTGTATTGAAATTATTATCTTGAGAAACATTCGTACTAATTTGGTGTCCATGTTTCTTGGCTTAGGAACGTTTTAATAAATCAATGTCTTTACATGTTTATTAGGAGGTATTACAGGTTTTATTATTTACCGTTATATCGTTACTATCTCTTGTAACGTAGAAAGTTATTATGTGGTATAATCTGTTCGTTTTATTACGTTTGTTAGCTAAGTGTCGGCCACCCTCATTCTGCTATCTGAACATGCACTATGCTTTATCTGGCTTCCTCATGCAAATGATTGCAAATGGGTGCTTTCGTCAGCCCGCTACGGTGATAGGTGGGTAGTTGATACAGTCTGCAATATAGTTAGGTTGTATGTCAAAATAATTTTTAGCGTTGTATATTGTTTTCTCTATTGTAAGCAGCTGTAACGTATAATATTAGCTGTGTTCCTTACTGTACAAATTATGAATGCTCCGTTGAGTTCAGCTAACGTAGGAAGTGAGGTAATTCTAGCCGAGATATTTTGATAGTGGAAGTGGTTAGCGATGCATTCGAATTGTATAATTGTTGCCGGAACAAATTTACATGATAAACTGTTTATTGTCTTAAGAAACGCAATGCAGAATAGCAATGGACAAGTCCGAAATGGAGAGAAAACTATTATTGTGTCTATTTATCTTGCGTTATTGTTGAGATAGCTTCTTCTTCAAGTATTTTTTTGGTGAGCATTTGATACTTATTATCTCGTTCGTTTTAGGTAAAACATCTGCCTGTTTTTTTGGATACTTTACTTAAAAATTTCTTCTGTTGAGTCGATTGCATACCAGATGTATACCGGTCATTCAGACTTTGTGGAGGTGTATTTACTCTTATAATCATGTTTTACTGTATGTTATACTAGATATAAAGAAATAAATAATATTATATCCAAAATCAATGAATATCGCAAATAATTATATAATTTTTTCCCGCTATGATTCGTATGTTTTGAAATTAGAAGACACATTGTCTGTGACTAGGAAGAAGTATCAGAACAAAGTCCCTGGTCTGTGACGACTTTTAGAAGTAACAGTCGCTGGGATATATTCCAATTTTCAATCCATGTCTGACCAGATCCGTTCTAGGAACGGTTAGTAGGTCTAAATGTTATTTCGTTTTCGAAATGAGATAAATCTTCTTTTAGCGTAAAGTGGCCGTGCACCGTTTTATCGCAGTTAGCTTTTTCTTATCTCTGCCATTCGCCGTTTCAAGAATAAGGTTGATGGTAGAGAAATAATTTCCGGAATGCCTAGAATTTATACCTTCTTTATGAAGGGTCCAGTTTCGGAAAACTCAAACTCAAAAATTGTTTCTTCAAATTCAAATTTGGAAGTAGGATTTTTGTGAAGTTCTGAAAAGTTTTAATTCAACAGATATAGCCTTCTTAATATATGCTGACAGTTTCTTAAGGGGATGATTAGACCATGAAACTGAACAACTTTCTCTAAAGGGACCAAATGCGAAATAGCTAAAAAGAATGAACTGTCCCATATAATATTTGGGTCGAATACCTACGATAACGTTTTAGTATGGAACAGCAGTTTTTTTGTGACGAACTGTGACTAAACTGACTCTGCAGGGCCAACCACAGATAAAGTTGTTTAGTTTATGGTCTGAGCATCCCCTTAAACAACTGTCAGCATATTAAGAAGGACCCTGTATAGACTCGATATGATTATGAACACTTGCGATCTTCCCCTCCTTCAAGAGGGAACAATGGCAAGTACCTACTTATAATAGGTTCGTACTTCATCGATGATTTGATACTAAAATACAACCATTTAGAATTAAACCAATGTTTGATGCAGGGCCCGTTAAAGGAACTGTTCAAACCATCCATCCAGAATCCATAGTACTCTTGGTTAGGCAGTCCGACATAATATGGTAACCATCACACCAACCTTGCCGATGAACTGACAGTTCCAATCTTTTGGTCCAGGGTTGCTTGTGTGTAGCATGCTGAATGCATCTTCTCTAAAACGGAACACCTTCCGACCTCCGTAATCTATGTTATATTATTTTGAATAAAACATTTTTAGTTTCATGTTATCGATCGGCGATGGCCCTACAAAGTCAAACGCTTACTCTACCGCTTCCTCCTTCATTCTGAGCACACCCTTACAACTATACTTGAGGGAACTGACCTTATCTCACAAAGTTCCCTTTCGAAATGCCCTTGATGGTAATCTTCTGCTAAGTGAATGTATTCGGAGTGTAACTTATGAAAGTTCCCTTGTACCTTACAATAAAGCACGTAGCTTTAATAGTTGTTGAGTATGGGGTTTAGTTAAATACTATACGTTGTTATTGCCTTTTACGTGTATTGCCTTTCTCCACGAAGTCGAGATCTGTTGATACGAGATGTATGGTCCTGGATCCTGATTGAGTGACCAATAAGGTGGGTTCAGTTTCTTTTTAACCATTTAGACCCTCTACCAGACATTTTTAAAGAATTACCATGAATCTTGAGGGGTGGGAGAAGAACGTCAGGGTATGAAGAACTATATTTTATCGGGACAATTTAATTTTGTGATTATGCTTCTTTGAAGTCTGTTTAACACGACCTGCCAAAGGCAGTCTAATCAGTTTAGTGGCAACCATTGAAAGCAATCCCAGTTCAGTTCTTTTACTCACAAATCAAAGCATAGAAATAGCCTGTTTCCAACTTCCAACCTTAGGATGGAACTCGTTTAGAATGCTAGGTATTTGTTTTTTAGGCTAAAAAAATATGGAAAACCATAAAAGAAGTTATTATACAGGATGTAAACTTAAATGCGCTACATACTTAAGGGGGTGTTTCAGTTTCACACCATGAAACTGAACAACACGTAAAAGAATCAGCTATTTAATACAGTTTGGTCGCGTAGCCATTGACTTTTTTATGGAAAAGCTGATTTAACATTTTTTGCGTTTTCGATCTTGGCTCCATAGTGAAAGTTATTCAGTTTAATGGTCTGACGTACCCCCTTAAGTATGTAACGTATTTAATTTTACTTTACACCCTGTAGATAAAGGTATTATGACATTAAGGGGTCAAGTACGTTTTTTAAACCAACAGTAGTTTGCACCATTTTATTAGGTACTTTTCACCGAGTATACAAGCCGAAGCCGAAGCTATCTCAAAATCTCACAACTGTACCCCTTTGACGCGGAAAGTCAATTGTTCAGATTAAGATTTGAGAGATAACTTGCGAATGCCGATACAAACCCTACGCCCTTGTTCAACAGGCAATCTTGCCAAGCGATATCTTCCTTCTGATAGCAGTTAATCACTGCCATAAGGTGCAGCTTCTGAACACTGTCGTTTGTTTCCGTGACTGCCTTGCATGTCATGCGAGCTGAAGCTGGGAGCTTGAAGCGTGGGTGATTCCGTTCTTCTAAGACTTGCTAACGTGCGTTATTGGATACGCCATTTATATTGTTTTCAACTTCTATTGAATTTTGAAAGTGAGTGGAGATTTGAAATTGCATTGTGGATTCTCGGGTATGTCATTAGTTCAATCGCCAGATCGTTTCAGACGCGTTGTCGTCTCGATAGGCGTTGCTTTTATTGGTACCATTGACTTACACTCTATAGCGATAATATGTAAGTGACTGGTACTACCTACTTGGTAAACAAAATTGACGCATTGGATAAGATGGCGCTAATATAGTGAACGAATGTTCTCTTTGCAGCTTATTCGTGTCATCTTTCTCAGCTCAAAATCAAATGCGATATTAACTTTTATTCGGGAAAAATGCACGCAACTTTTTCCATCATAACCCAAACGTCCTATATCCATTAAGTACCTACCTTGGTATACAGGGTGTAAGGAAAAGTATCATTAAACTTTAAACCACAGACTCTACCCATCAAACTGGACAACTCTTACCATAGCAGCAAAACGATCAGAGCAAAAAAAAATCAGCTGTCCCATACGATTGCGTCGAGTATGTATTGCAGTTTAGTATTGGACAGCTGACTTTTTTTTGCTCTGTTCGTTTTGCTCCCATAGTAAAAGTTGTTCAGTTTGATGGGCAGAGTATGTGGTTTAAAGGTTAATGATACTTTTCCTAACACTCTGTATAATACAATGTTCCTATTACCATTCCAACCTTAATCTTCAAACCATTTAACGGCACTACTAATAGCTGTCTATTTATGATGTAACCAGTCTCCGAGGTCTTCATTCATAACTCTAGGTCCCCTGTGGGTGGGCCAGGAAGTTTCTTGGACACCCACGGCCTTTCATCGCTCTTGATTCATACCCGAGCCTCAGCTATGTTAACTAAGCGATTGGTTTGTCTGTTCCGCTTCAGAGGAGTTCGTGTGACAGCTATATGAGATTTTATGTTCAAAAACGCGGAGAGAAATATCTAGTAACACTATCTTTCTTTTCTTTCGCGTCAGCTATATCCCATGAAACCATGATGTAGTATAATATACTAGTAACTATAATATGTGCAATTTATTTTAGCAGACTTTAATAGAAAATAGCAGATTTCACTAAAACCATTTGTTGTGATTAAGAGGATGATCAGACCATCAAACTGATTCACTTTCTCTAAGGGATCAACATCGCAATCATAAAAAAATATGCTGTCCCAAACATACAAACTATACAGGGTGTTTCATAAGTAACAATAAATTTTTAAAACTCTTAAGGGGGTTGTTTAGACCGTCAAACTGAACAACTTTCTCTATGGGACCAATATCGAAATCGCGAAAAAAAAAATTTATGTTCCACACTCTACAAATCGACTAGAGCTAAAATATGTATGGGATATCAATTTATTTTCTTTGCGATTTCGATGTTGGTCCCGTAGAGAAAGTTGTACAGTTTGACGGTCTAAACAACCCCTTAAGAGTTTTCAATATTTATTGTTACTTATGAAACACCCTGTATTCTAATAAATTACACTTAGGCCTGTCACATACATACGGAATTGCGATTCGGAATTCCGAATGCAAACAGTAACAGTTTTTTGTATATGTGTGAAATAGCGCACATCACACATTATATCACACATATAAAAAAAAAAAAACTGTTTTCATTCGGAATTCCGTTTGACGATTCCGCATGTATGTGATGAGCCTTAACAGTTTGTGCATGCGAGCAATACACTACACTCATCGTTTTTTCGATAAAAAAAATTTTAGAAATGAAAAACAATTATTTAAATATATTTTTTTAGAATTTAACTTTAGTTACCTTTTCATGTATTTACTTATACTAACGTTTTAACCTAAAATAGTTATAAACCCATAACAATTAAGCTATACTTTCAGCTATAATTTCTCCAATAAAGTCCTTAATCAATTCCAAGATGTAATTCCAATCATGTAACTTTATTACTGCTACCAAATTAAACTCCAATCAAACTAGCTAAACGCTTAATACACCAACAACAAAACCAATCTCCAACATTATTGCCTAGGCCCATTATAAAGCACCTGCACTACGCGGATCCTATCACAGTATTTTATCGACAGGCAATTTCATAGATAATCGCCCAGATACATCATACCATACGAGGCGAGCGGGTGCGTGCAGCCCTTAGGACATTTTTCACCGCGCAGACGTAAAATTATAGGCTTTTTACAAGTTAATGCAGCAGTAAATAGGCGATAAACATCGGTGGTCCTTAACGTAGCACGTGCTTGATGGTTGCTGGTGCGAGTTTGTGACTTGGGGCGGGTTTTTGAGAAAGGAGCAACTGTAATTAAAATTTAGACTTTGTACAGTCCTATTAAGGTTGTAGCTTCAACAATTTTTTTTTTTTTACTATATGTGGGCTTGCTCCTTGACCTCAATCTAGTCCTCAGGACAAAGATGGGGTTGAAGATGTAACGAGCCTACCCAGAATGGCACTGGCAGTTGGATTTCGTTGTAAGTTGTATATTTTAAAATAGCCTTGCGGAATTCATTGAGAACAAAATCTAAGTTGAAATACGAGTACAAGTACAAAATAATAGGACACAATGACACACACTCCGATATTTATGAAAAAAAACAACTAAACCTTGAAAGAACCGTTAGCGGATTAAAATTGCAACAAACCTGTCATCCCATAATTATTGGCATTGTTGTAGTAATGGAAACTCAAAGAAAAATAAATGTGATAAGACGCGATACATTTCTTTTTAAAATGGGGTTCATTATGTGGTTATGTATCATTAGATATCGCATGAGTTCTTGAATTGAGAGGCACTTAATTTTAAAAACACATGCAACACATGTTTATTCTTTAAGTTTGATCATTCTTGCCAACATCCTTCCTCTCCTCATCCATAGCCATCGTACCAAAGTTCTACCGTCATTTTATTACTGTGACATCGCCTCATCGGCTACTGTACAGTTTGTATCATTTTCTCCGCTACTCGCTCCTGCTCTGTACCACGCTTAAAGCGCTGCAAAGCCCAGTAGCGAGCTACTTTCACTGGCCAGCCTGAGAACACGAAATTCGACTAATAGTTTGAATTATTACTGCATCTGTAAGCACAAGAAATGTATTTATGTGGATTGCAGTGAAAGGAGTGTATCGACCTATTGTGTTTTAGTTTCGAAACCGCTTTGAAACTATTGTTTTCTCGTTTGACGTTTACTTGGTTTGTAAATAATATGAAGTAACGTTTGGTTTTGAGATAATTTTTTCAAAGTAATTGATACTTCAATTCAATCAATTCAAGCCTCGTTTGTTACAATTGTTCTTGATATTGTTACGAGCGACGGGTTCAGGGATTGGAGTGAAACGCCAAGTCCAAATTTACAGAGTTTATTTGGGTTTCTCTTACACACGGTCCTCCTGGCACGGTCCTCTTCGCAGAGTCCTCGTCGCAGAGATTCCCCTTACACGGTCCTCGTCACAGGGTCCTCCTGACGGGGGTTCTCCTTTACACCACTGTAGCACTGTTCACTACGTCACGACTCACGTCACAACTATGACGACACGGCACTACACTGTCACTTGACTTTACACTGTTTACTTCTCACTAGTTACTTTTCACTTCTTCCTTTTGGTTTCGCACTTTTCACTGTTAAACTCAGTACTGCCTTGTGGCCGCGAACTCGCCGGCTTATATAGCCCTATAGAATCTTCCAGAATATTGAATTTCGATCTTCATTTCGTTATTTCTTTGTTTCCTTCCAAACGCTTCTAATTATCTCTAGCTCCTCCCCCTTTCTCGAATATTCCTAGACACGGTTATTTTGTCTCTTTCCAAATATTCTTTCCAATTTTCCTTCTCCCTCTTTCCTCTGGAACATTCCTGAACAATAGAAATATTTTCGTCGGGGTGAGGTCTCGAACCCAGGACTTCTCGAATTTTCGGGACCGCACGTCCGACCGCTGAGCCATAAAGCTAATTGACAAACCCTCTGAATTTGTGAATGCCTTTTTACGATTAACGTTTGGCAGCATCCGTGACAATATGATATCACTATTAGTACAGCTGGGATATACAGTGTGTAAAATTAAGTGCGTTATATATTGAATAGGGTATTTCAGAACATCAAACTGAAACTTTAATTTTGGAGCCAACATCAAAACCACGAAGAAAATCTGTTGTTCCAATAGAAATGTCAATAGTTACTCGTATGTATGAAACAGCTGATTTTATTGTCGTGATTTCAAAGTTATTAAAAGTAAGTAAAAGTGGTTCAGTTTAATGATCCGAAGTACCCTGATATGTAACATATTTAATTTTACACTGTATAATATTAAGTATAAGGTGGGACCATACTGGTTTTATTTGTTGTATTATTTCAAACATTCTTCCCAAAGAAACAAAATATTTATTCTAGTACCAGAATAACAATGAAATTTCTCAAATTCACGCTAAGCTATGAAAGTTAGCTCGCTAGAGCCAGGGGCACTAACAATAACAATTATTTATGACAGTATTTAATAACCCGATGAATTTCTCTTATTCTCTCCCGTTTAATTGATCCATGTTCCTAATATGGACACTTGAGTGCTTTCCACATTATTTATTTTCTATCTACAATTGCAAGATTATAATTTATTGGCATCGTATCGAGTGAAACTATTTAATCGATTTTGTATTACAATCAAAATGATTTTGATACGTTTAATCCGATAATGATATAAAATAGAAAACGTAAGCTTAAAATTACACGAAGTGTGAAAAGCATGAAAAACATCTTGCCGAAAAATATCACTTTGGCATTTTCATGGAGACGTGGAGGGAAATAAAATAATTGATATCTGATAAATTGATAATATTTTGTTAATCTTGCTCCTCGGTGGAGTAAATAAAAAGAGATACTACCTACAAGGGGAATGGCCTTTAATATTGTTCAATATTTGTTAACTTTTGCTGACAGGAAATGATTTCTGAATTGGATAAAATGCAAACAAACATTTTTATTATCGAAAATAGTAAAACTGTTATAAAACTTGATGATAGTGATGGATGATCATTTTTTTTACGCTTTTGTTGTTGTTTTTTTTTTTTTATTTCGGTATATTTTATCCATATTATAAAGGTTGTAAGGAATGTATCATCTCTGTGGTATCATTAACCTTTAATCCACATACTCTTCCCATCAAACTGAACGTGGTGTAGCGGTATGTGGATTTTTAGTTTAAAGGTTAAATTTGATACTTTTCTCCTTACATCCTGTATTTATTCTTCCATTTGCAGTTTTGTTGTTATTTCTGAAAATGTTACACATACAACTAACTGGATAAGTTTATTTAACAAAATATCTAAATCGATATCTTATAGTAAGGTTCTTATAATAAACTTAGAACTTCAGGCCCGATGTATGGACTTCCAGCATTGTCCCTTGCTAGAATATTGAAAACAGAATTATGAATATTAAATTCTTTTCAAAGACCTTTCCGGGTTAATATTTCCTCGACAATGGTAAAGCCTTAAAAGCTTATGGTGTCCCATTATGGTGTATTGAATTGAACGTCTTTTTTTCTGGTCCCTTGATAAAATAAAACGCTGCATGCGGTCACAATTTGCATCGGCCATTGTTTCGCGCGATTCGTAATTTCGTCTGAATGTATTGCCGAATGTTTTTTTTGCATTCCATGCTTTATCTTTTTAATGTTTTTATTTCGTTTCGTCGATTACTGAATATATGTAATACATACATACATAAACACTCACGGATTCCCTTTTGAGGTGAACAGAATCCCAGCCACATTATACGGGCGTTTTGCAAGCAAAGTTCACTTTCAGCAAAGTTTCAAGATGAAATGAAGTATAAAGTGGTGATATTTTTGGACTTTTGTCTACGATCATATAGAAATCAATATAATTTACATTAAAAAATCTGCTATCCCATAAAAACTGCTGTATAAGCTCCATAGCGAAAGTTGTTCAGTTTGATGGTCTGTATTCACCTTTTCAGTATGTGACAGGCTGTCCTTTACATCCTGTATAATTTCCTCGTATATAAAGGGATAATACTCAAGGGAGTAGTTTACTTCAGACCATCAAACTGAACAACTCTCACTATGGAGGCAACTTCGAAACCGCGAAAATGAAATAAGCTGTTTCATTAAGGGTCGGCACTACCCTAATCGGGCAAAACAGGGTTCGGCGTTCCGACTTTTGAGGATAGTAAATAGCTATATTTAGAAACAAAATTAATACCATCGCTTCTTTAAAAGATGAAGTACAAGATGAACAAAAAAAATTTCAGTAAAATTGTGTAATTACATCAGAAAGTTATCGAGAATTTCATGAAAAACTCCAGAATAGCACTGCCGCGTTCCGAGTCCTGTGATTTAGTGAAACAAAATAAAACAACAAAATATATTTCTAATCAATGGCAAAACATCAAAGAACACTTTAAACAAATCAGTTTTTCGATACGACTTCTAGTTTTTTTGCAATTTGTTACCAAAAATCACATATTTTTTTGGACGTTTTCTTCATACAAATTACTATGGGCCGTCAATCGTTCGAAATCATTGCAAATAGACCGGTGACCGGCAACACCCAACCCTGTCTTAGAAGATTAATGAACAAATCCATTTTTAGCTAAAGTAGGCAAAGTAACTTATAAAAAACCGGGCAAGTGGGTGTCGGGCCACATGCAGTGTAGGGTTCCGTAGTTGCCCGTCACGTATGTGGACTTAGAAGTACATTTTTATAAATTGGTCGACTATTACTCGTTATTATAACAGAATAACTGTAAGTTTATTACTATTGTTACTAGCAAACTAAGGATTGATAATCTGAAATCATCATCATCATCGTCAGATATGTTTTAAATAAGAGTGAATTCTGTAACGCAGTAGGTAACTCAAACGATTGACTTTGTAAGTCATTTGCACGACAGAATTTTTCGCGAAAAGACATTGCGTGACACAAAGGAATTTCACAAAAGTTACTTTCCGGGCACTGTTTGGTAGTTTTTGGTTATTTTGGTAATTTATGGTAGTTTTGAGTCTTTCGGTAGTTTTTGGTAAATTTTCGTACAAAAGTAACCAAAAAGTTATTTTGGTAGATTTTCGTACTTTTCGGTAGTAGTTTTTGGTTATTTTGGTAGTTTCTGTTTTTTTTGGTAGATTTTCGTACTTTTTGGTAGATTATTGTTATTTTGGTAATTTTTCGTACTTTTTGGTAGTTTATGGTTAATTTGTTACTTTTGGTTCATCTCATTTCATTTTATTTATTTACCTTAAATTGTAGGTAGGTACATAAGTTACAGATGGTAAGTACAGAGTACCTATTAGTCACACTACAATATAATTTGTAAACATTAAGAAAAAATCAGATTTAAACAATATGTGCCAGACAATAACTTAACTACCACCTTTCACTACTACAATTAAATTAGTTAAATGTTATAAAATCAGTTCAATGTGATTAGTTAAAAATTATAATAACCTATTGAGGTACAAATAATCGGTCTGCAACACATTTTTTTCTACTCAGATTGATGCCTGTTTGTTTACTTATACTGAAGAAACTAATTAAAGTCATAGGGACACTGTTCGATTAATAATTCTTTAACCTTCTTCAGAAATTTCTTGTCGGCTTTAATGTCATCTGGTATTTTACTATACACAATAACAGTATTCGACTTTATTTTGTAGTCCTTAGCATCGATGCTAGTCGGTAATTTGGTACCAGTAGCTCTTTTTTGCGAGGGTTAATTTAATATCTTGCTACGGAATACTACGGGGTATCGTCTCACGATTTCGCACAGATCGAGGAAATACGAAGCTGTCACTGTGAGTAATTTAAAGTCGGTAAACAAGGATCGGCATGACACCCTTACTGACTGAATTCCGCTTACGATTCGAATGTAGGTACCTCTTTTGCAAAACATATTATTTTATTTATGTCAACAAACCCACCCCGTAGCCAAGCCGTCAAGAACTCTTTTGTTTTTATGGTAGTTTTTGGTAATTTTCATTCTTCTATCAAATATTTCCAAAAAGTATAAAAATCTACCAAAATAACCAAAAACTACGAAAATCTACCAAAATAACCAGAAACAACGAAAAACTACCAAACTAACCAAAAACTACCAAAAAACCAGAAACAACAAAAAAATAATTACTAAACTACCAATAATTACCAAAACCTACCAAAAGAACTAAAAACTACCAAAAGAACCTAAAGAACTATTGACATTGTACTATTTTTTTTCTTTAAAATTACTTCTTGTTAATATTGCTGTGCCCTTTCAGGATTCATGTACCCACATTAGCTACTAAGTAACACCTACTTATATGTTCTTGTGTCGCACAATGTCCTTCAGCGTGACGAAAATTACTGCTGAAATTTACCAAAATCTACCAGCCATGTTTCAAATTCTACTTAAATTCGACCAAATAATATTAATGTCGTTACAGATGGTTAAAATTTAATATAAAACACGTTTTTGAACAAAATATTATCAATTTTATCCAAACGCTCATCATTACACATGTTATTTTCGCATTTTTGTATAATTTTTATTGGTTTTCATCACTTTGTAACATGGATGCTTCAATTTTCAAATAAATATTAAATTTGGTCGTCCCTACGCAAGTTTAAATTTAGTACAGTTTTCTGTGTCTCATAAGCAGAGTCAGAAATTTTGGTAGCACTTTTAATTATGTCAAAGGGATTGCACGTTTGTCGACTTCCGATTGTGTCCATATACGGGTAATTTTTTATAACTGCGGATAACACCAGCATGTATTCTACTCAGTGTAGGGCGTAGTTAACTACATTTTGTAATCTAACTACTAACTACAATTAAAAGTAGTTAACTACAAGTAGTTATGATTACATGTAATCTAACTACAGTAATCAAGTTACATAAAGTAATCGTTAATCTGATTACTGTAATCGAGTAGTTATAACTACTGATTATTTCAGTTCTAAGAATATCTTGTTTTTAACCGACTTAAAAAAAGGAGGTTATCAATTCGATACGTATGAATGTAATACTATTAGAATTGCAAAATATTCACTTATAATAATCTATTAGGCCTTCCAAACAAACATACAAAATGTCGTAGGTGTATGTATGTATGTATGTATGTATGTATGTATGTATGCATACATACGTATGTATGTATGTATGTATGTTTGTCCACGCATATCTTCGAAACTTTTCATCGGATTGTGACCATTCCATTGTTATTGGCTTACATTTACTCCAACTTAGGGAACAGTGCAAAGAAGAATGGTCATCAGTGTATTTTCTATGAAAAAGTATGACCAAAGCACTTTTTATATATTTTTTTTATGATTTCACTAGATAAACTAATGGTGAATATGTGACGAGTATAAATACCAAAAATCTGAAACTATTTTAAGTTCTTCTAAAACGAGAAAAATGTTTAAAAATGCATGAAAATACGTCATCTTTGTGTCGTAGAAATAGAAATTTATAGTTTTAAAGTTATAGTGAATCAAAGATTTCCATACAAATCTTAAATTAATCCTAGCATTGAAACTGTATATTTATACGAAAATCTAACTCCATACAATCATAGAGATTTGTTTCTGAGTTTTTCTGCAAAATGTCATTGACTTTAATTGGTTAGTATTTTGTTTGTTTGGAGCGCGCCAACGGTAATATACCCTTAAATAGTTTTCCCCTCCTTTTAGGGGGTGATTAGGGGGGCACCCCCTAGGACGTAGGGGTTATTAGGGGGTGCACCTCCTAATCAGCCCTACGCCCTAGGGGGTACATACGCCCCCTAATCACCCCTACACAACCCCTTAATCAACCCTACGCCCTAGGGGGTACACCCCCTAATCACCCCTACAAGACCCCTTAGTCACCCCTACACACTAGGGGTGCACCCCCTAATCACCCCCACGAGCTAGGGGGCACACCCCCTAATCACCCCTACACAACCCCTTAATCACCCCTATACACTAGGGGTGCACCCCCTAATCACTCCTACGAGCTAGGGGTGCACCCCTAATCAGCCCTACGCACCAGGGGGTACACCCCCTAATCACCCCTACACCACCCCTTAATCATTCCTACACACTAGGGGTGCACCCCCTAATCATCCCCACGAGCTAGATTGTGCTCCCACTAATCACCCCCTACGAGCTAGGGGTGCACCCCCTAATAACCCATACGCACTAAGTACAGGGAAGAGCATCCCCTAATCAGCCCTACGCCCTAGGAGGTACACCCCCTAATCACACCTACAAACCCCCTTAATCACCCCTACGCACCCTAAAAAAAATCTCGAGCCACTCTCGATCCCCCACTCGATGTCCCACTCGACCCCCTTTCGATTTCCCACTCGACCCACCACTCGATTCCCACTCCACCCCCACACTCAAACCCCACAATAAAACCCCACTCGACCCCCCCCCCCCACTGGACCCCCACCCGACTCGATATAGCATTTTAAACACAAAACGAAGTAGTTTGAATTGTAGTTACAAAAAGTAATCACGTAACCGTGATTGCAACTACAATTTGTAGTTAGTAATCTAAATTTTTAACTACTTTTACGATTACTTTATGTAATCTATTATTTTGATTACTAACTACAAAATGTAGTTGTAGTTAGTAATCAGTAGTTAGATTACATTTTGCCCAACACTGATTCTACTCATCAAACTGAACAACTTTCACTATGGAGCCAACTACAAAAGAGCGAAAAAAAAATCAGCTGTCCTATACAAAACTGCAGTACCTACATATTCGACTCAAATGTATGGAACAGCTGATTTATTTTCGCTATTTTGAAGTTCGATACATGCTGAAGTTATCCGCAGTGATATAAAATATACCCGTATATCGACATTATTGGAAGTCGATAAACATGTAATCTCTTTGACATATTAAAAGTGCTAGGTACCAAAATTCCAACTCTGTTTAGAAGCCCTCTTTTGTAAAAAAAAAATAACATTAGGCGATATGATTAATATTTGCTGTACTAGAAGTGAGTTCGGTGGCGCATTGCGGAGAGGTATGGACTCTCAATCAAGAGGTCCGCGTTCGAATCCGCACGGACAACATGCCACGAACCAATGAGTTTTTCTAACTTATGTACGTATTACCGACTGCTCTCAAAGGGTGAACGAAAACATCGCGAGGAAACCTGCATAATGCAGACGAAGAAATTCTGATGTATATGTGAAGTCTACCAATCCGCTTTGGGCATGCGTGGTGGACTTACGCCCAAACACCCTCCTAGAAGGTAGGCCTGTGCCTTGCAGTGGGACGTATACAGGGTGTTACAAAAGTAAGAATACATTTTTAAAACTCTTAAGGGGGGTGTTTAGAACGTCAAACTGTACAACTTTCTCTATGGGACCAACATCGAAATCGCGAAAAAAAAATCTGATATCCCATAGATTTTTAGCTCGAGTCGATTTGTAGAGTATAGAACATAAATTATATTTTTCGCGATTTCGATATTGGTCCCATAGTGAAAGTTGTTGAGTTTGATGGTGTTAACCACCCCCTTAAATGTTTATTTGTATTTTTGTAACACCTTGTATAGGCTGACGATTATGATGATGATGTACTAGAAGTTCCGGAAAACTTGCAAACCCTGCAATCTTTTCTCAGCCATTTGTATTGCCAGCTTAGATTTTATTAGCCTGAATCCTTGCATTATTAAATACATTAACATTTTCGAATACCCAATTTCTACTAAAATCTACTAAACAATTTTGCCCTAAATATACCAATAAAGAAGAAATCTACTAAAAGTCGTCACACTGATGATGTCCTTTTGCGCAAATGTTTTTGAAGGCAATCGTTCCAGTTACTGCAAAATTAACTTTTATTCCGTGCTTAAAATATAATATCTGACGATGATTATGATGATAAAAGATTACAATCCCTTAGTTTGCTAATACCAATAATATTAAACTTATAATAATTTCATTATTCTGTTAAAAGTTTTAATTTGTTCTGTTAAAATAATTTTAAGTTTTTTTAAGCCTTAGTAATACTGTGATCTAATTAGCTAGAACCCATCCTATCCTGCCACCAGGGGTGATCTTTGATCAGTCACATTATAGGTCCATCACGGTACTGTACTGTTGCTGTAAATGTCAATTTCGACCTACGGCTCTCAAATCCAGATGCTGCAGGATGATTGCCACGCACAACCAAACATTCAACATTAATTTAATGTGGTAAAATCTGCCTTCCGAGTAGTCGGTACCCTAAATTCGGTCGGACCTACGACCCTGCCAGGATAGGGTCGGCCGACCAGACTTTTTAGTCCTTACTAATTGGACTCTAGACCAACAGACTAGTTACGTCCTTTAATTCAACGAGGTAAAATGTTGTGTCACCAGGTAGGGTTCACTTTTTCCTTCACACCAGTAAACATGCCAGCCAAGCTGCCGCGCGCTGCAGCCGACCAAGTTTTTTGCAAGAAAAGTATTACCAAAAGCTATCAAATTGATTTGTTCATTAATCTTATAAGATAGGGTTGAGTGTTGTCGGCCACCGGTCTTTTTCTTTTGACAGATATGTCAAACGGGCCGTAGGTAGTGCCGACCCTTAATGTTTCATACAAAAGTGCACTACCGACTTAACTCAAATGTATGAGTCAGTTGATTATTTTTTTCATGATATCGAAGTTGGTTCGATAGTGAAAGTTGTTTAGTTTGATGGTTTGAAGCACCCCCTTAAGTATTACTATGGTGTTTTGTTACATTCTGTATAAGATGATTGAACTTAGGCAGGCGTAGCAAGAAAACAATTTACAATGTAAAGAGGATTAACATGCTCTCACCTCTATGCCCATAGAATAATATAATTCCGCAGATGTGCCTGAATGTTAATCGAATGTTCCATCACAGACAGTACAAGATAGAGTTTGGTACAGTACTAATAAAGTGCGGATACTCCTTGTCCCCTACCAATTTATTAACAAATAAAACTCATCCCCTGTCGAAGACGGATAGAAGACGACAAAAGTGTTAGACTTCAATGTTATGGTCTTCTGTCTTACTTCTTCTTGTCATTGCGTGTGGTTCCATCATAGAGAAATTACACGCTAGGGGAACCCCTATTTAGACAGGGTGAAATTTATATCATTGACATCTTTTTAAACTAAGAGTCAAACAACTTTTACTATGGGAGCAAACAGATCTTAGCAAAAAAAATCTGCTGTTGCATACATTTGAGTCGATTATTGCAGTTTAGTATGGAACACCAGTTTTTTTATTCTACGATCGGTTTGCTCCTATATTCAATGTTGTTCAGTTTGATGGTTAGACTCTTAGGTTAAAAGGATGTCAATGATATTAATTTTAATGTATAAACAGTGATAGGTACTTTTTTATCTGACTCGCATCTCGCCCTACATTCCTTTGGTGCAGTACATCTCTTGTGGTGCTGTAGTGCAATGGCAATACTCATATATGCTCACGATTATATTCCCCGAGGGGGTAGTCAGAGATATTCGGAAACCTCAGAACATCTACGTTTCACCACGACGGGCCCTACGATAAAGTCCGTATCTGCAAAACGCAAATTTTACAGGAGAACGATTACAAAGTTATGATAAGTTGGTCGCATCATGTCTCCGCTTCTATTAATGTTACAGATTTGAAAATCGGCATTCTACTTGTAAAAAAGGTAAAGTTTAATTTGGAATGTTTGAATTTAAATAAATACTATTAGTTTTGAAAAAAATGCAGATACTTATGGAATTTACGATTAAAGTTTTACGGAACTGGTATTTACGGACTTATGTATTGCAGTTGATCAAACCTCAAAATCGGAAGTGGCCCTTACGGCATTTTACTTGGTTGTTCTATTTTTTTTAGCCGCGTATATGCCTGTTACAGCTTTTATTATGGTTCAACAATGAGTCAATAATGTAGTATCTTATGTAATTTTACCTGGAAAAGTTCGAGTTTCTGGAAGCGTAATATGATTTCTACACCCTACTTCCCGGCTAATCACAGAGAGAGTGTATTCCAAATACCTTAGTTCTTAATTTGTAAAAAAGTTTACTAGAAATAAAAAAAAATTATTAAAATTCTTTTAAGTATTAAAAACAGAATAGTTTTTCCACCTCTAGACATTTAGTACTAAGTAAGTCTACTAACAAAGGCAGTCTTGTAACTCGTATTAAGTACTTATAACATTCTTATAATCATTATTAAGGCATAGTATCACAAAAATACGAGTTAGAGCCCCCCACACTAGCGTCTTTCGAGCGTCGTCATCGTGCAAGCCTCCGCGCAGCGTCGACGCGACGTCAACGAGACGTCGAAGCTGCGTCACCCCGGTGTCAGCGCGGCGCCAGCGTGGCGCCAAATTGGCATAAGGTCATAAGTCTACATCCAGCGTCTGAAGCCATCGAAGGATCTCAGGTGTCAGATGTGTCAGGTCCTCAGGACAGCCCGGGTTAGCTCAAAAGGGAACCGTTGTATAATGTGCTGCATCGTCTGGTCTTCGATCCCGCAGTCACACAAGGGAGACTCTGTCCAGCCCCATTTGTGTCGGAGGTAGTTGCACCTGCCGTGGCCGGTCCTTAGCCTGTTGAGGCGACACCAGTCCTTGCGCGGCAGATGGAATCCCTTAGGCTTGACAGTGGGGTCCAGGTATTCCTCTGGCGATCCACCAGTTTTGCTCCTCCACTCGTCCTTCCAGCGCCGCTCCAGATTAAAATCCTCGGTTCTAAGTTTGCTTGCGGTGACGCAGGCCCAGACTTGAGCCTCTGTGGGGGCGGGCTGAAAAACTCCTCGTGGAGGGGCAGGTGCATCGCGGTGCCAGGTGGTTAGCCTCTCTCTTGAGCGCATGCTGTCTTCGATGGTTCGGCGGCGCGATATGGCTCAGTACCGGTAGCCAGTGCGTGGGCGTCGACTTTACCGTCCCGGACATGCGTCTCATGGTGTCGTTCAACCTGGCGCCTATCGCTTGCACATCCCCGCTCTCTAGCCAGACAGGAGCACAGTATTCCGCTGCCGAATAGACCAGGCTGATAGCAGAAGTTTGGAGGTAGTCAGCCGAAACACCCCACGATGTGCCACTCAGTTTGTGAATGATTTTGTTTCGTGTCGAGATCTTATGTGACAGTTTAGTGAGGTGTTTTTTATACATGAGCGACCTGTCCAGCGTGACTCCCAAGTACTTCGGACAGGGTTGTACCTAAGTGTTTCATATGACAGCCGGCTCGTATTTGGCATTGACGGTTGTTCAGGTGAAAACAGGAAACTACCGTTTTGCTGGCGCTTGGTATTGGTCTCCATTGTGTGAAGTAATTAGAAAGCTTCCTAAGGTCCGATGATAGGATGTCCTCTCCCCGTTGTTCAGTTTTCTTTTCCTGTTTTTCACATCTCCAAGAATAAGACCTCGAACCGCCTCTCACTCAGCATGTTAGAGACAAGGTCTACCATCGCCCTGTTTGGGACGGCCGACATCAGCTTGAAGACGAGGCCCATTCTCCATACGGTGTCGTAAGCGGTGGTCAGGTCAACAAAGACAGCCGTCGATTTCATCTGTTTCTGGAAGCCGTGCTCGATGTGTGTGGTGAGTGCCAAAACTTGGTCCGTGCAGCTGCTACCGCATCTTAAACCGGCCTGCTCTGGGGGTGTTACTGCCTCGATAAAAGGAGCTATTCTAGTCAGTATAAGACGTTCCAGAAATGTGTAAGTGCAGCTAAGAAGAGCAATAGGCCTGTAGTTCTCGGGTACCTCTGGGGCCGAGAATGGCCTTGATAGCTCTTCACTATCAACAACGGTTCGTCTCAAGTGGGTAAGTTGCTATTTCACAGTTGTTCTGTGTCGTTTGTCCCGCTTTGCCTGCGTCACCTCAAACATCCTGTTGGCGATAGCATCTGGATGCAGTTTGGTGCAGGTCTTCTGAGGTGTCTTCTTTTCAGTTAGGTTAATGAGAACGCGCCATGCCTTCCTGCTGGATTTCTTGAAGTCCATATCGTCTGACATGCATGACATATGTTTTTATTATGATTTTTTAAAAATTAAGATTTTAATTATATTTCCTTTTTATAATGAAGAGTTTACGTACTGTTTTTTAAACTATTACTCTAAATATTTTTTGTTTTTTAAACTTTTACTCCATTTTCAGTTATCTATAAGTTTTTTAGTTATTTTTGTAATATTTGAAAGATTTGACTATCTTTTTATCTGCTATTATGACTGCCAAGCAAGTTAAAGCAATGGTTGAAAATATTTTTTGTTTTTTAAAAGAATTTTTTGTTTTGAAAAAGATATTAGTACCTACTGTCGCAAAGGTGTTAAAATTTTTTTCTTTTTGTACAAAATGTAACAAAAAGGGGGTAAGTAACAAGACGAAACACAGCATCAGTACTCATAAAATCAACAAAACAACTTTCCCCAAGCTGCACAGCTCAAAATATGAAAATAATAATAATAAAAATAATAGTAAAAAAATATAATAATATTGGATTGTCATACAAATTGTTCGATTTAGTTGTTCACATTTCTGTTCATGTTCCTTGGGAAAAGTTGTTCACTTTCATGAGCCCTATCGTTCTGTTTCGGTTTGTTACCTCCTTTTTGTTACACCCTGTATGTTTTTTTCGAAAATAATAAATACCTAAAAGTAACTAGTATTTCCAATATTAAGGAACTTTACAGATACGAAAACAGAATTTAATTAGTATCCGTTGTATAACTACGTATATGGAAGTTTCATTATTTTTTTTATAACAATTCCGATGTACAATTTCGTAACTAGTCACCTACGTATTTGTACAACGGAACCTATTTTAAATAAAGTTATAGGCAAAAAAGTTTTAAAGTAATGCTTAGTATTTTCAATCATTTATTAATTTTAAGCAGTGTTTATGTAATGAAGAATTTGAACGATAAAGAATAGGTAAAATAACTAAATAATGCAATATGGTCAACAAATATTTCCTCAACTTTCACTAAACGGCGTATCTTTTTTTTCTTAATTGTTTTTTTCACTTCACTTTAAGCTTTGCCTTTCATATTATTCATTAAATTGTCTCTTGCTAGCCATTTAAAAATTAAAATCCACTTTTTACCGCGTAAGCTCAATCCGCCGCAATCTCCAACGAATGAATACGGAACTGACAGTTGCGTGCGGGGGCGCCCCGCCGCGACAGAGTAATAGTGCGGAAGAGACAGATTCATACCTATACGCCGTAGGCAGGTTGCATATACGACATTATACGATTGGTAAAAACCTATTAAATACTGACTTTTTAAATTTTTTATTTTTTAATCTTATAGATTAGGATGTGTAGATTCCGAAAATGCAATAGTAGTATAACTTCGTAACTGCCACTTTCGGACTTTAACGTAGGGCCCGTCGACCAGTAGTGCCGAAAACTCTGTATAGTGTGACAGGGGGTGAGCCCGTCGCCACTTAATGGACAGTGGGTACATTACATGCCTCGAAATTGAAGCATGCAGGTTTCCTCACGATGTTTTCCTTCACCGAAAAGCCAGTGGTGTTACAAATCGTACATAAATTCCGAAAAACTCATTGGTACAAGTCTGCCTGGACAGGGATCGAACCATCGCCTCCTGCACGGCAGGCAAGGTTACTCGCCACTGGACCACCACGGCAATGGCAATACTATGTAGTGTAGACCATACCATGTCATGTAGGTGTATGATTGATACTTTACTTACATCGGTGCTGACCGTTCTGTTCTCAAGCCATTCTTTTTCTTGCATACGATCGAATCGATGTCGTCATCATCAACATGAAAACCTCTGTTAAAATTTATTATTCAGGTATTTTATGTACGCTCTTTCTTGTTTAAAGCGTTTCAAGTACAGGACGTGAATTTATTGTTCATCACATCATAAGTATTGGCAGTTTATGAAGCTTTAATAACAAACATTTATTATTTTCTTTACATTGTTGTTGTATTATTGTTGTTGTTATATTATAGTTAATTTTTGAAGTCATTCGTGAAAAATTTTCCTGATAAATTTTCTAAAAAAAACAATTGTCTACTTAAAATTTTGACATTCCATACTAAATGGAATCTGCTGATCGTTTATATGAAAAGTCGAAGAACATTTTTCCTATAGGTTCCTTAGGGAAAGTTGTTCAGTACCATGGGTACAATCACCCTTTAAAGTAGTGCAACTGTTTACCTTAACACGCTGTATAAAGAGTTCGGTGACTGACTAACAGACAACGTACAGCCTAAACCACTGAAGATAGAAACGTGAAATATCGAATTATTCTACGGAGGCGGAGGTCATAGGGGTGCAACAGAAATCTTTTTTTCTTCTTAAAAAAATTGTCCCTAAGGGGTGAAATGGGATAGACGATAGTATGGAAAATCGTATTTTGTGGTTCTACTCTAGTAGTTAATCTCTGATATACTGTCTTATTGCCTTACGATTCAATAGGTTCAAATTGAGGGAGTAACTGTGGCGGGGAGTACAGACAGACCGACAGACTAGGTGACAGACAGAATGGACGAAAGTATAAGAGTTCTTTGTCATCATCATATCATATGGCATTTCGGGGTTCTTTTTTTGAGTACGGAACCCTAAAAATGCACAATTCTTATGGAATCAATAAAACAGTGTTCGTCCAATACGGAACACAAATGCTACATGTTTTATTTACTTATTTACTCGACATATTTATGTACATTGTAACTCCACCTTTACACCCATCAATTTTACGAACAATTAATTTTAACAAAATACCAATTGATTGTGACTGACGGAAGGCGAGCCTTACAAAAGACAATATTACAATTTAAATCGATACATTAATATATGAATGACGTTTTAACATGATCGAATATAAATGAGGCATGTGTCAGGGCCACGGTGTCGTACAATGTATTTTATGGCCCCAGTTTTTACTTTCAATCGATTTCCGTTTCGATTTTTTTGATTTAATTCGATTGGTTCGTAATTAAGATCGGTGGACTAGGATAATTAGGGTCATCTGTAGATAAGTTCTATTCTAGAACAGCATCTAGAAGAAGCTTCTTCTTCTGTCGAATCGATATCAGTATGTAATAGAGTTTGTCATGCCACTTTGGTCAAATATTTTCTACTCTGCATTAGTGGCTTGTTTCCCAGGGTGCGGCTTGTTGCCAACGAATCAAGGATTCAAGTACGTATGTGGAATTAAAATTCACTCGGAAATCTCACGAAGCAAGTGACGGAACTACACCTACATGAAAAATTATCGTAAAAGTAATAATTTTCTAAATGATCTGATAACCTACATTTAGGACGCCAAATGCATACCTACTATTTATTTATTTATTTGTTTACTTTGAATTGATGACACCTACAAAATATGATTAATTTTACCATTCGCTTCACCAACATAACCTGTAAAACGACCTTATACATAACATCTGGACGATCCAGACAAATCCAAAAAGTACCTATCTAACTTCGTCCATTATCCGTACAACATTTTTTTCAGTTTTCCGGCAACGATACGCTAAAATCAATACTGTAATGGATGGAGGTATAACCTCGCGATACGCCGACCTTGAACTTGACCTTCGAGGCCACATGGAGCTGCGTGACCTTGCCAACGGAACGTGTGAACCCTACCTTCTGCCTGTGAATCGATAGCTCACCGTGCGATGTTTTTTCGTTTATGACGTGAATACCATACTCTGTAACTGAAGAAATGTTTTGGTTCAATAGTGCCGCGTTGTTTCCAATCGGTCCACTTCTAATAAGCCCCTTGTAATAAGCTATTATTTTTGATAAATACGGATACATACGACGACCCGGTTGGTGTAATGGTTACCACGCCGGACTGCCAAACCAGGGTCCTGGGTTCGAATCCCGGTTCGGTCATGGATGTTATATGTTCGTGCCGTTGTTGTATGGTTTCCATAATAAAAGCCTTTAGTGCTAGTTTGGGATCATTACAATGTATGTGCCTGTGAGCGTTATTTTATTTATTTATAGGGTCCTTATTAATGCGTTGACTGTGTTTAGAGAAAAGAGGAAGTTATCCCTTTAGGATGATCAGACAGTCAAACTAGACAACTTTACTTGCAAATCTTATGTTTTGTATTTAAATGTAATGTAACAGATGAGAAACTACTGCATGCATCAGAGATGCGAATGTTGAGATGCACATTCGGATGTGTGGTGTGTGGTGTAACTAGAATGGACAGGATTAGGAATGAGTGTTTTAGAGGAAGTTTGAAAGTAGTACCAATAAATGATCAATTTGCAGGTTAATAGGATTATCGTGGTATGGGCATGTGATGCGGAAAGATGAGTGTCATGTTTTTACGATGTGGATGGCTGTGGTAGGAGAGAAAGAAAGATGGATGGATTGTGTGAAGAATGATAATATGTGTAAGAAAGGAGTGAGTGCTGAAAAGACTAAGAGACATTAATGGCAGAGGTTGACATATTGCGCCGACGCCAAATAATGGGAAACGGGCAAGAGAATGATGCAGACTATATTCACACACGATGACGCACTGATGGAGCGGCAGATGTCAGTCCATAGAACCACACCTGGTGCGTCAATGCGTCACCGTGTGTGGTTTCATACAACTCCTTGCTTCACAAATGACGGACTGACGTCTGTCGCTGCGTCAGTGCGTCATCGTGTGTGAACGCACTAAGAAGGCAAAACTAAAGTACAGATTATTTTAAAAGTTATCGCTCTAACTTTTTATAAACATTTAAAAGCATTACGAACGTGTTTTCCTATAATTTTGCTTTGGGTTTTTACACAGAATACGGTGCCTAAGATCCAGATGGCTCACTAAAACTATTTTATGGGCATATCCTTTTATCACAATTCAACTACCTATACGCTGTTTTTAACAACATTTTTATTGTTTCAGGTATGTGTTTGAAAAACCACAGCGTTAATGATGACGTCAGTCAGATTAGAAAATCTTCTATTAGGCAAGTACTTACATTTACATGTTTTTTCGGGTTTATTTTAAGAAGCTCTTCATTTGAACCGTCGAAAAGTTTACGTGGTGCTGACCATCAAACTGACATAATATACAACTACACTACTGACAAACACAGAAACTGCGAAAGATATCTGCTACATGGTAGTCAATCAGTGTGAGGAAAAGTATAAACTTTCGTATCATTATCACAAGAGGATTGAACCAATACAGTATATCCTATGGGTTGAACAGCAACAAAAAAATGTAACAAATTGACGTTGTAACCGTGTAATTAACTTTTAGCAAACATAGTTTCAGAATGAAATAATGTATCAAACAGTAGCAATACCTTATCCCTAAAGTCCTTCATCATAGATAATTAGCATAGGCTGATAATAACAGCGGCAGCAGCAGGATATGAATGGCACAAGTTCATACTTTTAATCTTTTACTACAACATAAACGTAACTTTGAAACAGTTATCTGATGAGTTATTATGACAAACCATTACAGCCCGTGTTACAATAAGACCTATTGTCCCCAAAACACACATTTTGTGACATGCTATTTTTCGAAGTGTCAATTACATATGTTCCGTTCTGACGGGCCGTCCGTCGAAGCTGGCAGCAATGCAAATAGGCGCTTTAGACGCCCACTACACGTCAAAGAAACTAGCCAGGGCTGTCAACTGTCTATTTTTATTCGTATGCTAAGCTAGATAACTGTCGCGTCCGGGAACGATGATTTATAGATCAGGAAAAGACTACGCAGGCAAACTCATTGCTATTAGATATTTGGTTATTGCAGAGGTGCGCAGACTTTGAATGACGACGCAACTGTTCATCTGAGCCAGTGTTAAATGAGGAAAGAGACGGCAAAATTCATTAAATATATCTATGCAATGAAGCATACAGAATGAAGAGTCGTGATAATCTTTAGCAATGCGACGAAAATAATTAGAAAATAATTCGAATTATTTCCTAAATCTGCAGCCTGTTGCGTTTTGCCTTCTATCTTCCTATTCTTTCCAATCGTTTGCCAATTTTATCAGTAAATGAATCCCTTTGTCATAAATTACATTATACAAGGTGTTTCATAAGTAACAATAAATTTTTTAAACTCTTAAGGGGGTTGTTTAGACCGTCAAACTGAACAACTTTCTCTATGGGACCAACATCGAAATCGCGAAAAAAATAATTTCAAATCCCATACATATTTTAACTCTAGTCGATTTGTAGAGTATAGAACATAATTTTTTTTTTCGCGATTTTGATATTGGTCCCATAGTGAAAGTTGTTCAGTTTGATGGTCTACACCACCCCCTTAAAGGTTTATTTGTATTTTTGTAACACCTTGTATATCTTCATTAGGTTTCTCATATTAAGTTTTCCTTTCATTATAATTTGTATAGGGGGCTACTACTGGCCTATAGGAAAAACAAGAAAAATCTGATGAAACTGCTATCAAATTTATTGCACATAGAAATCCTAGCACAACACACCTGGCAAAACCAGACCGATTGCCTCATTGCCAACCCTCGCTTATCTCGACAATCGGCCACGTCTTATCAGGGGCATCGCACGATTACACAACTATTGTCTAGCAGAATCGATAGTGTAACACTTTACTATTGTTTTATTTTCATAATAATAATACAATAAATAAGAATAGACATAGATTACGGCACTGCTGAGTGTGACAATGACCAAGATACTCGTATTTATATTTACTTTTTAGGTTTTTCCTGAGGCGTCCCCCGCTTGTCATTTGCTTTGTTTTCGGAACAAAAAGTATCCTCTGTTCTTCCTAAGGCTTCAGGGTATCTCTCTGCCGAATTTAAGCTCAATCGGTTTCACAATTAAGCGGCGAAGATATAACAAGCAGAAAGGTAAACAATACCTAGGTTTGTTTTTATCGGAGACAGTAATTAAAAAAATTACGTCTGGCGGGACTGGAACCCGCAACTGAGTGCTTTTTGCACCTTTTGCAATCTATAGTGACCATAACTATAATATACTTATTTAACAAGTTGTCTAACATTATTAAATTTAAACTTGTGTACATGTTTATTGTCAATGTCCCCGTTGCTACGGAACCCTGCTGGTATTTATTAACGTTTACACTTTATTTATAAAGGTGTTACTTGTTTCTACAATTGTATGACAACTTTATGCCCCTGTGTAGCTAAATTACCTATTGTTTATACATGGGTTTCTCTGGTAACGAACTTTTTACGGCATTGAGATTATAAACATTAGGTACAGTTTTTACAAATCACGCTCTATTTATTGGAGCTTACTTAAAATTTTTATTCTAGCGCAAATAAATAATCATAGTCTACTCGGGCATGATTCTGATAATTTAAATGTGACTAGATAGTTTGTGTGACAATTACTAAGTTGCAGAAACGCTCACTAAAGTTAATCCTCCATTAAATCTCTTGCTAGTTTTTACCATTATATTCTTTGCTTTTACTACGTCAACAAGACAAAAAGGGATAGCAAAAGATTTAATGAAGGATTAACTTTAATGAGCTTTTCTGCGACTAAGTGAAAGTCCAAGTTATTTGTTTTATTTTTCTTGAAAGTTATTCAACAATAAGTTACTCAATTACAACAAACGAAAGAGTGTAAGTACCTAATATTATCGTGAATTCTCACTCGATTTACTAATTTACATTCATTATGCTTTATATAAAACTCTATTCAATGACTTCAGCTATTTATTTTTCCCCTACACTATAATAACTATAACTTTTCCTAGCAATTTAATCTATAAAATAACTTCATCATATCCTTTTTACGACATCGATTATCTAATAACCATACTTCATCGATTAGACAAATACTAAATCGATTTTACGGATAACTCGATGATTTCGATCCGGGGCGAATTAACGGTCTTTTGTTCCTTGAATTAGACCTCTATCCATTTTAACTTGACCCTTCAGACTTAGAAACCCTTCTATATTATTAGAAGCAGCAAGGATTGGTAGGTCTCGGTAAAATGGCTAAGGTAATTATGCATAGTGCCTGCCCACGCCGCCTACAATCTTCCCACAAAACGTATTGTACTAAAGCCTGGTTCAGACTTGAAACAATGCTTTCACCACCTCGTGTTATAACATTACTACTAATTAATGAGCGTGTTAAAACACAATTAACCGACTTATGTAATTTTAGGCGTTAATTATTTCTCATGCATAGTACACTCGGATGGTAATTTTATTTTGGTTTCTACGGTTGCTTGGTTACAGTCTTTTTATTTGACTAGTGACTTGTATTTTAATTAAGCTCACTATCTCAACAATTTCTAAAACGTTGTGGTTTGCGTTACCTGTTGTATTTGTTTTTAACAGTCAAGTCTTTTAAACAACAAACGCACTTTGCAAATAGAAAAACGCGTTGGCTAGTCCCTACAATATTCCGAAAACTGTGCTGTAAAAAAGATACAAGTTTTTTATAATTTGAGGTTTTTTCACTTTACTACAGAATCCTACATTATGCATGGATCCACAAGCGCCTGATAAATTTTCCTACACTTTCAACAACAACTTTCTCTGGCACCAACATCGAATTCGCGAAAAAAAAATCAGCTGCTCCATACAAAACTGCAAACCTACTAGAGCAAAATGTATGGGACAGCAGATTTTTTTTCGCGATTTCGATGTTGGTCCCATAGAGAAAGTTGTTCAGTTTGATGGTCTGATAAAGTGTCAGCATATAAAGTTGGACCCTATACATATAGGGTAGAGTGCGTTTTCAGTTTTGTATGGAAAAGCAATTTTTTTACACCATTTCGACATTGGTCCCGTACTGAAAATTGTATAGTCTGACCATCTCCTGAAAAAATACGTCATCATAATAAAAAAAGGACCTAAATATGAGATAACGAATTTTCGTAAGAAAACTGCATGCATGCTCGTTCTGTATTTCTCACGTATTCTTTTAAATACGGTTGTTTAATAAAAAGGTCATAGGCTGAACCTTAGAAGGCAAGTTGCAAATAAATTGACTGACTAAGAGCTTGGAGAAAGTCGTCATTAGTATTTTATTAGCCATCAAACCCATAAGCAGTTGCAAATGGAGATTATATGAGTCTAAATAGTGCGGTAAACGTCAGAAGAGATTAGCAATAGATTTATGATTATTGGTGTATTTAATTAGTTTTGATTTGATTTAGATATCCGTTGTGGAGACTGTAGATTTATATTTGCCAATGTGAAACTGTTGTTCGTTAAAGAAATGTATAAATTTTTTTAGTCTTGAATATTGTCACACAGTTTATCGGGTCCCAATCGTAGTTATATAACTTAGTCTAGACTGTGAATATTGCCAAATGTACACAAAAACTGACCGGCGCGATTACAGTTTTTACGAAATTGAAACTTTTAATTCAGAGATTTGAAATCTTTTTTTTTGTATTTAAACTAAATAGCGTTTTGTCTAGCACTGCATTTCTGCCAAAGTAAGTTTTGGGAGTATCGTAATCTCATTATTTCCTTTCCATTATGCAGCATGAGTGGAAAGATTAGCCAGTCAGCAATGGTCGTTCCTTTGCACAATGCAAAACAGAGCATCGAGGCAAACCAGAAAGCACCCGATACACGACTGCCTCCAAACAGACTTGCAACGTGACTTTTAGCATTTTTTTTTACTTCTATCAAAACTCGAAAACTAACAAGACTATTTTGTATGAAAGTCAATTTTGTTTGCAAATGTGGAAGTGGTCGTTATTCGTTGATTTATACTTTAAGCATTCCTAACCCTAAAAACCATAAATAGGAAGCATCTCCATGCAAAACCACATAAATCCGATCCCCATCACCCGAGGCACGGTAACAGATTCCAGTCCTGCCAGAAGCCAACAAAGCATTGGGCTAACGAGCCAGCCAAACCCTGGGGTTATGTATAAGTCTATCTAAATCATATCTTCTAGAAAGTGAGCCTTCACTATGATAACTCGGCTGGGATGATGTAGGGGCTGGTGGAGAAGGTATTTTGTAATAAATCGACGTGCTCTCTGCCTAGGACAGATTTAGTGTACTGCTAGTGAAATTATGTATAGATATTCTGAATATGGTACATTTAGAATACCTCTCTTATACAAGCTGTAACAAAACACCCTAGTAATATTTAAAGGGGATGATTTAGACCATCAAACTGAACAACTTTCACTATGGCGACAAATCTCTTTTGTCGAAAAATCTATTTTGTACCTATATTAAGCCATTGCATCTGACCCCACTTCTGATCCTATCGGTCTCCCATTCCATCAGACGAGGTAATAAGGACGAGAGAGTGCATATCTGTGTGCGTACACTAATGTACACACAGCGACACATCAATCTATACAAAACCAACATAAGCTGGCCGCGCGCATGTCGAGTAACGTATAACGTATTGTTTAGCTTGATGTGTCGCTGTGCGTTTTTCAAAATATCCTGCATACACACGGCGACACATCAAGCTACGCAAAACAAACATAAGCTGGCCGCGCGACGTTATACAATTACTCTACATACGCGCGGTCAGCTTATTTTGGTTTGGTATCATTGACCTCTTATATCTGGTCAATGTTTGGTATAGATTGATGTGTCGCCGTGTGCACATGCTTGCTTTTATAAACTTTGGGACTTGATACTTAGGTTACTCATCAACATCATTGAGGGATCAAAACATTTATCCCTCAATAGTTTCTACTTTAGAATGTAGGTATATGCAAAACATCACAATTAAAACTGTCTTATCCATAAAACCCACGTTTCTTCCATCCCGGACTTTCTCACGCGTTTTCATATTTATTTGTATCAGTTTACGATTCTGCCAGTTTCACCGAGATGCGTCTGTGTGCAGTGGTGCAGTTGCATTAATTACTGCGCTGCAGTTTGTTGCGCCCACGCGCATGCGTAGAAAGTTTACCTTGTTTACCTATGTATGTAGCTATGGGAAGTAGCAAATTGGTTTTGAATTATTGCATGCTAAATGCTCAGGAGTTTCAAGATGAAATATCCGACGTTTAATCTTGAAACTGTGGTTAGCAATTTGTATTTTCAGAGGTATCTAGAGCAGCTATTTCTGTGTTTTACACTATTGTGAACAATCTGTTTTAATAAGAAATACATACATAAACTCACGACTCCCTTTCAGGGTGTTCAGAAACTTTGACTGGAATAGTTCTAAATAATTAGACAGATGAAACTGACTGAGTAGGTACTTGTAGACATGTAGTGTAGAGGGGGTCAGCAAATTCTAAGAAACAAAAAACTACATCCCTGCTGGATAACAGTGGTGTAAACCGATAACAAAAATGATTTACGGAAAGTCTCCTTCCAGATCTTGAGGCAAAATGGACTGAAATGGAAAAATCCAAAATGGAATGAAATCTTGTAACAACTTTTTTATCCACATAGATTACAAATCAAGAGAAATCTCTACATGCGAAGGCCGCGTGCCTTTAATTCATTCTATTTCCACAAAATGTGGTACTTCATCGGGGAATAGTTATGTGAATATGTCCATTAGTAGACGATGTATAAGGTTTAGAACATTTTGGGCGAAATACATCATAAAAACACTATGCAAAGAATGCGTTTGGCATATGCTACATTGCCGTTCTAACTAAGTTACATTGCTATTTGTTCTTTGATTTGCTAATATTCACTCACAAGTACCTTCACAACCTTATTGCGATTTTGTATGTGTCATTTCACAACAAGATGTGAGATAAAATCCTTATAAATCTCTTGCAATGACTCTTTTGGAGCTGTTTACCTAATAAATCTTCAATGATTAGGTTGTTATAAGGAATGTGGTAATTAATTGAATTAATTTAACACTTGCTTGTAACCAGCTATCTTGAAGTGACATATTAACTAACCTATCATAATAATTATTATATGGAATGACAGGTTTGTGGAAATACGAGTTAAAACAGGTTTTTGAGATGGAAATGTAAATTTTACGGCGTTATTTTTCAGAAAGTCTTATGTATATTCCGTTTAAATTTCTGAAGGTGATAACTTCTTTTTCTTCTTTCGTGTCAGCATGATTAAGCCATGTCGTATCGTATAGCAATTACTCATGCTGTAGTCAAAAGATTAGCCAGTCAGCAATGGTAGTATCGAGACTCAGGGTAGGCCCGACGAACTGTGGTTGATCTAAACTATTATAAAACTGTAACTGAAGTGTGTCTGTACATTGAAGATAATACTTACAAAAAAAAGATTACGATAATTATGGTTTTTGGATATCCCTGACTCGAAATCAACCTTTTTTTTTAATTTTGTCTGTCTGTTTGTCTGTTTGTTTGTGTGTTTGTTTGTTTGTGTGTTTGTTTGTTTGTTTGTTTGTTTGTTTGTTTGTTCGTGCATCACGCAAAAAAAACTGAACCCATTTTGATGAAACTTTTTTTGTTTGATAGCTTAGGATCTGACTTAAAATCTGGTATATAATTTGTGCGGACGAAGTCGCGGGAAAACACTAGTTATATATAAAGACACAATGCTATCCGCCCGCTCTCCGGTATTTCCCTGGCAGACGCTGGGCTGGAGTGAACGGACGCATAGCATCGTGGACATCAACTACTTACTAGAGTGTTTCAATTAACCACCCCTGTGTACAAGGTACTCAAGACGTCACACCCCCTTTCAAAATGATAATAATACAATTTAAGATTGGTTCTTAAAAGAAATCGTGTTTCGTAGGTACCTCGTATAAATGAAGCAATATACAGGGTGTTTCATAAGTAACAATCAATTTTTAAAACTCTTAAGTTTAGTTGTTTAGACCGTCAAACTGAACAACTTTCTCTATGGGACCAACATCGATATCGCGAAAAAAATAATTTTATATCCCATACATATTTTAGCTCTAGTCGATTTGTAGAGTATAGAACATACATTTTTTTTTTTCGCGATTTCGATATTGGTCCCATAGTCAAAGTTGTTCAGTTTGATGGTCTACACCACCCCCTTAAAGGTTTATTTGTATTTTTGTAACACCTTATATAGTTACTAGGCTAGGGCTAGGTTATAGGGTATACTTACTAGGGGCCTAAAAGATACCCATGATGGAAGACATTAGAAAAATCTGTCACGTAAATTCAAACATTTTATCTCTATTCTTTATAATTTTCCTTATGAGTTTCTATTATGTCCGGATCGAGCCTGACGTCTGTGGCACAATTCCTAGATTCTATAGGTTTTACCACTAACAAAAAAAACTGTATTAATAATGTGTTGTTGAGAGCTGTGTGGAGGAAAAGATCTCAAGAAAAAAGATAATCTCGAGAAAAGCTCAGATGCCTTCCTAAAGTAATTAACTTCCTTCTATTCTCTGAAATGGAATCCGATATCCAAAATTTCAAACAAAGACACTCTTTTCTCGGATCTTGAGTCCAAGATCTCGGATTCCATTTCAGAGTATAATTGGTAAAACTTTGCACACAGCACACAACATTCCAAATATAGAGGGGTTACCTTTGTCTAGGCAAATCATTGAGACACTACAAGTAACTTATTTTCCCAGGCTAATACATCGTCGGATACAGGCAACGTCATTATAATATCCGTTTTAACATACCCCGATTTTAAGGATTATCTATTTGGCAATGTTGCAACAATACCTGACTTACAATGTACCAGCGACATTTTATTACGTAATCAAATATTGACTGATCTTAATTCATTGCATAAAAGTATTAGACAAGCTTTAGACCACTTTCTACTAACTTGATTAAGCCATTAAGTTAGCTATAAAATAGTGTATTGTAGTCACGGTCCATTACAGGAACAACCAAAGAGATTTTATCTAAGTGAATCACCTGTATCGGGGTGATATCGATAGATATTATCGATAAAAGTGAAAACGATATCGGTGCTGCCAACATAATGGAGCTATTACGTATTACGCAAAGTGTGAGTTTGGTTATTTTTATGTTAAATTGATAGCCTTGATAGGTCAATAAAGAAATTGCTGTATCGTAAAGGCGTTTTAAATGCAGAGACTATGTTTTTACTTTATAATCTAGCATTTTTATTTAGTGTTACAGCATTTTATTACATCGGCATCGTGGCCTGTCTATTACTTAAAATGTACATTCACTAGAATGAGTTTCCTAACGTTACTTCATAGAATGCGTCACAACAATTGACTTCAACTTACAGTAGCACTCGAAATTGTTATAATAAAAACGCACGTGGTACGTTCCGCACTTTAACCTTTTACCTCCCAACTACAGGACTTTCTAATCAAACCTAACAATCAAAAGTAAATCATGACAATACCTACACATGTCGGTGGCACATCGTAAAGAAAATGAAGTAAGTCATGAGAACAGGACTAGTGTGCCCGAGATCGTGACTTGATGTCTATATTAACATATTAGCGCAGGACAAAGTGGGCCAGTTGCCGCCGATCACCTTCAAAAGCGACCATTATCGACAATATCTTGTCGACTACTGCCCCTCCCTATGATTGCCATTTGATTTTACAACTTATTTTATTGTCAATTCTGTTTCTTAATGTCTCCGTTGTTTATTTAACTAGAAGCATTTGTAAATAGCTTTTAGTGGTTGCTTTTGCATCTATTTTATGTTATTATCTAATTTGCTGATCTAAATTTATCCAGAGTTGACATTTGTGGAAATAGAAACCCATTAAAGTGTAGATAGGATAACATTTCGCAGGGTATCTAGTTAAATAACTTTAACATAATTTCACTGTGACCCTTTCATTAGTTATTATGCCTAGATGACATTCTATTTTGTAGATTACATGTATTTAGTACAAGTATCTAGTTATGTGTACAGTATTGGCAGTAAGATAATTTTGCAGATTGTGTTTTACCTTCAAGGAGTTGTGACAGTTTCATACATACATACATACATATACTCACGCCTGTGTCCCATTGGGGTAGGCAGAGACAATTGATCGCCATCGGCTACGATCCTGACATACCTCTTTTGCCTCTTCCACAGTCATAAGTCGTTTCATACACGCTCGTCGGTTTCGGGTACATTTGATCTGGCCCTTCTTAAGTATGCTGCCAATTTGGTCTGCATACGTACGTCTAGGGCGACCCCTTTCGACTTTTCCATTCACACTTGCTTTATATATTTCATACGTCATTCTACTTTCACTCATCCTTTCCACATGACCAAACCATCTCAGCATTCCCTTTTCAATCCTTGTCACTATATCCTCTTTCAGTCCACATTTTTCTCTAATTACACTGTTTCGTATTCTATCATTCAAAGTCAAACCACACATACTGCGCAATGAACGCATTTCGACAGTTTCATCTGTGCGAAAAAGTAGTTTTTTTGATGTTTATATAATTGTAATTATTGGAGTTATCAATTTACTTATTGTGATGTTTATAACAACCTACCTATAGATTTATAGTGAGGTCACCTCGATATAATAATAACGTTAAGTAGGTAGTTGCTAAATGACGTTGCCTCTCAACACTTAGCTAGCTATATCGTATTTAATAATTTAATCTGTACCTATGTACGCTATGTAACTAACTTTATAGTACTGTAGAGTTGCAGATTAATGATATCATGTCTATACAGGGTGTAAGTAAACTTAAATGCGTAATATTATTTCATGGGGTTCTTCATACTAAACAAATATCACTATTGAGCTTACATAGAAATAGCGAAAAAATAAAACCTGCGTTTCCATACATTTGGGTAGGGTGGCCGGTCATCGACATTTTCTATCGAACACAATTTTTTTTTAGAGATTTCGAAATTGGCTCCATAATGAAAGTTGTTTAGTTTGATAGTCTGAAGCACCCTCTAAAATATTTTACACATTTAAGTTTACACCCTGTATTAGTTTTAAGTATGGCCAAACAATCTACCACATATAAATTCCATGACACTGTAACAACCTCGAACTAATCCTAATCTTGCATAAAATCTTATCCATACCAATCTCGTAATACTCATACTTAACTTAGTCAAAGACACATTTCAGATGCGCAACTACGCGCGCATCCAATATGGCGCGCAGTTAGCCGTCAATTTATAGGCTTTTGGCGGTTTGCGCCCACGCATCGCCTCGTTTTGACGCCCGTGTAATGCGTAAGATTGGATTGCAACGGGATAGCTGAATTATCCCTTCCGCTATATCTGAACAACTGTGTCCAATGGCTGTTGTGTTAGTTTGATTTGTGTGTGGTTTTCGTATAGCACGGTGGAATTACCGTTTTATGGTTTCATATCATATCACCATCAGTTTATATGCTACGAACCACTGCATGGCTAATATGGCTATGCTTCTCAAGTACAAACTTGGAACCGTAAAAAACTTACTGTAATTTTATTAACTTTTCACGGCTAAACCGTGAAAAAATATTGATTGCATTCTAAAGACTGATATTGGCTTAAAAATTCCACGCAGGTGAAGTCGTCGATGACAATTAATGCCATTTGAAATGTCCCAAAGTTCATCTAGTTCCAATCGAATCTCCAGAAGTTCCAGTGAATTGTTCCAATAAATTTTCACAAAGTTCATCTTGTTCCAATAAAAGCTCCATAAGTTGCAGTAAATTATCACAAAGTTCATCTAGTTCCAATCAAAGCTCCATAAGTTCCAGTAAATTGTCACAAAGTTCATCTTGTTCCAATGAAAGCTCTGGAAGTTCCAATAAATTTACACAAAGTTCATCTGGTTCCAATCAAACCTCGAGACGTTCCAGTAACTTGTCACAAAGTTCATCTAGCTCCAATCAAAGCTCCAGAAATTCCAGTAAATTGTCACAAAGTTAATTTAGTTCCAATCAAAAATTTCAGTTCTGCGTTAGGTCTTACGTAGTCTTTTTTAGTTAGCTAAATTTGCATTGCCTTAGGAAACTGGCTAAAACTAATGACCATGTCCCACACTTTGTGTTGTAATGTAACTATTAGTTAATCCGTGGTGTCGTGTCTCATTTAAAAGTAATGAATAATTAGGAATTTCATCAACTGTCTACCACCGTGGCGCCTGCCGTAGACGGTGACTCTCTTAAATAGCTAATGTTACTGAAACGTGTAAATATTTTTAAAATCAAACCTTAAAACATGTGAATAAGCCCATAACTTTCTAAATTTACAAGGTGTTACAAAAATACAAATAAACTTTTAAGAGGGTGGTTAAGACCATCAAACTCAACAACTTTCACTATGGGACCAATATCGAAATCGCAAAAAAATATATTATGTTCTATAATCGACTCGAGCTAAAATAAATGTATGGGATATCAGATTTTATTTTTCGCGATTTCGATGTTGGTCCCATAAAGAAAGTTTTTCAGTTTGACGGTCTAAACAACCCCCTTTAGCCCCACTTGCGCCAACCTGGGTAAGCAATAAACTCCAGGTTAAGTTGCTAATGAATTTACCCATGATTTTTTGTACAGAAAAACAACTGAAAGAGCCATTTTATCCGGAGTTAATTGCTAACCTGTGGTTGGCGCAAGTGGGCCTAAGAGTATTAAAAATTTATTCTTACTTATGTAACACCCTGTATATAAAATACAACTGCCCCGAATATTCAGAAAGCAAAGCCAGAACCTTGTTTGAAAATATTCTTTTCACCTCACAAGCTCGGAAAGATTCTGTTTATCATTCGAAATCTGAGTGCAAAAGTGCATTTTATCCGCTAGCGTGCAAAGAGTTTTTAAAATTCGAATCCATTCGAGTCCAGATAAAAAGATAGTAAAACCATACGTGCGAGAAAGACAAAAAGATTATGTTGCTAACATAACGAACTATGCATATATTCGTGCATATTATTGTCTTCTCTTTTTCGCGTATAAGTTTGTCCTTCACTATAATTTATTTGAGTGTCAACAAAGAGATTATAACTAAATATAATCCCTTTGAGTAGCAATATCTCTTGTCTTCTCTTTTTCACGTATAGATTTGTCCTTATTTGCATTTGCATATAATTATTTTTCCAGTGTGGGATAAAAACATCATTTAAAATAATACTTATTTAAAATGCATTTTAATAATTAATTCATCTTGTTTACCTATGAGAAGTTATTCCGTTACATTTCCTGAATTATTTGCGCAGTGTCTCAGTACACACTACACACCAGCAGGACATTTTTTATGCTGATCAATTGGTTTTCAATCAAACTGCTACACGTGACCGCAGTGAGACAGTGACTAAATGCAAGAGTAATATATAGCCGCAATAGAATGGGACAACGTCATAAAGCGCGATGTTCGCTCTATACATCTAAACTCAGTGCTTGCACCTAACATTTTCCTCGCTGTTGTGAGGTGAAAAGTTGTGTGTTTCGCTCGGCTGCAAAATTATTCCGCGTCTCGTACCTTTGAAACCTTCGCTACGCTCCGGATTCTATATTTGAACCACTCGCTTCGCTCGTGGTTCAATCCTAGACTCCTTCGCTTGCTCAGGTTTCAATATAAGTACTCGCGACAAAAAACAACTTTGCAGCCTAGCATAACAAATAACTATTTCACCTCACAAGCTCGGAAAGATTCTGTTTATCGTTCGAAATCTGAGTGCAAAAGTGTATTTTATCCGCTAGCGTGGAAAGAGTTTTTGAAATTCGAATCTGTCTATTCAATATTTTTGTATACCGCCAATGCACTGAAAATGCTTAATAACTATTTCATGACACTGGCCAGCACGAAAATAATAGTTATTTGTTATGCTAGGCTGCAAAGTTGTTTTTTGCCGCGAGTACTTATATTGAAACCTGAGCAAGCGAAGGATTCTAGGATTGAACCACGAGCGAAGCAAGTGATTCAAATATAGAATCCGGAGCGTAGCGAAGGTTTCAAAGGTACGAGACGCGGAATAATTTTGCAGCCGAGCGAAACACACAACTTTTCACCTCACAACAGCGAGGAAAATGTTAGGTGCAAGCACTGAGTTTAGATGTAGGTATAGAGCAAACATCGCGCTTTATGACGTTGTCCCATTCTATTGCGGCTATATAAATTACTCTTGCATTTAGGCACTGTCTCACTGCGGTCACGTGTAGCAGTTTGATTGAAAACCAATTGATCAGCATAAAAAATGTCCTGGTGTGTAGTGTGTACTGAGACACTGCGCAAATAATTCAGGAAATGTAAGGAAATGTAACGGAATAACTTCTCATAGGTAAACAAGATGAATTAATTATTAAAATGCATTTTAAATAAGTATTATTTTAAATGATGTTTTTATCCCACACTGGAAAAATAATTATATGCAAATGCAAATAAGGACAAATCTATACGTGAAAAAGAGAAGACAAGAGATATTGCTACTCAAAGGGATTATATTTAGTTATAATCACTTTGTTGACACTCAAATAAATTATAGTGAAGGACAAACTTATACGCGAAAAAGAGAAGACAATAATATGCACGAATATATGCATAGTTCGTTATGTTAGCAACATAATCTTTTTGTCTTTCTCGCACGTATGGTTTTACTATCTTTTTATCTGGACTCGAATGGATTCGAATTTAAAAAACTCTTTGCACGCTAGCGGATAAAATGCACTTTTGCACTCAGATTTCGAATGATAAACAGAATCTTTCCGAGCTTGTGAGGTGAAAAAACTTTTTGAAATGTTCTTTTTAGCAATTCACTTTTTTTCCTCGCTGTTGTGAGGTGAAAAATTGTGTGTTTCGCTCGGCTACAAAGTTATTCTGCGTCTCGTACCTTTGAAACCTTCGCTAGACGCTCAGGATTATATTATTTGAACCACTCGCTTCGCTCGTGGTTCAATCCTAGAGTCCTTCGCTTGCTCAGGTTTCAATAAAAGTACTCGCGCCAAAAAGCAACTTTGCAGCCTAACATAACAAATAACTATTCTCTGCTAAATCTAAAATTGTTTCAGACTTGACATGACATGTTTTGGCGCCTATGTTTGAGATATTAAGTCCCAAGCAGGAAGGTGGCATAGGTATTGATGGTCCCAAGTGTATTTTATTTGGACGGCCACAAATAAAGATGTAATGTTCCATCAGTATAAACAAAAAGTACGTACCAAAGCGAATACATGAGAACAGTCATTTGTTTTCCATTTTCTTACCCAATTTCCTCATTCGCAACCCCTCATTACATAAAAGGAAATTCTCATCCTAAACACATCAATTCTAACTAACTTTAGCAATATTGACGTCGCCCATTTAACCTTTGTGCTGTGCTGAAATTTATAATGTTCGTGTCTAAGAAATGTTAAATAGCTCGTTAGTACGCGGCTGGAGCATGTGGGCAGAGTATTTGTACCTATCTCTCATGTTTGTTTGTTTTACTGATTTTCTTACCATATTTCTTGTCTGTAACTTATACCTTGTAGCCTGTGCGGACGCACTTTCAAAGCCAAGATAGGCTACATCAGCCACCTGAGAGCACATCAACGAAGCTCTCAAAGTCAACAGCCATAATCAGTCGCTGTGGTCGAACACGGCCATGAAGCATCATCATCATCAACTTATACCTATAGGTATACAAGAGGTTTTGTAAACTTTCACCGTTAAAATGGAAAATCATAGATCTTTCTCTGTTCTCTACACAAACTGCTAGACTCCGATGCATACGGAAGAAAGGCCAGTGAAATTTTACTTTACGCCTATACAACGTGTTAATGAATAAGCGCAAAACCTCATCCGAAATAATTGCATTGAAACAATAATTTCATAATTTGATTAATTAAAATTTAAAGTTATTCACATTTTAAGTTTTATTGCAAAAATGATTTGTTATAATTCCAGCAATTAATTGAATCTAGTTTTGGTAGTAAGTATGGTGAGTATGCGCGTGCGGTGATTGACATCGAGTTCAGTAAATTTTATATTTGGAAAAAAAAAATAGGTTTGCGTTTATTCATTAACACGTTCTATATACATAACATATGTATAGACGCAATAAAGCATAGATGCAAACGCGATACAGCCACGATGCAAAACTTTCGTAATATTTTATCAGTTATTCGTCGACAGCACACGCGCGTGTGCATCGATACAAACCTGTGTGTGCATCGCTACAATCATGCGTTTGAATTGATACAAACACCTAGTGTAGCGATAAAGTTACGCGATAGACAAACGCGCCTTTTTACGCTGCAAAAAGTCGCAGTCTGTACGGGGCCTATTTTAACTAGACAGATGACAGTTTGACACCACCATGTGAAAATCTGTATTTTTTACTTTTTTCATGCCATTAGATTCTGGTCGACCTATACCATCATTGCCGACTGGCTATAATCTTTCTACTAAACTTTTCTTCGGTTTACACTTCTCAGTGTAATTCAATTCAAATCAATTCAAACTCTCGTAAACCTCGCCTAATCATCTCGACGTGGCCTCAACGGCGACGCACAGCTAATACAATGCAACGATAAAGTTTGTCATAAAACATTTACCGCTAAATGAGCCATGAACACTTGCGCACGCGTCGCCCATGCTAATTTATGTGCACTCACTCACGGTTTGATTTGTCTGGCATGAGTTACCTGGACTGGACCCCACATGTTGGGTGTTTTAGGGAGTACCCTTATAGCAACTGCTAACAATAGTTTAGTTCTGTTTATACCCGGTTTAAAACTACGAAATAAAATGAAGAAAAGTGCAAGACCAATGTGAGTATAAAACTAAAACTGAACATTATGACGCTTTGCGTAATCCAATTACTTATACATACGTGATTTCTAGTCTGTTTGTCATAAAACGTCAATAGTTCTTCAGTGGTGTTTTTATATTAGTTCTATACAAAACTGCAATCCTGCGCGACACAAAATGTATGGGACAAAAGATGTTTTCTTTGCAATTGTTCGTCACTTAGAGAAAGGTATTCAGTGTGATTTTCTGATCGTCCTCTCAAAAAAGCGTCAGTATGTTAAGTTGGACCCTGTATATTTGCACCCAACATTAAGGTGTCTAAAAAGGGTATCAGGTAAATTATGATGTCATCACTAAAATGATGCAAATTATTCGTAATCTAATCACACTTTTATGTAAATATTCGAGTAATCTAACCCAAAAACTTCTTCTCAATTCTGTTCCGTGTAAGTAATGTAATGTGTCGCTATTATTAAACACCAAACACGACATTACACATCTTAGCGTGTCGCTCGCATTTTTTGCCCCGCTCTTCATCATAGATGTTTTCTCCAACTTTTTTGCCTACGCGCATATTTTGTAATACTTCTTAACGTATAATCACCATGATTGATACTTGGAGCCCATTGTCGTGCGATCTGGCTCCGGGCTCGTATCTGTTCAACACTTTCACTCCTTTTGTTCGCAAAGAGTTTAATGTCACTTTTTGCTGCTGAAATAATATAATGTCAGACAATCGGGGCTATCTGTCATGCGATAAAGCCGCTTTCTTATCTGTGTATCGATGCGGTTTTGTATCGGGTCAATGCCTGATTATTGATTATGATTTAAACGTTCGATTGTTTGGTTGGAAACGATTTAAGTATTTAAAGACCATTGCACTTTTGTTGAGGTCAATGTACCTAACTGTTAATAAATAATTACTGATTTAGTTGGGGTGCTTAATGACATCACCACTTCATTTTATTGATTTCGTTCTATTACATACATAGGTATAGTAGAATCCTGAAGCCAATCCCTTTCTTGATGGTCAGAAATCCTGATACAACTACCCATCACCTTGTTAAGCATGGTTATAACATTTCTTAATGACCTGCAGTCTCTAGGGTCCGAATAGCCTTAATGACAGCCCGCCCTCGATATGAGATGGCACCACAAACGGAAGAATGAAATGAGTATCAAATCAAGTGACAGAATATGACAGAATATGAATTTAGTAACAAAATATCAAGACCTTACAAAATGAATTGTGAAGGATATAATAATCCAAAGAATTCTAGTTATTATTAGTACTGGATTTGTTTTATACCCTGTTCACTATTGTATTTTTGTGTTTGATGTAAATAAAGTGGTGGTCCAAGTAACCTTGCCTGCCGTGCAGGAGGCGATGGTACGATCCCCGTCCAGGCCGACTCGTACCAGAGTTTTTCGGAATTTATGTACGATTTGTAACAGCACTGGCTTTTCGGTGAAGGAAAACATCGTGAGGAAACCTGCAAGCTTCAATGTCGAGGCATGTATTGTACCTACTGTCCATTATAAAGTGGCGACGGGCTCACCCCCCGTCACACTGGACAGAGTTTCGGTACTGGTGAAACGTGGGTGTTCTGAGGTTTCAGAATATCTCTGACTACCCCCTCGGGGAATATAGTCGTGAACATATGCTATGCTATGTAAATTAAGTACTTACTTATTTATTGATATCTGATTCCATAAACACATCTAGTTGGGGGTCAAAATAGTGTGAAAGCTGTTCTATTTATTTTTCATAATTAAGTAACTTTTTCTTTATATGACAGGATGTCCGGTCCTCGACAATGTCTTGCAGATTTCTTGTAAGATCAAGAAATTTACATTCCATAACGTCTAATCAATCAAAGATTGACACTGATTAACATAAATTTCGTTATTAAATTTAATTTACGATAATAAACCTGTACAGAGACCATAAATAATGCAATATCTATGTGCCTAGCTTGGACTTATTTATGTTCTAATCAATGAAATCCGATTAATTACACCAATTACTTTAATGAATATACATACATAATGTGTCACTTGATCACTTCTATTTCCTTTCGGTACCGGTTTGCGAAATAAATAATATTGTGAAATCGCAAACTGCAAATACCTTTGCCTTTTACTCGTGACGAATGTTGGATTGCGATAGAAGAACTTTCAGGTTTAGTGTCAGTTTTTATGTATTTGAATTCCCTTCATGTTTAGTGAGAGGTGCATGCAATGGGATCCTACAGAGGTAGGATATCCTACTTTGGTACTTTAGTATCGCAATCTGGATACATCATTCTCTTTTAGACGTCTTCCTCCATTCATCTCTTTTAGACGTCATTTTAGAGTTCACTCCTTTTTTACACAAATCATCTTTCACACAATAATCAGTACCGTCTTTACCATAAGGGCACAGGGGGCCCGTGCCCAGGGCCCCCATTCTCAGGGGGCCCCGAAGGACCGACAATTTCTCTCACACATTTATTCTCAAAACATTTTTGTCGGGCACATTACACTTTTTTCACAAATCAGTAATCTTATCTTATCGGAAGGTATAATATACTACGCATATACTTACTACGCCATTAATTACATCGATGACTGCGCTGCGCCTATCCCTACTGAACCAATTAATAATATTTCCGAACGCATCCTACCTAATTTACTAAGTACACCATCTAGCGATCACTCACGCAATCACTCCGATTCCAAAGTCATGCTGCACCGTCTAAACAAGGCCTAACATAAATGTCAACATTGTCTATGGTTGAGGGAAATCGGGGGAATCCCCGAATGATGTATTAAACTTTCAGTCTGATAGGAGTGTGACGTTATTTTGTTTCGTTTGATATTTAGATAAACAGAAGTTTTGATTTGACATTTAATTTACAATTAAACATTATTTCATTATGTCGAAAAGAACATATTTAAGTGGTTCACAAAAAAGAAAAAAAGTTATAGCTCAAAAAGAAATAACGGAAAAAATTCCAAAGCTAACTTCGTTTTTTACGGTTGAAGAAACAAATAAGCCGAGGGATTATTCATTCTCATCACCGCAAGACAAAAGTACCTCTGAATGTCACCAGCAAAAAGAGGTTACGTGTGACGAAAATGACAAACACACATTAGATGCTGAACCATCGACTTCAAGCTACTGTGAATTAATAACTGCAAGCTTAGAGAATGTATCTGTGTCTTCAGACCCTGGTACTTACTGTGACGACATTTTACCGGAAGAAGTCCGTGATATTTGGATTCGAAAAGGGCCAAAGTTTTTCCAAAATTTAAATAGTGACTTCTCCGAAACTTCTACAAGTTTTCCAGATTCAAATGGTAAAACGAAAACTAGATACTTGAATAAAAATATTTTTATTCGTAAATTGACAAATGGTGAGTCTTTAGAAAGAAAATGGCTCCTTTATTCACCAGCAAAGAAATCTGTATACTGTTATTGCTGCCGTCTATTTAATACCACTGCTGGTACTGGACATAATTTAAGTTGTCCTAATGGATATAAAGATTGGAAGCATATAAGTAACTTATTGATAGAGCATGAGAACAGTTTACAGCACAGGGAATTAATGATGAATTATGTTGCAAGAATGAAAACTACTGGACGAATTGATACTGAGTTGCTGTCCCAATATAACACAGAAATTAACTATTGGAAGAATGTGCTTAGGAGGATTGTTGCAGTAGTGAAATTTTTGGCTTCGAGAGGTCTTGCTTTTCGTGGTGATAATGAGACATTAGGATCGCAAAATAATGGGAATTATTTGGGATGCTTAGAACTGATTAGTGAATTTGATCCTTTTCTTGCTGATCACATACAAAACTGCGGAAATCGTGGAAAAGGAAGTACATCATATTTATCGGCAAATATTTGTAATGAATTTATTAATTTGATGGGAGAGCAAGTTTTGAAAACCATTGTCAAAGAACTTAAATCAGCAAAGTACTACTCTATTAGCGTAGATTCTACGCCAGATCTGTCCCACGTTGACCAACTGACTTTCATAGTTAGATATGTAAAAGACGGACAGCCTATTGAGAGATTTTTGAAATTTTTGCCTATGGATGAACATAACGCGCAATATATAGCAGATACCATTTTAAACTTTTTTGAAAGCCTTGATATTCCTATAAAAGATTGTCGCGGGCAGAGCTACGACAATGCATCGAATATGTCCGGTAAGTACTCTGGTGTTCAGGCAAGAATAAAAGAAGTTTGCGAATTTGCGATTTACGTTCCATGTGCGGCACATTCGCTAAATTTAGTGGGTGTTCAGGCTGTTGAGTGTGTTACTGAAGTAGTATCATTCTTTCAATTTGTACAAAAATTGTTTAATTTTTTCTCGGCTTCGACAAAACGATGGAAAATTTTGACAGAACATTTAGGTGCAAATGTAGTCCTGAAGTCTCTTTCGGAAACTAGATGGTCTGCACGCGCCAATGCTATTAATGCTTTGCAAAATGGTAATTTAAATATTTCTGAAGCATTATCTTCAATCGCAAGTGACATCAATCAACCACGAGACACTAGAAATGAAGCCCAAAGCCTAGCAAAAAAAATGGAAAAATTGGAGACTGCTCTTCTAACGGAAATATGGAATGATCTTTTGGGAGTTATGAATAAAACAAATCTAAGTTTACAAAATAGCACTATGACCATGGACGTTGTAACGAAACTTTACGAGTCTCTGATCAGTTATGTCAATACCGCACGCAATAATTTTGATCAGTACGAAACTGCTGCTAAAGAAAAAAATCCATATGCTGACTACAAAGATACATTTGAAAGAAAAAGATTTCGCAGCACACGCATCACTTTTTTTGAAGGATCATCAGAGGCTGCACAGTTGAGAGGCAAGGAAAAGTTTCGTGTAGATACTTTCATTCCCATAATTGACACATTAAATACAAATTTAAAAAAACGTTCGGCAGCGTACCAAGAAATTGATAGTCGATTTAGTTTTCTATGTCAGTTAACAACAATTGAATCTGGTGAGTTGACCAAAAAATGCAAAGAATTTGCAGAATTTTATCATGAAGACATTAACGCAGATGAGCTCAAAACAGAATGTTTTCATTTAAGCCAGTATTTAAAAAACATAGCAAAGCAATCAGCGGATTTAAATATCTCAACCTTACATAACCTAATAAAATCAGATAAATTGGAAGAAACTTTTCCAAACGTAGAAATTGCTACAAGAATATTCCTGTGCCTAATGGTTACCAATTGTAGTGGAGAGCGGTCATTTTCGCAGCTTAAGAGAATAAAAAATGAATTGCGAGCAACAATGTTACAAGAACGACTGAGTAATTTGTCAATTATGTGCATAGAAAGTGACATCCTTCAAAAAATTGACTTTAAGGATATAATAGAAGATTTTGCTCAACGGAAATCCCGAAAGAAACCGTTATCGTAATATTAACCAAAAAAACCATCAGAATAATAATATCATTAATGTAATGACATATTATATAATACTGTATTTTGTATTTGATTACCTATAATAAATGGTCATACTTAGTAAAAAAATGTTATTATAATTAGCTTTTTTACTTTCCTAAAGGGCCCCAAATTCTTGTGTGCCCAAGGGCCCCAGCCTAGTTTAAGACGGCCCTGACAATAATCTTCAACATTTAACAGTTATAAAAACTGGGGAAACGGTATGTAGGTTTCGTTTGCTAACACCCTGTAAAATAAAAACGGAAAAACATTTTTCTTAAATACTAAACCAGGTAGGTCAAGTATGTCGATTTTGTAAAAAATCGAATGTTTTGTTCCTTGGTTTATATTTTTCCTAATTATTTCATAACTGTGACTTAATATAATAGTACATTATGATACAAGTGAGCAAAGTTGGTCATTACAGCCGAGGCGGGATTGCAACACGAGCCTTTTTTTTTTTTTTTTTTTTTCAATTTATTTACTAGCCTGGCTACTAGACCTTTTGGCTAAATCTTATTTTATTTTTAACTTTCTTCCGTTTTCACATCAAAACGCTGGTATTCGACGCTTTGATGGTTCTTTGGAGTTTTCGGAGACAATCGAAAGACGCAGGAAACGCAGAGAAGTCCACAGGAAAGAGGTGAACCGACCGCTATGCCGCGCTAAAATCACGGAACGCTTTTCCTGTTTACGACCCACACACCATCATATTTCACTGAACTGTATATTGTTCACTTGCACGACACTTTGTTACGCAAAACAACACCAATTTTATGAACCAAAACTCACTATAAACAATAAAAATTCGATGAAATATGAGGACTCCAAACGTCAGCTATCAAAGCCCGCCAAAAACTCTGCAACACGAGCCGCTAGGCGAGTGTTGCTAGCTAGCAGAGGCTGTAATGACCAATGCTCACGCATTTCATACGACGTTTTTCAACATACTTGCAAGGAAAAAGTACTAAAATTTCGTAAAATACAAAAATTTTAGACAAATGTTTGAGGAAAATGGCCATGTAAAAATTATACTTGAAAATGGAGTTGGACTTTTTTTTTATAAAGAGGCCTGATGACTGATGACTGATGACTGTAGCCGCCATTCAACCAACGATATTTTGTTGCAAACAACCTGATATGAAAAACGTTACAAACTTAATATTAATGTATCTTAAATTAATTGTTCGAAAAATGAAGCGTTTATTTAACATATTTTAAATAAAACCGATAAGTAAATTCAGAAAAAAAATTTTTTTTTTCAAAAAAACTCTTTGCTGAGATTTAAAAACAAACAATAGAAAAAAAAGTAACATTATAATAATATAATCATTTTTGCACGCGTGTTCTTTAAGCTGCATTATGTACCTAAAAGCGATGCAATAAGAGCCACTTTACGAGCAAGTATGTTGAAAAAAATATAAACCCACTCTATCAAGTTGTTGTGATATCGTGTTTACACTAATTTTAATAAGTTGCCGATTTGTCTATGACAATTCTATCTAGAAAGTAGTTAGTTCCAGAAACTGATAATATCTCTAGATACCTTATAGTCAATAATTAATTAAGTTAATGCGATTATTGACAGTACACGCCTTTTACTGTACATACAGTTGGTTTTGATCTATTGATGAAATCCAATTTCTAAACGCATAAATTCTAATGATGTTTTTATTTTGCGACTTCGAAAATTTATGATTTCAAGTTATTTAAATCGAGATCCTTTCACTTTTTAGCTAATTGGATGTTTCTTCATTTTGTTTTTATCATTTCTTAATCAGTTCTCATAATTATGTTATTAGTTTTTACTTCAATTGATTTGCGAAATTTACGATGGCGAAGAAAGTAATGTGCTGCTGATTTGAAAGCTACTGCTTATAATGAGGCAAAATTAGCAAACAATTTTCATTATCTACGTTATTTAAGAAAGTTAAAAGGTTAATTAAATTTTTAATTTAGTACTTACATAATATAGCGTTCATACCTATATTCATCAGGGGTTACACAGGGTGTAAAATTAAATGCATTAGGTGTGGTGCGTGCTTCAGAACATCAAACTGAAAAATCATTACTATCATACATTGAAATCATAAAAATTAATCTGCTGTTCCATAGATTTAGGTCGAGTAGCCATTCATATTTTATATGGTACAATATTTTATTTTTTAACGATTTCATTATTGGTCCCTTGGTGAAAGTTGTTCTATTTGATGGTCTGAGGCACCCTCTTCGACGTATTTAATTTAATATTCTGGAATACTTACAGAGCGATCGATATAAACTCAATTTGTATTTTTGACAGTTCTTGGCGATTTTAAACGATGGAGATTATGATCGGAAAACAATCAGGGGGGTTATTGTGTAACTATACCCGATTCAATCGGTATCAAATCGACACGGTGTTTTGGCAGTTCTTGGCGATTATGTTTCTTAATTTTTAGTTAATTTATCTCAGATAATGAACACGATGATCACAGGAATAAAATATTATTTAAAAATTGGCTAGTACAGTCATAAAACGTTATCGATTTTGTAAACGATATAATCGGAAGCTTACACAATAGCCCTACAGGTCTTTAGATGGAACTTTTGCTGCTCAGGAACGTCGATTAATTATTGGCGCCAACGATGCGATTTTATGGTGAAACGGCGAAACGGCTTTTAGAGTCAATCAGGCATCAGGCCTGGAAAAAGCAGAACAATCAAAGGATAGGTAATGCGATGAGGATGCAACGGAAAGAGATGCAGACTTCTGTGTGAATAATGTCACAATTCGAGATGCAATTACCTACTTACCAGGTTCTTGCAAATGTAAACACTAACTAAATGAAAATTTTTGGTAAATTGATTTAAAGAATTTTCTAAAGTAATACCGACTATGAAATCTACCGGCTACTTTCAGAGCTATTGAGATCTGAAAGGGTGAACCTTCATGACATTTGAAGGCTATAAATGTTCTTTTGCCTATTTGTCTTGTATTGTCTATTTTCACCTTGTTGTTTATAACAAAAGTCATATAATTTTATAGCGCTGTTATAAACGTCCAGGAGCGATTTAAAAAAAAATCCATTTCTAAGATTTACCCTCCTGGAGGGGCCTGTGCCCTACAGTGGGACGTATATAGGCTGATGATGATGATGAAGATTTACCCAAAACCATCTATCTAACTTGAAGACTTGACTAAAAGTGAATTAAGGACAAAATAATTTTAAAACACAATATTAACTTCCTTGGGTAACTTGATATTTGCAAGAACAACCCGGCGATTTATGATACTCCAGAGTCCTGAAAATTTCACCCACATCCTTGTCAATACGGTGACCTATTCACAACACGGTGAAAGGCAATTTCAACGTCGATATTTACGTCTTTACAAGGCTAGTATACACAGTACTGTCCGATTGTTACGCCCTGTATCGAGTGGAGTGGTCGCTCGAAGACAATCGATTGTATCGTTGGCAGAATCCCGCGAACCGAACGATTTTCATCGTTATTACGAAGGCGTAAGAGTTATTGAATGAGACTTATAATGTGGAATAAATTGTAATCGTTCGCTATCTCTAGATCTTGCGATATAAACAGGTGCCGTAATCTATTGTGCTAATTTAAGGAAGCTTGCATTGTGGGATCTGTTTAAACTCTTCTATTGTTTGTGAATTCTTTGTCTTCTAAAGGTTGGGTTGAAATGTTTGTCGTTGGAACTGTGGTCAGATAATTGCTTTCCTTTGCTTCTAATTATTCTTAAAGGTCTGCATGCCCGAGTTTAGAGTATCTACATTTTTGTTGATCTCCCTTAGCTCTATTTAGACTAAATCTCGCTTCAATCGTAAAGTTTTTTTTTTTTTTTTTTTTTTTTTTTTTTATCCTATGAATAAAGAAATTTCTTTATTCGTAGCTTCAATCTGATAGGATGTACTAACTTCTTTGGAATGTTTTTGTAGGTGCTGAGGTTTGAATCAGCTCTTGCGTGATTCTTTTCGTCTAGTTAGGAAATGCTAAAACTGTTGCTAGAGAGCTTTCATTGACATGTATGAATAACTTCATCGTCATCGTTATCATCATAATTATCAGTGGCAGCATCAGTATCTTAAGAATTACGCTCTTGCGATGTCATATAATTGGCTACCTCAGTTCACTACAAAAGTCTTCACTTTCTTGGACCTACGAAATGACGCAGATTTTTTGTTTTAGTTAGTCTTGCTGAATAAATAAGTAGGTACCTACATAGTAGTAGGTAAATAAAGTCAAAGAAGAAATAGTAAGGGGTCGATTACAAAACCTCGCGACACGATACAGCGCACGAAATCGACTTACCTTTATTTATTAACAACGCTCTCTTTGATAAAAGATGCATTAACTTGTGACCCAACACACTTATTCTGAATCACGATCGAATCGATCGATGACGTCACGCTGCACCAATTCCGCACCAACCCGGAAAATGAGCGACGGGACACGCCAATAAATCAGTCCTTATTATCTTCAAGCCTTGCCCGCCCGTAACGATGCCATAACGATCGACCGTGTGTGAGGCTATAATTAATATCGGTGGTCGTTGCTTTTTCAATTTATCAACGTGTATTGGTATTACCTACGCGAGATTCACGGGCTTTTAGTTCGGTCAAAGTACAAATATTATACTTTTAGGGCTAATAAAACAAAAGTTCAACACACGTATTAAAGTTTTACATTAGATGATAGTATAAAATGTGTATTATGTTTATTTATTTGAATTTTCTTGGTTAATTAAAGGTATTTGTTGAAAATAAGGTAAAGATTGATCTTTGCGGCTGTATGTTGAGCTCGTTAATTAAATGTGATGATGGTATCAGCGTATTGTCTTCGGTTCGGTACTTTCGGATTTCGACCGGCCTCGGTGCGAGGTCGCGACATCGGAAGTCGAGCTCATCTGATAAGCGGGCAAAAAGTTTAGGGTGTCCCTGAATAACACCGTTTTGTGGTCACGATGCATTGGACAAAATTGCTTGTAGTTTTTTTACTTCCTATTTAATGGGAGTGCGACAGAATTTTGGTCTTGTTTAACATACAAATCCAGTGTTGTTTCGAAATTTAAAGAATTTTCTGGTTTCTCAGAATTTGGATGACGAAAGCTTATTTAAAATGTTGCGGTCTAAAAATCTTAAACGTGAATCAAATTGTAGGTAAGTATTTACAAGAAATGCACTAATAAATAATTTGCAGATCGTGCAAGAAACTCACTTCAAATTTTCGTAAGCGAATTTTTACGTAAAGCACTTTTTTACATAGAAAATAATAGATCGTTTTTTGCTACTGCATTGTAATACGTTACGTGATTCCATTTTCCTAACTCTGTTGTTATCTAAACGTCTTATTATAAGCAATTTACTTGTATACAATTATGGTGCAAGGCTACTTTGTCTTGGATATTGAAATAATGTCCATTTCGTGTCAAGGCACGAAAATAATTGTAACTTAATATATAGGTAGGTGCCCTAAAAGACAGCTCGAAAATTTGTAGAAATCATGAAATACTTGCCATGATCTGAACTGAATGGTTTTAAAAATAGGATGCGCAAACATTACACTGAAAAATTACTTTTGTTAATATAACCAAACTTTAGTGACTTCCAAACTGTTATGTAGAAAATTAACAAATGATTGGTTATAAATATCAAAATGTTTTGCTATTTATGACCAGACGTTTGTTTATTTGCTAAAACAGTTTGAAAGTCACTAAAGTTTGGTTAAAGTTTATCAAAACATTTTTTTCAGTGTAGCAGCATCGCCGTCCGTGCAAGGGTTTGATGCCAACCTGGATCATATACTCGTTTCAATTACTTAATTTTTAGACATTTATGTAAAATTTTTAATACATACTACTGGATTTTCAGTAAAAGAACACGTCATTCCATTCCGAAAACTTCTTTATGCTAACGGTGAGCATTGCTCCAACTAACTAAAGATAGAGATTTTGCACTGATAGTGTTTTTTTACTAGCCTATTTCATCCCACTGCTGGGCAAAGGCCTCCCCTTTCTCTGTCCTGGGCATGCTCTGGCCACGCGTCATCGAAAGCATCCAGATCGTCCCGCCACCTCTTCCTAGGACGACCTGGACGCCGATGACCGTTTTCTGGGATCCAGGGAGTGACAGTTCTTGCCCACCTTTCCTGATGACGTGAAAAAATCTCATACTAACCGGGACTCCAGGAATACGCGGTGTAAAATTAAATGCTTTAATATTAAACATGGTGCTTTAGACCATATTTCAAACTGAACCACTTCACTATGGGAACAACATTGCAATCGTAAAAAATCTGTTCCAAACATTTGGGTCGAGTAGCCATTGACGGTATTTGTAAGCAGCAATGCTTGTGCTTATATCTTTGTCAGCTATGACAATAAATCTATTTCATAAGCTGCTCATTTCTAGGCTACACCAAAACCGCAGCTTAAATTGTCAGCTACCGAACAAGAAAGCTATCTGCAGCCCGGGCGATATTAATATCTGTCACATTACTGCTGCTTCGGAGGCGCAAAACAATAAGCCGATAGTCGAGGAAGTGCTTAACATGAACTATTGCGGTGCTTACAGAGAGATAGTGAACGTTTTATAATGGCACGCGGATTTGTAGACAAGAAATTGTGATAAGGACCTCAATTTCTTGTAACAAGTTGAGTAAGCGACATTTGGGTTATATTCTGAGTGAGTTATAAAAAAATAGCTGGCCGTTTGGAAGAAAAAGCTTCTCAAGTAATATTTTTTTAAATTTATCTTTTCTGCTTCTTTATTGTAACAGATACAGGGTGTAAAATTAAATAGTACTTACGTCTACTGGCAATTTATACATCATAATTCCTCTCATTTTCTTCATCAAACATTATGTTCTAAAACTGATTCTGTTGGATTTCTTCTCACTGCAAAAATACGTAGCGCTCAACCGAAAAACGCTGTTTTGAAAAATCACCTCGATGTTAGTTATGTCGTTTAGTGAGACTAGCGACGATATCCAGCATGGTGCTTCAGATCATCAAACTGAACAACTTTGACTATAGGACCAAATTTGCTATCGCAAAAAAAAACAGCTGTTCAATTGTTCATACAATTTGAGCTACTTGAGTAGCTATGAGTATAATGGCATTTTCTGTGGAACAGCTGAATTTTATCGCGATTTTGATGTTGGCTCATTAGTGAAAGTTGTTTAGTTTGATGGTCTGAAGCACCATATTCCATAAGTATCGCATCCAAATGGATTTTCTCAGGGCTCTGATGATTCGATGGGATGATAATGTTTGTTCTGATTTGGTGTGCAGAAGTAAAATTGAATTGAATAGAAATGAAACCTATCTAGATTAAGTAGGAAGACGCCGGGCAAAGCTCGATCAGCCAAGAAACTTAATTACGTGTGTAAAGAATTTCTTCTGTAGCTCTCCTCCGTTTGTCGCTTACTGCGGGAGATATTTCATAATTTATCCCCAACCCCGGTCGAGAATTTGTCGAGCGAGCCAGCGAGACGAATAGAGTACCTAGTATCGAGCGATTTATTAGCCTCTTGTGGTGCTTGTATGATTTGTCGACGGTACTGATAACGAACGGTGTTGGAATAAGAGACTCTACTGAGATAGGTACTGGATAAAATGAAAACAGCGAACATGCGCTATACATCTTTCATAGCAAATGATTTAGTATGATAGCGAGAATGTTTGTTGTACTATTTTCTGCTATGCTTCTTTTAGCAAGAGGTAAAAATTGGTAGGTAGTCAAAGCCGAAGTAATTAACTCAAATCAAATTAAAGATTGAAAAATTTGTCTCGGGCGGGACTTGAACCCACGCTCTTCCAAACCGGGGAAACGTGCTAACCAATTACACCACCGAGCCCACTACCCAGAGAACGAAATGTTCAATCTGGACGTGCGTGGGGAAATTTCTTTCTCTGGGTAGTGGGCTCGGTGGTGTAATTGGTTAGCACGTTTCCCCGGTTTGGAAGGGCGTGGGTTCAAGTCCCGCCCGAGACAAATTTTTCAAACTTTAATTTGATTCGAAATAGCACAACATGGCTGTAACAAGTTTATAATCAATAATAATTAATTCAATATAGACTTTAACTCTTGTTTTGACGCTGCTACCGTGTCGGAGAACGTGTTGGTTGACGCTTGAGAGAAGATGCGACAAACTCTACAAATAACACACTATTATAATATTAATTGGAGTAAGGATTGTCCGTACTGTATTAGTAGGTTAGGTTAGGTTAACTGTAACCTAACATATTATTACGCTCTATTCCCCTTTTTTTAAATATGGAGTAAAAATGCCAATACAAAAAGCTATCACACTACTGTTACTGTTCATGTTATTATATGAACATAGAAATAGATAAAATTGCGATACCTACAGAGAGAAAAAAATCTCGTTTAGATTTCTACGTCTTGCGTTGAATTGAAACTCGATGATATTTAAATACAGATAGTTGTCGAGCCTAATATAAGACAAGAATGCAACAAGAAACACCTTAACAGCAAACATTCTAAAAATAAAATGTAGATTAAACTCGAGAACAATATAAAACACCATTTACGCGTTATTCTGCGCTGGCGCAGACCAAGATCCCTTTATTGAGTCCATTGTTGCCCGTTGTAATGAGAAAAAAAGGTTTTTATTGTGCCCGTTTGTGGTACCTACGTGTCGACAATGACCATAAACAAACTAGTCGGAACATTTTTGTTTGTTTCGTAAACACATTTTGATAAGATAAACAACATTAAAAATAAAGGTAGCTAACATCTAGAAATCTGAAGAATCCAAAACCTACGACAACGTTGCCGCGTAATGGATTATTTTCATTTAAAATATTGCTATGGGAATTCAGTGATTTCCAATATTTATTTTTAGTTTTGTTTAAATTAATTTTTCCATTAATTTGTTTTTAAAGTATACACAACAACATTCCATAAATAATAACAATCGAAAATGACAAAGTTTTTCATAATTTTTTTTTTGCATTTCGGATTAGTTATTAAGAGTAAAATCTCATAAAACTTGCCAACCGACCGAATAAAAAATTTAACCTACGTAGTCTTTGCCCAATTTTGTTCCTCAGATCGATAACTTTCTTTGATGTCAAAAGTGCATGACGTAAAACGTAAAGTCAAATAAGAAATAAATAAAACAAAGCAAAATCTAAGATTAATCTTAATTGTTCGATTACAAAATAATGTAAACCCAGCTCACATCAATTTAATTATTCCGGAAATATCAAATCAAAATAACATTGAGCACCTATTGCAATCGAAACCTTACCTGCCCAGTAATTAGATTTAATTTACCGGAAGCTAATGAGATAATAATTTCATTACAAACGGAAAGGCGTGGTACTAAATGCAATAAGGCAACCTTTTCACTCATTGACACATAGATAAAAGTATAATTGCTGTATAATTGATGGATAATTGTTTAAGTGCATTGCTTTATCTTTTTAAAATTACAGAGTGGAATCGAGAGTCATGGGCATTAATTTAGTCTACAGAAACACGACTACAAAAAGATTGTGTATAATGAGCGTTTTTATTTTGGTTTTCTAGGGGATCGATAGATGGCGCTATGGTCTGTGCGAATCAAAATTTCAAAAAGTGTTTATTTAAAATAATAAAGAGGGAAAAGATGATCAAAAAGATGCCAACGCATCTTTTGATGGCATATTTCATTATTTACTAATAATTTTAATAGAAAATTCGAAACTTTTACGTCTGACATGGTTGTATGGGCTCGATCCCTTGGCTTTCCAAAAAAAAGGTAGGCACAGTCTTGACAAGATTTTGACAGGATGTCGCGAACGGCTCTAAGGAGCGATAAACATGCCATCTGTTGAGTTTTTTAGGAACTACATTTAAAAAAGGAAAGAAAAACGCTCATTGAAACCACTTTTTACGAAACACAACTATAATACGAAATATGTAATATCTAAACTATTATAAAACTGTAACTGACGTGTGTCTGTACATTGAAGATATTTACAAAAAAAAGATTACGATATGGTTTTTAGGTATCCCTGACTCGAAATCAACCTTTTTTAGAAATTTTGTCTGTCTGTTTGTTTGTTTGTTTATTTGTTTGTTTGTTTGTTTGTTCGCACATCACGCAAAAACTACTGAACCGATTTTGATGAAACTTTTTTGTTTGATAGCTTATGATCTGACTTAAAATCTGGTATATAATTTGTGCGGACGAAGTCGCGGGAAAACACTAGTATTATATAAATAAACTGAATCGAGGAATAGATAGAAGAAGTAGATGTAGAAGTAGATGTAGAAGTAGATATAAGAATATTTCTATTAATTTAAAATTCTCCCAGTTACTGCTAGAGGATCAAAATTGTCTATATTTATTAGAATGGAACTAACGATAAGTTGTGGGTGTAGACAATCTGTGTCTACTAGACATCTAGTCTAGTATAAATGTAGATTGGTATTGATTTTTTAAATTTTTATTTATTTTGGTGAGTTCGTATGTTGAAACTTCCCTTAAATTAAAAACAGAAGTTATTTAAGTAGGTACTTATTCCTTTAAGTCACTTCTGTGTTTACTATGATATTAAATGATAATTCATTTAATTGATTGACAGAAACCATTACCCGTATTATAAAACTATATTTTGTATTTGCACATCAAAGATGAATAACTATTACACGGACGCTTGAACAAGTCAAGTTAACTTTTTAATTATTAAGTGTTTAGACTTCCGCACTTCAAATTAACGATACACGTTCATGAGATCACGAATTGGCGAGAGCAAATGGTTATAGTCAAGAGTTTATAGAAGGCCAAATAACTTTGTTAAAACATGTACTATGTAAATACCAATCGATATTTACATACGTAATCACAGGTTCCAATCAAGCTCAAAATATATGGTTTATTTTTTGTATGTCTGTATACTTTAACATTAATTCCAAAATTGCTTACAAAGTGCTACATGAAAATCATCTAAGAGCCCAACTATGTATTAAAGGTTTCGGTCGGTTACGTCGTTTTGTCCCTAATGTCCATCGTCGAGTCGTCTGAATTCTATGTACGTTCATTTCCATGTAGTTATAATACGTCCATTATTGGACTCAAATCGTTCTAAGATACAGTACTGTAAATCTGTAATTGAACAAAATTTTAGAAAAACTCTCCTCAGATTTATATTTAACGAAATTTTCTTCGATTCCAGTGGATGATTATTCGTCACGTGAACTTGATGACATTTCAGCATGGATTGAAAAAAATTTGTAACAAGTTATAACGTTATATTATTTTTACATCAGAATCTTTCATCATGGTTTTGTTTATCAGAACTTACATAAACCATTTATCACACAAACAATTTGTATCAGATTTGACTCGTGTGGGAATTTATACGTAATTGCTACAAATGTGAGGAATCCAGCATAACCTTACATTCACCATTAACAGCGTTTGACTTTTAACTACATTCGGGTTTACTCACACGTTTGACCTTTCATCTCTTACCAAATGTTTCGTAAATATACTTTGCCTTTGTTCGATAAAAACCATTATTTCTTCTCCGTCGAATCTTCGATTGATTTTCATTGCGAAATCAATAACTGGGATATGTACTAAGCCAAGTGCTTATTCACAGCAGGAGTCTCTAGGTGGATCCATTGTGATACTTGATTGCATTCGAGAACACCTCCAATAGCGTATGAAGAGCTCCAGTAGCGTAGGCTTGAAAGATTACTTTACGATAATTGTAGTAGATCTATCAAAGTTCCTAGCTGAATATATGGATTCGGAAATAATCAACCTCTAATTGATAATAAAAATAAGTATCATCAAAATCAATTCACAATTGGCGGTGTAATCGCGTAACAAACATACAAAAAAAAAAACATACGGGTCGAATTGAGAACCTCCTCCTTTTGTTGAAGTCGGTTAATAACAAGACAGCAAAAGTCTTAAAGATGAGTTGATTTTCCAAAAAAATCACAGAAAAGGTAAACTAGACAGGGTGAAATTGATATCATTAGCATCCTTTGAACCTAAGAGTCTACCCATCAAACTGAACAACTTAAAAATAAAAATCAACAATTTTTGAGCCGAGAAGGCGTTGCAGTTTAGTATGGAACAACATTTTTTTTTGCTCCGATCTGTTTGCTCCCATTGTAAAAGTTGTTCAGTTTTATGGGTAGACTCTTAGTTTAATTATATCAATTTCACCCTGTACTGTAGAGGTGAATCACGCGAATACATCGCCAAATTGTGTAATTCTATTGAATGCCATCACAATGTGTTGTTCAAAATACGAGTACTACCATGAGAAAGGGCTTACTTGTTGTTAAGATACGCAACACACGGCGAATTGTTAACCCTAAATAGGAGTGACATCTTGCCAGTAAGCTTCTTAAGGGCAGTGAAAGCGAACTATCAAATTTTATGACGGATTCTATGCAAACTTATGTCACTTTGTTGTATGAGGTGACGTAATAAGGGTTAAACCAAGTTTGAAACGTAGGATCAGTTCAAAATGTTTTGAAAGATGCGAATTGTGATGCCAAGTATACTAAAGAATGATGGATAGTCTCAGAAGATCGATCAAGAAGATAAATTCGTTTCCTGAAAATCTGATATCGGACAAAAAACCATTGCTTTGAAAACTTGTCTGACTAATAGACTGGTTCAACATGGAAACAAAACTCAAAAAATTATAATTTATAATATGAATGTGATGTAATTTTTATTGGTAAAGCGTAAGTGCAAGTGGCATGTTTTTCCCGACTAATTTGACTAATAAGGATTATGAGCAACTTGAGCAAGAATGGTATGGCAAGAAGTTCCTCGAGTCAAACCCATATCTAGCATATCAAGATCTCCACATTCGTTTACGACCTGCAATATTTAAGGGCTTATTTCGTTACTTGGAAAGTACTAGCTTTATAATCATTTCTGAGAAGATAGACGTTTAAAAATGGAAGGAAAACGTCTAGACTCTGACTCATTTATCTTCAATAATACCCAGTGAATCTAAACGTAGACATACTTAGTTTTATTTCTGAAAGATTATACAATGTTCTGAGTGCCTGGGGTTCCCCACATATGAATGGGTACCATAATCCCTCCAGTCCCTGGGTATTTACCACAACTTTTTTCTGAAATCTTTCTGATGAACGATTCCTAGAATCGTCATCGCAAGTAATATTATATCTTTGATTATTATTGATGTGCCATCTGGTTTAAAGTGGTCGGTTGGCAATGAGTTCGCGAAAAAATAGTGTCAGTCTTATTCATAGATTGGATAGCATGTCTTAAAACACCGTCTGACTCATGTCATTGCTTATTCTTTAAGCGCACTGATGGAAGCTTAATGTTTCCTGAAGATCACAGAGTCACAGCTTAATGACGCAAAATCTTTGTACCATAAAATGATAAAGCCTCCTTACCATGTATGTCTTCACCATTGTGCCCGCAGTATTCCGGCTTGGCGAATTGACGACCACCCAGCCGAAATTGAGTGCGCATAAAATTACCATCAGTTATTAAAACGTGCGTTTCCTGAGACCGCGGATGAGATACGATGATTGTTAAGTGATTGTTTTTATTTATTTTCTTATTTACGATACAGGAATTAGCTGTAACTTTGGCGCTTGCCTTTATGTTGTGTTGCGGCCTGACAGTGGCACTTTCAATTTTGTTTGGATTCCGGATCAATAAAATTCGATTAAGGTTTTAAGAATATTTTGGTATGATCTTTGTAAAACAATTACTTACGTATTTATTCTGTGACAATTGTAATTACTTTAGCAATTGCAGAACGAAACTGTTCCAAAGTTCATCTAAAACATCAGTAGATACATAAATCAAAATAATAATTATAATCGCTGCGTTTTAATATAAATATCAATCAAGAACACCGACAAAAAGTTCGCAAAACTAATCCGACAAGCCGTTAAACATGTCAATGACCACAAATATTCACGGAAGTTATGCAACTTGTCATACATACTCATACAAATATCGTACACATACCAAAGTTTCTTTGACATCATGTTCTTGCCCATGCGCATTGCTCCAAAAATGGTATCGACTCGGACGAAACAGTTTTGGCAATATGTTTTATTCATGCCACTCGGAATAGCGGACCGTTTCGTGGTTTGAAAGGTTACAATACGGAAAAAGTAACTATATGTCGATACATTTAGTAACAGTAACAGGAAAATTCGTGAGCTTGTTGTGACAAAAGTGTCGTGACAGTGACCAGAGTTGCAGGCTGAGTCCATATATGAGACGGTTTTGCATCGAGATTTATTCTAATCTGGTTGTTCGATCTTGTACAAGGATACGCATATCTGATGAATACATGAAAACAATACCTTCTTTGTATTATACCAGATGATTTTTTTAGAGCAGTTTCGTTTGGAACCGTAGATTTTTAACATTTTCTGATTTCTTGTAATAAAATTTGTTCAGTTTGATAACCTGAATCACCTCTAAAAATTTCGGAACTGTAAAAACATCAACACAATGTATACCGGACATTGTAAATTTGTACTTATACTATACTACCTACCTATAGTGGAATCCAGCAGAAAAGATGTGATACTAGTACTTTTATTTTGAGTGTACTGATTACCCTTTGAGGGTAATGATTACCGAGATGCTCAAAATTACTCTACTCTCTGTCTCTCTTAGTTACTCTTTTGACAGACTCGCTTTTGTACTTGTAATTGGATTATAGATTCCACCTGTTATTTTACTTTTAGAAGTATTTGGAAAAAACGACTTCTCAGTAATTAAAAATCTTCGTAACGAAGTTTCCAAAATCGCTGTCTGATCGATTACACCACAGACATTCATGAAATACCACAATTAAGCAAGTTTGGTCAAAAATGCGACATGGTCAATTCTTACACTTCTTTTTGCAGAAGAATGTTGCCAGTTATTTACTTACAACATTACGTAACTTTTAACGGCTCAACATAGAACAGATGGCCTCAAAAGTCGGTTAAAAATGCATTTCATATCGCGATGGGGTTGTCATTGTGCAACGCTGTCGGCGTGCGCGCACCGATCCTAATAGATAAGCGTGTAACGGAGTTAGAAAACCTTTCTTGACCTGACCTGTTGCAGAAAGTAGAGCCGAGTATAAATAGTTATGTTTCTGTTTCTTTTCTGTGACTGTGTTGTTAGTTTTGATTCTTGGCTTTATTTATCTTCTCTCTCTTCTCTCTCTTCTCTCTCTACCCTTCCCGTTTATATTTTAAGGTTGGTTCTTCTACCGGTCAAAAAGTTTCTACTTGTAAATAGCATCATAAATCCGAATCTGTGTGAGATAAGACTTGTTTTAGGTTTGTCAAAACAGCGATTACTACATTTTTAGATATTTCCTTAGATTCTGCTGATATTAAAATTTATTCATGTTTTTCAGTAAAAGGTAAATACCGCATCCAAATTTTACTCTCCGAAGTGCAGAGGCAGCTTACGTTATCAGAACAAAAGAAATGTTATTTCAATTTGAATAATGGTACACGTAGTGAAAGTCGGCCCTTGCGCCCGCACAGGGATCTGTCCGTTTTTTGTGATTCATGCGTCACTATTGCAATTTGTATATAATTGCTGTCTTATTAAAATATTCTCGTGAATTCCTACTCTATTCAATGGCAATAAATTCTAAGAGCGAACAAAGAATTTTAATGCTGAAATTCGATCGGATGTGATGCAAGAACTAAGATTCCATTCCAGAGTAGAAAGTGAGAGTGTATTAAGGAATGCTTAGCATGATCAGCTTGAATATCCTTTTCGGTATATTCGTCTCGACCGACGTCGGTCTCGCTACCGAACAGCTTACTTTCGTTCTAAAATTCCCAACAATGTCAAAGCTTTTATGCTCCGTTGATTTATCTTCAAAGATAACATTTTTAGGGTCAACCTTGAAAGGATTTTGCATACAGACGACAAATACTAGAAACGGGTTTTGGAATAAGATTATAAATTAGATACTGAATGGTGTCGTGACATCCTACGTTTTCTATCAATGAATTAATTTTAATTAAACGGTGTTATTTTGACCTTTCGAGTTCTCAGGTTTCATAGCAAATGGGAACAGGTAAATGGCATAGATGTTTCTATCACACTTTTGATTTCGCACACCATGCTTTACAGAAAAGCAAAAAATGAAAGTGGAAAAAAATGCAAATCTGGCAATAAAATAAAAACGTTGCATAAATAAAGTGAACTGGCGTCTGCGCACATATTTGGTCATGATTCGCGCCTTAAACCTCGTAGGGTATTATGTACACTGTTTATTTAAATGATACAGTAGTTAGCATACAATCAAAGAGAAAGCCTCTTAGCCATTGATATTTTAATCATAGTAAAACGGATTTATTCTTGCGTGAAATCGATATAGCTCAATTGGGTGCAGTTTGTTTGTCAGTATCTCGATTTCCCTGAGTTATGTGCCTAGATTACGTTCTGTTTAGTTAACACCGATCTATTTGTGTGTTTATTTCATCTTCCACTTCTATTACGTCATTTTTGTCACTTTCCTTTATGCATTAGTTGTATTCATTATGCCGTACAAATGGATTTTATTTTCATATGCAGTCCAATCTTTTTGCTTGACACTTAAAGTAGGTAACTATAAAACTTATCCCGTTGTAAATTTAACTACACGTTAAATTAGTCCTCAACTAAAACAGTACCTACTCATAAATGTTGTTACATCGGAACTGAGAACTCTATTAACGCTTCTATTTATTTACCTTCTTTATAAAATAAGGTTTCCGTATTAAAAATATTATATACTCATACGAATTAAATTTACGTCATATTGCTTTCCTTACTTATTATATCAGTACAAGAAATAATTATATGTCTACATCCTTATTGCTTGTGATAAAGTTTACATTAGACAGATTTCTGTTCTAAAGAACCTATAAACAACATATTCTTACGACACTCGGAAATAACGATGCCTAATGATGAAACTATGAATTTCTTTTATTCGCATATCGTTATCTCGTTCTTCGTCCGGTCTGCGCCGGCCCATGTCTCTTCCTGTTTACTATCAGGGCTTAGCTTGCTAGCTCATCTTATCGTAATGCGAATTTATTTATGCCAATCTAATTTCATGATCATAATGTTTGTTAGTTTTTTCTGCGTCTGAGATCACATTTGTTGTCAATTGAATGACGAGGGAATTCCACCTTTACTCATTTGATACTTTATCCTTTAGTATTGTTAAATTTTCTTATTTCATTGCATGTTTGGAGTTAAGGTATAAATGAGATATTATTGTCAAAGTAGGTATACGTAATTATGGCGTGATTATGGATGTTTTTAGAATGCAGAATTTATGGAAATCGGAGAATAAAATAAACACGTGACATAAGCTCTCTAGCGTATTCCCTTGTGGGGTTGTCAGATACTTTGTTACAACGTACTAAGCTTGCTGTTTACAGCAAGATTCACTTTAAGCTATAAAAGCTACTTATGGTTTCAGATTGTAATGTCGTCGAATATATTCTAATAGTAAATGTCGAGAATTTCTTTTTATCAGACTTTCGCGTTTCATACTTATTCAAAATAATGTTAACTCTCAAACATTTAGTTTGTACCCGTAACAATATTAGTATTAATTATATTCTTGTTTGTAGAGGTAACCTTACATTATTGTTTACGATATTCAATATATTCAATCTAATTTGTAATGTATTTCTGCAAATCATATTCAATTTGAACAGGAGCTCTGTCCGTGCGTTATGAAAGTTGTAGAACTGGAATAGACTGCTTGTCTTGTTATTGTATTGTAATGTAATAATTAAGCACGTTGTTATAGTTGAGCTGGTTGAGGTTTTAATTTTTTAGTTTAGACCACATTATTTATGTACCTACTCCTGTCATTTTAATTTTCCTTTTCAGTGTTTGTGGATTTATAATTGAAGTTTCATTACTTGTACCGTCATTTCATCCTAAAAACAAAAGTATATTTAATGAATCAGTTTGCAATGTTTCTGATCACACCAAAACGTTAAACTATCTTAATTTTAAGTATGTTGTACTTCTGAAATTTGAGTGAAGAGAAAAGAATCATCCATTTCTCCTCCGGACTTAACTAAAAGTGGACCTTGCTTAGAATGTGTTCAATGTGAGTTGAGCGGAATCCATATTGCCTAGAATATCGAATAGGCGGAAAAGCGTTTGGCAAGAACTCGGATCAATTCCAATAGATTGCACCTAAGGTAGCTGGTAGTTGTGACAAAGTTTTACCTCTAGAATGTGAATTTATGTGTGTATGCTACAATTTAATTCAACCGCCGTAAGTGTCGTAATAGTACAAAAGTCATACTACCGTTGTAGCACGCCTAAACAGTCGAAGCGGTCGTGATAATGGCACTCCTGCGCATTGAGGACTCTGTTACGGCGAGATGAAGTGCGTGCCCCGGCGGCCCATTCGAAGTTTGATTTATGGACGACCAATAGCCCCAGTATTGTGACCGCGCTAACTGTAGACCTTTCCTTTCATTTGTAATTTTAATACTTATAAAATGTTCATGACAAGTGCGGTGCGTAGTACCCTCAATACAAGTGCGTAGCACCCTCAATCGATCTTCTTCTTATCGAGTGGGCTGCAAAGCCCTGATGTCAGAGTTTATTCAAACCGCCTTACGGCCTCTGACGTGGTTTTTATGTAACGACTACTACCACCAATGATAGTAGCCGGGACCAACAGCTTAACGTGCCATCCGAAGCACGGAATCATCTTTCTTTTCAGACAATCAGGTGACTCAGCCTGCAATGTCCTAACCAACTGGGGAAAAACGCACAAAGTGACATTTCACTAGGTGCCCCCCGTGGGAATCGAACCCACGACCTCCGTGTCAAGAGCCCAATGCTCTTAACCATTAGACCACGGAGGCAGTTCCTCAATCGATGGAAGTGCATGAAAAGATGTATAATGTGAATGAGGCTAAAGTGGTGTCAGTCAGTGTGGGTCAGAGTCGTAGCGTGTGGCGGTCCGGTCCATGGTATCTGCCTACCCCCATGGGACAATGGCGTGAGCTTATGTATGTATATTCATGAGCAGAGTAGGTATCAGATTCAAGTGTGAAATTAACGATTAGCCAACATCAGTCTCTGTCGTACCAACTGCTGGACTACAACCCTAAACGGTGATTGGTGACAGATTTAACATAAATACAAGAATTTCTCTTGCTGTTTATGAAGGTTTACACTTTGCCACTCACTTTTTAAATATTCTCTCTTTCACGGATCTGCTGGAAAAAATCTCATTAGAGATAAGCTCGCCCTTTGTACTTGTGTACTATGCTGTATTCGTCTTTATTTCCATGTGTATAATAAAGTTTTAAAATGAATAAAAATAATGTTTCCTTTCTTTTAACAATTTACACTGGTTTTTTGGTGAAGGAAAACATCGTGAGGAAACCGGCATGCTTCAATTTCGAGGATGATTTTAGGAGATTTTATTTTATTTTAACACTTTATTGCCCACACGGAAATACAGATGAATACAACATAATAGACAAGTACAAAGGGCGAGCTTGTCTCTGAAAAGATTTCTTCCAGCAGACCCATGATAAAGAGAAAGTTTACAAAGTGAGGCAGGCAAGGTGTACACAATTCAAAGAAATAAACAAACTAAAACACACAATCTGAACAGTAACTTATTATTTGATAAACTAAAAAAAATAATAAACAAATAAATATTATATTATAGGTTTCAGAATATCTCTGACTATCCCCTCGGGGAATATAGTCGTGAGCATATGCTATGCTATGCTAATAATTTACAATAATTCGAACACCATTTTGGGGAATAAAGTCATGAAAATTTAATATTCAGAGTAGTTTTTAGCGAAGTATCTATCAATATAAATTATGAGTCAAAACAAAACTAATTATTTTTATACCTATTCATAGTATTTTGCGTGCTTTCAATTTCACAAAAACGTATTTCAAATCGGTACAAAACGTTTTCGCGTTCGATTCGATACTAAAAAGTGCAATGGTAAACACGTGGCTGAACTACAAATGTCCCAAGTCCAAACACACTAAAGTCTTCTGAAAATCCTTCGCTAAAGGTTACCATTTGGGTAGTTGCGCTTGCGCCGGTCAAACTATAAATAATTCTAAGATTTCCGGGTTATAGCAGTGTAAAGACCTGTAACCAATGTTTACAGTTTTTGTTGCGCAACTCCATAACTTTCTTGGTAACTTAACTAAGTTTATGAAGTAACACGCTTGTTAGGTTTAACGTGTGAAAGGTCCCCATTTATTAGTTAGACATCTTTCTCTTCGTAATTCAATATTTCTTGCGTTTTAATGTTGTTTTCTAATTGTTGTTTAGGTATAGCTACTTGAAGCGGTTTTAACATAAAACTTTACAAACTACACTAATATTTATTGTTACTTAACTAATTTTATGTTTATTTATTTACAGGTACGTTTTATCTTCCTGTATAAGAATGACGATGACGTAAGTAAAACGTAAATTCTTCGGATCTACTTCTTTAAAATAAAAAAAAGAAGAGGACGTTGTTGATCCAATTTAAATGATAACACTTTCCTTTACTCTTGGACATCTATGCGACCTGTTCATTCCATATTCACGATAAATACTTCATAGATTGCCATAAATGACTTGTTTCTAGGAAACCAATGCGCGGTGCCTTCGATGGAATCAATACTCATACGGCATCGATAATAATTGACCATTTTATCAAGACCTTCCCTTATAAATGTTTTAGTCTACCAAGGGAACATTAATCATTAATCAGGGATCTTAAAATGCTGGTTGGAGATTGAAAGTGTGTAGCCAATGTCCGTTACGTTCAAATACGCGATCGACGGGTTTTTATGAAAAGTTTGCTGTGAAAATGATTGATGTTGCTTTAGGTAAGTACAAACTTATGAATTAAAGCCAAAGGAAGTGTAACTTTATGTGATAACTAGTTTTCCCACACAATAAAATTGCATGTGTAGCTACAGTAAAGACGATGCATTCATTGTGATACTTACAAAAACAACACATGAAAAAAAAAATTGCTCGCGACGACAACAGGAAATTCATGACTGAAACTCTAAACAGCTCTTACTGGAGCCCTATTTTATATTAAAAGAAAAAAAGCATACGAAAACAGGACAAATCTTAAGGGAACATTTAAGGGAAACGAATGTCTGGCAGAAATACTTCCTGGCTTTTAGAACCTGTGTGAATGTTTCGATATGAACACCACCTCACTATTTCGAGGCTGTATTCTCCAGGGTCCGAATAGCGAAACCCCCATAATTTTTAAATTTTTGACAATTTTATTATTTTTTAATAAATCCGCCGTAATGACGCAAATTCTGTGAAAATTTCAACTATCTAGCTATTACGGTTCAAAAGTTACAGCCCTAAATAGGTAAGACAGACGGACGGACGAACGGACAACGTAGGCTTAGTAATAGGGTCCCGTTTTCACCCTTTGGGTACGGAACCCTAAAAATGATTAGACTACCTGTAAATCGTATCGTCACAAACAGGAATCGCACTTTCGTGTGTCAGTTCATTAAGTACACCAGCTTCCAACGGACTGTCTCTTGCAGCATCTAAAACATTACCATTAACAATCTACTCTACCATTAAATGACAGATAACAGCCTCTTCCAGTACTGTACCAGATGGCTCAAGATAATCTAGGCTCATCTAGATTATAAGCCTAAATGTCATTGCGCAGGTTCGAGAAAGCAAAACGGCAGTTGCAATTTCACTTGTCATTTCGCAAATGAGTTTTGTGCATCATTTAGAAAGCCAATGGAATAGTAAATTGAATTAATGTTGGTTAGAGTGAAATCTAGATGCTTACTGTGGGTGGACTGGGTATTTGATGGTCATGCTGAGGGTTCTAAAGAGCTCTATTAGATTTCAAATTTGCAAAGTTAACCTTAGCTAACGTGGAGATGAACAGATCGGACAAGAGTTAGATAGGTAACTAATTGAATTGCTAATATTTGATACATATTTTCTTTTCATTTTGTTGCCTTCTCATTATTGGCGGACCTTCTCTATCCAATGCCAAAGGAAAAGGATAATCAGTGCTGGCAATTTCCATTCCAGAGATTTCAGAAAGAAATAGTTTAATTAGGTTGTTACTGCGACGCTGCTTGTCATAGAAAAACAAAAAGAAACCAATATTTTAAGTGGCTCGAAAATTGGCGACCGTAGCATGCACTGAATGCTACGTATCTACCGTATAAAAATTTACCATCAAAACTGGCTTATACGTACCGGTAAATAATAATAAAGTCTATATCGTTAAAAATTTAACCCTCTATTAAAAACCATGTTTACAAACAAACTTCGAATGCCCCCCTTCCTGCCCATTTTACCTGGGAACGTATAAGATGTCTATCGCCTGCGCACGCGCATCTCTTTGATGTGATGTCGTCAGATTTACGATACTAGCTATATCGCTGTCTGACGCACTTCACGCTTCCTTATGTCCACGTCTAATTTTGAACGTTTATAATTTTGTCACACGAATTGAGTTGTTTTTCTTTGACAAATTGTTATTTAGTGACACTATTAATTTAAATTAAATTGGGACGCATGTCAAAAATGTTATGCTATCAAATTATACCTACTACATGAATATGGTATACAGGGTGTAGGGAAAAGTATTATTAAACTTTAAACCACATACTCTACCAATCAAACTGAACAACTGGGAGTAAACCTGTCAGAACAAATATATTATAGTTTGTATTGTATGCCTTTAATAAAATAAAAAAAGATTGTGTACCTACCTAAATAGATACTCTACATAATACGGTAATGGTTGCATATACACCAATCGTAATTGACATGAACTTTATTGATTGTTTTATGAGGTAAACGTTTTGTTTTATATTGTTATTTCCTATGTTCCTAGTGAATCATTGAACATTGTGAATTCACAGACTTAACTATGTTTAAAATTTAGTGAATCATTGAACACTGCTGTGAACTATGTTTAAAATTTCGTGTTTATTAAGGTACTGTTTTTACTAGTTTATTAAGGCACTGTTTTTACTAGTGTTGACCAATTTGGATAAATTTACCCCTCTCCCTAATCGTAGTACCATGAGTAGTCCTCTGCGAGCCATCTGCCCCCATTGCCCGGGTTCTTCGCGACTTTTTGCCGTTCCGCGAGGCTTAAATGTCCACATTAGCCGTATGCATAGGGATGTCCACCCACAGCTACATATTGCTCCTCCCGTTGTCTCATCTTCACCCTCTACGAGTCTAGACAATGTGTCCCATTTAAAAAAATCGGTCCGAGTACTGAGACATATACCAAAGGGCGCTAGAAGCTTAGCTGCGGGGAGGTTGTGCGAGCTTATAGAGCGATGCCTCAGTACCAATAGCAATGAGGATTGGGGGATGCTACTTTCATTTGCATTCATTTCTCTTAGAGTGCCCGAGAAAAAGGATAACCGATCTCTTACAGCAAAAGTAAAAGAGAATATCGACTCCTCCTTCTATGAGCCAGAAAGCCATGAGTACACGAGATCATATTCTATCAACAGATCGATTGAGGCGAAGGTCCAAGAGGGAGACTTAAGGGGTGCTGTGCGCCTGTTGGTTTCAGACTGCTCCCTCGCTCAATCAAATTCTAACACGTTGGACGCTCTGAGAGAGAAACATCCTGCACCTTCTCGTCCGCTGTCTTTACCGCCGGACCCTGACCGCTCGAGCCCTTTTCTCGTTGCTACGAGTAGGGATGTTTCGGAGGCGTTATCATCTTTCTACAACGGTTCGGCATCAGGGTTGGATGGTATACGGCCTGAACATTTGAAGGAACTGACTTCGCCTTCCGCCGGCAGTAACGGCCCGCGCCTTGTGGAAAGCTTAACAAAACTGGTGAATTTTTTACTCAAGGGCATGCTCAATCCGCAGGTCAGTCCATTCTTATACGGAGCTTCTTTATGTGCACTATCTAAAAAGGATGGTGGAATAAGGCCAATCGCGGTTGGAAACACATACCGTCGTTTGGTGGCGAAGATTTGTTGCCGGTCTGCCAAGGACGAGATGGCGGACTATTTGCAACCCCACCAGCTTGGTTTTGGGTCTGCGCTAGGTTGTGAGGCAGCCATTCATGCCACACGTTCTTTTGTCATGGCTCCGGAAAATATGGATAGCGTTGTTGTCAAATTAGATGTAAAAAATGCGTTCAATTGCGTGGAAAGGGACATCATCTTGACAGAGGTGAGGGAACACATTCCATCTATATACCCGTTTTTACACCAGTGCTACTCAGTACCAAGTTACCTGTTTTATAATGACTCCGTAATAAGTTCGCAGGTGGGGGCACAACAGGGAGACCCACTGGGACCTTTGATATTCAGCCTAGCCATCCATCGAATAATCACAGCCGTGGAGTCACCACTTAACGTCTGGTACTTGGATGACGGAATTATTGCCGGTAACCCAGATACTGTAGGAAGGGACCTACGCACCCTCCTTTGTAATTTGAGGGAGGTGGGCTTGGAAGTAAATACAACTAAGTGCGAATTTTTTGCTTGCGGCCCAAGCGATCCAACTGGTTTTTCGTCCTTTGAAGAACTTTTACCTGGATTGAAGTTGCTAGATAAAGATTCTTTTACACTTCTGGGTTCACCAATCTTTCCCAATGCTGTGCCGCCAATGCTAGAATTGAAAAGAGAATCCTTAAAAGTCACGTGTGAACGTCTTAAAAATTTGTCAGCCCATATAGCTTTGACTCTATTGCGGCAGTGTTTTTCAACTCCGAGAGTAACGTATATGATGAGGACGGCGCCCACTTGGCTTTTCCCGGAGCAGGTGACTCTTTTTGATGAGACTTTGAAACGCGGTTTAGAGGGCATCTTAAATCTGGAGATGAGCGTCGAACAGTGGACTCAGGCAGGCCTTCCGATCAGGCATGGTGGCTTGGGTATACGAAGGATGCAAGATGTTGGATTTTCGGCCTTTTTGGCGTCATCACATGGGGTGATGAGTCTAGTCGCTCGTATTCTAGAGATTAATGGCGATGGGCTCCACTTGCCCTTTGTGAGTGACGCTTTAGAGGCATGGAGCAACAGGTATCCGAGTCGGGACATTCCAGAAGCTCCAAGTACCCAACGAGGTTGGGACGAGATTAGCTCAAAGGATATTCTAGGTCAGCTTCTAGATAATGCTACAGGTTCGGACTTGGCCAGAATTCGAGCGGCTTCCAGACCAGAATCGGGGGCATGGCTCCAAGCGTTACCATCATCGCAACTTGGTACACTTTTAGACAACAACTCAGTGAGGATTGCCGCAGCCTTGAGACTTGGTTGTGAGATATGCGTGCCGCACCAATGCATCTGCGGGGCCTGGGTGCAGGCCAACGGCCATCACGCCTTAAGCTGCAGGAAGTGTGTGGGACGTTGGCCACGACACCACATATTAAATGACATAATTCGTAGAGCGCTGGTGTCGGCAAACGTCCCGAACATCCTTGAACCAACCGGCTTAAACCGCACAGACGGCAAAAGGCCGGACGGCTTAACCCTGATCCCATGGGAAAGAGGCCGCTGCCTCCTATGGGATGCGACCTGCGTTTGTACATTTGCGCAGTCGCATCTCCAGGGAACTACGCGGGTGCCAGGATCGGCGGCGGAAAGTGCGGCACGCGTAAAACACACCACGTACTCATGTTTAGAGGCAACATACTTATTTGTGCCAGTGGCGGTGGAGACCGCAGGGCCCTGGGGCACAGAAGCCAAAAACTTCATTAAAGCCATTGGCCGTCGTTTGAGGGAGAGGGGCCGAGACCCCCGCTCCGGTTCGTACCTGGTTCAACACATTTCCCTAGCCATACAGCGTGGAAACGCCACGAGCGTGATGGGCACTTTTCAACCGGGTTCGAATCGAGGCGGGCTGTTCGACTGATCACAGTTTAGTTCTTAATTATTGTACTGTTTAGATTAGGCTAGGTATTGTATTAAGTAGTAGGATTAATTTTATAGTATTGTTTTGTTTAGATTATGGTTACTTGAATAAATATTGAAATTTCCTATGTTACAGAGGCCGTTTCTTAATCAATAACGGTAAAACCTTAAAGTTTTATGTGGAGACATTAAAGAACTTATGTGACAATAAAACCAGACCTTGTGCTGTTGGGTGTGTTTTAACATTTTGACAATGCGTCTTTATGATTGTGTATGTACGAGATCTTTGTGGTTCGACTTCACACTTTCATCGAATACCATGTTAAAGCCTGACCAGGAATATAAAAAACTGATTTGGGGGCGCTGCAATCGACTGTCACCTTGAATGTTAGTGTTCCAAGTACAAAAAATAGTTCCAATGATTTTCCGCAACATGGCGAGGTTTTTTATATTTCTGGTCAGGCTTTAACTATTATCTGCTATAGAGCTATGGGCTACGAAGGGTTCGTAAACTTTATTACTATCTTTCAGAAAGATATAAGATAATTATTATAATATTAGACCTTCAAGAAAAGGTGTTCAATTACCTTCCTAGTGTTTTTTAGAAACCCTTCCAATTCAATTATTGTTTGGACATGGACAATGCTAATAGAAACTATTATTTTATAGGTAAAAATGACATTTCTTTTAGAACATAAAAAGTGCGTTACTTAATACTATGTATTATCAATCGAAATATTTTTATTTTTATTAACTTCGTCCAAGAAACCGACAATGCTTGTAGGTAGTTAAATATATTGATTCAATTTATTTCCAAATTTCTACAAAATTCACATCTTGAGTTCAAATTAATGTTCGAAATCAAGTATACTAATTGTACCAATTATTCAGTCTTAGTAGAGAAACTTGTGGTTACAAATTATACCCTGATTCGGCCCATTAAACATTTTCTTTTGGGGGTTTTTGTTAATGCGCATCCGAACTTGGTCGCTTGATTGAAGTCCTTAATGTTTAGTATTTTATTTGTTGAAAGACAAATTTGGGATAACTAAGGATTTTATCGACCACTTTGTAACTATCTTAAGACAACTGTTACTAATGTAAGAAATATCTACAAAATGTTATCAAATATTTTGAATTTCGGAAGCAGTAAGTATATTTTGCTTTTAGAAAGTAGAAGCAGTTAGAACATTTGTTTTATATTCTCTAGTTTATGAATTATGATGTAGATACGAATAATGAAAAAACATTTTTTCGATATAAAATCTAGGAACACATCCTTGACTTCAAGTCCGTGACTTACTGACTGACTGACTGTCCTGACTGTACAGGGCCGCTATAGATAGAAACATGAGGTTTACATACGCAGTTATAACTCTCGCGAAAAAATCGCGAAGCTTTTAACTCAGAGGTTAAGGCGTATCAGCCGTAGACCACTCTCCTCTCACTCACACTCCATACTAATCGATGAGAGAGCGCGTGGCTCCGGTCAGAATTCTGCTGTTTTCTTTGAAAAATTCGATGATTTTTTATTAATTTCGAAAAAGTAAAAAAACCACATCATTCTAAATTGTATTGTGAACAATATAGTAAATTTTCATTTTGTTCCGATTAAAAATGTAAAAGTAAAATGGTTACAACTGGAAAAAAAGGGGTGACTTTAGAGTCCCTTTTCTTCGGTTTTATTCATTAAAATCGATTTTTAGAAAAACCGCACACTTCTCATATCCTGTAGATGGTTCGTTTTAAATTTCAGCTCAAAAAGTGCCATAGTTAATGAATAAAATGGTTACAAAATTACCCAAAACCGGCAGGTAGCCCCTTAATATGTCAGCCCGATTTTTTCTTTGTTTCACACAGTGTTCGAGTAACTATAGGATTTTTTATGGAACAGCAGTTTTTATTTTTGTTGGTCCCATAGTAAAAGTTGTTCAGTTTGATGGTCTGAAGATCTACTCTACGGAGGATGAAGAAAGTATAATTTCGAAAAACGACCTCTAAAGGGGTGTTGACATTTTTCGAAATCCACTCTGACGAAGTAGGCAGGCATCAATGGATATCTAGTAAGAAATGTATATTACATTAATTTCTAGCGTTTATACGTGTCGTCGACCGCACAGTCCGTGAGCTTTTAGAATTGGATTGAGCTGTCGGGTAAAATCGTTTATATTCGTACAATTTACTTCGCGAGGGTTTAATTGTTACTGACTTCAAAAAGATCGGCATCGGATCACGAAGGTTATGTAGGGTCTTAATATGTTGACACTTTTTTAAGGGGATGATCAGACCGTCGTCGAAACAAATCATACAAAACTGGAAACCTGCATAATGTTTTTTTTTTCGCGTTTTTGATGTTGGTCCCATAGAAAAAGTTGTTCAGTTCGACGGTCTGATCACCCCCCCCGCCCCCCCCCCCCCCTTAAAAAGTGTCTGAATATTAAGAAGGACTCTGTATACTAGCCGCGATCTGATCTATTATACGAATATATCTGATTTTACCCGACAGCCCAATCCTATTATTGTAAGAGCTCACGGACTGTACCAGATTTTATGTCAAATCATACGCTTTTAAATAAACAAAGTTACATCAAAATAGTTTCAGAAGTTTTTGCGTGATGCTCGAACAAACAAACAAACAGAAAGACAAAAATCTAAATGGTTGATTTGGAGAACACTTAATAACCATAATATCGTAATCTGTTTCTTGTAAATATCTATTCTTCCTTCTGTTACAGTTTTATAACAGTTTAGATTAGAAAAAAGAATGTTGGTAGTTATAGCAATAATATCGCTAACCCCCGAAGTAGTGAGTTTACATGTGTAATAATTTGTAAATAAAATAAATATAATCAAAATTTATGATTCCCCTAGAAAGTGTAAGTATCAAAATAATTTATTGACCGATAAGGAACTCCGTATTAGCATGAAGTATGGAGATAAGGAAATTGCTCGACAAATAATTCATGAAATAATGGACCTCAATCGACCGTAAAATTTTCATTGCTAAGCGATATCTTGTGAAAGTATGTGATTTATTTTGTAGTTCGATAAATAATATTATAAATTATGCCCCTAATGTACACCTACGTGCTCTGCGGAACAGGATAGTCATTAGGACAATTTTTGACTATTTTAATAATCATCATCATCATCTCGGCCAATGGACGTCCACTGCTGGACGTAGGCCTCCACCAAGAATCGCCACAACGACTGATCTTGCGCTGCCCTCATCCAACGGGTTCCGTCGCCTTCACCGGGTCGTCGGTCCACCTTGTGGGAAGCCTACTCACGCTGCGCTTTCCGGTTCGCGGTCGCCACTCGAGAACTCTTCGGCCATCGGTTCTGCGAGGAATGTGCCTCGCCATTGCCAATTTATTTCGGTAATTCTTTGGGCTATGTCAGCTACTCTGGTTCTTCTACGGATCTGTTCATTTCTGATTCGATCTCGCAGGGAAACTCCGAGCATAGCTCCATTGCCTTTCGGCCTTTTTATGAGGCTTTTAGCGATTCGGCGTGGAAATATCTAGTTACTTAATTAATTTCAGGCAATGCATATCCATTGTCTGAAATTAAAAGATTAAATCATCGAATAAAAATTACTTAAAAAGTTCCTAGTACAGTCATCAATATTATAAACGATATAATTAAATCTTAAAACTTACACATTAGCCCTACTATTCTCTCCTAACCGACTCAATGGTTTGACAACATCAGAACTCGCAGTTCATTAGGTTCCTGACGTCATTCAGCATGAATAATCCTTTAGCAGTACCTGTGACAGTACAGTAATAACATCAAAAAGACGCCGCAAAGTCAGCTCTTACAATTATTTCCAAGCAAAATGCCACGTTATAAATCATACGTCAGCCGTCCATTCGGTTAGTAACATCAGAATTAAGTGAAATCATCCTCGATACATCTCTTTCCGAACAAACAATGGGGTCCGGGCACACCACCAATTTTTCTGTCAACATCTCCATATAAGGAATTTGACGTACGTCATTTTTATACAACTATGAATATAGAGATATTTGGGATGACGGTTTTCGGTTAAAGGTCGATTCGATTATTTTAATCGATACATTTATCTCGATCTTTATTGTTTTCGAGTTCCGCTATCAGTACTGAGACGTCTTAATCGCTTTGTTTTTGGTTGCGTTTTATCTTTTTAATCTACGACTTGATGCAAGGATAACACTGATTTGGTTTGACAGTAAAAATATAGGTTGCGATAGCATTTTGTTTTGTTGCTTATAGTTAACCACCAGTGTATTCATCGCGTGCGTAATGAAAATGTCAGAACGGAAAAACATTGCAATACCATGTTAATGTATTTTTGTGGTCATCTTTTAAAATGAACGCTATTGAAGTTTGTGTTGAACGTAAGAGGTTTAGTGCAATATGAAAATCCGATGATGAAGTGCAAGTTTTATTTATCTTCTTATTGTAAATACACCGATTTGTTATGCTTCTCTCATATAGCGCTCTATAAGTTCTCCTTATAGTATATATGGATGGTCAACTTCAGAGCCATGACAGATAATTATAGTAAATTTTAAGTATAAAAAACACGAATCGAGTTCCTGGCAGACTCTGAAAATGGAGCTAGATAAGTGAAAATAGCTATCACATTAAATGCCTTTGTGGTTTTTAATTTGTGAATTTAGTTTACTTAAAAAAATCGCACTACGGGACTCAGCATTATAAGCGGTACTTCACACTTGGCTAGTTTCAATTTCTTTTTATAACATTTTTTGCAAACGGTACTTTTGCAAAAAGAGAGACCTTTGCCTCTTAAAACCCATGTTACTTCATAAAGGTAATTCGTTCTTTTTTTCAAGCTCAGAACGAACCCATTTCTTGCCGTTGGTGTTGAAAATATTGCTATCAACCCATCCATGGATAGAAAATAGACTACTACCAGATCTACGTTCCAGCAATCTTGGAAATCTCCAATATACTAAAAGTAACCCTAGTTGTCGAATATTTCTGACCACGCCACGCCGAAAGGGTATAGATTTGACTTTATTTGTATGTATGTTATGCACTTTGTATACTGCTTGTTGCCGAATCAATTTCTCTCAAATGAAGTGACGTATTTGTCGATAAACATATCAATTTCCACCTACATCTTGTTGATCATTTAATAACATGTTTACTAAACGGCTTTAGTTCTCTTTGATATGGTACAGACTGCGTGGGAGTCTGCAATCGATATTAGATAATCCTATTAGAAATATTTTGTAAACCTAGAGTTTATACAACATAAAAAATCACTCCATTTAATTCTTATTGTCCGCGTTATAAGAAGTAATTTAGCGTGATTTTTGAGACGTCGAAATTTAAAATTAAATATCGTTTTGTTGAGTCATGTCTCGATTGTTGTTACATCACTAGTTTGAATTGTTTATCGATTTATTGAACTTTAGGTTTAAGAAAATAACGGTAGTTGCGACTTAGTTTATTGTCATAGTTTACGAAAAGTTTGCAACATTGTCTGAATGCCCAAGGTAAAGCAGGTAGTCTAGAAATGTTACGTAAGTACTTAGTACGTTTCAGCTTTTTTTAATATCAAGACAAATACCTATAGATACTCTGCAAGCCCTTGCTCATATCCTCAAAATTGTTATGTATTTGAAATAATTCCTAAGTCACATTTTCTGTTATCTTAACTATTATAAAACTGTAACTGAACTGTGTCTGTACATTGAAGATATTTACAAAAAAAAGATTACGATATGGTTTTTAAATATCCCCGACTCGAAATCAACCTTTTTTAGAAATTTTGTCTGTCTGTTTGTCTGTTTGTTTGTGTGTTTGTTTGTGTGTTTGTTTGTTTGTTTGTTTGTTTGTTTGTTTGTTTGATCGCGCATCACGCAAAAACTACTGAACCGATTTTGATGAAACTTTTTTTGTTTGATAGCTTATGATCTGACTTAAAATCTGGTATATAATTTGTGCGGACGAAGTCGCGGGAAAACACTAGTTTATAATATTCCTACTGGACGTTTGAAGGTGTTTGAAGCACTCATACCATTGGCTGCGCCTCTATCCTATGCGAAAGGATGCGATCCATTTAACCATTGCGGTTGAGGGATCAGCAAAAATGTTGGCTTTCTTAGCCTTTAGAATAATCGATTCATAACAATTTTCAATCATCTTCAAAAATAGCGGATGCTACACTGAAAAAAATGGTTTGTTCAATATAACCAAACTTTAGTGACTTGGAAACTATTTTGTACCTAATTTGGGTTTAATTACAACCAAATTTTGGCTTATGTGCTACAAACAGTTTGCAGGTCTTGGTTATATTCAACATTTTTTTTTTCAGTATACTTAAATTCGTCTTCATTTGTATTAAATGTAGATTACACCATAACTGTGGCGTTTTTAAACCATTTTAGATTATTTTTTGTGTTCAGAAATTGGATACCGCCAATTTGATTGCATATAACTTTCATGAAACACTTCAGAGATGAACGATGAAACACCTTTCAACTTTATAGTTTTGAAGTTAATTTTTAGCTCGCAATTAGTGAACACTATAATATCTCCTCACGATACAATTTCAAGAACCCAGAGAGCGTACAAAATGATAAATAATTAAAATATTGACAAACAGCTTTGTCTCGGCCGGGTATCGAACCCGGTAGCAGTTTGCTGGAAGCACGAACAGTGGCGTAAGCAACGTTGTGTGGGCTGTGTCACGCTTAATTTCGATATCACTATAAAGTTGAGCATACACTGGAAATGGAGAGACCAATAAAAACTTATATGGTATTATTTGTAGTAGTTACCTACCTAGTTTCAGACACAATTATTGAGATAAGTAACTATGTAAAACTACAAGACCTGGTATAAAAGGATCATCAATCATAATATACTTCACTATTTATACTGGATGTGCCAGTTTTCTGATATAAATACATAAACCTTTATTTTTATAAATGATGGGTTTTCTCTTGAACCACAATCTATACAAGGTGTTACAAAAATACAAATAAACCTTTAAGGGGGTGGTATAGACCATCAAACTGAACAACTTTCACTATGGGACCAGTATCGAAATCGCGAAAAAAAAAATTGATGTTCCATACTCTACAAATCGACTAGAGCTAAAATATGTATGAGATATGAATTTCGATGTTGGTCCCATACAGAAAGTTGTTCAGTTTGACGGTCTAAACAACCCCCTTAAGAGTTTTAAATATTTATTGTTACTTATGAAACAGCCTGTATAGTCCTCAGGAAAAAAGATGGGGTCGAAGATGTAGCGAGCTTACCTAGAAGAAGCCTATTCACTCGTCCTTTAAAGGAATTCGGGATGTAAGCGTTCAGAAATACTGACGAATGACCATAATCCCTTACGGGGTGGTCAAGAAGTTTGCTACAATACCAACTATTGTTAAAGCGTAGGTGTACATATTCTTTCATAGCATAAATTCAAGGTTTCAGAATGGAACGAGGTGTCAAGTGATGACATTGCATTTGTGTCTATAGAGGCATTTCCCCACAAAACACTGCATACTAAATCTTAACCCTAAACGCCTCGTATGAACTAGAAGAGAGCAGTCCATTCGATTCCATCAAATTTTTCCTTGCGACATCCAAACAGCTATTTTTCCTTGAAAAAAAATGTAAAAATAACCACAAGTAAACTGTGCATCAGTATTCCTTCGAAACCATTGGTAAATATTTATCGTCTGACTGGCCATTAAATAACTGAACTTGCAAACAAATTGCACCTTTAAATGATTGTTCAATTAACTCACTCATACATTTTGGACGTCATCCTTTTGATTAACTCGTGATCTTGCTTCCAGATACATTGTATGAAAGTAAAAATTCCCGCGATGTTTTTGGATTTACCTTGCTTTTGTTTAAATTTTATCAAACACGCGATGTCTGAATAGGCAGGTAAAGAAGTGTTAAGTATTTAGCATTATGTATTAAATTCCTTTTACAACGTACACTATTTCTATTTGTATGTAGCCCTGCCATGCCTGATGCTATTAAGTATTTAGGTATTAATATATTTCCAAAACCAACAAAACGATACGAGGTAAATATTATAGTGAAAAAACATTCTGCACAATTTCACTGCAAGCTTCGTAGAAATTGTATTTTTGTCATATTTTAACACTAATATAAAAGTACTAGAGTTAACCCGCGACTTCGTCCGCACAAATTATATAGGTAAGTACCAGATTTTAAGTCATGTCATATAAAACAAAAAAAAGCTATCAAACAAAAAAAGTTTCATCAAAATTGGTTCAGTAGTTTTCGCGTGATGCTGTTACAAACAAACAAACAGACACACAAAAATTCTAAAAAACGGTTGATTTGGAGTCAGGGACACCTAAAAACCATAATATCGTAATCTTTTTCTTGTACAGTTCTGTTACAGTTTTATAATAGTTTAGATTAAGACTTTGATATTGTTGATATAGATTCTTTCATAAACCACATATTTTTTTAATTTATTTATTTTAAATAATTATTACAGGATTGATGTAGCATGGATTATGTTTTGGCTTTTTTGGTCCATGTAGTCTACTTAAAATAAACCTGACGTGATAAAAAAAAAATCAAAGCAAAAAAGCTAGGTGTACTTCATCAAAATTTAATTAAGAAACAATATACTTAATAAGTTACTGGCAAAAGGTAAAATAATTAACCTCTGTTTACTAAACAACAGTTATTAATAATTGAATTTTAATTAAACCCCGAGGAGAAAACAATAAAATTAGCAAAAACTGGACCGAATGTAATCGCCTTTCAAATCTTATGATTTACAGCGAAATTCCTGTCGGCCAATGCGCACAATGGAGGCTCTGGGTTTGCAACTTTGAACACGGATAACGCTGCGCCTTTATTAATCCCACTGCATTTCACAGGTCTCCTCTCACTCATGATAATCGTGAAATGGAGTCGTTCATACTCTACCACACGAGTCCAGAGCAGATTGATGGAGATTAAGGTTTTTACTCCAAAGTGGCAGCGACCGCGACCGGCAGCGCAGTTTCATTTGCGCAGCATTTTAAACTTTATCTAATATCTATACGTTACTATAATACATAGTATCGTTTAGGAGCTCGACATACGGCCGCCCTCTGCACCGCGAGCCCTGCTAGCTACCATACATTCTGCATTTGCCTGCCGCTGCGATTTTGGTGGGAATTAATCTGAGCGTGAAAGTCTGGGAGTTAAAGAGACAGAATCGGCGACTCCACGGACAAGAGCGCAGCTCTTAAATAATTTTATTTTTATTTTATTTTATTATACAGGGTGTAAGGGACAGCCCTCCGCAAACTGAAACGGTGAACTCAGACGATCAAACTGAACAACTTTCACTATGGAGCCTACCTCAGGAAACGCGAAAAAAAATCAGCTGTCCCATACAAAACTGCTCTACCGACACGGCTCAAATGTATGGGACAGCTGATTTTTTTTCGCGTTTCCTGAGATAGGCTCCATAGTGAAAGTTGTTCAGTTTGATGGTCTGACTTCACCGTTTCTGTTTGCGGAGGGCTGTCCCTTACACCCTGTATTTGCGGAGCTTACAGCTATAAAACAATTAGTACACATTTAGTCAGCTATAGGCCAATTACAAGCTTCCACATATAAGACGATGATGATGATGTGAAAAACCTTATAGCTTTAAAAGAATGAAACGTCAGAAGTCTGAAATCCCATACCCTGTATTGGTATCAACGAGCGGATACATAGTTGTGTATGAAAAAGAATCCAGCCATATCGGTTCAGTAATATTAGAGATCTGAACATGTACAACTTGTACATGTTCAGATCTCAGGAGTCAACTGGCACTGTGTTAAAGAATGCTGGAAAACGTACATTGAAAGTGGAAACATTAATTTTGTTTACACCGTCAGATTTTAATTGCAGGCCCATTGATAACATTAACCGATTCGATGATGTAATTTACGATCATTGACCGTAGAAAGTGTTGGGTGGTTTTCGGAGACGATGCTTTTAAAATAATTTTTCGTTGTTTTGACTTTTTTTTTTTTGTTTTTGGCCAATTCGGTATGTCAAGTTTTTTTATGCCTTCATTTTTATATTTTTTACGGACAGAAGACATAATTTTAAGATACCTATTTCATTCTTATTGCGATTCATCGAGTTTATCAATATAAATTTAATATTTAAATTATTTTGATCTGTAATCTCTAAGTGCAAAAATGGTGGAGAGAAAATAATTCGAACTCCATGCAGAAAAACTACCTACAGCTGTATTTAAAAAAATTAAAACCTGCCTCCTCTTTCTAACTCTATGCTGGAAAAAGATACGGCAACATCAAATGTCAAATTCTGACATTGTGAAAGTATTTTTTTTTCTTAATGGCCGGTTATTTTAAGTTGATTTTATGTTTACCAAGGAGTTCACAGGTATGCCAGTGACGTCACTGCACGGACCGAAAAACGACGATATTTTATTAAAAATATCTGTAATCCATTCATTTTAAAATCTCTGACATAGAAAATATGATTATTGAGACAATTATCTCGAAATGGTTTTCGATTCAGCCCTCCAAAAAAAAACTTAACATACCGAATTAACGAGAATTTGGAAAACGCTTTGAATTGTGTTTGACTTTGAAAATTCGCTTTTGTTATTGAGTTGTTGTTTCATATTCATACAGGATGTAAACTTAAATGCGTTACATACTTTACATGCGTTAGAATAACAAATTTCCTAACGCATTTAAAATATGTGCAGCACCGAACAGCTGATTGTTTTATTGCTATTTCATAGTTGGTCCCATTGTGAAAGTTGTTTCAGTTTAATAATGTGAAGCACCTCCTTAAGAGGATCCATCATCCATCACAGCCCTTGATCAGTCCGTCTTCGGACATAGGCCTCCTCCATATTTATCCATGACGTCCTGTTACAAACTTAAGAGGATAGGCGGACTGAAATTATAATTTGGACAATAGGTCCCTTTTGTATACGTATTTATCAGATCCGCCCCACCCAACATCCCGCCGACTAGAGTGCGAAAAAAACAACTGCAGCTTGGACCGATTTTACATACAAAAAATCTACGAAATCAGCATTTCTTATTCCCCTGTTTCCTCCTCCAAAACTAAATCTATTTTAATAATTCTTTCAAGAATAATATGAGAAAGACTTTGGCTATGTGCGTATGTCTTTCTTTGCTGTTTATATTAGTCAAATTTGTTTACTGGATGTCTGGAAACGGGCGGTAGAATTTGTCATTTTCGAAGGTCTCTAGTTCTTACAGTAATTAATAAAAAAACATAGGGACATGGCAGAGGTGGGTGATATGTGTAATTTATTGAAACAGGCGTTACTTTGCCGAAATCCATGATTAACAGGTAGATGACACGATTGTGTCGGGACCTCCTCTTCTAAATACTCTGAGTAGAAATTATTTGGTGGGCAGGTTGTATTGCATAACGTAATACAACTTTGTCTACTAGGTATTTAGAAGCGGAGGTCTCGACACAATCGTGTCATCTACCTGTGTTGATAGATTATGTGGTAAACAAATATTTGCTCTAGTGTTATTATCCAGGGAGAAAACAGGGGAATACTTTTGTATGGAGAAAACTGTACTGGTCTATCCTCTTAAGTATGTAACGCATTTAAGTTTACACCCTGTATACATACCACGCCTTTTTACCAGAGGGGGGTAGTAGAGACAACAGTCCCCACTTTTTGCTGTACTGACATACTTTTCTTGTTTCTAGATCAATGCAATTTTATTTTATAATCAAATGGCTAAGCAATCAGATAAGGCACATTATCTCAAATTAGTAACGTGTACAAAGACTTGAAAAAACATAAACAATATACCTATGAATGATTTTGTAACACGATGCCTTGGAGCACCCAATAATTATTTTAAACTAGGAAATGAGGCTTCGTAATTATCTAATTGTAATAATGATAGCTTGTAATCCATCTAGTTTGACACGAACTTTTTCTTTTTTGGAGTACCTTCAGTTACCACTATATCTTGGACTTTAACTTCTTAAAATGATAAGGAAGTCTTTGCTATTAGATGGACCATATTGTAATGGCCAGTTACTTCGATACGATGCGAAATCGCCCTTTAGACACGCAATGCTTATTATTTTGCAATTAAATTATCAGAAAGATTTCAAAACATAAGACGATAATTATCGTTTTGAAATAAATCCCTTTTGTAATCTATAACAGAGGTACTTTAACGGAACGAACTAATAAATTAGAACTTGTTGAATGTTTTATAATCTTTTAGATTTCTAATGTAATAGTACCAGTACTAAGTACCAATCCTAGTTTATGGGTTTAGTGATTTTTTTACAATGTAGACATTTCGGTCGCAAATATAAAAATCTATCTGGATATCGGGTCACTAAACCCATAAACTAGGATTGGTACTTAGTACCAGTACCAGTACTAAGTACCAATCCTAGTTTATGGGTTTAGTGATTTTTTTACAATGTAGACATTTCTGTCGCAAATATAAAAATCTATCTGGATATCGGGTCACTAAACCCATAAACTAGGATTTGTACTTAGTACCAGTACCAGTACTAAGTACCAATCCTAGTTTATGGGTTTAGTGATTTTTTTACAATGTAGACATTTCGGTCGCAAATATAAAAATCTATCTGGATATCGGGACCTAATCATTAGTCAAAAGCACTCTAAGAAAAAGCATATGGCATTGGTACTTAGTACTGGTACTAAGTACCAATCCTAGTTTATGGGTTTAGTGATTTTTTTACAATGTAGACATTTCGGTCGCAAATATAAAAATCTATCTGGATATCGGGACCTAATCATTAGTCAAAAGCACTCTAAGAAAAAGCATATGGCAATAATTTTGAGATTGATTCACAGCTTTTTTGGTGTCTCACATTAAATTATGAAGCAGTATTTTGTTAGTAGTAAGGATGGGTAACAAAGACCATGAGTGAAATCGACAAAATATCGCATCTCTATGTCACGTGTACAGATTACCAAAGATGAAATGCTTGCATTCCTCTCATTTAAATTCGATTATGTCTCTTATTATCAAGTCATTAGGCATTAATGTATCGTTAGATCTATTGCTGACATGAATGTTAGAATAAGTCGTCTCATAATTAAATGTCTTAGCCGCGACAGCCGATCATCATTGTAAATCACTCAATACGAACAATAGATTCGGCTGTTCATAAATTATAAATAATGTTCGGCTTTCTATGGCGCAGGAGCGCAGTAAGGCGCCACAATCTATCATTAAGGTTGTTTTACATTATTCGTGCGACGATTCTTCACTTTCACTGATAAATTCGGCTTCAAATTATGCAATTTGTTCGATACAACCGCTGTTACGTCTCACTGTCGTGTCTTCCACATGATCGATCGCTAGACTCGGATATTTCTACACGGCGACCTGAAATTGGTGGCGCTACAAGTCGTGTAACGGAATAAAATTCCTTTACAGCACTGTTCCTGTCATGTTACCGTCTTAGTTACACCGGCCGGGTATTTTATATCGATGTCAAGCCGAGTAACTACGAGATACATTTGCATGGTCGTGATTCATACGGCCCAGAGCCGGCCGAAGCGGACGACGAATGTCGGCGCCTGAGTTTGGCTTTAATGGCGTCGGTGTGTGGTCCGATTGGTGCTAATTACTCCTCGTGTCCGGTCAGTGTCACGGAGATCACCCCGCTGATTTGGGCATAGGGCTGGTCGAAGCAGTCGACTGCCCGACTGACCAACTGGTCAGCTCACTGGCCACACACGACATCGCGATCACAATCGCCGTACGATTGGGAAACGAGAAACCAATTAAGGAAATCGTCGAAAACGTGCCCAGTGATTTATGGGCATCGACGATAGGGTTTATTGTGGTAATTAGTAATAAAGTGTAATGGCTGAGTTATTACTTAGGTATTACTGTTATTATTGTGCAGTCCGCGAATCCTGCGTCGGTTTTTGCGCGATTCGACTGTCAGTCGCCCGTGAGCTTGAACCAAGCTTGAACACTTTAATTATCCTGTCACTGTCTGAGCTGTCACCTTCATTTTTTTCAGTCCAACACTTTATTTGGTCCAGAAGCAGAGCCTTCAGAACTACTTCAAAAAATTTTACTTGAAAATTCAATAATAAACTAAACCAATGAATTCCAAATTGCATATTTTAGCTCTCAGTGCCTACAACTTCTGAGTATCTTAAAAACTGGACCGTGTAATTCAGACTAATTTCCACTGGTATCAAAGCATGTATGACCCAAATCGGGCAATTCTCAGTAAGCAATTAATTAAAAACAATGTGAATTGTCTCAAAGAGATGGCGGCAACGATTTCTCGCTGCATAACCCTACCACCGGCTGGCATATCACGCGACCCCCGCGCGTGCGCTATCAGCTCTCTGATATCGCAACTGGAAAATTTTGCAAAACCCAGTGTCACTTTTTAATTTACCAATTAAAACGCAAAGTTGATATTTTTAACAACATTGTATCGCACGAACAGTAAATTCATAAAGCACCATTTCGAAAAATTTATCTGCCACGCAGGACAGTCTGATTTATTTTTTCGTATTTATAGATTTTAATCGTCATAAACAGTTTTACCGGCCGTTGGGAGGACATGACTTGAAAACATTCGTTAAGTGGGCGTATTTACTGATAAAAAGCCAATCGAGTATTTTGATTAATTAACCGACGTACCGCGTCGTATTTTTCAGCGAACTGCCAAATAATTGAGAATGCATTCTTTGCCCATTAAAGAAATCGAAAATGAGTTAAGTAGTTAAGTTATTATATTATTATTGTAGTTGGACTCGTCTTCTCGGAATGGTAGGCTTATAATGAATTTACATTTAATGACCGCATAGCATCGTAGTCTACAAATTGTGGGTCCAGTAACCCAATTTGGTATCGATACATTGCGAAATAAAACAATGCTATTCCAAGTATGTGAATAAATTACATAAAAATAAGAGGCACAAAGATACGTTTATTATTGGTAAGTCTTATTCCGTAGCAATTAAAGACCCTTTTGCTTGGAACTTCGCGAATATTTCTTGGACTGCTGCGTAGGCATTCGTCACAGATATTTCGCTCGCATTTTTTTGTTGTTCATCGGACCGTGACATTTAGACGCAACTTTGGTCTGATAAAATGCGAATTTCTTAACAATGCCGTTTTTCCAGAGAACTGAAAGTGATGTCCTACAAAAGGAACGATATTGTGATCAAAAAGTTTAATTAGAGCCAGAGGCAGTCTCCAATACTGTAGGTACCTATGTGACTGAACATTTAAATTAATATTCCGTAGTAAATGTAAATGCCTTATTTTTTAAAACTTCCAATTCACAATTTCTACTAAATGAGTGATCCGATTTCAATGAAATAAAAACAAAATATTACTCCAAAAAAATCAGTTTCCTTGTTAAATCGTGTCACTTTTCCGGGAATCCAAAATATCATCTTCATAATAGGTACACAATATATTTTTTTTTAATTTTCTATTATTATCATAGGCGAAGTATTTTTCGCTTACGCTGATAGACGAAACATCAGTGTAACCGCGTATGAGACAGCGATAGTCATAAAATCCTATACAATTTGTATGAAAATAGCTGTCTGACTCCGGAGTCAGACAGCCGTCGTAGAACAAAAAAGTGGCTACGTCGATAAGGACAGCAATATGTAGCGATCTCCTTTTTTAACTAGAGCGAATTTGCTACGTGCATCTCTTACTGAGTGATATGACAAGAAACGTGCTTCCTTCTAGTTCCTTCTCTTTCTACGATTATTATATTGTATATTATACGATTTCGTTGACAGTTGTGTAAACCATAGAGAAATTACACGCTCCTCTTGGTAGAGATGGTGTAACAAATTGTGCACAGTAACCACCAACTGAGCACTAGTTTGTACTGCGACCATAGAGAAATTACACGCTCCCCTAAGCTTTTTGTCTCCCCTCACCCGTCCCTCAACCCCTTTGTCGGCGACATAATTTTCTATAGAAACAAGCCGATATGCCATCTCCTCTTACTCCATGGTGTAAACGCATTTAAAAAAAATCACATACTTAAATGACAGAACTTAAAAGAATAAAGTCAGTTGTATAAATCCGATGCAGATTTTCGTTACCTTTTGATAGCTCAAGTTTATGTTTTGCATGTAATATGCAGATACCGTCAAAACTGTACAGAGATATATGGACAGTCGTGTTACTCCCTGTGTGTTTTGAGGCATCGGACGAGTCGCATTCATTGTTCCCACAAATCATTTATTCATGAACAATATAATCAAAGAGACCTTGATCTTTACTGCCTACAGATTCACATCTGTTTTCTTCATGCTCACTTCACATCTGAAATATGCTCTCAGAACAATGGAATCTGAATCCGTGTACACGTCACTTGTAGAACTATTTTCCATACTAGAGTTGTAAATTGTTTTAGACTGTCTACCCTGTGGGCGCTTTTTGAGAAGAAGAAAGTCCTGTGTGACTTCTGTCTGTAAGAAAATAGCGCTTTTCTGTTTTGTTTTAAGTGTTAAGATCCTTTGCGTTTGTTGTTTAGTTTTTTATGTTATTTATCATTGCGTGTCCTAGCTTTCTGCATCGGGATGCATAATGATCTAGATCGGCTTTTGATTCAGTGGTTCTATTTTAGTTAAAGGTCACAACATGATTTGCTGCTTTCGTTTGCGAGATTCTGTAAGCCGATGCGTTGAGTCTGTTTTTGTTTTTGTGCAAGAGTTTCTGCTTCTAAATGTTTCTTGTTATTTGTACGCAAGGTGAATAAATGTAGATGGAATGGAAACAACTAGTACTAGTATAATTATACAGACTTGTTTAATATTTTCTCAGAATGCTAGTATGTTGTAGGTGACTTATAAAAGTTATTCATAAAGTGTCATTTCTACCGATAACATTTTTTGTCTGTTATTTAAAACGTAGTTTTTGCCCCAATTACGTGTCATTTTTATCCCTGTTCTCTGATATCTGTTCCTTTCGGATCACAGATAAGTTTAACAAGCAGACGCATGTTGAAGAATGGCTTGTTTTTTAAATTGGTAACCATTATTTCAGAAAAAGAATTGTTGTAGCGATGACATGATACGCATGCTATTTGCGATTCATCCAGTTTGCATTACAATATGGAAAACTCGTCTGTGGTAGGTAGGTACTCGTACTTACCGTATAATATACATATGTATTGGTTTAAAGTTCCAACATATAACGTAGGTATTTCTTATTCGACCACAAAACAAAATTAAATGGATTTGAACACCATTTAATAGCATAGCATAGCATAGCATATGCTCACGACTATATTCCCCGAGGGGGTAGTCAGAGATATTCCTCAGAACATCCACGTTTCACCAGAAGTACCGAAACACTGTCCAGTGTGACGGGGGGTGAGCCCGTCGCCACCACCACACCATTTAATACGAACAAAAAATACGTTGCAACTGGAAAATACTTCAAGAAGTTATAATTACTCGTTTTATTTTACTTTATTATAATATATAAATAAAAGAGCCGTGGTGCCAGTGGCGAGTAAACTTGCCTGCCGTGCAGGAGGCGATGGTTCGATCCCCCGAGGAATTTATTTACGATTTGTAACACCACTGGCTTGTGGTGAAGGAAAACATCGTGAGGAAACCTGCAAGCTTCAATTTCGACGCACATATTGTACTGTCCATTACAAGTGCCCGACGGGCTGCCCGTCACACTGGACAATGTTTCGGTACTATAGTGAAAAGTTGATGTTCTGAGGTTTCATAATATGTCTGACTACCCGCTCGGAGAATATAGTCGTGAGCCCACCTGGACCTATTTCTGACGTCGTCTTCGGAGACATTGCACTCGGTCATATCACTGCGAACTGTGTTCATCCGAATATAGGTATTATTATTATTTATTATTATCAGCCACTGCTATGCTATAATGTATTTTATAGGTAAGAATTTAAGAGATAGTTGCTGAGCAGCTATCGCAAACATTTTTTGACAATGTTACTCTACATGTAATAATTGAGTAAGTTTCATATTAGAAAACACCCCAACTGCATTGCAGAACTTTGTTAAAAATAATTCTTCAACTTTTTTATCGAATACTAATCAATCATAGGCTAACGTATTTTATGAGCTATATAAAATACTAAAACGCCTCCTAGGCAAAAGATAGTGATCAGTTTATCTGATCTAACATTTTAACGCTGTCTGCTCACCTCGTTTTTATAAAACAAACTTGTTGTTCTCACAAAATGTTCCGCCTTCGTTTCCGTCGTGCACTTAATTAATATCCTAATTAATTTTGTGACTCTTAGTCTTAACATCCAATCGGTTACATAAATGTGTTATATAAACTAACGATTTGAGACTTGATAAACTTCTTAATTAATAAACGTAGAGTCAATGAACATGACGTAAAAAATAATAGTTTTATCATAAAATTTATTCTATTCAGTCGTGGGTAAAAAATAATACCTCTTATTTTTGCTAAACATGAGCCCAGTGGATGCGCTATCTAATAAGATACCTAAGTACCTTATTAATTTTAATAAAATGTTTTGCCCTTTTCATCTGCATGATACGGTTTAATTCCGTGCAGCATTCCGTGTCTGTTCTCTCCACCTGGCCCTATTTCTGAAGTCGTCTTCGGAGACATTGCTGCGAACTGTGTTCATCCGAATATAGGTATTATTATTATTATTTATTATTATCAGCCATTGATGTCCCACTCTTGAGCAAGGCCTCCCTCCGTTCTCCGTTCTCCGAGTCTCTGTTCCGCGCTTCGACAGGCCAGTTATTAAGGCTAGGTTATCCCACTGCAAGCGTCTCTTTCTTGCAAGCATAAGTTTACAATTAGCCATCCCGCTCCAATTGAAAGCAGGATCGCAAAAAAACGTGTTTTTCGTCAATATCTTTGCTCATGGAAGTTTCTAAGCTAAAAATTCTTCTGAGTTCACTAGAAATATTTAATGTATTTAGTTAAGTACAAGAATAAAAAGTTAAATATCAGCAGTTTAATCATAGTATTGAAAAAACATAACAAAAAGGGGAACTTTGGGATGTTTTTCTATCTAGTAAACTTAATCTAATCGTGTAATTGAGAACAGTCGCCCATCCGCTCGATCCTTAAATACGACATAATTTAATTTCAGACTTTAAAACACAGTTTAAAACACTTTCGTTCGTGTTCAAAAAACGGCCTCGACGGGATAACAGCGTCTTAAGGATACCATCAATTTCGTCCCGCCACCTTCGTCCAGGTTTGCCTCGACGCCGATTTCGTTTCGTTGGGGACCAGTTGGTGGTGTTTTTGGCCCATAAGTCATCTGGCAGGCGGCAGACATGACCACCCCAATCCCACTTTAGATTGGCAGCAGTAGTGGCGACGTCTGTCACTTGGGTTCTGGAGCGAATGACTTCATTTCTGACTCGGTCACGCTACGCTCAATAGCTCTCTGAAAAACCTTGAGGTTTGACTTCTGATCATTCGTCAAAGACCACATTTGAGCACCGTATGAATATACCGTATGTCCGAAAAACGGAAGAATGCACGTGTTCATGAGTTTGCGTTTGATCTCCTTTCATCTGTTCTTTCATTATAAAAGCTCTTCCAGGCATTTTCGGTGCGTCTTGCAACTTCGTTTTCTTGTCTAGCTTAGAAGGATACTATTTGGCATAAATTTCAAAATATCCAAAGATCACTATCAGTGTGTGTGTATCGTCATAGTTTATTTGAATCCTAACAAAACATTTTTGCCCTTTTTTCCCAATCTTTTTTTGGTGAATCAGATAGGGAAGTTGTAGTAAACAAATTATTAATAAAACCTATTTGTTTTAGATTATATACAAACAAACATACACAGAAGTCGCCCTCACACAGTCTGTATTGATAAGACATGTATTATCTATACGACATTTCTATTATCAATAAATATAATACCGTCACAAAATCCATAAAATTACATAAACAATTATGTATTATTAACCAAACTAAGCCACCCACGTTAAATTAAAGATTTATTAACGAATCAAAGCTTTCGAAAAGTTGACGCAACACACTTAATGACTTTTAACAATAACTTATATACTTCATTGTATTGTTATTTACTGTTAGATAACTTAGTAATAGCTTTATAGTGAACTGTTCTTTTTTGTTGCAGGTATGGATGGAGCTTTCTCCTTCGATTGGTTTGTTTTTAATTGATGTTATTAAGTCATAGTAATTAAGGTTCAAATTCACACAAAGGAAAAGGAAATACTAAGTTAATCTCGCTCCAAATGTTTGCTATAATGTTCTTCGCTCCTTTTGACAACATACATCACGCTACGCTCGCTACATCTTCGACCCCATCTTTGTCCTGAGGACTAGATTGAGGTCAAGAGCGAACCCATCTAGAATAAAAAAAAAAAAAAAAAAAAAAAAAACAAAGCTTTGCAAAAAAGCTACCTACTTTCAATCATTCGCCACCACTGCTGCCAGTCCAAAGTGGGATTGGGCTGGACATGTCTGCCGCATGCCAGATGACCTATGGGCCAAAACCACCACCAATTGGTCCCCAACGAAACGAAATCAGCGTCAAGGCAGAACTAGACGAAGGTGGTGGGACGAAATTGATGGTTTTCTTAAGAACTGCCAGACGAAGCGCGGAACAGAGACTGGAGAGACGGTATTTTTTTTTTGCGATTTCTATGTTGATCCTATAGAGAAAGTTGTTCAGTATGATGGTCTGATCATCCTCTCAAAAAACTGTCAGCATATTAAGTTGAACCCTGTATAAAATTGTGACAAGGATAGGACATTCAAGATGACCCCAAAGTGTTTTAACGTGGGTAATATTTGTACTCGTAAATATTAAGAGCTTGCACTCATAAAACTTATTGATTCCCCTCAAAATTTACAACGTCTTTATATTGATTCAAGATGGCAGGCAATGGATGTATGGTCTGGTATCTGGTGGACATTTAAAGCCTAAAATGGCGAGTCTCAAGGCCACATGGGATCTTCACAGTCTATTCCACATCAGCTGTCCCCTGACCGAAGTCTTATATCTAAGACATTAAAGACTATAATGCCTAGTTTCGAGGGAATTGTTAAATGGGATAGACTACAGTTCTCACGGTTCACTGCAAGTGTATTCATATTGTCAAGCTTTTTGCTGACATATGACGAATGGTATTTGTTTTTGTGGTTAAACTATAGTGCTTGTGCAGTTCAGTTGGCTGATTCATTAATTTTTAAATGAATTACTGTCCCATAATACCTTTTTATTTTGACTTACTAGTGCAATTAGTCTTTAAACTAATTATGTGTCTTCTTTAATTGTTATTTATCTTACATTATATAGTTTAAATATAAGTCTACTTAGAGCCATCGTAAGGACTGCATCTGACTGAGAAAATTAATCTTACACCTATCAAAGTTATTCACGACCCAAATGAAAATAATATCATTAAGGAAAATAGGAAAATAACCATAATCTGGTAGACTTAAAACTAAGCCGAACATAGAATAAGATAATAAATGACTAGGTAACTAAAATAAACCAAATCTACAGAAATAAGACGAAAAGCATATGACAATGAGGTGTGCGAGATAACCATACATTTTTAGTCATTTTCCTTTAGTAGCCTCTGTTTGATATTTGAATGAATTGGTTAGATTAACGAACATCTTCTGGAACACGCAAGTTTTTAAATGTTTTTCGCAAGCAGTAAAACATTAGCATACACTTATAAAACAGCTGTGAAAGCCTAGTCAAGTGAGACTACATCTTAGTCATGCCTTCCAACACGTCTTTCAAAAGACATTTTCTTTTACGCACGTACGAAGCCACATCACTTTCCATGCATCTTGTTCCGCAAACAACACCGTAAAGTCAACATAAACTTTTCACAGAGTCATAAAGATCAGTTTCCTCGTTTAGTAAAATAAAATACTGCCATTTGCGACAATATTGCAGCGATATAGCGACTACGTGATCGGAATCAGTCGTGAGGCACGGATACTTGATTTAACACCTCACTGAGGGTGTTATTGCACCGACGCGAGCGACCTAGGAACTTAGCCCATTTAACTAGGAACCAGCTTCTACCAAGGTACAAGACCACCTGATCAAGTGCATTTACATACAATTTTATACCTTATCAGTAAACGAGACACTCTATAATTCCGGAACAATAGCTTCAAACTAGTCTCGATCTTCATGATTTTTAACGATCTTTACTCTAAAGCATAAGCATAAGCATATGCTCACGACTATATTCCCCGAGGGGGTAGTCAGAGATATTCTGAAACCTCAGAACATCCACGTTTCACCAGTAGTACCGAAACTCTGTCCAGTGTGACGGGGGGTGAGCCCGTCGCCACTTATAATGGACAGTGGGTACAATACATGCCTCGAAATTGAAGCATGCAGGTTTCCTCACGATGTTTTCCTTCACCGAAAAACCAGTGGTGTAACAAATCGTACATCAATTCCGAAAAACTCATTGGGACGAGTCGGCTTGGACGGGGATCGAACCATCGCCTCCTGCACGGCAGGCAAGGTTACTCACCACTGGACCACCACGAATCTAAAGTAATGGAATAAAATCCAAAGTTGCTGATTTTATGCTACCTCGTCGCAAAAAGTAACACATAAGTATGTTAGTAGAATTACACGCGTAACTCGGTGATCTAAGATTTGAAAGTGTGAGATTAAAAAATAGCTCTTTTGAGCTATTACACCAAACGATCGAAGGCTGCGATATGACGCCGATCGCGTCGGTGTAAACACCTGGACGATGTTAAGACGATGCAGGTTAATTGGAAAGTCAGAGTTAAATCCGGATTAAGGAAATAGTTATTAAATACCGTTAAATAGGCTAGGCAAGACATTGATTTGGTTTGGTTTTACCGTGTTTCTGGTGGATGTGGTGGATTTGTCTAGGACGGTTAGGCTGTCTATCTGACCTATCTGTCTTCTGGAGCTGAACGAGAAAGCGAGTCATATAATATTATCATTATCATCACCATAATCTTCCTACCCTTATCCCATTGAACTCGGGAACATCAATCAGGTGCGTACCTACACCTCATTCAAGTGGAACATGTTGCTTCTATGAAAGGGCAAGTCTATCGCTAGAGTTTAAGTCTATGCTTTTAGCCGTCATTTCGGCGCTCACTCTTTTTCTACACAATCATGTCATCTCTATTACACAATCCGTCCAACTTTTCTTTGATCGTCCTCTCTTCATGAATCTTAACATGCATAGTCCTCTCTTTATGCATCACATTTAAAGGGGTGAAAAGATGTGAGAGGAAAATTTTCTTCCAAAACCAACTTTCTCAAACGCTCGCTGATAAAAATACGTAAAGCCTGACCAAAAATGTAAAAAACCTGGATTGAGGGCGCTGCAATCGAATGTAACCTTTCATGTCAGTGTTCCAAGTAGGTACAAAAATTAGTTCCATTGATTTTCCGCAGGTTTTTATTTTTCTGGTCGTACTTTACCTTTTTTACTCGATAACGAGAATGCTTACAGTAAGGCCTTTAGTAATATGTACAAACCATTAAAACATAAAAGTTAAATAACACAAATATGACCATTTTATAAGGTCACAGATATGTAACCTAGGGTGCCACTTCCTTGCCCATTTCCCTGTAGCTAACGAGCGGTGCTCAGTTAAACTCAGTTTATGCAAATATCAATTAGTCGGAGAAATGTTTCCTCGGTGTGTGAGGGTCATTCTCGACCTGCCCGTTTGTGATTTGTGTATTTCTGCATGATATTGTACTTTATGCTTAGTTGTTTATGTTGTTATGGATATAATATGACGCACGTCTGAAGTAGATTCATAAGATAACGTCCATAAGGACTATTAGATTCTATTATTATTCGATTTTGAACAAGATTTTAAATTGAATACAGGACGTTTCTGGTTTTGAGCACTTATGCTTTTCTTGCTTGAACACCGATTGTGAATAGCTCGCCATTTTAACAACGAAACCTTAAAGACGAAATCATAGGAAGATTTTTAATGCGCACAATTTTTAATATGATAACTTTTCGTTCGTGCTCTAAGCTCCATTCTTGTTTGTTATTAATTAGATGGACTCAGTTCTGTCAATAATTTACCAAGACATTTTTTTTAAATCTCTAGTCTAGCCATTTCATGTCGAATTGTATCGCCTCGCCTCTTTACCCTGAGGGCTTAGCATCCCATCTCCAAAAAAGGAGAAAAATCCTCCCAAAATGAGCGCGCATGGCGATTTTCTGGCTGTATCGCTTTGTTGTGCGTGCATGCTAGTCCTACTGGCTGCGCTTTAACATTCATTTCATACCAACCAAAGCTACCGATGTCACGATTTATTCATGAATTGCATTTGAATTTGACTACATAGGAATGGAAGTTAATGAGAATAACCAGTTTCCTTACTATTTGCTGAGAGCTACCTGTCCCGATAGCAGCGCCCGCGCACGTCGCCCGCCGTCGCAGCTAATTGGTGGCATTATCGCTTGGTACGTGATATGCTATTTCCGTTTAGGGGAACTGGGAATACGACCAGTATAGCACATGATCTTGTAGAGGTCGGTAAAAGTTTGTAGTAAGATTGTATAGTTTCTTCATGTCTGCACTACGTTGTTACCGGTTAATAATATAAGTAGTTCAATAGATAGTTGGTATAGGTATACCACTTCTGACCATGCCGTTAGGAAGGGATTATGGTCGTGAGTTTATCATCATCATCAGCTTCCTTTCCATCTCGCCACACTTTCCTGCTCGTGCCATCTGCATTCAATTCTTCCCAGTCGCCCAGCCCCACCTCGCTGCTGGACGACCCACTCCTCTCTTGTCTTATCTCGGCCACCACTCGTTCAAGGTTTTGCTCCATCTGCTGTCAGTTCTTCTAGCCACGTGATCGGCTCACCGCCACTGTATTCCAGCTACTATATCTCTGACGTCTTGAAACTTAGTTTGACGTCGGATCTCTGTAATGTATCTAAACTGTAAGCAAAGAAAATATAGTGTGTCTATACATTAAAGACATTTACAAGAAAATGATTACTATATGGTTTTTAGGTAGGTATCCCTGAATCCAAATCAATCTTTTTAGGATTTTCTGTCTTTTTGCATCACGCAAAAACTACTGAACCGATTTTGATGAAACTTTTTGTTAGATTATGATTTAACTTACAATCTGGTATATAATTTGTGCGGGCTTAGTCGCGGGAATACTCTAGCTAGGGTAATATATAAATTAGAAAATTAATGGTCATGGTATGGTATTAATAATGTACAGCGTATTTACAAATGAACCCGAAACATGAAAGCTGTTTGTACATAATCGTTAATTAAACTATACTGTACAACCTATTTGATTTGTGGGTAGTGACCATTTGAACCACACTGAATTTTTTTTCGTCTAATATCGATTGAGAATAATGGATTTGTATACGAAAAGAGAAAAAGTCAAGTTTCCTTACTACATATTTGTAAATCAAATAAGCAAGTACCATTAAAATCTTAAAGACTCCATAAGTGGATGTCTTCTACAGCATCCCAATATAATATCAAAAGTTCCTTTTATACACTTTACTTTCTTTCCAACAGTTCCCCGAGACCTTTTAATTTCTTTGTCTGTTGGTAGAAACATTAATTTACTGTAGCGTTAAGTGTGAAACTCGTTTTATTTGCTAGCGGTGCGGGTTCGATTCCCGCGCGTGTCGCCGTTGTCGGACGATTCGAGCTCGTCGATAAATCGCTACAACCGTCGACACCTCCGATACTACAATGGGAAGAGAAAGTCTTTTAAAGGAAGTTATTGCCCGGCAAGACTATGGAAACGGCAAAAATCCGCTTAAATTACCTATCGGGTTTCTTTTAGTTCCTTTCGCAATATCGTTAATTGTTATTTTATTATCGCATCTGTCGTAGTAAGTTAACTGGACAGCGTTTTTAGTTTTTGCTTGGAGCTTTAAGTTATTGAAAGCGTGAGTAATAAAGTCTTTAGTGAAGTTTCTTTTTTTAGGGCAGATGAAAAACTTTTTTTACGTACTTAATGTTTTTTAAGATGCCCCAAATTACTACCAAATTACCACGTATTGAGAATTTAAATAAAAATTATCTGTAGTACTGTCAATCTGTCAATGTGATCTGGATGCTTTCGATGACGCGTGGCCAGAGCATGCCCAGGACAGAGATGGTTGGAAGATTGAAGGGGAGGCCTTTGCCCAGCAGTGGGATGAAATAGGCGAGAAAAAAAAAAAAAAAAAACTGTCAATGCTAAATTTAACACACAGTATTTTATGTTTCTAACCATTTGTGCTGATTTTAAAATCAATCTGAATATTTTAGTTTTTGCATATTTTTTCTTTAACTGACCGACTGATTCCTAACAGGTAAGGAAATGCCCTATTTAATTTTTGGAGAAAAAAGAATGTATTTATTTATAATGATCCATTTGGGATGATGAGACCATCAAACTGAACAACTTTCTCTATAGGACCAACATCAAAATGTCAAAAAAAAATCAGCTGGTCCATATCCATCCATCCAATGTAGCCTCAAGTAGGTTTGCAGTTTTGTATGGAACAGCGATTTTTTTTTTCGCGATTTTGATGATGGTGGGTCAAGTTGTTCGGTTTGATGGTCTGATCATCTCTTTTAAAAGTGTCAGCAATCAGCATATTTAGAAGGACCTGGTCTTATTCATTTGCTCATTTATAAGAATAAGCATGTAATATTCAAGCTGAAATTTCGATAATTACTTACCTATTCCAACCTCACTAAAGGCCAAACGTTACAGCCTTTCGTGCTTAGTTCAAACTAGTGAAGGACCACGACTAAATTGAATACAAAGTAACTCCAATCGACTCATTGCGTGCGTCTCTAATCGATTTACTAAGATAAAATCGTACTCTTGCCCAGCGGAAGCCGCTAACGTTCCATTAAATAATACATCAAGCTTAATTTTGTATTAATAATCAGCTTTTAGTCTTAAAGGACATTATTAATGGAGATCATGATAAAATAATAAAAATAAAGGATAGTAAAGATGATAGGAATCTGGATTAGTTTTTGGGTATTCCAAATCTTATAGCGATAAGAGAGGTAGGTACCTACCACAGATTACCCCCAATAGATACCGCAAGATGAAAATTTCTTACAGGCCCGAAGTCACCATTTTTGGCGGTAGGTGCGGGTAGCGGGGCACGAAATAATGCAACATGATTGGCCATTTCAAGGTCGCACTATTCCGATCTCGCTCTATCCCGTTGCTTATATCAGTGCAAAATCATAGATGTGTGGTGCGCGTCGGCGGCCCTGTATGCGGTATCTATTGGAGGTGATCTGTGGTACCTATACAACCTTTAAGTCCCTAGAGTACAGTGGCGTGGTGGCATATTACATAAGAAAAATAAAGTTTGGCTATGGTTTGGCTAATAGTTTTAAGCAGGCAATATAAACTCTCGCGAAACTTCCCGGCGAGAATTCTCTGCAAGAACTTTTCCATTTGTTTGTGAGAAAATGTACCTCTATTAGAATGAGTAGGGCTGATAAAGGTGAACATTTATACAGGATGCAAAACTGCAAGACTACTCGAGCGAAAAGCATGGGACTGTTGTTTTTTTATTTTTTGCGATTTTGATTCGGTGCCGTGCAGAGAAAGTTGTTCAGTTGGTGGTCTGATCATCCCTTTAAAAAAGTGTCAGGGGTGGTTTAGACCATCAAACTGAACAACTTTCACTATGGGACCAAATATCAAAATCGCGAAAAAAAATGATGTTCCATACTCTACAAATCGACTAGAGCTAAAATATGTATGGGATAATTTTATTTTTCGCGATTTCGATATCGGTCCCATAGTGAAAGGTGTTCAGTTTGATGGTCTACACCACCCCCATAATGGTTTATTTGTATTTTTGTAACACCTTGTATAGTATATTGGAAAAAAACAAATTTCAATAGAATCAATAGAAATATTAGAATACAGATAGAATTCTTGGCTAAACAATACATTTTTTATCTATCCTGAGTAATCTATATAAATAAAACAAATTCGGCTTAGTTTACATTTATAACTCAAGAATGGCTGTAGTTACCGGTTGTTATGATCTTTGATCTGTTCGATTTGTCTCCGCCCCGAATAGAACAATAATTCTAATAAAAAATGGGAAAATTAATGAATATAATAATTATAGATAGTAATAAGTAATTTTGTCATACGTAAGATAATTAATTTTATCATACGTTTTGGATGGAACGGTTTTTTAATGATATCTCGAGAACATCCATTGACTGATTCTGAGGCGGTAAAAAGTTAGCCGGGTCAGCTAGTATTTAATAAATGTATCAGAGCTTTAGAATAATTTCAATAATATTCCATCTTCAAATTAAAGGATGCGTAGAAACGATCGATAAATTGAAAAGCGTAAACAAATTAATACGTCCATGGAGATGGACAAGATAAATGAAGTACTAAATAAGAAAATACGGAAAGGCAGGAAACTGTAACGAGGTGGAATATTCTGCATCGATCGAATTCTATTCGATGCTCATCAGTCCATGCAGACGGCAACATCCGACCAAGTACAGGAGACACCCGTGAAGGTACTACATTTATTTCCAATGCTGCATCTGATATTTTATCGCATAATAAATGATTAATAACCACAATGATGTTACCCGGTCTTCTAGATTCCTATTTAATTGTATCAGCTTTCTTATATCTCTTGTCATGGACTTATCTGTTCATCGATGTCGTGACAACAGATGCATAGGGTATTTCTTATCGATTATCTAGACTCTATGTGTAATTTAAATATAGCATTTCTTAGAAGTGCAATCGCCTTCCGTGTAGGGGTTGGTTCGATCCACACCTGGATCAGACTCACACCATTGAGTTTTAGGTATAATTATGTTTATTTGTAACACCGTTTTGGGAATTAGGTGAAGAAAAAACATCGCGACTAATCGCGAGGATCATGTATGTGGGATGTGTTTTAATTTTGAGGTGTATTGTGTCCAATGTCCATAAAAGTGGACTTATTACCTATTTCTGGACAAAAATGTGGTATAGCTATATCGAGGAATATACCTAGTCTTAAATTTTTATGAAGAATTTTAATCCTATTAATTGTTGTAGAAACAACGCAACATTTTTTTAAATTGTATATTAACCTTCAGCAATTCGTGAGTTCAAAATTGGATGGAAATTTTTTCCGCAGAACCAGTTTGTGCAGAATTGATAATTTGATTATTAAAAAGGAATTTTAAAACTGCATATTTTTTACGAAATTTTTTGAGGAAAATAATTTAAAATTTTGGGAAGCCCAAAACACTGTTGTTCATTAATTGTCTTTTGTTAAAACGGTGTTCATGTTTACGTTCATTCAATTCGTCTCATTGCAAAGATTGTGCAAGACCATAAAATTTTCATCCAATCATTAAATCAGAGAGAACCTTTGACAATTCTAATCCAACACGAAATTACTATAGACAACAACACACACTGTAATCATCGAAAGCACCAATTGTCCCCAAAACCTCAGCTGCGTGCTCAATGCGTCGATTATTCAAATGAAGCGCAGTGCATATAGTCGCAGACGTGATACCGTTGCTTCGCTTCTACGTGATCCTAGCGCCTAGCGGTTCCTCTGTCATTATCTACCCATTAACTTGCCTTCAGGATGTGGATATGACACACTTTCGCACGTAAACAGACAAAGCGCTCTGTTGCTTTCGAGTTTTCGACAGCTGCACCATTAAAAAACAATTTTAATGGCAGAGGTAGCAAATCGATATTTCGAAAGAGTTCTGGTTTAAATTGCCGTTGTGAATCTATTATTCCGTCTGATGCATCTCTTGTGATTCTTTAAGTGCGATATTTAATGTCTTCGCTTCTTTTTAAAATATGTTTAAGCACGAAATATTTCGAAAATATTTCCTCTTTAATTTTGTAATTTTCAATTCCATCTCGGCATTCTCACGAGAATATTCAACACGATTACTATTTACGCGTATGCGTTAATTCAGGGAGCCGTAAAAGGCGTGAATAATTACTTGGATGACAGAAAAAGCGGTCGGATTCCACGACTAAAACTCGAAGTGGACTGATGGGAGATGCAATGCGCGTCCTTGTTTTTTGCTTGGGGTAAAAAATATGGCTTTGGAAGTAGTCGGCGGGGTTGGGAGACCGAGGGTTGTGAAGATGCGACTGCTTGCGGCGGTCGGCGCTGTGTGCGTCCGTCCGTCTCCGTCAGTCTCGCTGTGCCGCGTGCGTGCAGCGGTCGTTGTAGAGGGGGCACCTCTCATCGTACACGCGCTTTATCGGCTGTTATTCGCAGTTTTCCGTCGAAAGCGCGCGTGTCGCCGGCTTCGAATGCTACATTTATTTACGACGCTTGTGCACCTGTGACTACGCAAATATTTGACGTGATGTGAAAGACCACTATTGGTTCTATCTTTTGTCAAGTGTTTTTCAAATAATTGTTACATTTGAGACTTGATGTTCTGATATTGTGAGACGTGCTTAGTTTTTGTGTTTTGACTGTGCTTTTGGAGCAACATTTAGAGTTGTATAAACTCTCCTCATGTTGTAGTGTTCGACAGCGGTTTTCGGCGACAGCCAAGGCGTCCGCATCTACAGTTGGATGAACGCCAATATTTCCAGTGCTAAGGTGAGCAAATATCTCCGAATGCCATGATCGTAGCAGATGTATTTTTTGCACAACGACAAATTCCTACAACATGACTTTCGTTATCTAAAAAATTCTGAAGCACAATAATCCTGCATTACGTATACATTCATATCACAATTTAAACAACCCACACCAGCTTATGGTTATATTTTTTATCAGAATTCGTAACGAATACAGAGTGTAGAGTTTCAGTACGTGCAGAATTTGTAACGTTTCTGTTAATCACAATTAGTATGTTTGAGATAGTGCACGATTTTTCTAAGAACTTTTTATTACCATTATCACCTACTTGTGCCAGCGCACAACTGTAAAATTCATTGCCAATAACTGTATCAATATTACTCTTCACGCAAGCTATTGTTTCGAGTCTTGTGTAATTGGCAGCCGACATCTTCAGTTACGCTTATCATTCACATTCACAACGGTTATGTTTGTTTGTGTTCATCAAACAACACCCATTCATGTTGCTCTTGTTATGAACAATAAATGCGAACCGATTTCATACCATTGATGTTAGTTTAGGTTAAAATATTATTTATATTTGTTATTAGTGCACGTGTTTTGGTCTCATTGTTATTTTTTATTGGTTGCTAACTTGTTAATATAAGTAATTGATAGTTTAAATTAATTAATTAACTGCCTCCGTGGTCTTATGGTTAAGAGGATTGGGCTCCTGACACGGAGGTCGTGGGTTCGATTCCCACGGGGGACACCCAGTGATATGTCACTTTGTGCGTTTTTCCCCAGTTGGTTAGGACATTGCAGGCTGAATCACCTGATTGTCTGAAAAATAAAGATGATTCCGTGCTTCGGATGGCACATTAAGCAGTTGGTCCCGGCTACTATCATTGGTGGTAGTAGTCGTTAAGTACATAAAAGCCACGTCAGAGGCCGTAAGGCGTTTTGAATAAACTCTGACACCAGGGCTTGCCCACACGTTAAGAAGAATAGTTAAATTTTTTATAATTACGTTATTATTATTATTTTTATAATACCAACAGATTTTATTATTATGCTTGTTCAATACAATTTTATAATAATCTTGTTTCAGTAGGTAAGACTTAGTTTACTAAATATTCCTCCATGACATTTTGTCCTTCGCCCTATGCTCATTCACTTGAATTAAATCAGCATAATACTCGTAATATATAATTATATAAAAATATATTTTAACAAACTAGCCTAAATAAATTCCCGATACAGTGTTTCCGTTACACATTTGGTGTTTTGGAGCAAAAAACGTAATTTTCCACTACCAAACATAATAAATCATTTTTTGTGTTTTTATCAAGGTTACTAATCCAGCCTTATTATCTCCATGCTTGTTATCTGGTACTTATCAAGGGCATTGTTATGAATAATGACAATTATCTGTTGTCATTGTTGGTAAGTCAAGTAATTCTCTACAAACTTGTTTATTTGTAGATATTATATCCGTGACGTCCATTGTTGTTTTGTTTCGAGTTAAGCACTCAAGTGAATCGACTTTACTTCTACTCGTGTCTCTCTCTCCAAGTTCATTGCCAATGCAAGCACGCGATCCTAAATAAACATTGTATTTTAATACTTTACAAATCCCTGCCAAATTCCTTAGCCAGTTATCGAACCCTCAGAATTACTCATCCAAGAATCTTTATCGGAATGAAGAGATAATTGCCGGTCAGATGTTAGACGATAACGCCCTGAAGCGATACGTACGGACAGACTGCGCGCCGCGTACGTGACTTGGACAACGGGTCTTTGCTTCCCTGATCACGTTTGACACACTCTAGAACAGGAGCCTCCTTCACTGCCAACAGTCACTCTCTATTAGCGTTCTTGCAAACCACCACACGTTGCTTGCAAACAATAGATCTTCATAACTTGTATTGTCTTAACACAAGTATTTGAGCTCCCGATACGCAAATGACGATGCAAAGGTTCGGTAGCAACAATCTGGACAGTCAGAAAAGTTGAAAGTAAGGAGAGTAATGCCAGTTTTGTCGAGAAAGTTTTTAAATCTATTGACTTTCCAAAAAAATGTTGACTTGTTCAGAAATATCTGCCAAGCACCGCCTTTATCGTAAACAGATTTCCTGTAGCTCAATGGGTTTAGAACTCAAGTGGCACGAGCTGATGCCGGCTCTGAGTCAGGATCACTTCAGAAAATTCGACCTCCCCAAAATAGATCTAACGTGACCGTCTACCCCTGGATTTTTGATTGGTGCGAATCGTCACTCATTCAATTGGCCGTTTGGCCTTCCGCCAGGACATCATGGATGCCAAGGTTTGATCCACTTTTACATTGACGTTTGAAACTGGCGTGTAGAGTTGTAATTCGGTATGTCAAGTTTTTTTTAGTCATCATTTTTATATTTTTTACGGATAGAAGACATAATTTTAAGACACCTATTTTATTCTTATTGCGATTCATCGAGTTTATCAATATAAATTTAATTTTTAAATTATTTTGATCTGTAATCTCCAAGTGCAAAAATGGTGGAGAGAAAATAATTCGAACTCCATGGAGAAAAACTACCTACTGCTATATTTAAAAAAATTAAAACCTGCCTCCTCTTTCTAACTCTATGCTGGAAACAGATACGGCAACATCAAATGTCAAATTCTGACATTACGAATGTATTTTTTTTTCTTAATGGTCAGTTATTATAAGTTAATTTTATGTTTACCAAGGAGTTCACAGGTATGCCAGTGACGTCACTGGACGGACCGAAAAACTACGTTTTTTTATTAAAAATATCTGTAATCCTTTCATTTTAAAATCTCTGACATAGAAAATATGATTATTGAGACAATTATCTCGAAATGGTTTTCGATTCAGCCCTCCAAAAAAAAACTTGACATACCGAATTACGGAATGAAATCACGTCCAATGTTTAACTGACTGAGTTTTGTTGACAGTCCAAACATTTTATGATCGCGGTGAAAGCCGCCGACTTGGCGACACTTTTTGTGGCGCTCGCAGAATTCTGTTCGAGAATACCGTTTTTTTGCGCTGAGCGTGAACGGGATGTTCGTTTGAAAGTTTCCTCCTTTGTTTTGGCATAGGATCTGCTGTTTCTCAATTCACGTCTACGGTGTGCCTGCAATTACTTGTACCGAAATTAGTTTTACGAGTGGCGGCCGCAGCTATGACGCGTTCGCTCACATCAAACGTTAACACTCATTGTTACATGTGTTTATTATTAGTTCCCATGAACCGTTTACGTTAGTCGCTACACTGGTTTGTAGGTCCCTCGTTTTCGTAACCTTGCCTAGCATTTGGTAAGCTTAATTACTCACCATTTTGTTTCTGAGGCAACAGATTGCTCAAAGTTTTTGCTCGGAGACAATACTGCTTTAATCTTCTCTGGCCTTTGTTTATGTGAATCATTATTGACTCAGTAGAAAATAAGGTACGGATTGAATGAGCAGAATATGAACGAGGATGTTTATTGGTGTCAGGAGGACGCAGGCTGCAGAACAATAAGCCTATATAAATAATACCTGCTTAATTATTCATGGCGTGTCACCAAAAAAGTTAACGAGAGCTCTGTCTGAGTTCTAGATGACCTATTCATGTCTGCCTAATCGCACTAATTAGATACCGATTCGGTTTCACTTTCAAATCCTATTTGGAGTTGTAGTTTCTTTAATCCGTGAACAGCCTTGGGTTTGTTTCAGATTCGGCAAAATAAACAGTACATTGCGAATTTTCGCTGCGTGTCAAAGAATTGATTGTTGCAAATTGTTTCCAATTAATTCGCTTACGGATCGACAAAAAGTTTTCGGGTCTCATTTGTCTCGGCCAAAGATTTAATGTGTGCAAATATTGGTTAAGAGGTCGGCTATCGGTAAACTTGACTTTACCAGTGACAATTCACACGATGGTTTAATAAACTTGATCAGAAGCATTTATTCATAAATGCACGTAAAATTTTATTGTTGCATTGACACCAATATGTCATGCAAGCGTGTAGGGCCGTTCGTAAAAAAGTGGAAATGTGTGATGAGATGAGGCTAGAAAATCGGAACATGATCGCCCATTTATGGTGGTCGGAACAGGTTCTTAACGATTGTCGAAGTCATCGAATAACGGTTGTGATGGCTTGAAATAAAAGTTTCAGTGTTTCCCGCGTAATTGGCAGGTCTCACTCGGAATGTGGTCTGACGAAGATGTGTCCCAAAAGGAAAGACGGATCACCGTAAACGGCGCAGCGGATGCTTATGTTAAAATAGAATTTCAAGTAACATGAACGGAACGGTTAAGGAAAATTATTTTACGCCTGCATTGTAAAGTTTTTGTGCTATCGCAAATTGTCGCCATTGTATTATACTGTTACTGATTGATCCGAGCAAAATTGCATGACTAATATGGTCTGACATGCTTTACTGGAATCAATAAATTTAACTCTCGTTTGATTTATTCTATAATCTGGTTAAACTTGTTATATGAAACTGTCTCCAAAGATTTAAAAGGCATGAAAATACTTCTAATGATAGTAATTACGTTGTCTCGTGAACTAGATATGTTTAAATGTCGTGACATTTTAGCCGCAGTCACCCAGGCCGCAGCCGGCGCGGTTTAACGGTAAACTTAATCATAACATTATCCCTACACTTTGAAATAATGAGCCACCAGCCCCTTAACCTAGGAATGTGTGTTAAATGCATCTAAACCACTTCTGAGAAGGTTGCTCGGTTAATGTTATACCCTAGTTCCTTTATTGGATGAAACCTTGGAAAACATAAAACAACCGTTTCTTTGAAGAGCGTTTGTAATAAGAATTTTGATGACGCTTTTATCAATGTACCAGAAATAACTCAAGGTTTTTATACGGACGCAATGTTACTAAAACTAACAAACTGTCTCATAGATCATCGACCGTGCGCGGGCGCACATTGTAGCTAACGATTAGCAGCTTGTCGTGAACACACATAATGTTTGCACGATTTATTGTCACTTGTTATCTTTCCCACCGCACTTATAGTACCTACACAACTCACAAGCACACTCCATTCAAGTGTATATTACATTCGTAATGTCCATTCTTGAACATCGACAAACATACTTTTAACTTTCTTTTGTTGATGCAGTCACTCAGCGTATATCTTGTCAATGCTTGTTACGTGAAAGTGTAAGTTAAAGTTTATAGCCATCTAATGTTACTTTCGTTTTTTTGCCATCGTTTTTTTGAGATAGTAGGAAGATATATCGCGATATTTCCATCTTACAAAGTTGAACAAAAACTTGGTGCCGTCTGGTTGATCTACACGAGGTCTTTTATGGTATCAGTGACGTTGAAAAAATGGCAGCTGGCCCCTTATTTAGTGCTCTCGCGGCGAAAGGTGTCGTAACCCGCCTCTACAAGACGAATAACCTAACCTGTAATGAATTACGATTAACAGTAGCAACTAAGGCAGAAACTAATTCGCTCGACACTTAATCTTATTTCCCATCGCTTGTATTCACTTGCAATAGAGGATATTATCGATCAGACTGTCATGATAGTTAGTGCTAACCAATTAATAAAAATCACATTGAAGTTTTTCTACGAATAGATTACTTACGGGAAAAGAGAGAAAATTCCTTTTTGCGTACTTGCTTTGCTCCTAAACGGCATCAGCGACATTCCAGGTTCAATTACTACGAATGTAAAAGTTGATAGTAATTGCTGAACACATATCAAGTTGATTTTAATGGACGATGCTGCCCCACCTCTTTCCTGCCGACATGTTTATGACTAGTTAGTCACATACATCTAAATCGCAAATCATTGCTTCCTCGATTGCTCATCGCACTCCTACAGACTCTCGGTACTAGAGAAACTAGTGAAATATTGTAGTGCATCCATTATTCATTAATTAACCCACTATCGTTACGCCTTAACGGGGTATAGTCGGAAGCGGTTATTGCGCGTTACGTATCTGCGCATCTAACTATTGATTGTGATTGATTTAGTGTTCTACTTGAATTATTCAACTGCAAACACAAATGTAAGGTTTAGATTGTATCACTAATTTATTTTAAATTATCTTTTCCTGGAGAGATTGAGAGCATCTTCTGTGCAGAACACCTTCCGAAGCTGTTAAGTCATAAAAACTAATTTGTTGTCAAAAAGTTGATGAAATATTCCTATATTTCTATGGGATTTTTTGTTGTATTTTATTGCGAGAAAGAAACTGTCTAATACTTTTACAATTAAAGTAGCTATACGCGAAGGCAAAGCAAACCAAAAGTAAATGAATAAAGCAAACCTATACCTCGAATAAGTTGTATATTTAGCTACCCTTTTACCCGACATCCCCAGAAGAAGGGTAATGTTTTCAATAGTTGTAGAAGCCACAAATAGCAATATCTTATACTTATTTTGTCACTTCCATAACTAGCGATCATGTTTTGTGCCATATAAAATTCAACTCGTGATTTTAAGATTAGCCTATTTCCACTATCGAATGCGACAGTTAAATGCGACATTTTATCTTCCGCATGCTTGATATTTGCATTAGCATCAGCTTATTTCTGCCTGTGAATGCAAATTATAACATTACAGTCCATGATATGATTTGTGCAATCCTTTCCGTTGCGTAAACACTGCATGGGATTTGTAATCAGATTTATTTGTTTATCTTTTTCCATCACTATTTGACTGTATTATTACTCATGTATCGCAGTATATTTCGAATTTTTGCATCGGTTTCAAATGTTACATCACAACTTTTTCGAAGGAAAAACAACCGTTGGATCATTGGCTGTCGTCGGCTCCAGGAAATCCGTACTTCCTTTTGGCTGACAACTCACCGTTTTCCGTTTGAACTTGGCTTCGTTTCATTAAAAATAAAAGCATAACATGGTTTCTTTAGCTTGTGGGACAGAATTTCTATGCTAATTAAAAAATATAAATCTTCTTGTCTTTTTTAAATTGCTATGACTGTTCTCGACAGCTTTAATTCTTTCTTCTTTATTTAAACTTTATAAATCAGATGGAACATACATCACTTTTGATCCAACATCTTTTTTCTCTGTGAAATTGTAATCTTTGTCTTATTGACTTCAATCTCTAACTTCTGGTTCCAGATCAAAATCTACCATGTCATCTTCCTTTCTGTTACTTGATACACTTTTATCTGACACTATCTGAACTCTCGCGAATAGAGCCTCAACCATTTCTATCGACATGATGTCGTGTAAATTCACGCGATCGAGTCACGCCCGACCGGTACGCGACACGACCGCGTCTTGGCGTCAATTAGCTCGGTCACGGTCGCAGCGGGTGTGCCTTGCTTTACTACTGTTTGTGATGTTTCGAAGATCCGGACTTTCTAAATCTTAAGGATAGGTTCTTGGTGATATCATCCTCAAACATAACACGAAATCACGCATAAAAGTGACGCCGGTGTGACCCGGAACGATCCTTTACAAACTTTTGATTAAAAGCATTATGTTATCTGGTCTGAAAATTACGACATGAATCACTCGATATCGAAAGTAGTGAAAGCACGTGGTACTCTATACGCAACCGCAAATCTGTAATACATACGTTACAAGTTATCTGTGAAGATGGATTGATCGATAAGATTGAACACTATGGACAGCCTCGGGCCAATGACAAGTTCGGGTCAAATGCTGATTATCTACGATCTGACATCGACGTGATACTGCCGAGGCCTAATGTTGAACTTGGTGGCTTTAACCTCAAAATGTTTCGAAGAAAGTACTTTCTGATGATCAATAATAGTGGTATTTTGAAGGTCGCGACATTGTCTATTCAGAATGAAGTATGAGTGAAGTTTTGTGGTTTTACACGCGAACATAAAGCAATGGAAATAATTGACGTTCAAAATACTCTTAACTGGGCCTATCAAGTATTTACTACATTGGACTGTAGCTTTACAGTAATGTTTGTATTAACTCCTTTAGTATCAAAAGTTTGTTCTCCTTTAGTATTCTCTTCCGCATTTATTAGGTAGGTATACCTCTAAAATGCCATCCAACAAATTCTCCGCAACAACGTTCGTATAGGAACTGTTCCATTCCAACCAATCATTCAATTCGCATAAAGCCATTGATGGCCACAGTCGCGAGCCGATGACATGCGGGCTACAATTGATGCGGACACGACGTAATAATAAACAAATTATTTTGTCAGTAGGTAGGTACTTCTAAATAAATTGATTTATTGATGCTGGCCCTTAAGATTCTTTTCATTCAACAAAATTGAAATTTAAACTGTGGCATTGCAAAGTAAAATAAGGATTGTACATTTCGTGTGTTGTTTCTAAACATCGCGGTCCTTTTAAAAATCATATTATCTGGGACGTCCACAATCATCATCATCATATCGTGTGGGAACTAGCCCTGGTGTCAGAGTTTTTACAGACCGCCTTGCGGCCTCTGAAGTGGTTTTGATGTAACGACCACTGCCACCAGAGATAGTAGCCGGGTCCAACGGCTTAACGTGCCATCCGAAGCACGGAATCATCTTTCTTTTCAGACAATCACGTGATTCAGTCTGCAATGTCCTCACCAACTGGGGAAAAACGCACAAAGTGACGTATCACTAGGTGTCCCCCGTGGGAATCGAACCCACAACCTCCGTGTCAAGAGCCCAAGCTCTTAACTATTAGACCACGGAGGCAGTATTCAACGTCTTAAAGTATACAAAGTTGCAGATTAAGACTGTTTACTACGCGACGTTACCAGCCTTGAAAATCGGCTGTATTCCTGTAACCATGTTTACATGAATAGTAAAACATTTATCAAGTGTGAACGCATGGAAAATCTCAATCTACATTTGTGTAATACATTCCGTTTGAAAACAGTGCTGGTGAAGCGAATCGTAATAGGATCAAAGAGCAACTGGCCGTCATTGTGTTCAATTTCGATTTGATCCGTTTGTTCAAGGGTTATACCTAATATTATTACATACCAACTACCACCTCTATAAGTGGAGTCTGAAGGAGTCACCGATGTACGACTGCGGGGCATCCGACCAAACCCTCACCCATGTGGTAAAAGAGTGCACTCTGCTCCGTTTCCCCGGTGGAATTGAAGAACTCCATAGGTAAACCCCGTCAGCGGAAGACTGACTGAAACTACCAGAAACCTTTGAACCATAAGAATAGTTGGTAATGTTGAACCCTCCCCAGGCCCAAGAAGAATGACAAAAAATTACATACGATAGAATGGTGATATACAGGGTCCTTCTTAAGAAGCTGACAGTTTTTAAGGGGATGATCAGACCATCAAACTCAACAACTTTATCTACAGGACCAATAATAGTAAAAGTAGCAAAGGACCTTTCTTGATAAAGGTGAATGTAATATATTGACCTTGTACCTACTTTATATTAAGAACCTATATGAATACAGTTTTGTCTTTGATGTACACAAAGTATCCAAAACATGATTGCTTCCTTTGCAACATAGTAGAGCATGAATATTGTAACTTTGTTAATCAAAGTTATCTAGTTATGAGACAGTGCAATGTGAACATTAAACATCTTGACTCAAAGTTTAGTATTGATACAGTCGAAAGTTTGTAGTCAGTCCTTCCTTTGGGGGAGAAAAGCGCATTGTTAGTTCAAAGTAGGTACTAAGTTAATTTAAGGGTCGGCACTACCCTAATCGGGCCAAACAGGGTTCGGCGTTCCGACTTTTGAGGATAGTAAATAGCTATATTTAGAATCAAAATTAATACCATCGCTTCTTTAAAAGATGAAGTACAAGATGAACAAAAAAAATTTCAGTAAAATTGTGTAGTTACATCAGAAAGTAATCGAGAATTTCATGAAAAACTCTAGAATAGCACTGCCGCGTTCCGAGTCCTGTGATTTAGTGAAACAAAATAAAACAACAAAATATATTTCTAATCAATGGCAAAACATCAAAGAACACTTTAAACAAATCAGTTTTTCGATACGACTTCTAGTTTTTTTGCAATTTGTTACCAAAAATCACATATTTTTTTGGACGTTTTCTTCATACAAATTACTATGGGCCGTCAATCGTTCGAAATCATTGCGAATAGACCGGTGACCGGCAACACCCAACCCTGTCTTAGAAGATTAATGAACAAATCCATTTTTAGCTAAAGTAGGCAAAGTAACTTATAAAAAACCGGGCAAGTGGGTGTCGGGCCACATGCAATGTAGGGTTCCGTAGTTGCCCGTCACGATAATATGTGGACTTAGAAGTACATTTTATAAATTGGTCGACTATTACTCTTTAATTTTTGTCCCCATTATTATAACAGAATAACTGTAAGTTTATTACTATTGTTACTAGCAAACTAAGGATTTATAATCTGAAATCATCATCATCATCATCGACAGATACGTTTTAAATAAGAATGGAATAAGAGTGAATTCTGTACCGAAGTAGGTAACTCAAACAATTGACTTCGAAAGTCATTTGCATGACAGAATTTTGCGCGAAAAGACATTGCGCGACACAGGACAACACAAAGGAATTTTGCAAAAGTTACTTTCCGGGCACTGTTTGGTAGTTTTTTGTTATTTTTGTAATTTATGGTAGTTTTTGAGTCTTTCGGTAGTTTTTGGTAAATTTTCATACAAAAGTAACCAAAAAGTTATTTTGGTAGATTTTCTTACTTTTTGGTAGATTATTGTTATTTTGGTAATTTTTCGTACTTTTTGGTAGTTTATGGTTAATTTGGTACTTTTTGGTTCATCTCATTTCATTTCATTCATTTACCTTAAATTGTAGGTAGGTACATAAGGGACAGATGGTAAGTACCATAGAGGTAGGAAGGAATAGAGGAACATACAGCTGAGAGAGCGAGATGTACCTAGCGGCACCACTGTATAATAGTAAGAGATACGTGACGCGAATCAATAGAACCGTTTTTAGTCACTAATCAATTTTTAAAATTCGGTTTTCGTGAATAATTGGGAATCTAAAGTGTTATCGTAGATAATTTTGTGAAATATACTGACACTACTTCATTAATTTATCCACGATTTTACGTTAGACTCAGAATTATAGACAGTATTAGAATTTTTGCCTGCGAATAGTCTCTAAAAAACATCAAAAAACTGTTTCATTTGACAACTCATGTCACGGACTCTATTCGTGTAAGGTATAATAACTTTATGGTACTTAAGTACAGAGTACCTATTAGTCACACTACAATATAATTTATAAACATTAAAAATAACAGATTTAAACAATAGGTGGGTCATTGTCATATAAGGGGTGCAAAGAAAGGAATGTGAAAAGATGTTAATTTTTACCACTTTTTCATTATTAACCGAAGTAAAATAGTAAATATAACATAAATAAATTAAAAATTTAGGTCGTTTTTCTTCCTTTATCAAATAATTACCAAAAAACGTTTTTTTCTGACCACCGAAAAGGTGCAGATGACCACCAAGAAGACATCAATTGCGCTTTATTCATAAAATAAAACAAAATTCAACATACATTAATCTCAATTAAAATTTCTCTGTTGTTACATTTTATTATACTTTGTCAGATATAGGGAATTGTTACGAATTTTTACCATAAAAATATAGTAAAATATGGACCACCAAAACGACATCTTTTCGGTTCTCGTTTTTTTCATTTGACAATATGAGTATCTTCCGTGGTTTCAGTTAACGTTTCTTGATAATTTTCATCCGGTTTATTAATCTTTCATTCTCTTCTATTTATGCTAACTTAATTTTGATTCTAACTCCATTAATAATAAATAAACCTTTCTGTTTTCAAATTCCCTTTCAAAGCTCTTAAAGTGTGTCTCGAAGCAGATGAAGGAGGAGGATTTAGGGGAAGATTATGCCTATCATCCATCATTATCATCAGTTTTCTTAAATTTCACGGCAGAGGGTTCAGGGCCTATCCTTAGGAAGGGTGTATGGGATTGTTCGCCAGTTCTATTTACCACATGCTGATTGGTAGAATCCAATCAGAATTTCATCTCAACCTTCAACTCTGCAACCTGCATCCTCACAATTTTGTACTTCACCGGTTGAGATATGTGTGTGAAACAATTGAAGAAGCCGGAGAAGTTGGTGGACTTCTACTACGACCTTATTTTTTTGACTAATGCGTTTCGACTTTTTTAGTATCTCTCGTCCCTGCTTCTTCTCTAAGTTTCGGTTGTTTATTAGGCATCCTCTCATAAATAAGGGTGGCAGCGAGTGGACCATATACCACCTAAGCGGGCTCAGTTCATATTGGTGGAGAAAAGTTAAAATAACGTTGTTCCTGAAGTCGATTTGTTGGTCAGTGGTCACCAATGACCACCAAAAAGATGACCACCGAACGGAAATTTCACATTCAAATTCAGCTATCCTGAAACTATAGCGGGCTGGCTAGCCAAATATGATGCGTTTGTAAACTAGACATTAGTATGTACTGCGCTATAACGAAAATTTCACTTATTCAATAATACTTACAAATTTAATGTAGTAACCGGAAAGACGCTATGAAGTTTGACAAAAAAGTATTTTTGGGTAAACGAAAAAGATTTTCCTCTTTTTTGATGAAATGTGGATCAGGGATGCATCAAGGGATATTGATGACTTTCCTTAGAAAGGAACTATTTGTTTTTGGGAACGTTTAAGCATAAAAATGTTGAAATGTTTGGATAAAAATATGGACCACCGAAAAGACATACAACTTGTGTAACATGTGACACTCGTATTTAAATAAAAAACCGACCCACTTTTAGGATTCATATCAATAGCACATGATTTTTGAGGATTGAGAGAACTAATTAAGCTGAACAGGGCGAACATTAAGTGCAGTTTACATTTACTTTTTGCATTGCAAACTTGCATACATCTGTTTTGAACGGACCACCGAAACGGACTTTTGAGTATAAAAAACAGCAAAAATTCAGTTTATCGAATTAATTCATTAAAAAGATTTTCTTGGGTTAAAAGTATAATATAATTGTTGATTCTTTTTGCAAAAAGAAATTAAATTAAAGCATTATTTAAGAATTTACGTGTCTTGAACAATTTTTTGTCACTATATGACAATGACCCAGGTGCCAGACAATAACTTAACTACCACCTTTCACTACTACAATAAAATTAGTTAAATGTTATGAAATCAGTTCAATGTGATTAGTTAAAAATTATAATAACCTATTGAGGTACAAATAATCGGTCTGCAACACATTTTTTTCTACTCAGATTGATGCCTGTTTGTTTACTTATACTAAAGAAACTAATTAAAGTTATAGGGACACTGTTAGATTAGTAATGCTTTAACCTTCTTCAGAAATTTCTTGTCGGCTTTAATGTCATCTGGTATTTTATTATACACAAGAACAGTATTCGACTTTGTTTTGTAGTCCTTTGCATCGATGCTAGTGGGTAATTTGGTACCAGTAGCTCATTTTTGCGAGTTACATTTAATCTCTTGCTACGGAATACTACGGGGTATCGTCTCACGATTTTGCACAGATCGAGGATATACAAAGCTGTCACAGTGAGTAATTTAAAGTTGGTAAACAAGGATCGGCATGACACCCTTACTGACTGAATTCCGCTTACGATTCGAATGCACCTCTTTTGCAAAACAAATATTTTATTTATGTCAACAGACCCACCCCGTAGCCAAGCCGTCAAGAACTCTTTTGTTTTTTATGGTAGTTTTGGTAATTTTCATTCTTCTATCAAATATTACCAAAAAGTATAAAAATCTACCAAAATAACCAAAAACTACGAAAATCTACCAAAATAACCAGAAACAACGAAAAACTACCAAACTAACCAAAAAACCAGAAACTACAAAATATAATTACTAAACTCTACCAAAAATTACCAAAATAACCAAAAACTAAAAAAAATTAAACTACCAAAAACTACCAAAACCTACCAAAAGAACCTAAAGAACTATTGACATTATACAATTTTTTTTTTATCTTTAAAATTACTTCTCGATAATATTGCTGTGCCCTTTCAGGGTTCATGTACCCACTTTAGCTACTAAGTAACACCTATAGGTATATGTTCTTGTGTCGCACAATGTCCTTCAGCGTGACCAAAATTACTGCTGAAATCTACCAAAAACTACCAGTCCTGTTTCAGATTCTACTTAAATTCTACCAAATAATATGTATGTCGTTACAGGGTTAATTTAATATAAAACACGTTTTTGAACAAAATATTATCAATTTTATCTAAACGCTCAAAATTACACATGTCATTTTCGCATTTTTGTATAATTTTTATTGGTTTTCATCACTTTGTTACATGGATGCTTCAATTTTCAAATAAATATTAAATTAGGTCGTCCCTATGCAAGTTTAAATTGAGTACAGTTTTCTGTGTCTCATAAGCAGAGTCCGAAATTTTGGTGGCACTTTTAATATGTCAAAGGGATTGCACGTTTATCGACTTTCGATTGTGTCGATATACGGGTAATTTTTTATCACTGCAGATAACTCCAGCATGTATTCTACTCATCAAACTGAACAACTTTTACTATGGAGCCAACTTCAAAAGAGCAAAAAAAAAATCTGCTGTCCTATACAAAACTGCAGTAGGTACCTACATATTCGACTCAAATGTATGGGACAGCTAATTTATTTTCGCTATTTTGAAGTTCGATACATGCTGAAGTTATCCGCAGTGATATAAAATATACCCGTATTATCGACATTATAGTCGATAAACATGCAATCCCTTTGACATATTAAAAGTGCTAGATACCAAAATTCCAACTCTGCTCAGAAGCCCTCTTTTGTAAAAAAAACAACATTAGGCGATATGATTAATATTTGCTGTACTAGAAGTGAGTTCCGGTGGCGCGTTGCGGAGAGGTATGGACTCTCAATCAAGAGGTCCGAGTTCGAATCCGCACGGATAACATGCCACGTACCAATGAGTTTTTATAACTTATGTACGTATTATCGAATGCTCTCAAATGGTGAACAAAAACATCGTGAGTAAACCTGCATATGCAGACGAAGAAATTCTGATGTATATGTGAAGTCTACCAATCCGCATTGGGCACGCGTGGTGGACTAACGCCCAAACACCCTCCTAGAAGGTAGGCCTGTGCCCTGCAGTGGGACGTATATAGGCTGATGATTATGATGATGATGTACTAGAAGTTCCGGAAAACTTGCAATCGTTTTCTCAGCCGTTTGTATTGCCAGCTTAGATTTTATTAGCCTGAATCCTTGAATTTTTAAATACATTAAAATTTTCGAATTCTAAATTTCTACTAAAATCTACTAAACAATTTTGCCCTAAATCTACCAATAAAGAATAAATCTACTAAAAGTGGTAACACTGATGTCCTTTTGCGCAAATGTTTTTGAAGGCAATCGTTCCAGTTACTGCAAAATTAACTTTTATTCCGTGCTTAAAATATTATATCAGATGATGATTATGATGATAAAAGATTACAAACCCTTAGTTTGCTAATACCAATAATATTAAACTTATAATAATTTCATTATTCTGTTATAAGTTTTAATTTGTTCTGTTATAATAATTTTAAGTTTTTTTAAGCCTTAGTAATACTGTGATCTAATTAGTTGGGACCCATCCTATCCTACCACCAGGGGTGATCTTTGATCAGTCACATAGGTCCATCACGGTACTGTACTGTTGCTGTAAATGTCAATTTCGACCTACGGCTCTCAAATCCAGATGCTGCAGGAGTATTGCCACGCACAACGAAACATTCAACATTAATAATTTAATGTGGTAAAATCTGCCTTCCGGGTAGTAGGTACCCTAAATTCGGTCGGACCTACGAACCTGCCAGGATAGGATCGGCCGACCAGACTTTTTAGGCCTTACTAATTGGCCTCTAGACCAACAGACTAGTTACGTCCTTTAACTCAACGAGGTAAAATGTTGTGTCACCAGGTAGGGTTCTCTTTTTTCTTCACACCAGTAAACGTGCCAGCCAAGCTGCGTCGCGCGCTGCAGCCGACCAAGTTTTTTGCAAGAAATTTATTACCAAAAGCTATCAAATTGATTTGTTCATTAATCTTATAAGATAGGGTTGAGTGTTGTCGGTCACCGGTCTTTTTCTTTTGACAGATATGTCAAACGGGCCGTAGGTAGTGCCGGCCCTTAATGATTCATGTTAAACTTTGACTAGTGGAGTATTTCTACTTAGTTACTAGTTACATGACATGCAGGCAATTTGCTTATCTAATCTAATGATTTGTAAATAAGTAAGATGGTTTGGATTCAAATGTTGTTTATAGCTTTATGGATATAAAATTGTGCTTGAGGTTAGGTAGATTACTCAAAATATTTGATTATACAATCCTGAAACCTAAATAGGCTAAAACATAAAAACTTGGCCTATCCTATCTATTATAGGTAAGTCAAAGTTTCTGTCCACTGCTGATCTAGTAACAAGATTTTTGGTATAATAATTGCAAAGGCAAAAATTATGACTTGTTCCCAATTTATTCTGTTGAGAGTGTCACTAGTTTATTTTTAATAGAAAATATTATTTTGTGTGAAGTTGAAAAGTTCTTTTAGCTACATTCACTTCACATTAATTTCTGTTTTTAAAACTTTTAATATAGGTAGATTTACATTTTGAGTCGAGTAGCTACAGCTACTGCCGCAGCTTTGTATGAAACAGCAGATTTATTTTATTTTTTTCTCGATTTTAGCCCCATAGTGAAACTTGTTCAATTCCATGGCCTAACTAAATCACCCCTTTTAATAATACTTGGGTGTTTTGTTATACCCTGTATGTGTGTACCGTCATGTGTATGTAAACTTTAGGAACTTGCATGATGTGCGTTCATTTAAAAAAACACAATACAGAACCACAGACGACAGGATATAATGCGGTCCGATTTAATTGCACTCGTACCGCACGGCCGGCGCACACCACATATAGGTAACACCGCACTGCGCACGCGACGCTTCCGGACCGCTTAACATTGCATCGGTATTTAGAACATTATATTGTCATCAACAATACTAGTTGCACGCATAATGACCGAGCCAAAATGACAGAAATAGTAGATAACACACCGAGGGCAGGAAAGTAAGAAAGCAGAGGTCTCAGATCTCATGTGATCTGAGGATTTCTTATTTACTGCCCGAGGTTAGTATACTATTTTTCTCCTCGACGGAGGTGGAAAGCTGCAACTTCGTTTAGAGCAGCGGGACGAAAATTGACGCTTTTGCGTCCGGAGGGGAGAAAATAATTTAATATTAAAAATCTTCAAACACTACTTATGATGTTTCGTAAAATAAACTTATGTTCCACTCTGCACATAAGATGAAGATACGACGAAACAAGATTGTGGTTGATTTTATTAATATTATAATAACTATAAAATGTGCGGAAAATCTTACTTTTCTGAGCCTTTTCTCAAAGCAACATCCCTTTTGTTGAATACATTTTTTAGGTAGGTACCTAAACAAATAAATAATTTTGTTGGATTCCAAAATGAATCATGCAACTTTCATTCCGGTATCTACAACAGTTTTTATTCTGGAGCGAATCTGCCAATGCAAATTAATAGTGACAAATTGTATTTATTATGCAAACGAGTATTTTTACGAATAGTGCATTATTGCACCCCTCGGGAAGGTTCAGAGGATTGGACAGAAAAATGTAAACCTAGAAGAAAATCCATCACATTTTGCAAGTAATAGTTTTTGCGAAAGTGAAAGCCAACTAATAGTCATTTTGAAAGCCAACCCTTTATAAATCGATGTTCGATTTTCTACAATGTAACATTCGCCCCCTTTCTATTTTAAAATTATAACTTGTAATACGAAGGGTTGAAAAACAGCCCCCAGAATTCTATAGCGTGACAATTTATTAGCTATTCCTTTACAATAGCCGAGAAAATTTATAACGTGATAACGTCCGTTTTTCATAGCGTTTATTGCGTAATATGATTTTGAGTAAATCCTTGGGCTTTTCGAATTGTCAATGTAGGATGAACGTAAATCATGAGCTAAGCTAGGGGATTGAAATTGTGATATTGTGGTGTAAATATGTTTCGAGATACCTAGTTACTTGAAAACATACCTAACGGTTGTATATGGTGTTGTGTGTGTTTTGGTCTAAATTTACCTAAATAATTTTAATAAATGCTTTGTGTTAAATAAACATTTATTATATTCCATTTCTAATGTTTCATATAAAACTGTTGACATCACCAATTATTTGTATACTGCGCCGCGCCTGCATCGGGTTTTCTTCAATTCCATTTTACTTTGTAAAAATATTTGACCGTGATTTACTTTTGTTAAAGCACTACAGGGCAAACAATACAATACAATGGAAGAAAGCGGTCTATGATTTGATACCTGAAGTTTTTATTATTTTAATTCAAGCATCACAGTTTGAAAGTAGAGACTACGCAGTATTTCATTTCATAGAGTAACAAAACTTTTGCGAATTAGAACGCGATCTGCATGCGTAAATAATCCAGCGAGACGCTTAGAGACACCAGGGCAACAGGACTGTAGACGGGGGGCGGTCCCCCCAGTACAAAGGCCCCAGGGGGGCAGGGGCGCGTGGCGGTCACGTGCAAAATATGTGGAGCGTGCATCCGATGGCACAATCCGCCATGTTTGATGTGTTTATTATAGTCCAGCGAAAATGCAATTTTCAGCTTCATTATTTTATCGCTTCAACTATTTGCGGCTGTGGGAAAGTTCTTAAGTATAATGTTCCTAACTTATGGCACATTTTACCAAATAGCTTTAGTAATGTGAATGTTGAAAGATCCAACTCGTAGTAAATTACATCGTAATTCGCTGATCTTCATCCGGCTATAAGTATCAACAATCTAATGGAACAATCAAAAAGGACGAACTTCATGAAATATAACACTCTTGTTATAACGATGTAGTTCATTAAGAATTTATTCATTAGATACGGCCTCGTTTTCTTTAATTACATTATTTATTCCAACTGTTAATCGTTTAATTGCATGTTTATGTTGTAAAAATAAATACAACGTCAATAAAACGTGCTCATCCATCCAGTTTTGTACAAACTTATTGCAGCAAAAACTGTTAGAAAAAATTGTTCTTTTGTTGATCATCTTAGAGGTCTTCGTTGCCCTTCAATGATTTCTTAGTAAACGTTTTTTTATGTTGTTAAATGTTTTTATATTGGTTATCTTATCTGGGTAGAGGGATACCACTTCATGTTTTTGTAGAAGTAAGATAAAACAAATCTTGGTTTTAAATACACTTTTATGCAACGTATAAACAGGTGTAGGTACTTATCCAATATTTTTTCAGAATAACCAGAAATTATTTTTGAAATGCAAAATGTAGCCATTAGTCCCTTTATTTGGTACTTGTGTTTTTGCCGGTGTATATTTTGTTTTTGGTTCAATCTATAGCACCTCTAACTAAATGATTGACTTTCTTTCTGTTTTTCTTTGCTTCAGTTCCTTGATTACCATTATGATTGATTCTTACTTGCCTGGTTCTTTTTTCTAACCAATCTGTTCAATATCATAAATATTTATATTTTCGAAAGCAAGATCTCTAGATTTTAACTCCTTCATAGTGACGTAACATTGAGAAATAGGATGATGAAAATTATATCACAGATCTAACTCAAACCGTTGATTAATTTCAACACTACATTGTAGTTTTGTAGTTGGCCAACCATGAACCTCTGACCGATTGTTTTGTGCAATTCTTTTGTAAAAAGTTTGAAAGTTCATTCAGTACGCATGCGCCATTGTTCGCTTTTGTTAGGGTATTTGGGGGTAAAAACTCCCTCTGTTACCGCCGGGCAGTCTATGGTGAAAAAGTTATCTCAAATCATTCTCACGGATACAGTGATATCTATTTATTATTCTGTCAACAGTTTTTTTAACTATTCGTTGTTTGGTAAACAAGTACGACACTGCTTGTCTTTATGATTTTACTAAGATTTTCTTTTATTTCGTCTGTTTAATTTTGACTAAACTGCCTTATGTGTCAATTGGTTAAAACGTAGGTATCTGTTGACCTAAAAAATTTTATCATATATTATTTAGTTTGTTCTAGTATGTATGACACTGAAAAAAACTGTTTTAAATCTAAAAATAAAAACTATACCTATTACACAAGCAAATCCAAGCCCAATGCTAACCCTAATACTATCCATAATCATCCATAATTCCATTTGTCACAGAGATAAAAAGCTGTATCTGTCGTGACATTTGAATGGGGATACCATTTATTGAGGATTAATGCCCCTGGGATTTACGACTACTGTTAAATTTTATGTTTTGATTTTGCTTGTGCATCTGATGCAATGAGAATCTTAATCTAGGCTTAGTTACCATAAGCCGAGTAGACTTTGAGGTTTCTCTGATATTTTAAATTAATAACAAAAACAAATCCAAAAGGAATATCTTCGATGCTTGCTTATCTTATCAAGTAGGTTCATCTTTGGTATCAAATCAACGTATAACTTTTTGTACTTTCAATTTCAATAATTTTATTGCCCTCTTGTTACAAAAGTTTTATAAAACCAGGTACCTTATTATTATTTTTTTAGGTAGGTACTTACTTACCTATTATTTTTGGTACCACAATAATTATATCTTCTAACAGCTAGGCTAGGCTCGGAATTAGTTGTTAAATATAATGTCTAGGTCATTCTATTCAAAGCTAAACTATCAACAAAGCTGTAACTATCCTCACGCAAAGACCATTCCGACAAACAAAATAATAAAACCACTAGAAATAACTCCACCATTACCTTCCTCACATAAAGTATTAAAATATCTTTCGGAACAACAATGGTCGGCGCTTATTTTATGCCCGTAATAATTATAGAACACAACTGGCGAAATAAGCACATTAATATTGGAGTTACATTCGACATCTCAAGGGACGTTCCCTGTACCATGATACTGGAATTTTACGATAGTTCGTATCATTTTGTTCTCATTGTATTTTTATTCTTCAATGTCATGTACCAGCCAGAGTCGGAATCGAAAGCTGCATTTCAATATAGCCAAAGATTCTTTCTGAGCAAGCATTATTCGAATATGACAATCATTATTATCAATTACTTTTTAAGATGCTAGGCCAATTTTATTGAGCATTTACATCAACTCTACAGTAGTCTGGCCAGTGTCCTCAGTAATATTTGATTGGGGTCTATACCTCTATCTGTCTTGGTTTCCGCTGGCCGTTGATATCTTCCACCAATATTCCAGCTTACAAACTATTCGGTTATTATTCTCCTTTCGTAAGTGTTACCAACTTCGACCATTGAATGTTTCCATGAAACGACTTTTACAACACAAGATCTTGTAGTGCAACAGATCCCCTTTCCCCAAAGGACACACTTCGTCGAACACCCTTACCATCTACCATTGCAGTGCAGGTATGTCCTCCAATATGGCGGTGTTCACAAGCCATGACTGCACATGTTGATATATCACCTGTTGTATTGTTCCCACGGAAGGAAGTTAGGCACTTTCCCCTCGAGTTGTGAAGTTATTTTTGTGAGTCAGCAAGTATGTCCCATAAAAGACGATAGTTGGAGTATAGCTTAGGGTGTTTGCCTGATATTTGAAGGGGTGTTTTGTATTGAATGTTGGGTGTTTTTATCTTTATTTGATCGGCGTTAATTCAAAAAATACATAGCATAAAACAACAAAAATTTTTTTTTTTATTAAAAATCGGCTTGCGCTTGGCTTCAGCTTACCTGATGGAAAGTGAAGATGAAGCCGAGGATGTAACGCGCTCACCCAGAAAAAGCCTATTAAATTTGACAAATGCTATCTCTAACGCGGTTTTTTTAAAGAAATCTCTTCAAAAATAAGCTTACCTTTTGTACCTACATTATTTTCGTCAATATGTGAATGAAAACATGTTTACAATGTGAATAAAATAATATGATTCATCTTAACTAAAATTCAAAATTGAACGCAAACTCAAACTTTTAAATATTAATGATTAGAATTTTAATGTGTCTTCAGCAACCTCTATGTTATCCTTATCCTTATATATTAGATCCTTTAAGTAATTTCGCACGTATTTGAACCGCAAGGCTAGTCATATCAGTCAATCTTACCCAATATGCAGTATATCAAATATTTGAAAAGATTTCGCCGCGTCCGAAAATCAATCAACCGAATTCTCACGTTTCGTCACCGTCTTTCAGCAAACCGTTTACCACCACGGCGACGGCGACGGATCACGACTGACCATTCCCATAGTTTTCAATTATTATCATTCCCACGACTTACTCAACTTCTGATTTCGCTATTATCTTACTACGATCGTGTTCAGACCGTGCGACTGGACCTTTATTATCTTGATGTTAGTTCTTAATTCAGTTTGTATGACTTCATTATCAAGCAACTGCCTTTAAATTTAATACATTTTCAAATTGAGTAATTTTCTTTGTTTCTTATCCATTGTTTCGATACAAAACTTCTCATATTATTACAAACTTTAATGTAAACCCGTCTTAGCTGTTAATCATTGATTCCCATTAAGTAACATTTTTGAAAGCATCAACATTAGCAACAATTATGTTCCAAATTATGCATGTTCAAGCTTTTACAGCTCTATAATCGTGGTTCCAAGGTTGCAATCGGCATGCTCTCAGATGCACATGCAGCAATTTGTGATAATCTCTTCAGAACGGTCCCTGGCAAAGCCTTGACCTAAAATCGTGCGCAAACGCATCGGAGTCGCGTGCGCACCAGCTGTCAAGGCAGAGGTTCACCGGGTGACGGTTACCTGGATCATTTTGAAATTTTAATGGAGGTTAATTTGGCTGGACGACAATGTGAGTGTAAATTATTGTGTATCCTTCTTTGTCTTACCGCGTTTACATACTTTATCTCTGAGGTGACGATGAGGTGGCGATTCTTCAGTTGCAGAATTTGTTAGAATGGTAAACGAGTATTTTCGGATCTGTAAATTCAACATAATTTAACAAAATTATTGTATGTGTCTCCCGTTTGAAAAGTAGGGCCGTGGGATGCTTTACATTATTCCTTTAATTATCTTCTTTGATTTAACTCGTTACGGGTTTCACAATTTAGAGTAATCTGGGGTCGCTTGACTTTATATAATATATAGTTGTTGAATCGTCGATGTTGACCCTGATTAAAGTTGCAGTGGACTTATACTACACTAATGCCGAAAAAAAGCTATAGTTACTGTCGATTGTTTTTACATGTCTTTCACCAACAAGCCCTACATTTATGACGACATAAATATTATGTAATCTCATAAAACTATGTAAAACAGCAAATAATCTCTTTCACGGTTCGATTGTGCCTCTAACCTAACTCATGGCAAATTTATCACTAAGGAAGCACGCTTGGTTCACACAGCTTGGCATCACAATAGCTCGTCCATTTCGCTTTAGAAATGATCCTTTGCGATCCACCACTTTCAGTCGTGCTACAATCGTGTTTATGAGCTTTTAACGTAGACTTCGTATCATGTAGACTTCTATGTATGAACATTTATAAAGTAATGTTAAATAAAATCTAGGATAGGATAGGCGGGCTGAAATGCTAATTTGGAGAATAGGTCACTTTTCTGACTGTGTACATATTTGTCCGATCCGCCCCACCCATACACCCGGCCGACTAGAGTGTGAAAGAGACACCTGCAGCTCTGACCAATTTGATCTACAAAAAATCGACGAAAACAGCATTTCGTATTCCCCTGTTTCCTCCTCCAAAACTAAACCTATTTTCATAATTATTTCAAGAATAATATGAGAAAAACTTTAGCTATGTCTGTATCTTTTGCTTTTTTTGTTTATTTTTTTCACATTTGTTTGCTGGATGCCTGAAAACGGGCGGTAAAATTGGTCATTTTCGAATGTCCCTAGTTCATACAGTAATTAATTAATACAAAAAAGCAAAACATAGGGACAAAGGAAAACAGAGGAAACAGGGGAATACGTTTGTTTGGAAAAAACGGTTCTCACCTGTCCTCATAATTCAGCAACACAACAATGATAAGGTAAGCAACGGGAGCAGTTGGTCCCGGATAGTTCCGTCATAACGGGCGGCAGTGTAACTATTCGTTTAGCCAGATCAAAAGTGCTTTTTTTGAATCGTGAGATTCAAAATCATGATCGAATGACGCATAATCTCCAAAGGTATTCATTTTTTTTCATTTTCTACTGCTGATTTGAACGTGTGACTTTCAAAAATCGCACTATCTAAGGCAGCTATAAAATTATCTGGCTGTAAGTTGATCACCAAAATGTTACCGATCGACTGAGACAATGTCTTCTGAGTACATGATGATCTAGCTATTCTGCTTCGTCACAGATCGTAATTCGTATGCATAGCCTGCTTGTGACTTTTATAAGAGTTAGTGACATTTTACGAACCTTCTATTAGAAGTATAAAGAGTAGATTGTCTGTGACCTTTACTTGTACACTTGAGGTAAAACATATAATTTAAGTAATATGTGTTTAGTAAAATACGACTGGAAAGATCAACAGTTCAGGTATTAATAAAAGAGCCGATGGCAATATCGGTGCTGCCGTTTGCGACTCTCTAGAGACACAGATTTCTAGTGTTTATGTTTGTAATATGTTTTTGAGTAAAATATTCATTATTTTCGCTTTTTAATTCTCCTCCTTTAAAACGGTGAAAAATGACTAGTAGTATAATGTGATATTAACTATTTATTTTGAAAGACTTGACTAGAAAATGTGTTGTTTTAAATCAAATTTTAGTAGATTTGCCTAAAATCTATTTACCTATAACACTTTTTTTTTGTAAAGTCTGACTTTTACAAGTTCACAACATGGCGAGGATTTTATACACTGATCAATTTGATATTAAAAACCGTTTTGTTTGAATTCGTCATAAAGACTCATGAGATTAGAAGGTCTTTATTATTCTTTTTCATTATCTACAACTATTATTCACGACAAGTCGATAACCTAACCAACCGGAGACGAAATAAAATAAATCACAACTCTATGAATGGATTCACATTATATACGATGTACGGTCCAGAATCTTATTTTTGTAGGCTAATTTGAACTCTGTCTCAATAGACTTAGAGCTAACATTATTCAGATTATTTCAGAAGCTGATTGCAATAACCTTTAGCTACCACAATGTGTTTATCGATACATTATTAATTTATTACAAAGATAAGGCAGTTTTCGGCGCCATCCAATGGTCAATTAAATAAAATTCTTCTTGCACGCTATCTGTATTTATTCTATTACATCATTCACACATTGTTTTTGACCTTCGTTGGTCGTTTGTTTCGTTGAATAGGTTCAATTCCAATGAAATAAGATCTAGATTTGAGAATTTTGTCACAAACGTGTTTTGTTTATATTACATCGCGTTTTAAAATGTGATAAAACTACCTAATTAAGTTTTTAACGAAACTATTAATGTTGTTTTCTCTAGATTCAGTGTGCGGCTAAATCACGAAAAACTTACATTTCCGTTTTTGGAAAGTGACCACATTTGTAAATAAACTTTTATTGGTATACTTGTGTATATAAGTTTCCCATTTGGTTTTGTTCTGCTTGAATTTCGTTTTTTCATTTTGTCTCTCTGCTATGTCATTAGAATGACATGACAATTTGTAACCTCCTGTACGTAAGGTCCTCTAGTAAAAAGTTGTTCAGTTAGTCGTCTGGAGCACCCCATATACAGTATGTAACACTTTTAACTTTACGCCCTCGACATATGTCGTAGTATACTATATGCCCTGTCTCTTGCTCCCTCATAATCCCTAATAAGGCTTCCGCTCGAGTATTAGAGGTGGCCAAGTACTGGAAAGACAAAGATCACCTTCACATGAGAAAGAAGAAGATTTTACACCCTGTATTTTACAGTCATTTACCATTAGAAAGAGTAGATAAACACAAATTTACGACAATTGAATGCAAACGATTCCAGCAAAGATATGCACGTGGGTCTATTGCAATTAACATGTCCACATTACCATGCCCGCGTGACTCACGATCGGCTACCGTGCGCGCGCGCAGTGTTAACGTTCTAGGCTTTTTTATTCGTTTAAATTGAAAATTTTCGAATTGATTGGATGACTGACCAGCTTGGCATCTTGGCTGACAGATGTTGATATAAATATTTGAGCCTTTAATATCTTTACGTACTGTCAATACATCTACCACTGCTTTGATATTCAGTTACACTCCATAGACCCGGTTGGTGTAATGGTTACCGCGCCGGACTGCCAAACCAGGGTCCTGGGTTCGAATCCCGGTTCGGTCATGGATGTTATATGTTCGTGGCTCGTGCCGTTGTTGTATGGTTTCCATAATAAAAGCCTTTAGTGCTTAGTTTGGGATCATTACAATGTATGTGCCTGTGAGCGTTATTTATTTATTTATTTATTTATTTATAGACTCCTCAAATGTTTCCAATTCAAGTATTTTGAACGATTTGATTCAATGTTGTACTTAGTAGACCATTATTATGGTGTAGGTGTACTACCCTATGTTTCTCTGACCGCTCTATTTCCTAAGTGTACCAATTATTATTAACACTTTAGTATTACTTATGTTTATTTTTATTTTTTTATTTAGCCTTTTTCATCCCTCTTCTGGGCAAAGGCCTCCCCTTTAATCGTCCAACCATCTCTACCCTGGGCAATCTCTAGCCATTTGTCGTCAAAAACATCCAGACCATCCCGCCACCTCTTCTTAGGACATAACATCCAGGGCGTAACAATTTTTGCCTTAGTTTGATGATCTGAAGCACCTTCATAGATATAAAACGTATATTAAAATTTACACCACGTATAAAAGTGTATAGCATGCTTAAGACGCTGTTATACCGTCGAGGCCGTTTTTTGAACACAAACGAAAGTGTTTTAAACTGTGTTTTAAAGTCTGAAATTAAATTATGTCTTATTTAAGGTTCGGGCGGATGGGCGACTGTTCTCAATAACACGATTAGATTAAGTTTACTCGATAGAAAAAAATCCCAAAGTTACCCCTTTTTGTTATGTTTTTTCAATACTATGATTAAACTGCTGATATTTAACTTTTTATTCTTGTACTTAACTAAATACATTAAATATTTCTAGTGAACTCAGGAGAAGTTTTAGCTTAGAAACTCCCATGAGCAAAGATATTGACGAAAAACACGTTTTTTTGCGATCCTGCTTTCAATTGGAGCGGGATGGCTAATTGTAAACTTATGCTTGCAAGAAAGAGACGCTTGCAGTGGGATAACCTAGCCTTAATACGACAACCAAGATTAATGGGTTGGAAAATGCGTTGAAATTAGAACCAATCTGATATATCAAAATCGATAAGCTAATATTTTGACGTAATAACCGATTTTATACAGAAAGCGGCTGGTTTAGATCCGGCTCATAGATTTTTCTAAACCTGTTCTTTGTTGTGGTCAAGTTATGTAACATCAATATTTGTGTCGACCGCATGGTCCAGAACTGTCGCTTATAATTAAGTTCTTTAGACCTATATTCGTACAACTTTTTAATTTTTTTTTTGTCGTTTTCGATTTCGTTTATGCACAATGCTTGTCTATTTATTATGTTTTGGGTATAAATAGGTAAGTAATGCCTTTATTATTCGACTCCAGGGCACAGGTTTCCTTTTACCAATGAAGTTGAGAAGGAACCTACTATTCTCCAGCACTGCCTCTTTGGGTTCGGCTTGAATCATTATCATCATCATCTCTGTCACCAAGATAACGACTAACTTACTTCCACCACTGACCTGAAACTAAAAACTAACAATTTATCGAAATGTCACCACTTTTTAAAATAAAATCTAACAAGTCTCAACTTTATAATAACGACATATAGGTTTAACGAAAAGCCTCCAAACGGATCCGGGACGCAGGGCAAATCTACTAATGACGTCTCACTTATTCTAATGGACGTTTTTCATAAGTATTAATAGATGTCAATTAGCGTGTTCACGTCTTCTATCATCGCCGATATGAATTCCTAATTTCCGTCAACTGTCTGTTATTCAAGTTACCTCCTACAATTAAAAAAAAAAGTTTCCTCTTCACATAACATCAGTATTCATTCATCTTCATTTCCTTTATTTTATCACATACAAGACTTTATCTTAATTTATTCTATTACCACCTTAACCTAAATAAACACAGTAAAAACTTTTCCGGCTAGTCACAAAACATCGGAACAAGTAAAGTGTTTTGTAAGAAGAAAGCTCATCGTAAGCTTAGCGTTTACGTAACAATACTTTTTGTTAGTTACCGAACGAACGGCGCAGTCATCAAAACATCTCGAAAGTCTGATCGTATCGGAGATATTTCGTAACTGTGCCGTATCGTCTCGTATCGAACGAATCTGAATCGGATGCTGGTTAATTTATGAGTGGTAGCGTTTACGTTGAGCTTTCTTTCATATTACGCCGATCTATCTAGATACTGAAATATGAATTTTGATAATTCTGAGATATAATAGGATAAGTAACTGCAAATAATCAGGATTAGAGTACAATTTTTTTTTTCAAATCAAGCCACTGTAAATAAATTCAAAATAAATGGGTTGCGTTATGGTTGCGTCAAACAATCCAACAGCGGCGCCCCGGTCTCTTACAATACAACACAATGAGTGATTTTTCTAAGCCATTAAAATAGAAAAAAATAGTTCCAAATGGTTCTTTAGATGGAGTCGAGATAGATATATAAATGCAACCTTAGGACTATTAATAAAATAGTAATAAATAGGTATTTTAAATAATCTAGAAAACTTGAAAAGACACTCCGTCTACGGATACGTGTGAACCAATGACATACACGAATAATTTTAGCCTAAATTACCATCATAGGACCCAGCCAGGTCATGTCAATGCCATCTATTGAGGCATGTTGAACTACGGTTAAACTGGCTGTCAGAAAACATCCCATTACATAATGAAGTCTTGACTCACAAATAAAATTTCTGATTTCTAGTCTGTCTTGGAACTTCAACGTATTTATTCAAAAAATATAGGAGGATTACGAAAAAGAAATATCTTATTCCCTTTTTTTTTACCACCTTACATCCTTTTTTACTATTCTTACTGTTTAATTTCTTAAGTACAGTTCCTTAAGTACATGTAAGTTAAGTTTTGTCGACTAAATGGTTATAAGATATAACATAATTATAGAGTCCTAAAGTAAATTCATCATAACAGCCTATATCAGCGTATGCAGGTTTCCTCACGATGTTTTCGTTCACCGTTTGCGAGCAGTCAGTATTATTATTATTATATTATATTATCTTGGACATTGTCACACAAATTATCTAGTCACATTTAAAGTTCCAGAATCTAGCCTGGACTTGTATTATGATAACTAGACAACGATATAGCATACACATATATTACAGTACATAAGTTAGAGTAAATGAAGCTGAAAAATGTATTAACATGAACGCTTATCGCTTGTATCAAAACACGGGGAGTGCCTGTTGATATCTGCCGAGAGCGTGGCCATTAAACAATTCTTTTGTCTAGCGTCTCGCCGGCCAGTGTGTGCTCTCCTTTTACTGGGCAATTGCGCGACGCTCTGATTTATTTGTTCAGTCTATCTGCTGCGACCTCATTGTCTTCTCTTTCCTCAATGATAGGAAATCGTTTGGGATCGCATTCAATTGCTGGATAAGGAAGTATTGGCCTTTCAATGCAAGATGTACGGCGTGTTTGCGTTTGTTAGGTTAAAGATACAGTGGAGTTCGCATTATATTGAATTTGTTTATATAGGAATAAACTTCTAATACTTTAAAAATGTTCATCAATTTCCATATTTTCTAGGGAGGTTCAGACCATCGAACTGAACAACTTTTATTACGGGAGCAACATTCTGCTGTTCCTAATTTTGAGTCGAGTAGTATATATAATATACGTATACTTACGCTCATTATCCATAATGGGGAAAGCAGAAGCCCGAAAGTTCTACTTGGTAGTTTAGTTCAAGTGCCCTCGTTTTGTTCTTTTTCATTCTTATTCTTTTTAGTTTCTGTCACTTGTTATTAATTAGGTTTTCGAACATCTTTAATTGTATCATTTCAGCTATTCTAAGCTCCAACGGTTCATCATAACTCTTGACGGTTGAGTATTCGCCAATCCTGTCTTACGTTTCAGTTAGAATAAAACAATAATGTTGATGTTTATCTATGAGGTAATGATTAGGTATTCGATGGGATCACCAGTTCTTGTCTATTTTTAGATGCGTTGATGATTCACTGAAAATTATGTTGTGTCATCATCAATGACTTGTGAGCATGATGGATAATAAGGTTATCAGAATAAATATTGAAAATATTTGTTTTATACACCTGTTTCTCCAGACTACGGATAGTACACCTTTTAGGCTGTTAAATCTGAAAAGAAAGATGATTCTGTGCTTCGGATGGCACGTTAAGCCGTTGGTCCCGGTTGGTAGTATTCGTTACATTAAAACCACGTCAGAGGCCCTAAGGCGGTCTGAAAAAACTCTGACACCAGGACTTGCCTCGGCTTCGCCTCGGTCAACAATTACATGAGATCTGAGACCTTTCTTACTTTCCTGTCCTCGGTGTGTAAACTACTATAGTTAAATAATATTTCCCCACAAAATAAATTCATCAGTTTGGCTGTGGTATATAGAGTATCATAATCATCTCATAGTATTTGATGTATGTATATCTGAATTATTCTACTTCATAACATTGACATTGCTGTTAAAAATATTGTTTTTCAGTGTCCTTATCAATAAATGAACTCAACAAGGAAATAACCATTATGTTACTGCTAACAAGCATCACATAAGCACATGTTGTTCCACGAAGTCCGATAAGATGAAACGTATTACTAATTCTTAAATTTTTTATTTTGCTCTCTTGTTAATTTTTGAAATATGTACGTAGAATGCGTTTCGATGTTGGTGCCACAGAGAAAGTTTTTCAGTTTGATGGGCTGATTCTCCTCTTAAAAAAGTGTCAGCATATTAAGAAGGACTCTATAGCTATAGACAAACCACTGGAACATTTTCCCGACTAGTACGACGACGGCGCGGACGTGGTGCCCTTAATTTTCAGTTCTAGGCAGTTTTAGGGCATTTTAATTAATGTTTTTGGAAATTCGCCTTTCTGTTTTCGCCGGTTATCCGTCTTTTTTCACACTTCTCGTCTTCGCTACTCTTCAAACATTTGGTTTCATCTTAGCAACTTTCTTGCCAGTTCTATGACGTGTGTAAAACATTTTATGAAGATATAAAAGCTGTGACGACGTGCTAAAATTAAACAATTTATGTAGTTCGGTCTCACCTGTGACTATTTTCAGGTAATTCAGTAATAACTATTTCTGAGCGTAGGTACGATGTTGTGAATTTACGTCTTTATGACTGTTTTGAAGGCGTAGTGCTGATCTAAAAATGTCGGAGGAGTCCGAAGTAGACCTGATTTTTCGAATATATTGCTTGCTGTCTGTCAATGGGCGTTTTTATTATGAGACAGTGACATAATATATTTATTTTGTGCATACAAAATTTTATTGATAGTCTATTAAAACTACTATGCTCACTCACCACTGAAATCGCTTTCGACGCATAATGCAAAACCAATAATTGTCTTAAACTCATAGTGACATCTATCAAAATGACTTAATCGCAAACTGACCCAAACGTAAAAAGACTTAAACGTAAAATGATCCTTTATTTTGGTAGCCACAGAACGCAAAATGACCTGAATAAATCCTAATCAGTTTTTTGTCAATCGTAAATTACGGCTGTGCTATTTATGATAATAATTGGTCACTAGTGAATAATATAAAGTGATAATATCCAATTATGGTTTTATTCCTTTGTTTTATTTTAATAAAACGCCACTATAAATTAGAATTTACTTATATTAATATGTATTTCACCCCTCCGGACGGAAAGCGTCAATTGTCGTCCCGCTTCGCTAAACGAAGTTGCCGCTTCCACCTCTGTCGAGGAGAGAAATAGTACAGTAAATAAGAAAGCCTCAGATCACATATTTGTATTACTGTACGCAAGTCCTGGTGTCAGAGTTTTTCCAGACCGCCTTACGGCCTCTGACGTGTATTTTAATGTAACGAATACTACCACCAGAGTGTACTGTATGTATTACATGGGATCTGAGACCTTTCTTACTTTCCTGTTCTCGGAGTGTAATCTACTATACTTCAAATAAATCCACCCGTATCAGCTCACTGCTGACCATATTGCGTTATTCTTCAGGTTATGTGCTAATCCAATGCGAACGCCTTACAATGATTTTATGCTTACTCTTATGTTAAGGGTCGGCACTACCTACGGCCCGTTTGACATATCTGTCAAAAGAAAAAGACCGGTGGCCGACAACACTCAACCCTATCTTATAAGATTAATGAACCAATCAATTTGATAGCTTTTGGTAATAAATTTCTTGCAAAAAACTTGGTCGGCTGCAGCGCGCGGCGCAGCTTGGCTGGCACGTTTACTGGTGTGAAGGAAAAAGTGAACCCTACCTGGTGACACAACATTTTACCTCGTTGAATTAAAGGACGTAACTAGTCTCTTGGTCTAGAGGCCAATTAGTAAGGCCTAAAAAGTCTGGTCGGCCGACCCTATCCTGGCAGGTTCGTAGGTCCGACCGAATTTAGGGTACCTACTACCCGGAAGGCAGATTTTACCACATTAAACATTAAAATAATGTTGAATGTTTGGTTGTGCGTGGCAATACTCCTGCAGCATCTGGATTTGAGAGCCGTAGGTCGAAATTGACATTTACAGCAACAGTACAGTACCGTGATGGACCTATAATGTGACTGATCAAAGATCACCCCTGGTGGTAGGATAGGATGGGTCCCAACTAATTAGACCACAGTATTACTAAGGCTTAAAAAAAACTTAAAATTATTATAACAGAACAAATTGAAACTTATAACAGAACAATGAAATTATTATTATAAGTTTAATATTATTGGTATTAGCAAACTAAGGGTTTGTAATCTTTTATCATCATAATCATCGTCAGATATAATATTTTAAGCACAGAATAAAAGTTAATTTTGCAGTAACTGGAACGATTGCCTTCAAAAACATTTGCGCAAAAGGACATCAGTGTGACCACTTTTAGTAGATTTCTTCTTTATTGGTAGATTTAGGGCAAAATTGTTTTGTAGATTTTAGTAGAAATTGGGTATTCGAAAATTTTAATGTATTTAAAAATGCAAGGATTCAGGCTAATAAAATCTAAGCTGGCAATACAAATGGCTGAGAAAATGATTGCAGGGTTTGCAAGTTTTCCGGAACTTCTAGTACATCATCATCATAATCATCTCCCTATATACGTCCCACTGCAGGGCACAGGCCTACCTTCTGTGGGTGTTTGGGCGTTAGTCCACCACGCGTGCCCAATACGGATTGGTAGACTTCACATATACATCAGAATTTCTTCGTCTGCATATGCAGGTTTCCTCACGATATTTTCGTTCACCATTTGAGAGCAGTCGGTAATACGTACATAAGTTACAAAAACTCTTTGGTACGTGGCATGTTGTCCGTGCGGATTCGAACTCGGACCTCTTGATTGAGAGTCCATATCTCTCCGCAACGCGCCACCGAACTCACTTCTAGTACAGCAAATATTAATAATATCGACTAATGTTGTTTTTTTTTACAAAAGAGGGCTTCTGAGCAGAGTTGGAATTTTGGTACCTAGCACTTTTAATAATATTACATGTTTATCGACTTCCAATAATGTCGATATACGGGTATATTTTATAATCACTCACTGCGGATAACTTCAGCATGTGTCGAACTTCAAAATAGCGAAAATAAATCAGCTGTCCCATACATTTGAGTCGAATATGTAGGTACTGCAGTTTTGTATAGGACAGCTGATGTTTTTTTCGCTTTTTTGAAGTTGGCTCCATACTGAAAGTTGTTCAGTTTGATGAGTAGAATACATGCTGGAGTTATCCGCAGTGATAAAAAATTACCCGTATATCGACACAATCGGAAGTCGATAAACGTGCAATCCCTTTGACATATTAAAAGTGCTACCAAAATTTCGGACTCTGCTTATGAGACACAGAAAACTGTCCTAAATTTAAACTTGCATAGGGATCGTTAATTTAATATTTATTTGAAAATTGAAGCATCCATGTTACAAAGTAATGAAAACCAATAAAAATTATACAAAAATGCGAAAATAACATGTGTAATGATGAGCGTTTACATAAAATTGATAATATTTTGGTTCAAAAACGTGTTTTAACGACATAAATATTATTTGGTAGAATTTAAGTAGATTTTGAAACAGGACTGGTAGATTTTGGTTGATTTCAGCAGTAATTTTGGTCACGCTGAAGGACATTGTGTGACACAAGAACATATAGGTGTTACTTAGTAGCTAAAGTGGGTACATGAACCCTAAAAGGGCACAGCAATATTAACAAGAAGTAATTGACAACATTTCATTTTAGGAAAGGTACCTAAATAAGAAAACCATTTGGAGATTATGTGATTCAAAGCTTATATCAAAATTATCAGATTTTTCTATCCATTATTTCTCGAGTTATTTGAAAAATACTGAAAAATGTAATAGAGGTTGAATGAGATTTTATTCCTTTGCCTGCTTGGCTTTTCTATTGTATTTGACAGTTTTTATTTTTAATGTCATTGAGGCCAAGGTGTCTTAGCCATGAAGCCTACGTTTTTCAGAAAATTCAAAAGTAAATTAAAAATAGAAATATCAATCATAAATATAATCGAAAAAATATGTATCTCTTATTATTTAACCTATTTTTATATTTGTCATTAAAAACAGGTTGTTAAAAAAATTAAATGTTGTCAATTTTAAAGAAAAAAAAATAAAATAAGTACAATGTCAATAGTTCTTTAGGTTCTTTTGGTAGGTTTTGGTAGTTTTTGGTAGAATTTAATTTTTTTTCAGTTTTTGTTATTTTGGTAGTTTTTGGTAGAGTTTAGTAATTATTTTTTGTAGTTTCTGGTTTTTTTGGTAGTTTTTGGTTATTTTGTTAGATTTTTATACTTTTTGGTAAAATTTGATAGAAGAATGAAAATTACCAAAAACTACAATAAAAACAAAAGAGTTCTTGACGGCTTGGCTACGGGGTGGGTCTGTTGACATAAATAAAATATATGTTTTGCAAAAGAGGTGCATTAGAATCGTAAGCGGAATTCAGTCAGTAAGGGTGTCATGCCGATCCTTGTTTACCGACTTTAAACTACTCACTGTGACAGCTTTGTATATCCTCGATCTGTGCAAAATCGTGAGACGATACCCCGTAGTATTCCGTAGCAAGAGATTAAATTTAACTCGCAAAAATGAGCTACTGGCTTCGATAAAAATACAATTAATGGATAGGCCTAAAGCGCGGTAAGTTGAAGCACACTACTGGTGCACTTGGTCCATACAAACAAGCGCCATTATCTGTCAAATCTAGGGCACTTGCATACAAATTTGAAGTAAACCTTTCATTTGTTTTGCCTCATTTTTCTGGTTTGAAATGTTCGCGTAAGGCCTATCCATTAACTTTATTTTGATCTAAGGCTACTGGTACCAAATTATCGACTAGCATCGATGCAAAGGACTAAAAAATAAAGTCGAATACTGTTCTTGTGTATAATAAAATACCAGATGACATTAAAGCCGACAAGAAATTTCTGAAGAAGGTTATCGGAATGATTAATCGAACAGTGTCCCTATGACTTTAATTAGTTTCTTCAGTATAAATAAACAAACAGGTATCAATCTGAGTACAAAAAAATGTGTTGCAGACCGGTTATTTGTACCTCAACAGGTTATTATAATTTTTAACTAATCACATTGAACTGATTTTATAACATTTAACTAATTTAATTGTAGTATTGAAAGGTGGTAGTTAAGTTATTGTCTGGCACCTATTGTTTAAATCTGTTTTTTTCTTAATGTTTATAAATTATATTGTAGTGTGACTAACAGGTACTCTGTACTTACCATCTGTAACTTATGTACCTACCTACAATTTAAGGTAAATAAATGAAATGAAATGAGACGCACCAAAAAGTATCAAATTAACCATAAACTACCAAAAAGTACGAAAAATTACCAAAATAACAATAATCTACCAAAAAGTACGAAAACTACAAAAAAAAAACAGAAACTACCAAAATAACCAAAAACGACCTACCGAAAAGTACGAAAATCTACCAAAATAACTTCTTGGTTACTTTTGTACGAAAACCGAAAGACTCAAAAACTACCATAAATTACCAAAATAACCGAAAACTACCAAACAGTGCCTGGAAAGTAAGTTTTGTGAAATTCCTTTGTGTTGTCTTGTGTCGCGCAATGTCTTTAGGCGCAAAATTCTGTCGTGCAAATGACTTTTGAAGTCAATCGTTTGAGTTACCTACTACGGTACAGAATTCACTCTTATTTAAAACATATCTGACGATGATGATGATGATTTCAGTTTATCAATCCTTAGTTTGCTAGTAACAATAGTAATAAACTTACAGTTATTCTGTTATAATAATGGGGACAAAAATTAACGAGTAATAGTCGGCCAATTTATAAAATGTACTTCTAAGTCCACATATCGTGACAGGCAACTACGGAACCCTACACTGTATGTGGCCCGACACCCACTTGCCCGGTTTTTTATAAGTTACTTTGCCTACTTTAGCTAAAAATAGATTTGTTCATTAATCTTCTAAGACAAGGTTGGGTGTTGCCGGTCACCGGTCTATTCGCAATGATTTCGAACGATTGACGGCCCATAGTAATTTGTATGAAGAAAACGTCCAGAAAAATATGTGATTTTTGGTAACAAATTGCAAAAAAACTAGAAGTCGTATCGAAAAACTGATTTGTTTAAAGTGTTCTTTGATGTTTTGCCATTAATTAGAAATATATTTTGTTGTTTTATTTTGTTTCACTAAATCACAGGACTCGGAACGCGGCAGTGCTATTCTGGAGTTTTTCATGAAATTCTCGATTACTTTCTGATGTAACTACACAACTTTACTGAAATTTTTTTTGTTCATCTTGTACTTCATCTTTTAAAGAAGCGATGGTATTAATTTTGTTTCTAAATATAGCTATTTACTATCCTCAAAAGTCGGAACGCCGAACCCTGTTTGGCCCGATTAGGGTAGTGCCGACCCTTAACTAATGTTTAATATTTTTATTACAGGTATGTCGCTGTTATCATCTAAGCTATACAATATTGCGACCAAAATGAGTAAGTAAAAAAATAGCTTCTAGCTAGTAAAATATTCTTCATTTGCACACAATGTTATGATCATACAAAAACATTTTTTGCACAACACAACTGTCGAATTCAATAAGACAGTAGGTAAGCTCAAGCACTCATTCTGTCACTACAAATTGTCAAAAACATGTTGCAATGTATCTCTTACACCATTTAATTTCGTGTTACACTAAAGCTTTACAAAATGTGAATTCATGTAGCCCTACACGACTCGGCATCAAAACAACAATGCCAACCGTTTTGTAACACTTTCCGATCTTTCTGACTCACGACTGTCACTTGTTTTATTTTTGTCCACTTCGTATTCACAACGAAATCTCCTATTTCGGTGATTCACTGCTTTGGAACGATCAAATGGGCGTATGTTAGGCGCTAACCGCACTTGAGTTTCACACTAATCAAGCAGTGGCGACAATACGATAGCGTAGTTGGTACCTAATGATCTTGCCTGCAAACCAAAGCCGAAAGCCGAAGCCGATTATTTAAGCCGAATATCGCTTGGTATAATCTCACACGGGCCAAATACAGGGTCCTTAAGATGCTGACGGTTTTGTAAAGGGACGCACAGACCATCAAACTAAACAACTTTCTCTATCCAAAAGCGAAATCTTGGAAAAAACTGTGTGTTTTTTCGCGACCTCGATGTTTTTTCGATATTTTTGTGTTCCATAGAAAAAAAAAAAATTGGTGTTCTGTCCGTCCATCCCCATAAAACCCGTAAATTATAATATTTCATATATGTTTGTATCTAGATCTAGATACAAAGATAACAATCAAAATATAATATTTTAACCACATACATTCCGAAAACACACCTTATAACGACACGTTGATGGAGTTGATGAAATAACATAGTCGGAAATGAATTATTTTTAAAGCATATTTTTGTTTTTGGATTTGTTTTTTGAGAAAGTCGTTGTTATGGTAAAGTGTTCGATAATCGCTTTCATCAGGCGTTTAAATTAATTTGTCTTGGTTTCACTACTGCTTGATTGGTGTATTAAAATTGAACCGCTAAGGGGTTTTTCGGTTTCACCTATTTTTGTTTTTATTATTATTGACTACGAAAGAATTGAATGAGATCATTAATGTGAGATAGGATAATTACAGCAATTAAAGGTTCGGTAAAAGTTTTATGGAGTCTTGTTTTTGGATGAGAAAAATATCGTTACTGATTGTGATTCGTTTACCCAGACTTCTTAATTACTGATGTAAACTCATTGACGTTTTATAAAAAAAAGAAACGATAGACGGAAAGTAATCCCTTTGACGTGCGACAAAATTTTATCTATAAGTAAATTATTTTAAGCCTTCTTGCATAAAAAAATTTAAACACATCTAATATTTTGTGACTATACGACACTTTGATAAATAAAAATGATATTTTTTTTTTGGTTTGCGTCTTTTTCGCTCTTGTATTCATATCATAATATAACGTCTTCTCTTTTGCACGCTTTGCTCGTCCAATACGCTAATAGTAAAATCGAGTCTGCCATAACTTTAATTACCAACACGTGTAGGATCAACTTTGTTGCAAAATCTGCCAAAAATGAAGCAAGTGTCATTCACCTGTTGTGTTCACACACTGCTTGATCAGACACTTTCTTAACGAAACTTTGGAAATTTCTCACAATAAATACTTATCATTTAATATTATCTGCAACATTCAGATTTCACCGCAAAAGCATTTAACTTTGGATGTCATAAGATATTTGTGATTTATGATGATGAGAAATGACAGCGAAAGTTTGATGCAACCACGTACGTAAATGAAAAGTCTTTTCAACGCGTATCCTAAATGATTTATGGTTTCTATTCATGTCGCACTACCACATTTTTTTTTTCCTTTTTTTAGTAAAGTGGAACCTTGATAGACCGACCGTCTCTGTAAATTTAAACTATCGGTTTTAGAAAAATCGAAGAGATAAATAAACAACACCGAAAATTTTAAATGTTTTGAAGCAATAAATGATAACTGATAATGAGTTATCATGAATCGTGATACAGGCCAAAGGATTTCTTATCACGATCTGTATCACAATACTACAAATATTTTGTTAGAAATTAAAAATAAAATTTAAAAGAATATACATTCTTCAAATCTGCAACACGCTTCGTCAAAAATGGCGACATAACTATCTGCATACTGTCTACTGTCTGCAATACTACAAATATCGGGCATATTAGCATTCGCCTATGATTACCTACACATTTGGTAGGTAGGTAAATTGTTGGTCATAGTTAGGCTATACCAGAAATGTCCGATTTATTCAAACCCCGAACAAATCTCCTTTGTGCTTCGATTTATCGAGGTTCCACAATTTCTACAAGTCAGGTCGACGGTCTCTGAACTGATCCAATTGAATAAGGCCGCGGTTGAATGGAGGTGTGTACGCGATTATTATGAATGGCTTCAGTCGTTGAACTGAGAGAATTTTACATTTCCTAGCCTAGCCCAATCACTTCCGTATGCGTTACGCTGTAGTACCTAAGTAACCCAACAAAATTTGGATTGTCTTGACGGAAGACTTACTCGAAGCGTTTTACAATTGAATTTAGCGTCATTCATTTTGTCGTTTCTAAAACGTTCTATTGTATCCGTATTTAAAAAAAATTTTGTTTCCTTACATAACACATTATCAATGTTACAGGAGAGCAAGCTAGTTACTATAAGTAGGAATCATTTCAACAAATATTGATTGTGTTGTGTGAGACAGGCAACCGAGTGAATTTAATCTGTGCTACTGATCACCAGCTCTAGCTAACCCATGGTTAACTATATTAATCGCATTAGAAGCATTGAGAACGATTATACTAAAAATAGGTACAAATAAAAAGCTGTGAACATAGAAATAGGAAGTACCTACCTACTGTGTGATATAAGTTATTGATGCTATTTCAATTGTGCTTTCAGTCAACCTTAATGACCTGTAATATTACGTACGACTGAAGAATTGTACTTTGAATTCAGTATATCTAGTCAATCAAACTCTTTAAACATACTTAATGTTGAGTAATCACACTGTAGAAGCAAGTCATGGTGAAGAAAATTAAATATCACAGTAGAGTGATGAGGCACTTCCTTTTGGCTAACAAGATACTGTCTTACATTTCACAATATAAATGATATAAATCGTGGTGAAATATATTCAAGACGGGCATGAAGCGTGTGAATTTTTTTTATTGGACTAATACAGTTCACAAATGTGCTTTTTGGACGAATGTGATTGATAATACAAGCATAGCACAAGCATAATCACTCATACAGTTCACTAAATTGTGCTTTTTGGACGAATATGATTGATTATATGATAGTATAATAATCAGAATATCTCTGACTACCGCCTCGGGGAATAAAGTCGTGAGCATATCCTATGATATGCTATGCTATGCTATGTTATGCATGCTATGCTATGCTATGCATGCAGTATAATAATAAATAATTGTTTATCTATATCTAATATAATATGCACCAAAAATATATGAGGACTATTGCCAATTGCTGTCAGAAATAGTGCAGGAACAAAAATGAAAATTATTCAAAATTAAAACGTTATGTCTGAAATGTGAAATTCTGCCTTCATCTCAATATCAGTCTATCTATTCCGTCCCTATACCTACCTTTTCTCGCAAGTAAGAAAGCCTCAATTCCAATACTCTTACGTGAACTACATATACCTGGAACATATTTACCCAGATCGTAAAAAATCTGTTAGGACTAATAAAGCACTGCATAGTAAATACCAACTTAACAGAAGGAAGGAAGCAATAAAGTACAAGTTAAACGATGTAAGAATCTATTATCAAACATGAGCTGTTTCTCCAATAATGTTTACGTAAACAACAAAAACGTACCAAAGTTTGTAAAATTTTCCTCTATACTTCCGTAATTTGTTATGTTATACAACAATAGTGCATTTCATGTGTACCTTGTACAATACATTGCACCTGCTGCAAATTTTGCTTTCAAATTGTACTTCATACTTTATGCGGCGTAAAATACTGGTCGGATAAAGCAAACATTTATAGCCATCGTAAAATTTGTGCATGATATTCAAAATTCAAATCTGTGAAATTAATACGAGTATTTTCGAGAATTATTGTTATTGACCGATTGCGTTTTATGTCATCGATATATCTTGACTTTTTATCATTGCGATGTCGCTATTTTCATTTATGACTTCAGCGCTTTCTTTGCATATCGCATTATCTTTTTCCTCTTCGATATTGTTTTTGTCTTTTGTAATACCTGTAGTTTTAAAATGACCAATGTTTTTTCTCAATTTTATTAATTTTGTGACATCTATTGTATAAATTACTCATGAAGGTAAACATCTCTTCTTTTAATAACACAACATGCTATGTTAAAGGTCTACTAACTGCCACATATTATCATACAAAGTCTCGTGTTGATTTAATTAATACCACCGTCTTTTCTGTATATCTAATTTAAAATCTCGTTTTAAGTTTATCCATAAGATCTAATTTAAAATCTTCCCATTCATCTTCAATCACGGTCTGATGGTTATTTATGACTTAATTTCTAAAACAAAAGTTATTGTTTTACTACCCGACCTCTCCATTCAGTGTATGCAAATTTTTTGTTACGCTTTAAGTTCATTGCCCTAAGGGACTCGTTACATTTGTAAAGCTAATCTTTTAAACTTTAATGGCTATTACACACGATGTGTTACGCAAGCAAGACCTATAGAAAATGCGTGACAAGTTTTTCTCACAAAACCACACTTTTACTGCAGCTATAATAGTTTGTGTTTCATATGTTAAGTCTATAGTCATACCACATACAGTCATAGAGGGAAACATTGCTTTTCCATTTAGATTTAAACTTTTGTCAATTAATATTTTTTCCTTGTTAACTAAAAAGAGATACCCTTAAATTATACCATGCGACACTCCCTTCTATGTTTTAAGTCTTTCTTACACACTTATAATACTTACACCTGTAGGTATCCCATAGGCAGTAGGCAGAGACAATTGATCGCCATCGGCCATCCTGACCTCTTTTACTTCCTCCACATCATGAGTCGCTTCATACACGCTCGTCGGTTTTGGGTACATTTTCTCTGGCCCAAATCATCTCAGCATTCCCTTTTCAATCCTTGTTATAGATCCTTTTTCAGTCTTCATATTTCTTGTAAGTCTGTCTTCATCTTAAAAATTATAACCAAAGTATTATCTACCATTGAATTGTCATCACCCCGTGACAAAGTATCTACGCAAGCTCCCGCTATAGCATAGCTTTTGTCTGGCATGCTTTACCTAGCTGAATTAGCATTGATGCGCTCTGGCGGTACAATTTTCCACTTCCGCACCGTTTTCGTTCAGCTCTGTTTGATAACTAGCTAATTATTATGTATTTAGGAATAGTCTACCAATTTATACCTTCCGTCAAATTCTTAAGGTACTTTTATTGAAAATAAGCGAATGCTGAGAGAAATACCGACATGGTACCTATTGTTGGAATGGAAGTAGCTGTTGACTTCGTCAACATTTCCTGTAGTTGGTATAAAGTTAATAGATGTCGTAGACCAGTGTTATTTTTTCGTAGATTAAGGTTGCTCGGCAAAAGTTATCGATATTCTCTCTAGCACAGGTCTGCTTCAAGGAATTTCTTCAAAGATCATTTAGTTTTGCCTATTTTATTAATCAATATCTCAGTAAAATGTTGTCCAATTTCATTAACGTAATTCAATACATACATAAAATTTAAAACCACAATCTCCTTCAGTGTGGTAAAACGATGACTTTTTAAACTCAAGCTCAACTATGTTTAAAACAAGCAAAGTTCACTTTTAGCTTGAAGGTTTACATCGTCTTGATTATTCAGAATTGTTTATTTCCATCGCTGACTGTACTTGTTTGTTCGAAGCTTCGTAATTACATGTTTATGTACATTGAGGCAGTAAAATCTGGTGTGAAGTACCGATTACGGTATTAATTTGCAATGTAATTTGAAGTGGCAACGAGTTGCTAAAAACTAGTCTTTGCACGTCAAGTGTTTGAATTTATTGCGCCCTGTTATACCGCTTTGTTTTCACTTGATTTGACCTCTTTCTAGGAAGTGAATTAAGGTAAAGGATTCAGGTTTTTCTGATCATCTTGATGATGTACGTTTGGTACGAATGACGCCGTTATAATGTTTGATTTTGGTAGTTCTTTGGTTCCCGTATTCCACTATTTCAGATGATGGACATTGTGATCGGAAAAATACTCAACAATCACTTAGAAATCGCATAGGTTCCTAGATAGATGAAAACCATCAATCTAATATCGATCTATGAATCATAAACTACACAATTGCCCTACTAGTTAAATAACGACCCTATTATTGAACAATTAATTAAAACCGCTTATTCTTTACTTTTCCGTGAAATAAATAGACAAAATATTCGGCTGCTTTTGAGTCATGATTTTGAAATTGCAATATAGGTACTTATTTTGCACTAAGAATTAGGTACCAGTGAATAGAAAGAGTCATTCTTACTAATCACCTTGATGGATTATAATTATAATACCTATTTTGATGTAAGGAGTTTAAGCCCTTGCCCCTTGCTAATTAAGAGCATTACCTATCGAAATTCATTTTTTTTAATGAGATCTTGATGGCATATACTCGCTGTACATACCTACATATTGTTGTCACCTTGGTGAGTGATAGCAATGTATTTGCATTTTGTCATTAAGGAAGACAACATTGTAGTACATAATTTCCATGCCACAATGCGAATATCATCTGCCGAACACATTCGTGAGCATAGTGATTCAACGATGACGTCATCAACACGTGCGCGTGAGCACGTGTCGACAATGCGTGATGTCTTACAATGGGCAAATATGTATTGTGAATGGTAATATTGTTTGCGAATCATAATGCTATGTTATGTCTGAACAAGTAGCTAACACAAGACAACAATGATGTTTAGAGTATAAGTGATATTCATAATGACAAGGTGATGCAATGATTGTTGTTACCTACCTATTAAAGATAATTTACAAATTGGCTTAGAATACCTAATAGGTTTTATTATTCGAAAAAATGAAGATAATGAACCATTTATTTGTAAAAGTTCTAGAGTAACATTGTAAAACTTTACGTTTACAGACATACAGGGTTCAAAATTTCAAATCTGTCCCCTTACTCCATGGCGATCCCATAATTTGGGTCGATTAGGTTTGCAGTTTGGTGTGGAACACCTAGCTGATATTTTTATCGCTATTTTGACGTTAGTCCTATAGTGAAAGATGTTCAGTTTGATGGTCTGATCATCCTCCTAAAACCGTCATAATGTTAAGACCCTATAAATATGAAAACAAAAAAGGTCTGATTTTTTAGAACAGCAAAAAGGAACACATCCCTTTTCTCCAAAATATTTTTAATTTGTAATTTTAACATGGAATATAATAAAATTTAAGACAACATAATAGTAGATTAAACACCTAGGACAGGAAAGTAAGAAAGGTCTCAGATCTCATGTAATTGTTGACCGAAGCGAAGACGTGGTCAACAAATATGTGATCTGAGGCTTTCTTATTTACTGTCCGAGGTTAGTATACTATTTTTCTCCTCGACGGAGGTGGAAAACGACAACTTCGTTTAGCGCAGCGGGACGACAATTGACGCTTTCCGTTCGGAGGGGAGAAAAATGTTTTAATGAATTCTTAATGTTAAGTTTGTTTTACTCAAGTAAAAACAAATATCACAAAAATATACATCGTCATCATCAAGTTATTTAACTACGCTCAAATCCGCTCTTGTCGGTTCTTGAGTCCCGCTGCTACAACAACCTTATCCTTCATTCGTGTTAGATAACTCTGTCTGGGTTCCAGTGCCTTTCCTTTCCCTCTATTTTCCCTTCCAATAGTCGTATCAAGTGTCAGATCATTTTTCCTCTCTGGTTTTCTATTGTTTTCTTTAAAGTTTTTTAATGTTACATAGTAATAGGCGTAATACATTATTTACCCGAACCAAAGTGCATAGAAACAAATAGCTCATCCGTTCACTAACCTTTTAATCAATTCAGCTGTCGACATGATGAATACTTGCATGGACTTTCATCACTTACATTTGTGATTCAAATTTGTTTTGGCTCAGTTTTGGCGCCTGGGACGTACGATCGAATCAACGCGGCTTGCGGTCATGATCCGTCCAGGGATTCAAATTTAGTGGAATCAAACACGATGAGGCATTGACAGAGCGGCAGACGTCAGTCTCTCATTTGTGAAGCAAGGAGTTGCATGAAATTTCACGTGGAAGCACACACGGTGCGTCAATCCATCACCGTGTGTGCTTCTACGTGCGGTTTCTTACAACTCCTTGCTTCACAAATGACGGACTGACGTCTGCTACTCCGTGAATGCGTCATCGTGTGTGAAAGCGATTAGTTACCACACTGGCTCATGTTTTATGGTATGTGTTGCTCGTAAGTCGCCAATATCATTTGCTTGGTCTCAGCGCTCGCTCTCGCCCTCTCAGCGTTTGATGAAGAAGTTTTTCGACCGACCGCAACCGCGGAAGGCGTCGATTTGATAACCTTTGTTGTTTCATTAGAAAAACTTTTACACTCTAGTAAATAAGTGAACGAATTGGGTAACTAGCCTAGTTTATGAATATTTAATTTTGATTATAAAATCGGTTCAGTGTGTCTCGGTTTTTGTAGAATTTTATGCTTTTTGATTTAGGGTGTAAAAAATTGGATTTCCTTCGTGTACGTGTGTGTTAGTTATTCGTATTTTGTTAATTATTCTAATGTGAACCCACGGTCTTTAAAACATGAATTGGTGTAGTAGATTGATAAAACAGTAAATAAGTATGTTTTTTTTATAATACACGTACCCACTTATTTTGTATACCTTGGCTAATTGCATGAAAAGTATTTCGATATGAAATGTAAACAAATAGGCATTTTTATTTTACCATAGTCTCTCATCTTTGCGTATTATGTACCTATTTGAAAAAGTAACAAGTCTCAAGTTTCTTATAATTATTTTGACGATTTCCGATAAATTTACTACGTGATTTGATTACGTGTGTACCAAAATGTAATGAAGCTGTAATTTTAAATTGCTTAATATTTTTGGTAACTCCGCATTGGTCTATCTATAACAAGCGGTATCAAAGCTGAAGGTTAACACAAAATAACACGTTTATCGCCCACAACCAAATATTCCACAATAGAAGGCGACCAACAATTGTGAATAATGTAACAATAATACATCGCAATTTTCGTATCACCACAAGGTTACAGGACGCGTCTGGAGCCGGGATTGTTACTCGTGGCCTTTTATTACGTAGAGTAACACAATATAAGATAAAATACTATACTTATTATTATGGATAACAAACTGTAGGCACTATCGCGGTCTTTTCCGCCTGACCACCATTAGACTCATTTTTGCTTGCATACTAAAAAATAAACGCGCTGTCTAGCCCCGCCATATTGATGAATAGACCAATGAATTAATAGTTTACAAACAAAAAAAAATGTGCTAAATTAACGAAAAAAATTTAAGTGATCGGGCGGAAAAGGCCGCGATAGTACCTAATAAGTAAAGAAATAATAAGAAATATGCTCTGATTTAAAGTATTATATTACTTTACAATATGAGGTAATAAAATGCAAAAAAATGCTTTTGTAAAATTTATGTATTAAAAGTACAGTGATCACTAATTTCAGTAACTGGTTTCATTCATAGTATTCAATAGAGCACGAAGAAAATACCCAACCCAATTAAAAACTAAAAAGTTTCATATAATAAGACAGACAGTGTCATTCGCGTTGTTGACAATTACCTCCTTTATCGAAGTAGATAAATAAGTAGTTTGAATTTGAGACTGGAAATGCCCTGGAGTTCTCCACACGAAACTAATTTTTGATTCAATGATAATTTAGGTAACTAATACAAGGTGTACCAAGACACCAAACTGAACGACTTCTCTTAGAGTCTCCGTCACTATGGAGAACACATCGTTTTTTTTAAATCCGCTTTTCCCTTTAGCTGTACCATACATTGGAGTATAGTCGGTACTGCAGTTTAATGTAGTATTTACGTCAACTTTAGCTTAGCAAAGAAGTTAAGTTGTGATGAAATATTAGGTTCATCCTTACTGCATATTTTATCCACTACAAATGGTTTTGTTCTCGTAAAGATTAATCTTATTGCAACGATTACCATCAACCAAGGCACATAATAAAACTAGGACAGACTTAAACGACAATAAAGTATGTAAACTAGACATATAGATCATGAGACTCCATAGTGTTGTCGGCGTAAATAATTTAGAACGAGTCGTCTCGACGTAGATGAGTAATTGTCAAGTGGTAGGGCGAGGTCCATTCTTACAACACACAATGTCATCTAATTTACCGCCACATACCTTAACAATAAACAAATAAAGACCATTTTAGAAGTCTTTAACAACAAAGTTATGTTGGTGTTTCATTCTAGATTCGCTCACAACTGCACATTAGTTTTCATTAAGTCTGTGCAAGTCTAATTTCAGTCGTATTAATTACACGTTACGATCGTGTTTTCATTGTCAATTCTATAAATAGCTTCGTTTAAATGTGCATATGGGTGTTGACAATAGTAAAGTTAGGTTCAGTCCAACGCGGTATGCGATTACGGCAGCAGAATCACTGTGTGGCAATGATGCCTTTTCTTACACTATAACATAACCTATATCTATGTATTTTATTGAAATTTGTTTAAAAGTGAAAACTAACACACTTTCGGATTTATTATACGGGGTCCTTCTTTATATGCTGACGGTTTTTTAAGGGGCTACCTGCCGGTTTTGGGTAATTTTGTAACCATTTTATTCATTAACTATGGCACTTTTTGAGCTGAAATTTAAACTGAACCATCTACAGGACATGAAAAGTGATGTGGTTTTTCTAGAAATCGATTTTAATGAATAAAACCGAAGAAAAGGGACTCTAAAGTCACCCCTTTTTTTCCAGTTGTAACCATTTTACTCTTACATTTTTAATCGGAACAAAATGAAAATTTACTATATTGTTCACAATACAATTAAAAATGATGTGGTTTTTTTACTTTTTCGAAATTAATAAAAAATCATCGAATTTTTCAAAGAAAACAGCAAAATTCTGACCGGAGCCACACGCTCTTTCTCATCGATTAGTATGGAGTGTGAGTGAGAGGAGAGTGGTCCACGGCTGATACGCCTTAAGGGGATGATCAGACCATCAAATTGAACAACTTTCTCTATGAAACCAACATCGAAATCGCGAAAATACAAAAACTGTTCCATACATTTGGGTCGAGTAGGATTGCAATTTTAAACAGAAAAGTTGTATTTTTCGCGATTTCGACGTTGGTCCCTCAGAGAACGTTGTTCAGTTTTATAGTCAGAACAGACCATTGACCTCTTATAACAGAAGGATCAGACCTTAAAAACGGTCAAGTAAATTAGAAGGACCCCGTATTAATATTTCTACGGACTTGTGTTTGAAATATCAATTTTTATTTTGATGTCGTATTGTTGTTGTCGTGGGATCGTTACTGTACACCTAGTTTCTATGAATGTACCCAGACGTAATACAAAATGATTATTCTAGTAAGACAACTGAATGGTAAACATTGCTATTGCAAGTGAGCGCCTAGAATAGAAACCTTGTCTTTGAATATGGTGAGTAAAGCTATTTTTAACTCGACTGGTATTCCATGATTCCAATCCGGTTGAAGTTTAAAAATATACGCGGATGATCAGCTTAGGTTTTCATTTTATTAATAACATAATTAATGACATAAAACACAACATAACACATACACAAACTACTTTAACTATGACAGTAATATATCACAGTATTTTCAAGCTGCATCAGTAGGCCTTTGACTCGGTTAACGAATAGGCACTGCAAAAATTTAAAACACCTACATTACTAGACCTAATTAAAAACAAACTGAGATCTTTAATGCATGACTAAAAAGGTAATTCATAGCTGTAGTGGGATTATAGTCTTCATTATGCTTATTTATAACGAACCAATCAACGTTCACAAAAAACGTTAATTCATTTTTTTTTACAGTTTAATTATAAGGGTATATAAGGGTAAGGCGCAATAGTAGGACAAATACCTTGGCAGTATCTTTTATTTTCCATTTTCGACTAGATTTATACAATTTACCGAAACCAAAGTCATACCTCAGTATTCTTGGATAGTTTATCTAGTGAAATCTTAAATTGAATACACGATTGCAATTACTTCACCCGATAGAAAATCGTCACAAAGATAACGTATTTTCATGTATTATTAAACAATTTTCTCATTTTAGAAGAACTTAAAATGTTTTCCGAATTTTTGTATTTAAATACGAGTCACATATTCACCATTAGTTTATCGAGTGAAATCATAAAAAAATATTTAAAAAGTACTTTTGTTAATTCTTTTTAATCCAAAATACGGCACACGCGCGCACTTTTCGGATGGGCTGGGCAATCGCATTTCTCATAGAAAATATTCGTCTGGACCTATGGCACCTTAACAACTTCGTTAACAACCTAATATTCCAAGCTAGTGACTGTTAACTTTCAAGATGTTCAATTAACGTTTCTACCATCTTCAATTTGCTAAACCACTCTATCAGTTTCTTCATTAAATGCAGATTCAAAGTAATCATCGTGTTTCTCAAACCTTGTCACATAAATGTCCCGGCGAAGATTATTCCATTTCTCTATTCCCACAAATTAGATCCTATGAGTAACCGACAGTATAAATATATACTATAGACCGTCTCAATTAGAAGTTGTGCTGTAAAATACATACTTTACTGTTGTACAGTGAGCATCCAATATAATTAATATCCGAATGACAAGAGTTAATAGAACTCTGCGTTGACAAATGTTTAAAAAATCATACACCCTTACCAACTTTAGAAGGTTTTTAGTTGGAGCAAGGTTTGTGATCAACGTGAAGTGGAATGGGATAATCATTTATTTATTTTAACACGTTCATTTACAGGGCAGGGTTCAATTTGACATACTGACGGTTTTGTACAGGTTGATCAGACCATTAAGCTGAAAAACTTTCTCTACGAAACCATAATTAAAATTGGGGAGAAAAAATCTACTGTCCTATGCATTTGGATCGAGTAAGATTGCAGTTTTGTATGGAACAGCTAATTATTTCTCGCGATATTTGACCATGTGTCCCATAAAGAAAGTAGTTTAGTTTGATGGTCTGATCATACCCTTAAATCCGTGAGCATATTAAGGAGGACCCTATATGTTTATATATACTTATGTGTTTTTTAGATTTACACAAACGAGCACTTTAACCATTCAAATATAAATGTATTCGTTTTTGTTCACATATAAAATGTTTTGTCTTTGTTGTTAACTGTACCTGCTTAAATAGCAGAGTCAGGTTCATAAACTGTTACTAACTTACAATTGACTGGAAACTGGAAACTGACAACTGGAAAAGGTAGGGAATTCCTAGGTATACTTATCCGTCGGTTGAAATGAAATGAAATGAAATGAAATTTATTGCGATAAATGTGGTACATACTGGGTAAATAGGTGGTAACTTACAAATAGATCAGCACATTTAGTCAGATGTCTGACATACAATATTATTAATAATAGATAACATATAAGAAATAAAGAAATAAAATGGTGCACATTTTGCATACAATAACATAAAATAGTGCACATTTTTAAGTTGCTTTTGAAATGTAAGTACATTTTATTTTAATACTTCCAGCAGCTTTCATGCATTAGGGCTAAGTAGTTCCTTTAGTGCGTAAAATTGTTTTTCTTGGAGCCATTTTACCAGCTTACGCCGGAAAAATTTTAAGGGCAGTTCTTTTACATCGATGGGGAGTGCATTAAATATCCTAACACACATGGCATAACAGTTTTTATGATGTACTGCAGTTCTAGGAATTACATCATAGACCAGATTATTTCTGTATCTAACGTTCCTAGAATGAACTTCTCTTGTTCTAAGAAATAAATTTTCGTTCTTTCTTACAAAATGTGCTGCCTCTAATATACAGGGTGTTTCATAAGTAACAATAAATTTTTGATACTCGTTGTTTAGACCATCAAATTGAACAACTTTCTCTATGGGACCAACATCGAAATCGAGAAAAATATAATTGTAAATCCCATACATATTTTAGCTCTAGTCGATTTGTAGAGTATAGAACATACATTTTTTTTTTCGCGATTTCGATATTGGTCCCATAGTGAAAGTTGTTCAGTTTGATGGTCTACACCACCCCCTTAAATGTTTATTTGTAGTTTTGTAACACCTTGTATATGACGATGGAAGTGTTAGAATTCCTAGCCGTTTAAATAGAGGCCTACAAGAGACATCAGGTGCTACGCCACTTCTACTGGAGAAATTACATTCGATGTTAATGACGACGTTGTGTAAAATGCAATAATGCCAAATTTTCAAAATATCACATTCTAGAAATGTCAAATTCTCTAAATGCTTAAATCTTTAAAATGCGAGAATGTTACCACAATTTTTTTTTTTTTTTTCAAATATTTGACTCTACCACCGAATCGTCGGAAGGTAATCCGTTGTAGAGAAGATGCGACCAGAAACTCTGCGCAAACTGTAAATACTGTTTCCAATCAAGTTAAATATATTAGATGAATAGGACTCGAATTCACAATCACAACCTGCCAATACGAGGCTGCTTTCGTTACCGACACTGCCGCCAATATAGGTCCCAAAATCGTCAATATTTTGCTCTACGAGAAAATTTCTCAATATCGTTTTAACAATTGTAAATTTAAAGGAACTGATTACTGAGATGCAAAATCTAAAACCAGATTCGTTCAATTTCAACGATCAGTGTTAGTTTCCGAGTTTATGCTTCATCGAGCATTAAAATAGCATTTTGATGGTTGTCTCGGAATTCTTGCACTTCCTTAGTCTGGGTTCATTGGCACTAGTCTAAGTTACAGAATGCTGATAGAATTCTAGATTAGTTCTTGTTTTCTTATCTGGAGTATGTGTGCTTGATATCTAATATGGTTGGTTCAATTAATTATCATTAGGTTATTGCAATGGCATTTGGTATTTTATTGATCTGTAGAGGTTGTGGTATGCGAGGAATTCTTAAACAATTACGTGCCAATTAAGTACGTATTTTTTTTCTTTTCACTCTTTACGAGAACTCCTAAATGTTATTTTCCCATGGCAACCGTAAGTTAAAGACTGAAAATACTTAAACGTGTGGTTAGAAATTTCGCTTCGAAGAGTAGAGTACCTACTCGTAGTAGCAAAAACCACATTGACCGTCTTATGTTTATCTTGGCGGTAACAGATAATCAATGCATATTAGTTTAATTAGGTATTTTTTTGACATGGCTTTAACTTTTTTTTCTCTGACATAATAATAATAATGTATAAATTTAATTATCCGAGATGATCTCAATATTCATTTTTGCATGCTATTGACATAATGGCTAAATAGGCGTGTTCAAATTTCTTTCATTATTATAACATCTGAAATTGTACCCTATTTATTAGCAAATAAATTTCAAATAAATTTATTTTTGTTTTTGTATGATTTCATAAAAAAATGGCATGATGTCATAAGGTCGGATAGGTGGCTAAGCAGCCGAAAATGCAGAAAAAAATTTATATTTCAACCGGTAAGCTGAAACATCAAAGTAAAATTTGTGTTTGGGCTAAAAATCTTTATTTTATGTTGTAGCTTATACAGGGTCCATCCAACTTAATATGCTGTCACTTTTTTGGGGGATGATCAGACCATCAAACTGAACAACTTTCTCTATGGCACCAACATCGAAATCGCGAACAAAAGCCGTCCCATACTTGGCTCGAGTAGGTTTGCAGTTTTGTATGGAACATCCTTTTTTTTCGCGATTTCTATGTTGGTGCCATAGAGAAAGTTGTTCAGTTTTTTTTTTTTTTTTTTTTTTTAATTTATTTAAGTTTTTACAAATTCTTTCAAATACATATTTTCTCCAAAACTCCATTGGGAGTTTAGCTGGAGCTCTATAGCTACTGCACGTAATTACAAAATTGCACATACATGGTAATACCATATTTAGGGCCCGTTTCACCACCCCCGAGTAAGCCCCTGCTAGCCTATCCGACAGATACCTTGACATAATTTTATACAAAGTATGTCAAACCATCCGCCGGACAAGCCAACAGAACCCACCTAGAAGTGGTGAAACTGGCCCCTAAACTATCAGTTACAGATTCAGTAGTACATGGGTTTTAATTTTATTTTTAACAATATTTTTACTTGCATTTAGGCATTTGAACTCAAGTGGAAGGTTATTAAATATCGAAGGCACTATATATTCTTTGGTTCTTTTTCCATATACATTGTTAACACTGCACACCTGGAAGCTGCCACGCTCAGCGCTCCTGGTCGGATAATTGTATACCCTAGGTATCCTAAACTCACTACTCAGATATTCATTTAATACATGATAAGGTACATATTTTTTCTCTACTGGAATAATTTGACATTTTTGAAATAAAGAGTCATAATTTTGTTTTATTTTACATTCTTTGCGTGTTTTTGGGTCTACTAATAATTTTAAAAAACGGATTTGCAACATTTTAATTTTATTTAGGTAAGTGATATAAGTGGTTCCATAAGTACCTACTCCATAGCATATAATAGACTCTGCAATAGCATGATATACCGCACACAATATACCTCGGGGTGTACAGGGGTTTGATGGTCTGGTCATCCCCTTAAAAAGTGTCAGCATATTAAGAAGGATCCTGTATGTGTAGATTTAAGCGCTCTCCTAATCTACGCCTCCATATACATTAATATGACCACTGGGTATCATTGTATTAATAAACAACATGACCTCACTAATAAAGCATAGCTAGATAGGTAGTCAGGCCTACCTACTTCATGAGAATCTAAATGTCTTCATTCCGTTTCGTCTCAATGGACATTTGGCATTGAACCGTAAGAATGGTTCAATTAACTCAAACATGTTGCGTAAGAGTTGATGTCGTAACTACTGATCTAGTTCATTGAGTTGAGATGAAGGGAGACATAATACTCTTATTATAATCATCAAATAAAAATGTGTAAATGGACAACACATTTTACTACGACTAACCTAACCGAAACTGACTTATACTAATTTTAATTTTTAAACGTAATTTCATAAATAAAGGAAATGGTAGTGAACTAGTGATTCCCCAAGAGTATCTAGCTAGGCTCTAAATAGGTTTATAGATTTTATTAGATTTAGAAAAGTCTAACTCAAATAATAAGACTTCATCATAAACCAAACACTATAACTAAGAACATCATCATCATCACACCATATAGGTACAGGGTGTTACATAAGTAATACATTTTTAAAACTCTTTAGGGGGTTGCTTAGACCGTCAAACTGAATAACTTTCTATGGGACCAACATCGAAATCGCGAAAAAAAAAAACTGAAATCCCATACCTACATATTTTAGCTCAGACGATTTGTAGAGTATAGAACATTAATTTTTTCGCGATTTCGATATTGGTCCCATAATGAAAGTTGTTGAGTTTGATGGTCTCAACAAGCCCCTTAAATGTTTATTTGTATTTTTGTAAAACCTTGTATACGTCTTTCTTACCCTCAGGAAGGGTGTATGGGCGTTAGAGTCCACCACGCGTACGAGTGCCCAATGCGGATTGGTAGACTTTACATACTCCTCACGATGTTTTCCTTCACCGGTTGAGAGCAGTCGATATTACGTACATAAGATAGAAAAACCCATTTATTGCAAAAGTGAAACGAAATTATTGTACCTATTCCAAAACTTGATCGAAGTGAAATTTATCATCAGATAACTCTAAAACGGATTATTCCCCTTACAATTTACGAGACAGGTAACCCCTGAAGAATTTTAAACGTCACAAAATAATAGGGCTATAAAACACGGATGATTAGCGAAACGCCACTACCATTATATCGACAAAAGTGCCTCGGAACAAGTGTCTATAATTAACTATTGATGTATTTATGGTTATTTATTGACGAGCGAAATTGATTATGAAGGCTTGGAGGCTAGAATTACAGGCGATGTATAAAGATTTTGTAGCTGACTGAATGGATCAGTCATTGTGTATAGTTATAGATATTAGTTATTGTACTTTCCATACAAAATTCAATCAGCTGATCGAACGTTTGTATGAAAATTCGAAAATTCTGCTTTACAATGTTAAGTAATATCGACAATTAAAAAAATGCAACTGTCTACTAACACCCTGTATTATTATCACCTTATAAGTACCTAACATATATTATGTTCACAAAATGCATAAGTAATAATGATTATATACCTATTACCTTTAATTAGTCCCGTACTACAATAACGTTAACAGCAGTTATTATCATTCAATTGAGCCATTAAAGGTGCAATTAACTGCATCGGCTGCAAATTGCATTCACTTACGATGTTCCGACGCCTCACCTGCGCCCGCGCCGGTGCTTTGTACACTCGCCAGCATAAATATGTACCCAGATATTATCATCCCTTTGAAGAGCAAGACCCTCCCTTTTGCTCTACCACTCATCCGTGTATAACGCATGGTCTGACTGCCTCTCACCACTTGTTATCAAAAGTATCCACGTCGTCTTCAAGCCACCACCTCTTCCTAGGTCGACTAAATCGGACGAGGTCGTGTTGTGGGGACTTACACCCATATTTTAATCTAAGTCGCTTCCTCAAAGCTTCCTCGACTCAAACTCGCTCCAGGATACCTTAAGGTTTTCCTCAACCCACTCTCATAGTCTGTATTCTCAGTCGTAACCTCGAGGGTCCTCCAGTGAGATCAAGTTAAAAAATGTAAAATAGTGGTGGAATTTTAGGTTCTTTGTTCCTTTTTTCACGATGTTTCGCATAGAAAAAGACAAAAACTATGCTTCAACGACGTTTACATATCTCGAGGAGACCGACCATAAGTCGAGGACGCTTATGTCATTTTTGACATTTTGAGTGAGCGTGTACCAACTCGAGTAAGGAAACCTCAAGGAATTAATTAAGAATAAGGGTGCTAGGTAACATCCCGCTACAAAAAAATATCGCCACAAGGCCAGTTACCGCTCTTTCAAATCAGGGGTCATGTCGCCACCAAGACAGAGCGAGTGGGCATGCAGAAAAAAGTTTGTGGTAGACACGCCCGGTTTGGTGAAAAGGGCCGCCGTATCTTGATAGCAACATGACCCTACTAATTAGAAAGAGTGGCAACTCGCCTTGTGACGAGATTTTTTTGTGGCGGTATCTCACCTAAGTCCTGTGTGTAGGCCTGCAATTTCAGTACTTGCATGATCTGTCTCTCCATTAGTGGTCTCTTTCACTTGACGCGTATCTAAACGAGATAAAAGGTGATACGGAGCCCTGTCATGTGCCGTTTGAGACCTGTCCCTCTAGACGTCAAAACAATAACTCTATCAGAGGTGACTGTACCGTTTGCACGTTCATTGATCCGTGCGGATTGTCTTTTTTTCGCACTTCCTAAGTATTTTAATGAAAATGATTACTAACAAACTCTTGTTTCTCGATGAATTTTATAAATAAAACATTTTCTTACGTCTTACTGTTTAAGAGCATACCGAGCCTATTGTGCTGCCCTCAATCGTATTTTTTTAATTTCTATACAATTAAACTATATTTAAAAAAAACAAGAATGTCACATTGTAGTCCTGATTGACTTTCAATTTATCGAAACATTACGGATTATTATGTTTTATGCTTGTAGCTATTATCGTTAAAACCGCCAAAAGTGGCCACTTTTGCTACAAACATTATAAAACAAATCCGCAGTGACCCGATAAATTGAAAATCAGCAATGACTACAATGTGACATTCTTGTTTTTTGGAAATATTGTTTAATTGTTAAGAAATAAAAAAATACGATTGAGGGCAGCACAATAAGCTCGGTGCAGCCTTAAGTACTTGATTCCAAAGCGATTTTTGCAGTACCTACTTGTAGAAACAAATTGCTTAATCTTTGCTTTATTGTAAAATTAATTAATAAACAATCATACAATAATCATTCACTCGTAACTTTTTATTTGCCACTACAAACAATGAGTTGTACCGATTAATTCCAAATTAAAATTTTAAAATTCGAAGATAAATCCGAATATGGGCGCGAAAAAAAAACCAACGGATGTTTTAAAGATTGACAGCTATAAAGAAGAAATTCGTCAAGGTTTCATATTGGCACACCTGCCGATTTTAACTGACAGTTTGCGTTTTTTCTGTCATGTTCGGAACTCGGTCCAATATGTGCAAATTGCGCTACACTGAAACAAAAGAAAACGTTTTATAGTTCCTTTGTTTTGTGTACGCTTTATTAAATTACAGAAGTCATAAGAATAATGTAGAAATTCATAAAGGAAGTAGGAAATTTCTTAATTGTTAATTACTTTAACTACCTACATACATACATATATGTCCACACATACATACTTATTTATGTAGGTACATAAACACATACAAAAAGTCATGACTATATTTGGGATGGTCAAATAAATTTTTATGTTCTCGAATTGTAGCTTATAAATGTTCTTATAATATTATAAGGTCGGATTTTTTATTGATTTTCTATTTAACAAGAAAAACTAGATTCAATACTTTATTTTCATAAATTGAGATTCACATCATCATAGTATGTTTCAAAGCAACGCTTTCAATGGAACCAAATTAGAACGCATGGAACTAACATTACAAAATTAACGTTCATATTATTACATTCCAGACACATCGTAACTAAATGTTTATAGAACGGACTAGTGACAAAACCATGACAATTCAGGATACATCGCTTTGAATGTTAGTGACACATGCAATGTACCCTAAATTGTCATTTTAAATTACTATTGTCATGGGGCCCTGGGTTGAATATACGTCGTCTGCGGACGAAGTATAAAACATTTATTATTGTCATTTAAGGCAACCATGCACAGTTGTCAATTTCATACAAATCTTTGTCGTAGAACACTCAAATTATTCATACAAAATTTCAAAGCCTGTTATTTGAGACGCGAAATCTAGATTTTCTAAACAATTTTCCCATACATAAAACAAAACTTTTATTAATACCGACTACGAGTGTTCTACGACAAAGTTTTGTATGAAATTGACAACTCTGCAACCACCTTAATAAGTTCTTTTTTACATTTTGTTGTGGTTTAATGATCCAATTCCCTGAAGAAATAAATGAAGATGTTTAAGTAGGCGTGTATTTATGTTTAACAAGTAATACGAGTATTTCTCGTACGTCAGTGAAACAACATTAATTCACGATTTACTGTGGCGCGACGCTGACTAATTTGTCCAAGGCCAGAGACGATCCATTATTATTTATTGCCATATAAAATAATTCCCTTCGCTAACAAAAACTACTCTATAACTGAACTGTAAGGTTCATTTTGGTTTTCTTTGAAAAGTAATCTTATTAGTACTATAGTGACTCAATAAAGTAAATTGCTGAGCTTCTAAAAATAGGACGGATTTGTACTGTAATAATAATGTGGCGAAAAATGTTGCTTTCTTTACATTCATGAGCTTTTAGCGACCCGCCCTGGTTTCGCACAGGTTACATAAAACTTCCTCGTGGATCAGTTAGTGAAAACCAAAGACTTCTATTATAACTGATAGAAGAAGTCTTTGGTGAAAACTGTATTCAAAACACTACAGTAGTTTCTGAGATTAGCCCAAACCGACAGGTAGTTATTAGTAACGCGTTTTGAACATATTTACAGTATCTCTACAGATTGAAATCATTTTATATCCAAAGAATGTCACTCGAAGAGGACTAAGTAAGTTGTTTTGCAAAAGTTTATGTGGGCGTAATGCTGGCCACTTACTTTACCAGCACACGACTTGACACGTCTTCTCTCCATTCTGAAACATGAAACCAATGAAGATTGAATGCGGTGCGCGCTGCAATAAGATTGTACCCGTAGAAAGAGAAGGAACTAGAAGAAAGCACGTGTCTTGTCATATCACTCAGTAGCAAATTCGCTCTAGTTAAAAAAGGAGATCGCTACTTATTGCTGTCCTTATCGACGTAGCCACTTTTTTTGTTCTACGACGGCTGTCTGACTCCGGAGTCAGACATCTATTTTCATACAAATTGTATAGGATTTTATGACTATCGCTGTCTCATACGCGGTTACACTGATGTTACGTCTATCAGCGTAAGCGAAAAATACTTCGCCTATGATTTTACCACTGTAAATGAAATGAAAACAGTTGTATCAAGAAGAATGTATTATAGGTAGTGCTTAGTAGTTATTACCTCGATTTTAAATTAAATTGTTAGCCGTACTTTCTAACAAAAAAGCGCCGTTCGAATTGTTATAACAATTTTATGGCAAACTCGTACTTTCCCGTTTTCATAATGTCTGACGGTAACAAAGCCAGGAAAATATTCTACAATCCGTAGAAAACACATTTTCAATCGCTTTGAATGCGTTTCATTTGAAAAGTAAACCACTGAAGAAAAAAGCTTTGTATGTATTAAGTAGAAAATACATCCCTCTTGCATTCAATGTTCATCTATTCAGTTCTACGTTTAACAAGTATGCTGCCCTAGTTTATTCAAATGTAAACTTTATCACAATGGAGTAAGGCATGCTGGATTGGACTGTACTTGAATAGTTTATTTCTGACGAACTACTCGACCTGTTTTCTTTGCTGGCGTGTATCTGTCTGCAACTTGCTTTTTGAGTAGACTATTTATAGGTTTTGGTATAAAATTGAAATGTGAATGAAATCCGAGCTAATCTAAGCCAACATGCATGATTGAAAGGCTTGTTTCAGTAGTGGACTTTTGCTAAAATGAAGATGAATTATGATTCATTTTCAGTAATTTATTAATCTACTGCAACAAGACTGTTTTGTAAAGTAAATCAGCAATTTACCCTACATTATTTTGCACCTAAACGGAGAAAAATATGTAGTAGTATATGTATATAACAACTACTTGCATTAGCTTTAGAAAATTGGTTTTCATAAATAGGTATTTAAATAAATCAAAATTAGATCTATAATAAAGTTTGCTATTTTCTACTAAAGTCTTCTAAAGTAAATAGTTCCCACATAATTATAGGTACTACGAGATAATTTTCTCCGTATAGATTTAGGCGATAAAATAATTTTGCTGTCGTATTATTGCGGCTAGATTCATATTACACAATACCTACATAATGCAAGTCAAATCTAAAATGACAATTACAAGGCTAACTTTTGTCGCACTGAAAAACAATCTTACCTATTTTAAGTCCTGGTTGTAAGCCTTTTAAATCGATAAAATCCAATCGTAACATTATTTGGGCCAGCTCAAAAACCATTATTCACGTCCTTTTTTTTGTCAAAGCTATTAATCTAGAGTACATAAAATATAAGTACCCTTTTCACTCTTATACCCCTATTTTAGGGCTTGAAGTATCATTAGAGCGTTGTTGCAGAAGTAAAGGGTCTGGAACAATGCACTCAAATGTCATGAGTGGAAGTCCTTTCATATACCGCATGCTGTGATTAAAATGTTGAGCCTGTCCGTTACAGGATTCGTGTGCACCCAACTGGACTATATTCCTTATTCTATTTCAGAATAATTTAGGAACAATTTTTGTCGCTAATTGACACATAAGTTGTGAAGTCACATTTTTGTGTTCTCCTGCGTATCTCATTATTTCTGATACGATTCCGCAGGAAATCTCCGAGCATAGCCCTCTCCATTGCCCTTTGGGTGAGTTCCATCTATCCATTGTAATATTTAATTTTATTAGATGAGTAGAATTTGAGACGGTCTAAATATCACTGAACCCTGCTGAGGTGAACTTTGGATATGATATGCACAAAAGGTTCCCATGACACCGAGAAGGTTAGCCAACGGCGATAAATGAAGGCTAGATTATCTAGAAACCAAATTAAATTCATTTATGCAAATCCTCGGAGTCTCCTAAATGCCAGATCAGGATAATGACACCTTGATAATATACTCGTAGGTGATTTTCTCTCCAATCGTGTTTTATTTAAATTTATTTTATTTAATGCAAATCTCAAAGTTTAGAAAATAAAATTCGAATTAGCAGACGGACAATTCAAATATTAGGTAGATAGGTTTAATTAAATAAAAATACCTTATCTATAATTTACTATTTTTAGGATTGATATTAAACATAAAAACACACAAAAAAATGTGAGAATAAAGGAAAAAAAACATTTAAAAGTAGTATAATAGTAAAAATAATGCCTTATTATAACAGATAATTATTGGCTGTGATTTTTTTTATGCCATTTTTATTTGCGGGCGGGGCTTATAGACAATAGCATCTTCATACAACCATTTATTGCATACTATCTATTGTACATTAAAAATTCTTCGGCTTCGATTTTCTCTTATAGGACTGCCATTTTTAGGTAGGTATTCCAATGAAATAAATCGGTATTTATTCACACTCTCTAACCCCCTATAAATTGCACTAACAATACAGTCACCAGCTAACAGGCCTCCAACTGTGTTCATACTCACCCGTTGCTATTATTTTCCTTTTTTTCTCATCACCTGCTGGGCTACAGACATGAATAATGGCTATGATATTTAGCTCTTGTTTTAACTCGCATTTATATGTATGAGATCGGGTAATATAGTGTACGGGCTTAGTTGTAGGTACAAAGGAAGGGGGAATAACCCTTCAAATTAAGTTATGGGCACTTGAGACAAGCAGTACTAAGCAAACGCAAACGTAAGAGAGATAATTTACCTTCGTTTTACGATCTTTTTCTTTCATGTTGACAATCACTCATGTTGTAGTGGAAGCATTAGCCAGTCAGCAATGGTCGTATCGAGGATGAATGCTCTGAGTTCGCAGGTGAGCATAGGTTTCGATGAAAGTTTTATAGGAAGACAGAACCTACCCGAATCAAAACTTTAGGAAGGTCGTAAGGATTCGATGGATGCGAACTGTACAATATTGATAATTGTGGAGAACATTGTTTAAGAGAGGCATTCCAAACGACATTCGTCTATATGACGAAATCACGGGCAAAAGTTTGTGCTTCACTTCATCTAAAATTAAGAGGTAGAGTTCGTCAGAGATTATTGCACATATATACAAAATATCCCCAACTCCTGTTAGTAATTATTTAACAAAATTAATGACTTGCCTTCTTTTCATCATAATGTCATTCTTGCATCTCACTATCTTCTAGAAACAGTATTAAACAAATTAAGACTTACTACTAAGTGCGTTCACATACGATAACGCATTGACGGAGCAGCAAACGTCAGTCCGTCATTTGTGAAGCAACGAGTTTTAAAAAAGCACACACGTGTCGGTGACGGATTGACGCATCGCGTATGCTTCTACCATAAACTTACGGTAGTAATATTAAGTTTATGGCTTCTACGGACTGACGTCTGTCACTCCGTCAATGCGTCGTCTTGTGTGATCCCACTAATGAATACGTTTGCTAATCCTTCCAAATGAGATCTAGAGAAGATTGACGTCATAGGGAAAGGGAGGGGGGGAGGTCAAGGTCAGTGGAGCCTTGAGGCAAGTATTTCAGTAATCCTTTTATTAAATTAAGCGTACTGCGTAGTTAGGGCATCGGACTGTGAACGAGCGCTGAATATTTTATATTAAAAATACTTGGGTTGGCATTTTCTGGAATTATCTCTGAGACTAAAACATAATCTAGTTTTTAAATTGTTGATTATTATTATTTAATGATATGGGTTTCGTGACAGTTGAGAGTGGTCTCTTGAGCTCGTTGGACTTCATTGTCTAGTGCTCATATTTGAAATAGTCGCTTCTAAAGATCACGGTTGTACAGAAGTTAAATACATACATAAATTCACAGCCGCATTTCTTTGGTCAAAAACCTTGCTACAGGAGTTGTAGTGAGGTGAGCTAATGCCTGTTTAAGATGTACATCTTTTTGATGTTTACAATTTGATCATGCACAATAATTAAATAATTTATCTAGTCCCAATTTAAAGTACCTAACCTACCAGAATCTAGCCCGGACATGTATTATGAATTATGATGATTAGACAACGATATAGAATAAATAATAAATATAGATAAGTATTATAAACATCCATGACTCTGGTACAAATATTCATATTCATCATACAAATATTTGCCACTTTCGACCCTCAGATCAGCAGGCCGATTCAGTACTCCCAACCAACAGAGCTATGGGGCCGTTAAATCTGTCTTGTTTATGTGAATCAGACAACTACGTCACAAACGCAAGTTATTATAACACCCATGTCGTATCAGACTATCAATCCTGGACTCTCTTAGTTTGTTATACCAACCAGGTTGGTAAATAATATATGTACTTCGACGACGTACGAACACACCAATAAAATCGTTCTCACCACAACGGTGAGAACGATTTTATCCATTTTACATTGGACATGCGTTTGTAATCTTATGGGAGGTGTTAATTTTGTGATACAACATCACAAAATTAACACCTCCCATAAGATTACAAACGCATGTCCAATGTAAAATGTCAATACAAATTAAAAAAAAATGATAAAGATGTAGATGCAAGACGCATCTTGTGTGGCGCTTGATATCAAAAATGAAATAACTTTTTACTTTTTATGCTTTTTACGATAAAGCTTAGAAACAAGTTTTAACGAACGACTGAGATGTCTTAAGTTAATTTATTGACTTGATAATGTATGACACATTCTGGTATCAGACACTATTAATGAAATAAACACCATGGATAATTATGTTTTTAAAATGTTTATAATTTAAACGAAAACATATTTATGAATTATAAATGAAGATTGACGTAAAGATAAGAAGATTAAGAAGTACATTAACCTTGCATTTATATTAACTGAAACATAGAATGCATAATAGTACTACGTACAGAATGGCCTCTCCCTACACCACACATTCAGGCACCGCACCTCAGGCACATGAGGTTGAGGATAGACTTGAGTGGCGAGAGCAAAGAAAAGTCATTCAGACATAATATGTCCATGTCTGATCGATATAGGTGCTTGTGCATTCGCAATCTTGTTTATGTAAGTATCGTAAGTTTGTTCTTTGGAGTACCCAGGGTGTGGTTGTAAGGCGATATTTCAATTGCTGGACAGAAAGTTAATTTCAGCTTCATAATACTCTATTGTCATTTTTTCCAATGCTTCATCACATATCGCATCGTGTCTAAAAGAATTTTCACGTGACAACATCGGTCATTCACCCTCCACTCCACTTGTCTCTCGACACCCTTGCAGACTGCATTCAAGGGTGCATGGTGCATGCGAGAGAGCACAAAGCCTAAGGACCCTTAGCGTACGACGTTCTATTTTTAAAAACGTGCTGATGCATTTTAAAAAAATGCTGGTTTGTTTTTGTAGAAGATTAAATTCAGCCTAGTCTGCCTAAAGTTACGATTTTACGAAAATGTAGACCGTATTGAAATGAAAACCATGTAAAATCATCAACCAGAAAACTCTCAAACAACCAAAAACAAGCAGTAACCAAAAGCAAAGCAAATCCATTCAGCAAATAAAACAAGCCTACTTACTATTATTAACACGGCTGAGTTACACTGACTTATGTATGGAGCTTCCGTTCTATTTACACACATACAACCTACAAGCTAATGAATTCACTTTGTATGCAGAGATCTAAAGATATGCACGTCCATGCCTCGAGCAACAAACTTGACCATACTTTAGCTGCAGAAAAGTAAACTTTATCTATGTTTCTTTAAGTTGACAACGACTGCATAGATTTGTGGTTAAAAGACAAGTGTTATAAAGTTTAGTGATAAAGGAAAATAAACTTTATTAGATAACGATTAAGCAGACGAAGGTAGCACAATAATGTTTGTTTAAAATAGTAGTAGTGCAACAAGTAACGGATTCTTTATTGCTATGCAACTGATTGGGGAATAAACACCATTGGATTTAAATTAAACTTAGTAAATGATAGAAAATAATACACTCTCATAGACTAGTATTCAATTACTCATCATGAATTTTATCATCATAATACATATAATAAAATTGTAAATTTAGAGTATGGATGGACATTGAAGATAACTGCATTTTTATCATTTCTGTCCGTTTGTTTGTGCACGGATCACTCAAAAACAACTGAACAAATTTGGATAAGGTTTTGATAAAATCATAGGGTTTAGTTTGGATTAACATTTAGGCTTTGTTTTATTGCAATCGGTCCACTCAATCAAAAGCTATGGGTATTTAGATTGTGGTCTGCGCGTACGGAATGCCACTAGTTAATAATAAATGGAAGTCTGTACCTACATAAACAGTTTCAGCAAAAATGTGTATGTATACCCAATAAAATATCTTATAAGTCTTACTCAAGTTTTCCAAAAACAATTTCCAAACTCAAAATTTTTAATAAAAATGTTGAGTTTGACGTATCTAACTTATCATAAGCAGAGCTAAATTTTTAACCAAACCGTCTGAGAAATAAAATATATTACACGATAAAATTGTTTTATTTATTTAGACCTAATAAAAACGTCACATTTCACAAATGAATTAAATTTATTACGAGTTGAATGAAGTTGTAGATGGATACAAACTAATTTGAGATGTTTATTTAAGAGCGTTCACACACGATGACGCATGACGGAGCGGCTCGCGGCTGCGTCAGTGCGGGGAATCGTTGCGGCTGTCGCAGTGATGTCCGTCAGTGCGACTTGCAGTCCGTCAGAACGACGTCACTGCGGCAATGGTGTTGCCAGACATACAATAATTATCCTAGATCTGCTATATTTTTGAGTGAATGCGATACAACATTTCGATTGATTATTTTAATTTACACGTAACGGAACGTTTTCAAGTAGCGATATAAGCGTCAATTTTGCTGCGCTAAACGAAGTTGTCGCCATCCACCTTCGTCGAGGAGAAGAATAGTATACTAACCTCAGACAGTAAATAAGAAAGCCTCAGATCACATGTTTGTTGACCTCAGCTACAATTAGGTACATGAGATCTGAGACCTTTCTTACTTTCCTATCCTCGGTGTGTAATCTACTATTATCATAACTGGGGTAACCGAGTTTACGGTTAATTTTACAAGCGGAGTGGCTGCCTTTTTGAACTTTTTTGTTTCCTAACCGATTTCTTTCCAAATGTATTATATCTGAGGATTCCTAAGTACACCGAACACGAGAATCCAAAGTCATAATTCAGAAAAGTGGCCGCTATCTTAACTTTTTGTTTTTCAACCGATTGCTTTCTAAGTCGATATCTGGGGGTTTCTGCAGTCTCCGAACACGAATCCGCAGTCAAAAATTCAGAAAAGTGACCGCCATCTTTAACTTTTTTGTTTTTACACCGATTGCTTCAAAAATCGATATCTGGGGGTTTCTATGGACACCGAACATGAATCCGTAGTCAAAAATTCAGAAAAGTGGTCGCCATCTTGAACTTTTTTGTTTTTACACCGATTGCTTTCAAAATCAATGTCTGGGGGTTTGTAAGGACACCGAACACGAATCCGGAGTCAAAAATTCAGAAAAGTGACCGCCATCTTGAACTTTTTTGTTTCTCAACCGATTGCTTTCAAAATCGATATTTGGGGGTTTCTAAGGACACCGAACACGAATCCGCAGTCAAAAATTCAGAAAAGTGACCGCCATCTTGAACTTTTTGGTTTTTACACCGATTGCTTCCAAAATCGATATTTGAGGGTTTCTAAGGACACCGAACACGAATCCGCAGTCAAAATTCAGAAAAGTGGTCGCCATCTTGAACTCTTTTGCTTTTACACCGTTTGCTTTCAAAATCAATGTCTAGGGGTTTCTAGGGACCCCGAAAACGAATCCGCAGTCAAAAATTCAGAAAAGTGGTTGCCATCTTAAACTTTATTGTTTCTCAACCGATTGCTTCCAAAATCGATATTTGGGGGTTTCTAAGGACACCGAACACGAATCCGCAGTCAAAAATTCAGAAAAGTGACCGCCATCTTGAACTTTTTTGTTTCTCAACCGATTGCTTTCATAATCGATATTTGGGGGTTTCTAAGGACACCGAACACGAATCCGAAGTCAAAAATTCAGAAAAGTGACCACCATCTTGATCTTTTTTGTTTTTACACCGATTGCTTCCAAAATCGATATCTGGGGGTTTCTATGGACACCGAACATGAATCCGCAGTCAAAAATTCAGTAAAGTGACCGCCATCTTGAACTTTTTTGTTTTTACACCGATTGCTTCCAAAATCGATATCTGGGGGTTTCTATGGACACCGAACATGAATCCGCAGTCAAAAATTCGGTAAAGTGACCGCCATCTTGAACTTTTTTGTTTTTACATTGATTGCTTCCAAAATCGATATTTTGGGGGTTTCTAAGGACACCGAATAAGAATCCGCAGTCAAAAATTCAGCCCCCAAATATTGATTTTGAAAGCAATCGGTGTAAAAACAAAAAAGTTCAAGATGGCGACCACTTTTCTGAATTTTTGACTGCGGATTCATGTTCGGTGTCCATAGAAACCCCCAGATATCGATTTTTGAAGCAATCGGTGTAAAAACAAAAAAGTTCAAGATGGCGGTCACTTTTCTCAATTTTTGACTGCGGATTCGTGTTCGGTGTCCTTGGAAACCCCCAAATATCGATTTTGAAAGCAATCGGTGTAAAAACCAAAAAGTTCAAGATGGCGGTCACTTTTCTGAATTTTTGACTGCGGATTCGTGTTCGGTGTCCTTAGGAACCCCCAAATATCGATTTTGAAAGCAATCGGTTGAGAAACAAAAAAGTTCAAGATGGCGACCACTTTTCTGAATTTTTGACTCCGGATTCGTGTTCGGTGTCCTTAGAAACCCCCAAATATCGATTTTGAAAGCAATCGGTTGAGAAACAAAAAAGTTCAAGATGGCGGTCACTTTTCTGAATTTTTGACTGCGGATTCGTGTTCGGTGACCTTAGAAACCCTCAAATATCGATTTTGGAAGCAATCGGTGTAAAAACAAAAAAGTTCAAGATGGCGACCATTTTTCTGAATTTTTGACTCCGGATTCGTGTTCGGTGTCCTTAGAAACCCCCAAATATCGATTTTGAAAGCAATCGGTTGAGAAACAAAAAAGTTCAAGATGGCGGTCACTTTTCTGAATTTTTGACTGCGGATTCGTGTTCGGTGACCTTAGAAACCCTCAAATATCGATTTTGGAAGCAATCGGTGTAAAAACAAAAAAGTTCAAGATGGCGACCACTTTTCCGAATTTTCGACTTCAGATTCGTGTTCGGTGTCCTTAGAAACCCCCAAATATCGATTTTGAAAGCAATCGGTTGAGAAACAAAAAAGTTCAAGATGGCGACCACTTTTCTGAATTTTTGACTCCGGATTCGTGTTCGGTGACCTTAGAAACCCCCAAATATCGATTTTGAAAGCAATCAGTTGAGAATCAAAAAAGTTCAAGATGGCGGTCACTTTTCTGAATTTTTGACTGCGGATTCGTGTTCGGTGACCTTAGAAACCCTCAAATATCGATTTTGGAAGCAATCGGTGTAAAAACAAAAAAGTTCAAGATGGCGACCACTTTTTTGAATTTTTGACTTCGGATTCGTGTTCGGTGTATTTAGAAACCCCCAAATATCGATTTTGAAAGCAATCGGTTGAGAAACAAAAAAGTTCAAGATGGCAGCCTCTTTTCTGAATTCTGACGTCAGATTCGTGCAGATATCGATTTTGGAAGCAATCGGTTAGAAAACTACCAAAATCTACCAAACGAACCAGAAATTACCACATACTACACTACCATTATCTACCAACAAATGACAAAAACGACCAAAATTTAATTTAAAGTTGCCAGCAGATACACCTTAGATAGCCGAAATTTCTGCTAATTTCGAGTAATTTTACAATCTGTTGCCCCATTATGAAAAATATATAGGTGTTTCACTCGAAACGCAACATAAATATTATTTGATGTTAGAGAAAAATGAATAATAAAACCGATTCCTTGTTATAGTAGATTATTTTTGTAAACTATTTTTTGTTAAGGTGGCACATCTAGTAAATTGTCACATCTTGTGTTTATATATCCTCGACGTACTTTAGATCTATGTTATCGTTTCCATGGTGATTGGTATTGTTACTGTCAAGAAAATTATATTTCGATTTTTCCACTGCGTAAGCTATTTTACTTTAATATGGTAGTAGAGCGTTAAAATTCGTTAATAACAGTGAAAATTCGAAGCCGTGAGTTTGGCAAAAGTTATTTCGAAAGAATAAAGGTTCGAAATAGTGGAAATATGTCGACAAATGTTAAACTCGAAATTCGACCGTTCGACGGAAATAACTGGTCATCTTGGAAATTTCAAATATTGATGCTGCTGAGAACCCACACCGGAGCACTCGACGCTGTAGAAGGGATCCTCAAAAAGCCAATATATTCAAGTAAAGATGCCACACCGGAAGAGTTGTCGAAATACAAAACTGATAACGATGCTTACCAGCGAATCGAAAGCACAGCCTTTTACTGTTCATCTCTAATATGACCGAAAAGATGCTTACCAAAGTACCTAATGCGCTTTACGACAGCAAAAGAAGCTTGGGAGGAACTTAACCGGCTTTATGAAAGAGTATCTAAGGATCGTTTCTATGATGTATGCATGCAATTCTTTGGATACAAGCATGACCCCTCACATGACATGGGAAATCACTTAACTGCAGTTAAAAATCTATGGCATGAAGTAAATCTGATCATGACTAAACAAGAACAATGCAGATTACCGGAGATGCTGTTGATAATTATGTAAAGTTATGGATTCACTGCCTGACGAGTACTTTAACTTCAAATCCAGTTGGGCTTTAATGTCTGTAAGTGATCATATAATAGAAAACCTGACTACTCAGCTATTCACTTAAGAAAGGTCGCTTAACCAGAAAAATTTGGATGAAGGCGGAAGCAGCAGTGAACTTCTTGTTCTACGAGGTGAAAAGCATTTTGCGAAAGGTAAAAACAATGCAAATAAGAACAAATTATGCAATTATTGCAAGGAAGGGTTTCATAAAGTCAAATCCTGCAAAAAGTGGATAGTGGATGGTAGACCTCCCAAACCTCCAAAGCAACCCACAAATGTAGCGATGATGACAGGCTGAGCCCCAGCCTGTGGTGATAAGAATGCAGACAAAGACTCTTGGTACGTAGACAATGGTGCCACCACTCATGTTACCAATAGAGAAGATTCATTTCAGTCCTTTGAGTACTTTGAGAATTCTCATAGAGTTATGACGGCAAATGGAGATGCTATTGAAGCCATTGGAAAAGGTTCTATACAACTCGAAGCTGACATAACCTGCCACAAGGAGCTGATTATCTTGACGAACGTTTGGTACATACCAAGAATTCAAAGAAATTTGTTCTCAGTGCCATAGATAGAAATTTGGAGAGAGACCTAGAGCTAAGATACCCGGAGACCTTATCGAAAGCGAAATTGATTTTCAGTCGATTGAAGAAGATGAGACAAATGGCAATGACGTAACACAACAAAATGAAGTCATGCCAGACGCAGAATTAAGCGGGTGACAGTTTCGTGATCGTAGTTAGATTAAACCTCCTGAGAGATTACATTTTGAGCAATCCGTTAATGAAGCCATAATATCTGTACTTGAACCATCTTCATATCGTGAATCCTTGCGTAGTCCTGAAAAGGATAAGTGGATCGAAGCGATCAGTCGTGAAATAAATACATTAAATGAAAATCTGACTTTTGAGCTGAAGACTCACCCAAAGAAAAGAAAAGCACCACTATGCAAATGGGTATTAAAAGTCAAAAGAAACCTAGTAAAGCATTGTGAAGAGCTTGGATTCAAAAAGAGGAGTGAATGTTAAGATGGGTACTAAAAATCAAAAGAAATCTGATAAAGCAAATCAAAAGAAACCTGATAAAGCTTTGTGAAGAGCCTGGATTGAAAAAGAGGAGTGAATGTTAAGGTGGCACATCTATTAAAGTGTTGTCACATCTTTTGTTTATATATCCTCGAGACATACTTTAGATCTATGTAATGGTTTCCATAATATTGTTACTGTCAAGAAAATTATATTTCGATTTTTCCACTATTGCGTAAGCTATTTTACTTTAATATTTTTCTCCTCGACGGAGGTGGCAAGCGACATCTTTGTTTAGCGCAGCGGGACGAAAATTGACGCTTTCCGTCTGGAGGGGAGAACGCTAAACGAAGTTTCCGCTTTCCACCTCTGCGAGAAGACAAATTGTATACAAACCTAGGACTTACTGTCCGAGTAAGAAAGCCTCAGATCACATTTTAAGGCCGAGGTCAACAATTACATGAGCTCTGAGACCTTTCCTGTCCTCGGTGTGTAATCTACTATTTTCTTCCCTCCGGTCAGAAAGCGTCAATTTTTGCAACGCTGCGCTATCTTATCTTGTTGTGGGGGCTGGCAGGCCAGCAACACTTCGACCCAGTGGGATCTTTTGTGTTAGCCCCAATACTTTTCGCTTTCCTTACCCTTCGCTGCGCTAAACAAAGTTGTTGCTTTCCACCTCCGTCGAGGAGAAAAATAGTATACTAACCTCGGACAAAAAATAAGAAAACCTCATTACATGAGATCTGAGATCTTTCTTACTTTCCTGTCCTCGGTGTGTAATCTTTACTATTATAAAACCGTAAAACCATAAGGAACAAAAAAGTAGCTGTTCACTTCATATAAATTCAAATGACCTCGATAGCGCGATTTAAATGACGTGCAGCGCCATCTATTGACAAAATAGTGTGTTTGTTTGTTTGTTTGTTTGTTCGCGCATCACGCAAAAACTACTGAACCGATTTAGATGAAACTTTTTTTGTTTGATAGCTTATGATCTGACCTAAAATCTGGTATATAATTTGTGGGAACGAAGTCGCGGGAAAACACTAGTCTACTATAAAACCGCCAGTTGCAGCTTTAACGATAATAGCTTCAAGCATAAAACATAATAATCCGTAATGTTTCGATAAATTGAAAGCCAATCAGGACTACAATGTGACATTCTTGTTTTTTGGAAATGTTATTTAATTGTACAGAAATAAAAAAAATACGATTGGGGGCAGCACAATAGGCTCGGTAGGCTCTTAACCCGTTGAAAAATTTACCGTCAACATGGTTACCCCGGGTAAGGTAACGATCCGTTACGTGTAATAATAAAATAATAAAATATTGTAGTCAATCATGCTACTCAAAAATATCGCAGATTTAGGATAATTATTCCATATCTCGCAACACCATTGCCGCAGTGACGTCGTTCTGACGGACTGCAAGTCGCACTGACGGACATCACTGCGACTGCAGCAACGATTCCCCGCACTGACGCAGCCGCAAGCCGCTCCGTCATGCGTCATCGTGTGTGAACGCTCTAACTGAAACTGTACGAGGGGGACATTTGCTTTATTTTCTTTAAACGCAAAATGAATTACGTCTCACGAAGTTGTCCCTGACGCGACGTGCCCAGACTAATACATATTTACACAATGTTAAATCTGTACATTTCCATCAGACTAGACTGCGGCAATCTTAGGATGGAGGCCACCCCTAAGTATTTTTACTATGATCAACATTATGCAATATACATCCAACTTATTTAAGGGGGGTATTACAGAACGACACTACAGTGGAGATCTCTTCTTGAGTATAGATAGAAAAGGATGCAAATACATACAACGCATACATGCATCCTTGTCTATCTTTACTTAAGAAGAGATCTCCACTTGAGTGTCGTTCTGTAATACCCCCATTAGTAAGTTATAGCCTGTAGAATCCCACTGCTGGGCAAAGGCCTCCTCTCACGAATAAGGGTGAGAGGGAGTGGGCCATACTCCACCACGCGGGCCCAGTGCGTGTTGGTGGGGTCAAGTTAGTGGTCACCTTGCTGTCAGAGAATTTTCAAGCCGCCAATAGGCCTCTGACTTGGCTTAACGAATAGTTACAACACCATCTGACGGAACTATCCGAGACCAACTGCTTAACGTGCCTTCCGAAGCACGGAAACGCTCGAGATGAAATACCACTAAACGGTCACCCATCCAAAGACTGACCGGACCTGGCGTTGCTTAACTTCGGTGATCGTTTCCAATACCGAAGCTCCACTACGCCAACGAGCGCGCCATTACCCCCCCCCCCCCCCCCCCCAATTACCCCCATTAATATCCTAAATTTTTTTGCGCCTTTTATGTTACTCCCGATGAGATCGTCACTCGGTAGCGCATTGCGAAGATGTATGGACACTCAATCGTGAGGGACCGACTTTAAATCCGCACGCCATGCCATGTACCAATGTATGTAGGTAATATCCCATTGCTAACGCTGAAGAAAAACATCGTGAGGGTTCCTCATATACACTGAAAAAGGAATTCTAAAGAGTATGGGAACATTGGGAACTAACGCCCTCATGAGCGTAGGCTTGCTCCTGCAATGGGACGTATATAGGCTGATGATGATGATGTTATTCCCACTATAAAATGATGATTAGTTCTGTTCAAGTATAATTTCCTTCTTCAGACGTTGATGGACTGAATAACTTTTGAAATAGTGATCACTGATCATGATCAGTGTATCATCATCAGGTATCAACAGAAGAATAACGTAATGTTTTATTTTGTAGCTCTCGTTGAGCGCAATGAACAAATCCAATTTGCGTTTTTCCAAGTAAAGTTTAAGGTCTAATTATAATTCTCACAGTAAAAGTACGCAGACCAATTAAAAACCTTCATTAAGGGCCTTAGCCAAGTACTATCTGGCTGAAATAAATCATAGAGCGGTATAATGCACGTCCTGCTTCCGGTCCGGTGCGCCGGCGCCGGTCCCCGGGCGCCGCTGACACTGACCCGCTCCCACGACCGACTAGTTTGCCAGGAAACCTACCTGTTTCTGTTAGCGATCTATTTTAGTTTTAGTGCTATTAATATTGAGGGTTTTATCATTGACGTAGAATACTACGGACGCCGGGTCTAGTACAAAATTCTCGAAAAAAGTGTCCGAGATTAAACTACACAAACCTGTACGTGTAGTAAATGTAAACCAAATAAAAACATTGAAAATGCTGATCAAACGAAGACTGTCGCGTAATTGGTTCTCTTTTTACGGTTTGGTGCTCTTTTGGTTCGGACATTTTTGAGCGCGGACCCTACGTCCAGTAGTTGGTAAGTCAATGGGTTTTATAGTCCAGTGTCTATTAAGGCATACTCGTCATTATTGCCATAAAATACCCAAATGCTCTTAATCCAAGGCCGCCTTTTGTACCCTTCTTGTTTATATTGTTGTTTTTTTTGTGTATTTTGGTGTGCAAATAAAGAATATTTATCTTATCTTATCTTATCCAAGGAGGTTTAAAAGTGGATCAAATGTTTTCGTTCTCGATCTGTGTCTCTTTACAACAGGGTGTATGTCTTCAAACGTGACTTGAGACGTGGGACTAATAGTGTTTGAAGGCAGGAAGCTATATTATATAGCTAACCATTTTTCGTCATTATTATAAATTATGTAGCACTAGGTATATACAAACAAATATATTATATTATACTATATTATACTATTATACTAGGTATATGCATACAAACTGGCAAACTTGGTCTGTCATCTCGGTACATATTTGAAGTATACCTGTCATTTGTTTTGCCTTATTTTTCTGGTTTGAAATGTTCGCGTAAGGGCCTATCCATTAATTTTAAAGCCCGACCAGGAAAATAAAAAACTTCGCCATGTTGCGGAAAATCATTGAAACTAATTTTTGTACTTGGAACTCTAACATAACATTAAAGGTGACAGTCGATTGCAGCGCCCCCAATCTAGGTTTTTTATATTCCTGGTCAGGCTTTACTTTGATCGAAGGGTCTAAATATAAAATCTACATGCTTAAAACTTGTTGTAGAGTATGATTATAAGAGCAGACAATAGAGAACCTTTCTATTGAGCTTAGCGAAAAGTTTTTAATCTAAACCATTGTGAGTCTTGCGCTTTCATGCGACTGCGAGCTTCGACTGTACAAAAAAGCTCTTTGAATTTTATAAGTAATATATTTTTCGAGTTGATAGAGCTATGATCGTTTCACGACACCCCATAAATTTTTGTCATGGAGTATTTGTTCTTAATAGAACAGTGATGAAGCATTAAAAAGAGAGGTTATGAAGATTCTCTCTTTCCTTATACTCTCAGCATTTATATCCTACTAGCGACCTGCCTCGGCTTCGCACGTGTGCAATGCTCATTAAAAACTTCCTCTTGAATCTATCTATCTATTAAAAAAAACCGCATCAAAATCCGTTGCGTAGTTTTAAAGATCTAAGCATACATAGGGACAGACAGACAGCGGGAAGCGACTTTATTTTATACTAAGTATTGATATTGATGATTCCGTATTGATAAAATGCTTACCTTACCGTAGCACCAATTTCATAACAAGACCAAGTGTATTACATGAAACCAATAATCTTATTACAACGCGTTTCTAAGTCTTCGGTCACGTTTCACAATATGTAGATTACATTTGTAGTCCAAGAGGTTTCTGCTAATGTTATAAATCATATTATTATGTTTGTTCTTAATATGAAGCTAATGAGATTTTATTTTGTTTACAGGTAATTACAAGTTGAGTTTGTTTGAGTCGATGGTGAGGAAAATCCGATTATTTGGTGAGCTTGTTACTTATAATTTGCCTAATGAGGTAATGAATAATGATAATGAGGATTACGATACAAAATATTAAACAACTCGTAACAGGAATGGGTTATACTTAATATTTAAGAAGCGTTTTAGACAACAAACAAACAAACAACAAACTGAACAACTTTCAATTTCGAAATCACGAAGAAAATATGTTCCACACATTAGATAGATTAGAGTAGGTGCTGCATTTTAACTACATACCTATGTAAACACAGCGACAATTCAACCCACCCATAAGTTACCCATATATAATATATATCTTTATGCTATATACAGGGTGTCCTGTAACTCAACGTTTAAACGGAATCGGGTGATAGGCCAAATCATAATGGTTACCAGAAAAATAGATAAATAAATCTAAGTCATAATTTTTTTTTAATTACAGGCATTTTTTTTCGTGAAAATATACACCCTGATAATTCAAAGCAACAGGTTAGATTAGCACTATTCAGGATTAAATAAGAAAAATAAAATTGAAAAAAGAAGTAAAGATTTGTAGCAGTAGGAGCTAAAAAACCATCACAGGACGTACAATCACCCGATTCCGTTTTAACGTTGAGTTACGGCACATTCTGTATATACATTCTGTTACCTACACCCCGATCCAACCAAAGACTGAACTGACAAAATTAGATATTGATTTATTCTGTTTCTGTCATAAATCAGTCAATCAACCATTGTTAGAGAGACATTGATTGTAAATAATGTTTGCAGATTATTTTTGATTCGATGAGGAGTTTATTGTTTTTATTCATTTGTTGATAATTTAGCCCAGTCTAGTGGACTCTTTTGGCTGATAAGATATTGACGAATGATTCATATTTTAGATTTTTGATGGTCTAACTGATATTATAAATAAAAAAAATAGTTGATAAGTGATTATCATGCGATATAGCTCATGCTGTCACGAAAGAAGAAGATTTTAATAATACTCTTGTAACCACTGTTTCTCCCACCACTTCGTGTCCATTGATATAAACATTAGCGCAGGCGTGCCCGAGCAGGCCTGCCGCGCCGGTGCGTCTGCGCAACACCCTATATTTAACCTCTCAAGGGTTTCCTGCTCGAAATGTTTATTAATTTGTTTAATATAAACTGCTTGTTTACATACACCACGTGGCTGGGGGCAGTGAACTCTACAAAGATATTTTTGTAGGTTTTTCTCTTTTTCAATTCTGAGTTTTTTTTTTCTCAAATCTAAAAATGTTGAGGTTTGGATTATTTTTTGATTGCAGGAGATTAACCCAATTACAGTTTAGTTAATCTATTGTTGTGTGTTTAGGTTTCTTTCTTTTCTATTTGTATATTTATCACTATTTGCGTGTAGAATTTAGTATATTTCGAAAACCGCTGTTATATTATGATATGACGTAAAAAATCTGTGTGACCTGTGACGAAAATTCTTCAATTCAAATTGACGGTCAACATTTTCCTTGCAGACTCTTAGGCATTTGAGTTTTTTACTTTTCTTACAGTAATCATCCATTCAAAATAATCTTAACAAGTTTGCCGCGTTAATTGACTTAGTTATGTTCACGGTTTCTGTCCTACATGGATTCATAAAGCAAATTCGAATGTTATATAAAATCAAGTCTTTAATCTTTTTCTTTATAATCTGTTCGCTTTATTACAGCACTAAATCAAGTCATTAAATATCGATTTCCTTACAAGGCGACACCTGATTTCTTTTCCTACACGCGCCAGTCAATTATCACTCTATACGTGCATAGAAATACTAATAATTGTATAATTTCAACCCTATCAAGGGACTGGCCGGTCAGTATGTACTACTTTCTATTTAATGGCTATTTCTAACTCGTCAAACGTGTTGTCCTTGTCAGACACGGCCCCGATCCCGTGTGTACGAGTAAGCGGTTATTATATTGCAAATCTTAGTAATATGCGTAATGTCTGTCTGTCTGAATAGATTCTAGTTTATTTTCTTGTGATACCTACCCTACTGGGAAAGAGGCGTGACCATATAGATAAACCTATAAATAAATAAAAAGAATACGAACATTTTCTAAGTATGCCGTATATTCTATTTTCCTCCGATAATTCTATATTTCATGGCTCTCTGACTTATTTTGTTTTCGTATTCTGATCATAGCAAATATTTCTTCCTATTTCTCTTCGGTATGGTTAGAAACATCGATACTTGCAAGCATATAATAAAGCAGCAAGGAACCTGTGTGATTGGTTTGATATGAACACCACCTCACTATTCAGGGAAATGGAAAGAAAACCTTCGATAGGAGATGGCACTCCAAGAAGAGACATCTACTGCTCGCTGGCAGATCTCTTCGCCATAGTCCCATCTTCTTCATCGTATAGTTAACTAACATCTGTCTTAATCTTATCGAATCGACAGAAGAAAAAATCTTTACCTTTCGGTACAACCCTTAAAGATCAATTTTGAATAAACAGTATAAAGTAAAGAAGGGAAATGGCCAATGATTTATTCCTTCATCAGCAACCTAAGCCATGAACAGACCTTTCGAACTAAACTTTGTAACTCTATAAACAAAGCCGCGGGTTCAAAGCTAGTTTTAACTAAATAAACCATGAAATTACATTATTACCATGAGAAGATTTCTAGTACTATTAAAGTTACGATTTACTTGCATTATTAATTAAATTTATTTTATGGTACGTCTCGTCTCAGCATCCTCTGTGCATAGTTGTTAGAAATTTTAATTAACCTCTAGACCGCAGTGTTATTACGGCCATTATTAAGAAAACTCTAGAATTAATATGCCATTAAATGCTTTCTGTTTAAATTTTGTTTATTTTCAAATAAAATGTGGATGTTTTAATTTAGAGTACGTTCTGTATTCTGACTATTATAAAGAACCTATGTTTTTTACAATGAAAAGAGGTTCTTCACATAATAGATACAATTATTTTGCCATATAATCATGAGACTGATCTAGATGCCGAATCTAACCTTAACTCAAAACCCATAAATAGGACCCTTTTTGCGTGGACGCCCACATATTCATGTATGTTTTGCTTCTGACCGATTTCGGCCGCGTTGACTGCTTCAACTCCGTTGTTGGTGTTGATGAGTTTTCATGTGGCTAACACATTCAATCTTCTCCAGATCATCGCACATAACAGGTACGTGAGCACGTCGTTCTCATAGTGATATTGTGTAGGTCGGGCTTTCAATTCATCACATTTGGCATCTAGTTGTGAACGCCTTCTCGCTTCAAAATCATAGATTTGACTTTTTACGCGAACGAGCTCTCCAATGCTGAACTGATGGCCGCCAAATCCTCTCACTAACGAGAGCTCTATCCCACACCTTTTCATATGGCACTTTTGCACATCTTTATTACCTGATAGATCAAATTGTTGTTTATATTCAAACTATATTCAATCCCTTGTTTCTCTCTGGGAATTAGGAAACCTCAACGAACTTTCCACTGGCATGTACATAATTATTTTTTTCTCTTTTAGTCGGCAGGCACAGGCACATAATTGAAAATAAAATGCCACACAACAGAAAAGTGTTGAAAGTGGCGTCCATAGAAAGTGGACATTATAGTATCATTCCATTTCACGCGCAACATTTCGTCACCCGATGGACATCAGGGTTGTCGATTAACCCTCCTTAAATGTTTATATCTTTTTGTATCCCGACATCCTGATAATATGATGATTGATGATGCATCAAAGAAGGCTTTTTCTTATTGTAAATAGGCTTGCGTTGGTTTGTTTAGAGTATGTTTGGTTTCAATTCAATATAATTGGATTCATCAGAAGTGTCGAATTTTTATGTTGTTTTTCGAGTCCGCCATGCGCCAGTTGGGTTGATATTAAAAACAGCGGTAGGTAGAGATTACGGTTCCGTGAACACTAGAAAAATATCGTGTAATGTGAAAGACACATCTTTTACTTAACACGATTTTTTTTCTAGTGTTTCAAATTCTTAGCGTCTGCTTCTTTAGGTGGCAGTTTTCGAAATGTATCTTCAATATTCTGTATTTTTATCTATTATGCGCAGTTATGTTCCTTATAAAGAAAGTTGGCAACCCTGTCACCACCTCCCGAGTGGTAACCGTCATTACCACCGCTCTATTGTCGTTCGCCCTCACACAAAACACTAAATTGCTTTACCCATAATTATGTTTCACTCATTCCATTACACATCATATTACCATGATAATAGTGGTCAATTTAACTTGGGAAAACTACTTTGGATAACAAAAAAAAGTAATTATGCTGAATTTGGGGTAATTTATGGGAGACCGATATGTGACGAAATTGAATTTCGTAATAGTGTTACGAGCGTTTTGAACAATTTTTCATTGTTCTATTGTGTTTGTATTTCGGTCCTCTCTTGTGAATTAATGCGGACACGTGACTTTTAAGTAATTTTAACATTTTTTACTTTTATAATCCACATAAAAGGGAGGCAGGGAATTTCTAGACCTTCTTTTCTTACTTAAGCTATTTAGAAATCACATTGACTGCCCTCAGTTAATTGAAAAATTTAGAATCAGAATTCCCTACAGATATCCACGCTCTAAACTAGTACCTTTTGCTCCAGTATTTAGACGAACTGTGTCTGGTGCCAACTCTCCTGTCCCTCGTTTATGCAGACTTTATAATGTGTTCAGTGACAAATTTGATATTGGTTTTGACTCGCTTGCCAGTTTCCGGAAAAATATCTGTAGGTAGACATGATATACTTGCTGTATCTAGATAGTCTTGGTGTTTACTAGTTACCCTTAAATTGGCCCAATTATTATTTCTTTTGTATTTTCGTATGTTTTTAATTTTCCATCAGTTACCCAATCTGTAACAGTGCAGTGTATAAGTAGATTTAAGCTCATTTTTACTTTGCGATACCTTCGCCGTAGACAAACTTTTTCTTTATGTTAACTTGATTTCTGCATGTTGTGTTTGCCTGTAATTGGTTGTACATCTTAGACTAGAACTTTTTGTAACCAAACATGTGATTGAATTGATGTAACAACTGTTGGCAGACCAGATAAATAAATAAATAAATAAAATAAATAAATAAAAAGTGTACAAAATAGCATAGCTTATGCTCACGACTATATTCCCCGATGGGGAACAACAACATTTAAGGAACGGTTTAATATGTTTTATTTTAACACGAAAAACAGCAAAGGTGTGTTGTGTTGTGTATTTATAATTGTTTTACACAGTGCCATTCTTATTGTTTTAAAATTGGTCTTTCATGCGTTTTTTAGACAAACTTCTGTTTCATTTTTTCGTCTGCCGAGTCGATGTCATGTTATTGAGTTTTGATTTGACTTTCCATGGTGAAGAGTTTTTCCAATATGTTTTTTTAAACTTAAACTTATTTTGCTACTAACCTGTATAGGTTTGAAAAATATATTAAACAACTTATTTTCAAAACAGACTCGCAAATACACCCAACGAAAACATAGCCATACTTCAGCACATGTTGTCTCTATTATGTACTTCGACGTACATACAGACAAAACAACTAATCTTGGCACTCAATCACGCAGTCGGACATATCAAAGCGTATTAAATCCGCTGCGCACGCGCATTCCGTTCATTGTCTGGGACAACTATGACGTATGACGTCATACATAACGAGAGTCCGTGTATTGTGCTCCTGTAGCTAATTGTCCCCTGTATCTTTTCATTGATAAATGACGTCATTAGTTTCATCACATCAATAGGCTGTGAACCTGAGAAGTGTAGCAAAGTTGTTTTAGAGAAACATTGCTTTAAGGGGCTACCTCCTGGTTTTTGATTAACTTTGTAACCATTTTATTCAATAACTATGACACTTATTGAGCTGAAAAAAAACTACACGATACACCTACGAACCATCTACACGATAGGTATGAGAAGTGATGTGGTTTTTCTAGAAATCGATTTTAATGAATAAAACCGAAGAAAAGGGAATCTAAAGTCACCCCTTGTTTTCCAGTTGTAACCATTTTACTCTTACATTTTAAATCGGAAGAAAATGAAAATTTACAATATTGTTATAGTACATATCTATCATACTTACTCAGAAGTGGTGAAACAGGCCCTTAATCGAATAAATAAAACCCACATAGGTATTCTAAGATGTGTAGACCTTACGTTCCAAAATTTTGCAGGAACTGGCAAGTACTTAATGTTACTTTCAAGTCCTCAATAGATAATAATAATTATAGCACTTCTTATTTAAATATCGTTTATTTGATCATTATAACTTGAATATCCTGTTACATTCCACAACACGTTAAGGCGTATCAGCCGTGGACCATTCTCCTCTCACTCACACTCCATACTAATCGATGAGAAAGAGCGCGTGGCTCCGGTCAGAATTTTGCTGTTTTCTTTGAAAAATTCGATGATTTTTTATTAATTTCGAAAAAGTAAAAAAACCACATCATTCTAAATTGTATTGTGAACAATATAGTAAATTTTCATTTTGTTCCGATTAAAAATGTAAGAGTAAAATGGTTACAACTGGAAAAAAAGGGGTGACTTTAGAGTCCCTTTTCTTCGGTTTTATTCATTAAAATCGATTTCTAGAAAAACCACATCACTTCTCATATCCTGTAGATGGTTCAGTTTAAATTTCAGCTCAAAAAGTGCCATAGTTAATGAATAAAATGGTTACAAAATTACCCAAAACCGGCAGGTAACCCCCTTAAACACGAACATAATGCTAAAAACACTTTTTCCGCACACCTATCTTTTCAAAATTAAAGGCAAGTTCAATGGCTCAGTGAATAACATGACTCGTGCGAACGTTATAGGGCCATTTAAAATTCTTTTCAACATTTTTTTTTTCACCTTCAAAGCTAAAGCCATTTTGCGAAAGCCTGTAAACGAGGCATAAGAATGTTGCAAATTTAAGTCCAGAGCGATGACTTGGGTTATAGATGGAGCTAATCCTTATTACCTAAGAGATCTAGACAGTATAGATGTAAGTCATTAATTTAATGTAAACATTGACTAATTTGAACTCATTGGCACCCTTTGGATTGTTTTAAATATTAAAGTGTGAAAGTTGTAAAAAACCAATTATCTTGGCATCGAAAAAAAATAAATTTGCTAGTATATAAATGTATTTTAGGAGCTCGATATACCTACTCTATCTCTTTCTCTATTCTAAACAAAAATATTACTAACGTATCATAGTAAAACTTGTATGAGAGTGTACGAAATAAGCCAAAATAAAAATAAAACCGATTTACCTACACACGGCGACACATCAAGTTATATAAAGCCAACATAAAAGCTGGCCGCAAGATGTTATACGTTGCTAGTCCTACTACGGCCAGCTTATTTTGGTTTTGTATAGCTTGATGTGTCGCCGTGTGTACTCGTTACATACGATGTATCTCCCTCTAGTTAGTTATTGCTCCGAATATTGCATATTTCTTCGACATTTCTCGGCATGTTTAGCGGGCCGGCCGCGATATTTCACACCTTGGCGCTTCGCTATTGAGGTACACAATCGTCGGCGTACATCACTCTTCGTGACTGCTCTTCCTATTGTTAAAGAGATATACATACTGCTGTAGAGTTCAAACAATTTTTGGACAAAAAACCTGTAAAATACGAATCTAAGACAATCAGCGTAAGTCCATTCGGCCACCTGCACTCTAGCTAGATGATTTTAAAGGCTACCTTGCGAGCAGTTAAAGTTACAACAAGTTACATGGCACTTCTTAGTCGTAACTTTATGGCCGTGAGCATCGTGGGTAGCTTGTACCGCCACAGCTCCCCAGAACGGCTGATTTTGGGCCCGGGGTATGCTGGCCTGTCGTGTTATCTTTGTAATTTCTTTCACCGCATCGGTCCATCTTGTAGGCATGCTTGTAGTCCTCTACATTTTCTTTCCCTCGATTTCCTACAAAGCACTTAGAGCATACCTATGTATAAATTATGACAAGAGACTAAAAACTTTGTTTCACTCAAAAGAGAAATAAAAGATCTTCTTAAGGATTTAAGAGCATTTGTATAAATTATCTTCAAATTATTCAGGAATTTGATTGGTAAAGAAGAAAATTAAATTTAAAAAAATGTGCATGAGAAAAACTCGAGAGACATCCCACGTCATAAGAATCAACATAGCAGTCAAAAGTTTGAAAAATCTTTCATCTCGCAACTCTTTAATATAAAATTAAGATATAAAATTGAAGCTTGGTAACTTTTTTTACTGTGTGTAAAACAGAGTACATTCCAACCTTGAAAACACCAAGCCTGCGATACAAAAACCACTCGCAAAAAGCTTAGGGCATGTACCGAAAAACATCATTAAAATTAATCAAGTTTTTTTTTCAAGTGAGATGCCTCTACTACGCAATAGAGATAAATGTAGATAGTGGTAGATAATGAATCATGGCATGGTGGAGGCAATGAACTCGGTACAATGGTTTTTACGATCAAAGAATTCAAAGATGCCTCATTGAAGTTCTATGGCGTAGAGTCAATGCTTTGGAAAGATTCGATATTCAGTTGTTGTTTGATTTATTTGTAGGAAGTTTATTTTTGCGTAATATTTGTGGTGTTACAAAAACATTTTTTTCTTTTGTGGTTCATGATATATTGCGCTTGGCAACTTCTGTTTTCTTTTGAATAAATTCATGCCGCATTTTCTTATGTGGTTAGTTAACAACATTACTTCAACTTCCTTCCAACGAATTCCTGAGTACGTGGAGAAGGCTAGAAATGTAAGAATATAAAATTGTTTTAAAATAGGCGTAATCAAAATATTATTTCTTTTAAATATTAACGTAATATTTAAGAATCTTCCATCTTATCCGAAATTATGACGGCTACGGCTGTAAAATGCGACCACAAACTACAAAAATACAAAGTATCAAATGTCAATACTTAATACCTACCTTTAAATATAATGTCGTTGGTAACGTAACAATATAATTTTTGTTACTCACTCGGAACATAAAACTCATATTACAATTTAACTGTCACCTATTGTAATACCGGACATGTTTAGTGTTGTACCCCATGTCCTATTTCACCTCGGCACTATCGATGTTGTCGATAAACGCGAGCTGATAATTAATCGATTACTTGTTAATTCGACGCGACTAGACGCAATTTATGCGTACGTTTATACATGGTACGCTCGTAATTGCTCTGAATAAAGTTGTTTTTCTTGGGGCAATTTGTACGTCGCTATTTACGCCTGCTGTGTTACTCCTAATAACTAACCTAATTGCGCTAACTGTTACTGTTTCCACGATTGATAAATGGACGAGTTTCGACATTCGTAAATAATACGTACAGCCAAGGGCTCGCTCGTATTATCATAACAACGATCTTATTTAATTTAAATTGAATTTCCGTAGTAGTTTATAAAGGTTAAACGTTTTGTTCAATTAGCGATTGCTAAATAAGCATAGCAAGGTACTGATAACAGTTAATAGCTATGAATTTATACCTTTATCAAATCTGTATAGACAGTTAATTTCCTCTAAATGCAACGACTAATAAACGTTTGTGTAACTAGAAGTATTACTTTAGCAAATAGCGCGACATAAAAGCAAACAAATTGTGTTTATTTATTATATTTTCTTAGAAATCGCACGTTTACGGCAAATTTGCTCGTATAAAACAGTGATAAACCGTTTAAATGAACAAACATGTAAACAAAGTAAAGAAGAGATTTATGTTCGATTAAATTTATGATTACTATCTGTTTCGAAGCTGAGCCATGAAATTGTTATTTATTGCTGTTCCGATCTGAAGATTTTGTCGATATCATCCCACGCGATATTATGCGCATCACTATTAGCATAATACTAGTAGTTTACGCTTTATCGTATCGAAAGTCATCTCAGTTTTATTCAATGTGGGCTCGAATAAAAATTGTAAATAATTTCTAATCAAAAGGAAATGGCAATATAGTGTCGCAGAAGATCGGAAACTGTCACGGCCGTGTAGGGTAAAAGGCACAATATCTGACGCACTTATCCGACCCACTTTCAAACTGCTTTCGTTTGTAAGTTACAGGTGACATGCGGTTATAGTGTCACAGGCTTGTATAAATTACAGCCATTTACAAATAGAGACAACAAATAATTTACCCATGTTAAGATATTTCTATCTATATTCCAAAGCTAACGCTTTTCCATTTTGATGTCAATTCACACTAAGTTTATTCTCATCAATGAGGCGTTTTCCATGACTAGTAAATCGAAAAATCACTAGATGGCAATGTTAAAATTACTCATAAACCTGTCACATTGACAGTAAAAAGTGTTGTTGGTCTATGGTTTGCATAAAGTCTGATTGGTGGTGTTGCCAATGGATAAATTGTCCACTGCCAATAAATACGCAATAGCAACGAAAATGTTAGTTTTTTATATGTAAAATGAACATGCACAAAAAGTTGATTAATTCAAAGTATCAAAACGTCCTTCATAATCCTATTAACAAATTGCTCCCTAAAATTAGGGAATCCAAAAAACACGTAACACTTTCGATCTGACAGCTAAATTAGCACGATTGTAACGCCCTCCTTCCAATGTCTCAAATTTTTTGAACCAATTTGTTTTTAATGAAAAAACCTCTTTAAAGAAGTGCAGTGTTTTTGTGACCTATTTTCTTACTGGTCTGTGCCTATTTGGAACTACCTCCCTTTTATTACCTACTTCTAAAACTGAATAACTGCAAGCTTATAAAGTTATATACCTACCTAAAATTAAATTAACGATTGAAAACATTATGTCGCTTGGTAAAGTTTTAACAAGATTCGGACACCTTCAAAGGGTGTGGGGCATCCAACCGTGTCTTTTTGTGTAAATAGTGTGAAAAACCAGTGGTGTCTAAATAAAAATAAAATAACTCGCTACCTCTTCTAACTGGCAGCTAAGAATGACACCCATCTTCACATGACAGCGTATTAACTTTTTATCGAATTTACTCTTCAACACACTTGTTACACTACACGATACTGTTTTTTATAACAATCTAATAATTGCATCCGTTTAATTAGTGTCTAATTTATATTAATATATAACTGAACAAAAAAAGACCTTCAACTGTACCAAGTTCTTATCTAAATCAAACCAACCAATGATTAATGGATTAAGTTGTTCTTCAAGCTTCATTAGAAACTATTGACTTTATCTCCTAGGATAAAAGGTCGTCTCGCGACATTTAGTTTTTAATTAAATTTCAATGCTGTAGAAACGATATAATCACAGTTTCTCTAGAAACCCTCGGCGAGCACCTGGCCTGTCAGACTATCCATCAATCAGACTTGAAGTAAAGTTGCCACTTGCCAATTGCCAGCCACCGGATTAGACGCTGTAATAGGCAACTACTCAATGTACCTTACTGGGACTTCTAACATTTTTAACCAAACGATTTTATATTCTAACATCTGTTCAGTAAAGTCTAGAAAGACTTGTGCTGTTTTGAAATGTGGCATTGTAATTCTTGTCAGTGTTAAACAAATCACGATTAGCACGTGACAACAGATGGCGTTCTTACCCTATTTGGACATCGCTAATAAATGAAGATGTAAAATGTGTGAAAATTTCATTTCGACATTTCCTCTTTTAGGTTGTTCGTGAGTGAGAATGATTATCAATTATTGTTATATATGTAGAGGATATAAATTGTCAAACAAACTTACCCTTTGTAATATAGGTACGATGTAGCGATGTCAAAAGTTCGCTCTTTCAAGATGTCGCACTTCCGTGATTCGTTCTTTGATAGTGTTCTTCGATCAACAATATCCAACTAGATAACGCGTCAGCGCTCAAAACATGTCCCGGCAAATAACGCCTCACTATTGGAGTGAGGTCTTATTTTGAATTAGTTGCGTTCGAACAAAGCCAACGTAAGCACGTCTCGCAATGCCGCAGTGTTCCTTTTTTAAATTAGTAGGAATTATGGTTGCTTTGAGGTCGAAATTATAATGTATTCGGACTGTTTTCTCGGTTCGTTAACAAAAAATGTTGTATATTCACGAGGACAGAATTTCTCTTAGATTTTGTATGCGACCCGTTATCTAGTTGTATATTGTTGATCAAAGATAGTGTTGAAACACTAATACTATCACCTATTCTGTGACTCTGTTGTAAGATCTTGTTGTAAGAGCACCTCTTTTTGTTAACAAATGGAACTAAACTAACCGTTTTGACGTGTTCAGTAGGTACGATGATGGAAACGCGAGGAAGACTTCGCAGCAGGTGGACGTGTCAACCGTGTCTATCTTGCTGGAGAACAGGCATGAATATGTTGATATTGACAGTTGTAACATTGTCTTTTCTGCCAGTTACGAAATTATACTTTACAATTTTCTGTTTATGCTTATCGACTTCAATTCAGCTGTAAGTGTCTTCGCGCATATATTATATTACCTACCGTAAAACATGCAAGAGATACATACATGCAGCCTTAGCATGATGCGCTAGATAAGGCTATATCACGCCTTTTATCTTGTTCATTTGAGCGGAAACAGAAAGAGAGTTGAGCCGCGATAGCGCTATATCCCACTGCCATACTACAGTCCCTGGTTTTTTGTGTATCTTTCATCACAAAGGGAATAGGGCACAGATTACCCCCAATAGATACCGCATGATGAAAATTTCGTACAGGCCCGAAGTTACCATTTTTGGCGGTAGGTACGAAATAATGCAACATGTATGGCCATTTCAAGGTCGCACTATTCCGATCTCGCTCTATCCCGTTGCTTATATCAGTGCAAAATCATAGATGTGTGGTGCGCGTCGGCGGCCCTGTATGCGGTATATCTATTGGAGGTGATCTGTGGAATAGGGAAATACTTCAAGACAATTCAAAGATAGACAATTAAAAGATACCAGCCCGTTATTGACAAATGTTGAGTTGGTTACCATGTGTACATATTTTTACGCTGACGGTACATAAGTATACGCTTGCAGCTTGAAACACTGTCATGTCAGTATGTAATTTGTTTAAAAAATACATATTACAAAACTTGACGACATTAAAGCGTTTATCATTCAGAAAGTCTATTAACGATACAAATAAGTAAGTACATACAATACATACAGTTATGACCACGCCATTATTGTCCCATGAAGGATAGGCAGAGACTAAATGACATAAAACTGTTATTTTTGCTAAGAATCTTCACCATAGTAGCCTAAACCTCTCACAGAGTGTCATAAAAACCATCGACTTAAAAATCCACTGCAGGACACACGCGTCCTCTCTTTGGTGAAATTGATATCATTGGCATCCTTTTAAACTAAGAGCCTATGCCCTTTTACTATGGGAGCAAACTGAACGGAGCAAACAAAAATCTGCTATTCCATACTAAACTGCAATGCCTACTCTACTCAAATGTATCTAACAGCAGATTTTTATTTTGCTCCGATCGGTGTGCTCCCATAATAAAAGTTGTTCAGTTTGATGGGTAGACTGTTAGTCTGCTAATGATATCGATTTTAGCCTGTAGAGGGAACGGGCTATATTCTACCACAAGCAACACAATATTGCAGTATAGTTTGTAATTCTACAACACCTATAAAGTAATTTACGTAACATTTCAAACATCACATGTGATAAACTAGCAAAGACTGATCGCGTACTAGAGTTCCACTAATTGACACTATCGTCTCTCCATCTAACTTTATGCCACAGACCTACACTACATACTATTACGGTTATGTAATTGCCTCTAAATATGTCCAATTAACGGACGCTGATTAATTTATGTGTATGGAAATTGTAGGTTTTATGGGACCGATTGGTATTGCTGTTTCTATGCAGGTGTACAAAAGTATTGTGTAATTCATTCACAAATTGTAATTGTGTTGTTTATTTACTGATGCATTGTTTTCTTCTATTGTCGGTCTATTTAATTTTTTTTTTTCATCATTACCGTCCTATTATTTATAGACGTTCTAACTCATGCTGACAAGATAAGAAGGTTTTCTAAGAAAAATTTCCTTGGTTGTATCTACTATATCTAATAATTTATAAACATTAACATAATCATGTTAACGCCTTATTATTGGACCGTCGTCGGTGGCGCGTTGCAGAGGGCTATGGAAACCAATCTTGAGGTCCGGGTTCGAATCCGCACGGACCACATGCCATGTACCAATGAGTTTTTCTAACTTACGTAATACCGTCTACTCTCAAACGGGGAAGGAAAACATAGGAAACCTGCATACGCTGAAGAAGAAATTCCGATGCGTATGTGAAGTCTACCAATCCGCATTGGGTACGCGTGGTGGACTAACAACCATACACCCTCCCCGAGGGTAGGTCTGTGCCCTGCAGTGGGACTTATATAAGATGTGATGATGAACATAATTCTTAACTTTCATTCATTCATTGGGCACTCGTGGTGGTTTAACAACAATACAACTTTACCATGTACCTAGGCCTAGTGCCCCAGTAGTGATCTATGATAGATGCTGATGATGATGATGATATTCAGACCGTGTTATCAAGTCTATCCAGTGACACTCCCACCCCGCTGAGTAAATATCGAAATTTTAGAATTTGGATGTCTCATTCTTACTAGTGTGTGTACCATAAAAACCCGTCTTCTCGCTTGCACACTATGCGTTCTTCGTCTTTAATGCGAATATTATATAGTATATAGTAATGACTAGTTTATATACGCCTTGAAGTAGCTCAATGTAACCATTAAGTTCATCTGCAAGTATCAAGTTCGGAGTTCAACGTACTCTTATGTTGTAATTGTACAGTACAATATGTTTGCTAATTCCTCAGTTCAGACGCCCACATGTGGTACATGTATACATGTATTAGCATAATAGATCGTATCTCACTATTAACACTCCAACGAACAGTTGTTGAGTTATCTGTCGTGAATAATTTTATGTTTGTACTCGGGAGAGACATCCATAATCTTTTTAGGGTTCTATTCAGTGAAATGAGATAAAAAGGGTCCCCAATTCGGTATGTCAAGTTTTTTTTTGTGTTCATTTTTATATTTTTTACGGACAGAAGACATAATTTTAAGATACCTATTTCATTCTTATTGCGATTCATCGAGTTTATCAATATAAATTTAATATTTAAATTATTTTGATCTGTAATCTCTAAATGCAAAAATGGTGGAGAGAAAATAATTCGAACTCCATGGAGAAAAACTACCTAAAGCTGTATTTAAAAAAATTAAAACCTGCCTCCTCTTTCTAACTCTATGCTGGAAAAAGATACGGCAACATCAAATGTCAAATTCTGACATTGTGAAAGTATTTTTTTTTCTTAATGGCCGGTTATTTTAAGTTGATTTTATGTTTACCAAGGAGTTCACAGGTATGCCAGTGACGTCACTGCACGGACCGAAAAACGACGTTATTTTATTAAAAATATCTGTAATCCTTTCATTTTAAAATCTCTGACATAGAAAATATTATTATTGAGACAATTATCTCGAAATGGTTTTCGATTCAGCCCTCCAAAAAAAAACTTGACATACCGAATTGTGAGATTTTGTGGTCTGTGGGTCACAACAACAATCGACTTGATAATTGGCACAGGTGTAATCCTGGTGTCCAGTTTGGAATCGTAAACTTAATACAGGATAAACTCTGACACCAGGGCTTTGCAGCTCACTCGATAAGAAGAATACAGGATGTAAACTTAAATGCGTTATATACATAAAGAGGGTGCTTCAGTCCATCAAACTGAACAACTTTCTATATGGACCCAACATCGGAATCGCAAAAAAAATGTACCGTTCTTACTCCTTCTAATCCAATTTTAATTAACCCTGTCATATTTTTCTACCAATAAATATGCGAAAATATACAGGGTGTTACATAAGTAAAAATAAATATTTAAAACTCTTAAGGAGGTTGTTTAGACCATCAAACCGTCTGAACCCGTTTGTACCTTCGAACGAAAATTAAAAACATGGCTTATAAATTGTGCTTTTTATGACATTGATGAATTTTATAACGTACAAAATACCTAATGTTATTGGAATGTAACCAGATTTTTAATATAAATAATGTAATTTGACATGTAAAATTATTTTTATGAAATTCATTTTGAACAACTTTCACTATGGGACCAACATCGAAATCGCGAAAAAAAACAGATATCCCATACATATTTTAGCTCGAGGCGATTTGTAGAGCATGAAACATCATTTTTTTTTTCGTGATTTCGATATTGGTCCGACAGTGTAAGTTGTTCAGTTTGATGGTCTAAACAAAAAATCTCCTCCTTAAATGTTTATTTGTATACTTTTGTAACACTTTGTATAGTTTTCCTTGCAATACATCTCTATATTATACAACTTCTATCTATGTATAGTACCTACGTATCTCTCAGTAAACCATCTGAAACATCACAGTTTTTCTTCAATCCAATAAATTGTTTTCCTGCGTGCTTTTTACAACAAATTAACTTAATTTTATTTATAAATACAACACGCATCATTATAATAGGAACGTTGTAATGTAATACACCATTAAAAACTAGTAAACAGTATACCTAATAAGTACATGACCTGCTCCGTGACGCTATTTATTTCTAACCCCAGCCTGCTCTAATGAAGACATTACAATTCTTTACCTTTTACAGATATTGGGCATTAGGGTTGCCAGTGTGTAGATAGGTGAACTAGTAGGTGAAGATTTATTTATTGGGAAATTCCCTGTTTCTTCCCTTTGACCATCTCACGAGAGGAGGCAGATAGTAAGTAGTGATGTAAACCTCTGTCCGCGCATTTAAGGCTTCCGCATATTGCAGCGATATTATTGAGCGATTTTATCGAGCGATATTATCGACAGCGATATCGCGACATCTTACATACTGCAGCGATTCCGCGATTCGCGACACGCATGCGCCCTTCACTGAATTTAGTAGAAAGAGATTGCGTCAGGTTGCGATAATATCGCGGCAGTGTGTGGGATCAAGCGCGTTCCCATACAAAATGTACTGAGAACAATTATCGCAAAATCGCAGCGATATTATCGCTCGATAATATCGCGGCAGTGTGTAGGATCGTGCGCGTCCCCATACAAAATGTACTGAGAACAATTATCGCAAAATCGCAGCGATAATATCGCTCGATATTATCGCTGCAATGAGCGGAGGCCTTTATCCAGTTTAACTATGAGCTAACCTGTTCTTATCAGTGCAAGCCAGTTTGTATCAAGTATTCAGGTTATAGGTAAAATATACACCTTGGAATCGGTGCGTTTTGAAGCCGAAACAGGGTTTTTAAGACCATCAAACTGAGCAAATTTTACTATGAGACCAACTTCGAAATAGCGAAAAGAAATCAGCTGTTTCTTACTTTTTTGTCGTGAAGCTATTGAGCTGTCATTTTTTCTATCAGCTGTCATTTTTTCGCCATGTCGATATGGCTCCATAGCGAATGTTGTTCAGTTTGATGGTCTGAGGCACTTTGTTTCGGCTTCAAACGACCTGGGTTCCACATCGTATATCATCATCATCAGCCTATATACGTCCCACTGCAGGGCACAGGCCTACCCTCTAGGAGGGTGTCTGGGCGTCAGTCCACCACGCGTGCCCAATGCGGATTGGTAGACTTCACATATGCATCAGAATTTCTTCTTCTGCATATGCAGGTTTCCTCACGATTTTTTCCTTCGCCGTTTGAGAGCAGTCGGTAATACGTACATAAGTTAGAAAAACTCATTGGTACGTGGCATGTTGTCCGTGCGGATTCGAACTCAGACCTCGTATACAGGGTCCAACTTAATATGCTGACACTTTTTTAAGGGGATGATCAGACCATCAAACTGAACCACTTTCTCTATGGGACCAACATCGAAATCGCGAAAAAAAAATCTGCTGTCCCATACATTTGGCTCGAGTTGGTTTGCAGTCTTGTATGGAGGGGCTGATTATTTTTTCGCGATTTCGATGTTGGTCCCATAGAGAAAGTTGCTCAGTTTTATGGTCTGACCATCCCCTTAAAAAAGTGTCAGCATATTAAGAAGGACCCTATATAATAAAAATAAAATATATGGGTTTCTCGAAATGGAATCATAAAAGGTAAGTTTCCTCGCGAAGTTTTCGTTTATCGAAGAGTTACAAATCTAATCTAGGTATTCTCCAAGTATTAGACAACCATCCAGTTAGATAGAACACTACACTTTTCTCATAAAATATGTTATCTTTCTTTTATTTGTATTGTATATTTATTATGAGTAGGTACGATGAATAAATTCAATTCGACTTTATTATCCAATCGGATATTCAATTCGGATTATTGTTCGAGAGGAAATAGACATCATCCGCATTCAGTTTGTATCTCTATTTGTTTCCGATTGCTGGTTGTTATGAAATAAATCAACATACTCTATTTAAAATAAAACATTTGACAGACCGATTCAACAATCATCATGCACTGTTTACTTACACTAAGTTTAACGTGGTTTACTTGAAACACATAATGGTGTAAGGAAGGACTAACATAAAAAATTACCAAACCATTAACTTTGAGAATGGACGCAAAATATTTCCATCCATACAATTTTAGACCCTCTATGAACCTTTTTGAACGGCGATTTCAAATTTTGGCTTCATAATACGGTCAACATCAGAGAAATATAACCCTCTTGCGCTTATAAGATAGAGGGTCAGGTTTCTCCCGAAGCTGAGCTGAGCTGACTGTACTACACAACTCCTCAGTTTTTAAAAGTCAACTATTATTGATTATAAACATGTTACAGCCATGTTGTGCTTTTTCAGTCTTTAATTTGATTTTAAAAGTCAGTACCACTTTTAATTTTTAATGCTGGATCTTACACATCAACGGATGAAAGTATCAAATTTATTTTTATTTTTAAATCAATGGATAAATTGGTCTAAGTATTATGTGTTTTGCCCATTCAAAAATATATGATTCACTAAGAAAACAGAAAGCTGTACTCTGTACCTATCTTTATGTAAATTTGCTTACCGTCCATCTACCGCTTTTACACTTCAGCCTTTATTTTTCTCTCCCAGCCTAGAATTCAGCTCGGCTTTTATGGCAGCCCTAACTGGCCATAAATATTCAATGGAGGTATGTAATGTGCTTTCACGACGCCAGATGGTCTGCAGTATGGACTGTAACCTTAGGATTCCTGTTGTAATGGATAGTTGAGGTCTAGATCTAACGATAACTATGTCTAGCTTGTTTCTATACCTTTCAGGTACAAAGTAAGATTGTAACAAAGAATTACTTACTTGATTTTCTTTAGTATTATTTTCTTAAAATGGAACCTCAAGCTTTTTAAATCTCGTGGCTCAAGATTGTTTCGTTGGGAAGAAAATGTAAAAAAAATTAAAACGATAACTACTAGGAGTGAAAATAGCAGATGAAAACAATGTAGACAGTTTAATGTAGTGACAATGTTTATATGTTGGACTAGAAAACATAAAGAATATTTTGGCGCCCGCGTTTTATATGTCCACTTACTACTCGTAAATTACGAATAACATTTTTAATATTTTTCCCGTCTCCAGTTTAAGAAAGTAGTCATAACAAAATGACGTAGGTTTATAACAGAAGATTTGCCTGTTTTGCTTTTATTGGCTAGACTAAATTTAATAAAAAAGGATGTAGGTAATTAATCCATGTGGTAATCCTAAAGTGTTGTGTATCTTCTGATAAGTTTTCTGAGGGTGGTTCCATAGTGAAAGTTGTTCAGTTTGATGGTCTGAATTCATCGTTTCAGTATTTACTAGGCTTTCACTTACACCCTTTATAATCTTAATTTCTGAGAAACTGCGTTCTAGACCTCAGAATGAATCAACGTCCGGTAGACATTTGTTTTGGAGTTCCGCCAATAAGGAAAAACGAAAAAAAATGGCGCCGACCTTGCAGCTAGTTTTCACAAGCTGATTGACGCCGCTCCCACTCTGAAAACAAACTCTTTTCTAATTGCGTGTACCTACCATATCATTGTTTTGATAAGGTGGAGTGATACGAGCAAACACAGAGTTTTTTTTGTACAAATTGCAAATGAATTCGGCCACCACATGTTGCCGACAAGATGTAGGTTCCTAATGTAGATTAGATTGTGTGGTGTATTTGCAAAACGATGACGAAATTCCGGCACAGTCAAAGCAAAGCAGTAATTGGGCGCTGTAATGGCCTCGGAGCGTATTTATTCTTCTTTCAGGAAATAATAAAACAAAATAGCTACATGTGACAATATTACAAAATTTGAATTCTTGAATAAGAATTATTTATCAGTTAGGTAATATTTTGTTATTATTTTGTCTTCCTCAAACATCAGAAATCGTACAAAATATGTACGGTACAAAGACCACGTATGAATTAATTAATCCAATTACTTTTTTCAAATCTCAAATGTCATCAATAATCAGACAAAGGACCGCGTGGAAATGGAGCCAGCGGCCCAAAACACCCAAAAAAAAAAACTACTTTTGCCCAGCAAATTCAAAATTCATAATAAAAAAATATATTCAATGTAATATCATGCATGCATCAAATTTTGATTGTCCCATACAAAAACACTGGGTGGAGCTGGTGATTGGGGCAGTCAAATAAACTAAGAAATAATTCAAATTATATTGATACCAATTAACATACCTAAACTAACATAATTTTAAGTAAACATTGTTATTAATCAACCTACTATCTTATCTTATCTTGTTGTGGGGGCTGGCAGGCCAGCAACACTTCGACCCAGTGGGATCTTTTGTGTTAGCCCCAATACTTTTTGCTTTCCTCACCCTTCAAATACATGGTCAATGAAGGAGGCAATACCATTGAGGGGAAGAAACCTAAGATCTCCCGGTTTTGGGTATCCATCTCCGAGGAGGCACATGCGTTTTGCCGCCAAGACATCACAGTCACAAAGAATATGTTCCAAGGTCTCTTCATCCTCTCCGCATGCTCGGCAGCTGGGATCTAGAGTGAGTTTCATTTTGTGCATCATCGCGCCTGTGGCGTAGTGCCCAGTGAGGGCTCCGACGATGGCACGAGCCTTGCTCCTGCTGTTGTTCAATATGAACTTTGAGACACGAGTTGTCACATTGCTGATAAATTTCTTGGAGTGTTGTAGACCTGCAAGGCCAGACCACTCTAGTTTGTGTGTTTTATCAGCCCAATCCCTGATGGCCATTCTTATGCTCAACCTACTATCAAAATTATGGATTTTTATCTGAAATAAATGAGTATTGTAATTTTAATTTAATATCACAGACAGGTTTTCGACGGTAATTTCTTTGACTTTACCATAACTCGGAGGGTGTTCTGTTGTAGAGAAGATGCGGCCAGTAGTTAAGAAAGAGTAGGTATCTATTACTACATAACAAAACGCAACAAGAACAAACAGCCGAGCGGTGGGTTGATTTGATTGATTGATTTTGCTGAATTTTGGATTTCAAAATCCCTATTGGAGTTTCGTAGGATTTCGCTTTAAGCCAGAACCATTTCGGTACTTTAAAACGACCTAATGTGCTCGTTGTCGTTCATCAAAAAGCATGGAAACAGTTTCGCAAACAGTTAAATGAATGGTTGAGCTACAAGCGTGGTTAGAGGTTAAGTTTATTTCTGCACGAACTAAAATTAAAATAGTTTCGCGTCGGTTGAAACCGGTAGCACAGTTTTACGCTTAAAGCCGTGCCATCCGCTGCAAAGTTACGCTTTTGTGTTATTTTAAAACAAGTTTTTAATTGGCAAGTAAACACGTACCTCATTTCCTTTTTTCTTGTTTTTATTTCGGTTTTCTTGCCTTCTCGTTTTGGGCGTTACTTTACCGGGTGTAAAATTTAATGCGTTACATAATTAAGAGGGACGATGGGACCACCAACCAAAATGAGGTAACAAAAGGAATGAGCATTTACCCTACCAGGTCAACGCGGCGTAGGCAGGCCAAAACTCCGATGCTCGATGTTGCAAAAAAAGAAATGGACAGCTGCGAGCTCTCCATCGACGATGTTCATCAGGAAGATGAAAAAAAATTGGCTGTCTCATAAAATTGGGTCTAGTCCATCACTGAGGTGTTCATTGGGATAGCTGATTCTTATTTAGCATTTTTAATGTTGGTTCCATACCATAGTGAAAGTTGTTCAGTTCGATGGTCTGAAACACCACCTTACGAACCTATAACGCATTTCAGTTTAAACCCTGTACATTTTTACATTATGGTTTTCTAGCGAAATCTAAAACGTAACTGTTTGGGGTAAAATAAAGAAAAAACATTGTAATATAGTGCTATTTCACTTCAACTATTTAAGTACTTCATACCTAGTATTGCAAAGGATATATAAATAGACAGTCAAGTTCTTATAAAGTAATGAACCCATTAATCATGCAACTGAGCATATAGTTTTTATGAACATTTATCATTTAATAAGACAACATTCACAGCCTCTCAGTTAAAAAAACTGTGACGGATCGACTTGTCACTCACAATTGTTTAACTGGGTACAGTGAACAGCACAACAAGAATCTCATCTATAATACTAGATACTAGTATGTATAATAATAGTGCATACGGGTACAAGTATCGTCTCTCCCCAGTCAAAATTACGCGACAGAACTTCAGTGTGATTCTTCGATGATTTTTTAAAATCACGCTCAACAACAAATGGGGGCTGATCACGCTAATTTAAAAAAAGAAGAGAAGATCTTAAGTTCAGATTTAGTTAACATTCAGTTTTGGTTGTAATCCAGTGTCCATTCAGCTGTGCGGAATTTGGTGTCGCACTTGATTAATTTATTATGTGATTGACAGCGATAACGATTGAATGGCGATCGAGCTACGATTCAACTTGCAGTTAGCGTGATACAAAATTTGCAAAAAGTTGTGATTCGCTAGCAGTTCATTATTGATTCAGTTGACTTTTATTTAGCTCGATCTGTACCCTGGCTAAAATTACGGTACGTCGCCGTTTTTTAAAGTGAAATGATTATATTCGATCGCATAATTTCCGCATGGTACAATTTGTACCGCAATGTACCAACACAACAGCTTAAAACGGAAAACCCCTTTTCTCTTCTTAGAATTTGAATTCCATTCTTAAAAGAAACACCCTGAACAGTAGATATCGAATCTATAGTAAATCTAATTATATAGTAAATTATATACCGTAAATTGTGATCCGTGTTGATGACTGTACTTACTATAGTACAATTTGTAGTTTAGACGGAGGGTAATGAACTGTTTAGGCTGAACGGTGATGAAATTACGTCATTGGGTAATCGTTTTGTTGTTGTATAGTATAGTAGTTTCTTCTAGGATAGTAACTTCAAAATGTTCTTGAGAATGCGGTCGTTTCTTCGATATTTTGATATTATGGAAACATGATATTTTGCAAATGTGGTGGTTTGCGAATATTATATTCAGTGACAGAGCTCGTCTCTAGCAAGTACTTACATATACAAATACATACTTGAAAAGGCCTATGAGACGTGAAAGCAAGAAAAGAGTTTTTTATGGCACAAACACAATGTGAAGGAGACAAAAATGTTGTGTATCGATTTATTTACGCATGGTTAACGAATATTAAATACTATTAGTTACAAAATTATTCACTCAGTTTAATTTTTTCATTCATTTTTATTTATATGGGGGCTTTTTATTCACTCAGTAAAAATATTGTTGATCCTATTTTTATTGTACAGTCAGCAGCAAAAAGATGTATGCCTCCTCATGCAATAGATGTATACTACACGTAGTACTACGCGTAGTACTAAAGTGTATACATCTTTATACTACGACGTAGTAAAGTGCATCCATCTTTTTGCTGCTGACTGTACCTATACATAGTGTAACAAAACACTCAATTCAATATACCTACCTCCTGAAAACTTGTAAAAAATTGTTGACCCTACAATTTTTTTCGACTGCCATAAGTACCAAAAACAAAATGTTGTTACGCATTTGTATCATTCATGCGTACAACGCGACATTGACCATAATCCGAAAGTTCAAGTTGCCTCATCGGTTTGCGTAACATCCGACGATACGGGGCATTTATTACTGCACTGATGACTCACGTAAATACGTAATCCCGAAAAATCGTCCGATTATGCACGATAAGCTACTCTACGGCGTTCCGTTTTATGTTTTTTGAGCTTTATCTTTTCATATTCAGGGTTAATGTTTAATGCGTTGCCCACGCATGTTGCATTATGCTTTATCACACCATAGCAAGCGGCAATGACGTCGAAATTGTTGCGCACTAGATATGCCCAGCAAAATGCTTAGGTACCATAAAACGTTCATTTTATTTCATAATTTTTTTTTTTTTATTTTTTTTATTTTTTATTATTTTTTTTTTTTTTCATCTATAGATGACAACTAGAGTTTATGGGCTGAAAAAACCAAATACCCAAGTATTATTTTTCTATGTACATACATATTACAAACATAGATATATATACTTACGACATTAGCACACAGGGGTAAGCATAGACTACGGCTCGCCACACACCATGATTCTGACATTGCCTCATCCACTTTGATACAGCTCTTCATGCACTCCTGCCAAATGAGGGTGCACTTGTCATTTTCGGACAAGACCATTTATTTGGTCGTGTTAAGTTCTTCTCGGGCGCCCTCTCTCGACTGTTCCACTCACATTGGATCGATAAATCTCCCTAGTAAGTCTACTTTCATCCATCTTGTGTATGTGTCGGATTGATCTGAATTCTTGCCAAACGCTTTTCCGCCTATTCGATATTGTACGCAATATGACACATTTTCAACGTATTTTGTACTCTAAAAACGTAATCAAACTGCAGATATTGCTTTTAACAGAGTAGGTTCCTAAGGTAGTGGCAAGTGGAACTTTGAAGGAGGGTGTGAAATAAGACGAAATAAGACCTAACAAACAGCACTTTCGCGCTATAGAGCGACTAAAGACAGATGTCATATTTACACGCGCTGTAGGTAGGTAGGTACCTGTAGTCTGTTCTCATTTTTGTATTATTAGCATGTAAGGGTACCAAAATTAATTGAAAATATAGCCAGACTTCGTTTGTATGGAGCGCGCCAACAGTATTATATCACCCTTAGTATATACACCCTTAATCAATTAAAATTCATATAAATACAAACCAAAGTCGAATTTTAGCTGAAATACTGGTTTGATTTTCCTTAAAATTACGATGAAATGAAAATCAACTAACAACTAGCAATAATTTAGGCTTCCCCTTTGTACCTCATCTCTCATTCGTTCAAATTACGCATTCATCTCAACCGAGCCAATTTTCTCAGACGAATAGCAGACTTCAAAGGATTCGAGTGTTTTATTTACCGGTCAATATTACGCGCTATTACAATTACAGCTCTGTAATCATCGGTCTGGGCCACAGACATAATACTGACGTCAACGTTATGATTTGAACTTGATTAGTCTATATTTACGACATTACAAGCAAATTATTCACAATTCTATTTTAATTCTATTCTATATACTCTGTGGCTTATAGACGTTTTCCTCCTTTGGTTTTACGCAATGAAGTTCTATACCTACACAAACGTCATTGGTTCTAAATTTGAAAAGACGAACCAATTCCACAGATTATTCAATAGTATACTACTACTGTAACAGAGTAAAAAGAGCTCAGTGGCGCGTTGCGGAGAGGTATGGACTCTCAATCATGAGGTCCGGATTCGAATCCGCACGGACAACATGCCATGCCACGTACCAATGAGTTTTTCTAACTTATGTACGTAGTACCGACTGCTCTCAAACGGTGAAGGAAAACATCGTGAGGAAACCTGCATAAGCAGATGAAGAAATTGTGATGCATATGTGAAGTCTACCAATCCGCATTGGGCACCCGTGGTGGAGTCTCCCAATTTCGTACGCTTTTTCGAATTAGAACTTTGCACTTCAGGAACGACCAGTGAACGCAAGTAAAATGCGCCTTATGTCAATGCGCAACAGCCTGTATCGCATGCGATATGCGGCGTTTGCGCCGTAGGTACTTATCACAGCTGTCAAACGAGAATGACGATGCACTGTCAATTCATTGAAAATTTTAAATCAGTAATTTCATTAATCATGACATGTCTGCATCGTGAAATACCTCGTACATATATTGGTAGATAAACAATAGCAGGAACATGGAACTAGTAAGAGTTTATTTCTGCCTCGCTTCCATCGAACAAAACGTTTTCTAAGAGTACGACATTACGAAACAGAATCGCTTCTTCGAACCATATTTCACTCGGAGCAACAATGCGAATTAGTGTCACGTCACAATCTGGAGTAAAGACGGATAATAGCTAACTCGCTTATTTATGGCCTTCGATCCGATGGGCAGAGCTAGGATTTTGCTTTCTAAGCTTAAAATTACGACCCACAAATAAAATTATACAAATAGAACGTTATATCGAAGCCAGAAGATTCTATTTTGGAGCGGGATTCGAAATAGGAACACAGGTGTCGCTTTGTCGAAGGGATAATACGCGTCACTTTCTCCCGTTGGTTGCGCTTACGCAATAGTCTTCTGGGAACAATTTATGGCTGCCCCAGATTCATACTGCGTAATGTTTGATTACTTCTGCATCTTCAGGCATCGTTTGTTTGTTCAGCAAGCAGTAATTACTCGTGCAGTTATTTGCTTTCTTGCATTCTAGTGCACGAGCTTTAATTTTTTGAATTAAGACAGAAACATACTAAAATGAGCAGGGATACAGGCAGGTGGAAATTAATTCTGTTGCTTCTTATAGGGACACGAGTACTTACTTAGTCGTAAAATGTGCAAACTTTTCAGTTTAAGTCTGTGTTTTCAGGGTAAGATGTAGCGTAGTTTAACAAGGATGCACGGTCCTGCCAAAATTAATTCAAATCATTTGTGTAGTTTAGACGTGAAGACGCACAACGTAACAAACAAACGTAAACTACTGTGAAATAAATAAATAAATATCTTGGACAGTGTCACACAAATTATCTAGTCACATTTAAAGTTCCAGAATCTAGCCTGGACTTGTATTATGATAACTAGATAACGATATAGAATACATATATATATATACAAACATCCATGACATGACAAATAACAAAAGATACCGTACTCTCTGATTCATCAAAGAGTCCGAAGTCATTAGCAGTAACTCTTTTTATACATTTCTGTTTTGATCTCTCCTGCAGCCTATACTTTTATATTCATTGATAGTATCGTGTTTCCTATTATAGCACAGACTGCCAGACATCGCGTCGTTATGCTTTGGACGTACTATGTATATGATATTGCGACACAATCATAATACGATGCGCAGACGCAGACTTGTGTTGTTGTTTGGTACAGATGAAAAGAAAATCTTTCTACTTATGTAACTCAAGACATGACATCTATCTCTAAATAATTACTTAAATTCACGACCGTATTTCTTTTTGGATGCTCAGAAGCCTTAAAAATGCGAATAAGTAAAAGGTGACCTGTTTATAAGGAAAATCGTGACATGTTTACCAAGTTAATTTGATAGTTATTTTCTAACTTGAACTACTCTAATTTATATTATTAAAATAATCTCCAATAATATCACCACAAAACCAGTAAATTCTAGAATCGAATCCTAGAGATGCAACTGCTTTAATGTTGTCATCTTATTCGTGCCTTATATCTCTTGGCTTGTTGCTTTTTTTAAAGCATAGGTTAAGAACGGACGTAGCGGACGTGGGGCGCAAGACAACTCAACTGAAGTGGGTTTGGAACCCGGACATTCGTATGCATTCGAAAAGATGGGCCAAAGTGACCACGGATTGGGTCCCACAGGATGGTGCCGGTGGCGTTGATGTAGACCCAGAAAAAGGTGGATAGACAATCTGGATTCATTCTTGGAGAGTGGCTAAGTAGTTGCATAAAATGCTCATTCAACGCTCTCCCAGTCTCAGTCAGTCAATCTCTTGACTTGTACCACCACCTATATGGTTCAACAGAAGCTGCTAAGTGGATAATGTCAATTGCCGGGAGTCATTCCGCATTCCAGCAGTGAATGGACCATTTGACATTAATGCAGAGACATTAATTCATTAGGCTGGCCTGCGAACGTGTGAAGAGATGCCCGCTATGGCCGATATGGCCGTGATGAAATGTAGGCGTTACGTCCTGTGATTTCATTTTTACGAGATGTTTTAGCAGCCACTTTGATTTTATCTACCCTGATTCAGGAATGAATATGGTAGCTTTTCTGTATCAAAATATTCAATTCTGTTTCATTGCTCGTTTCTGCAGTTATAGAAGAATTAAGAGTAAGAGCGCTTACAGACCAGCGACAGTTGGTTTGCGACAGCTCGCGACAGCGGTCGCCGACAGTCGCGCGACGGTCGCGCGACGTCGCGCGACTGTCGCGCGACCCTCTGCGACCCTCGGCGACCGTCTGTCGCAAGCTGTCGCCGACAGTCGCCGACAGTCGCGCGACCCTCCGCGACCCTCCGCGACCGATGACAACGCGCCGTCATTTGTATAGTCTGAGAGCGCAAGACCACAAACTACCACACCGCACTCAACCCCCCCCCCCCCCCCCCACTCAACCCCCCCACCCTCTTCGACCCCCCACTTGACCTCCCCTCGACCCCCCACTCCACTCCCCACTCGACCCCCGACTCGACGCCCCACTCACCCCCCTCGACCCCCCACTCGATCCCCCCTCTCGACCCCCCACTCGACCCCCCACTCGACCCCCACTCACACCCCGCTGGCGGACACCCTGGTCCTGGTTTCAGAGTTAGTTTTATCGGAGACCCTTATAAAAGTAATTGTGTCATTTTAATTACTCAATTACTGTAATTGAATTAACAATTACTTGAGTAATTCAGTATGTACCTATATCAGACGATTATGAAGATGATGATGATGATGATGATGATGATGATGATGATGATGATGATATCAGACTTGTCTTTAGTTTGCTGGCTTGTTATTGGTAACAATAAGAGCGCTTACAGACCAGCGACAGTTGGTTTGCGACAGCTCGCGACAGCGGTCGCCGACAGTCGCGCGACGGTCGCGCGACGTCGCGCGACTGTCGCGCGACCCTCTGCGACCCTCGGCGACCGTCTGTCGCAAGCTGTCGCCGACAGTCGCCGACAGTCGCGCGACCCTCCGCGACCGATGACAACGCGCCGTCATTTGTATAGTCTGAGAGCGCAAGACCACAAACTACCACACCGCACTCAACCCCCCCACACAACCCCCCCACCCTCCTCGACCCCCGACTTGACCTCCCCTCGACCCCCCACTCCACTCCCCACTCGACCCCCGACTCGACGCCCCACTCACCCCCCTCGACCCCCCACTCGATCCCCCCACTCGACCCCCCACTCGACCCCCACTCACACCCCGCTGGCGGACACCCTGGTCCTGGTTAGTTTTTTTTAGTTAGTTTTATCGGAGACCCTTATAAAAGTAATTGTGTCATTTTAATTACTCAATTACTGTAATTTAATTAACAATTACTTGAGTAATTCAGTATGTACCTATATCAGACGATTATGAAGATGATGATGATGACATCAGACTTGTCTTTAGTTTGCTGGCTTGTTATTGGTAACAATAACAATAAACTTGTAACCGCCGTTATACAATAAATATTAAACCTCTCAAGAACAACATCTGACTCTCAGACTATAAATGACGATGACGTAACGGTCGCCGAGGGTCGCGCGGCGTCGCGCGACGTCGCGCGACCGTCGGCGACAGCTTGCGACAGACGGTCGCGGAGGGTCGTGCGACGGTCGCGCGACGTCGCACGACCGTCGCCGACTGTCGGCGACCGCTGTCGCAAACTGTCGTAAACAAACTGTCGCTGGTCTGTAAGAGCCCTAACAATAAACTTGTAACCGCCGTTATACAATAAATATTAAACCTCTCAAGAACAACATCTGACTCTCAGACTATAAATGACGATGACGTAACGGTCGCCGAGGGTCGCGGAGGGTCGCGCGGCGTCGCGCGACGTCGCGCGACCGTCGGCGACAGCTTGCGACAGACGGTCGCGGAGGGTCGTGCGACGGTCGCGCGACGTCGCACGACCGTCGCCGACTGTCGGCGACCGCTGTCGCAAACTGTCGTAAACAAACTGTCGCTGGTCTGTAAGAGCCCTTAGGGCTCTTACAGACCAGCGACACTTTGCGGTCGCAGAGGGTCGCGCGACGTCGCGCGACCGTAAAGTATATGAGCGCAACTGTCGCGCGACCCTCTGCGACCGCAAAGTGTCGCTAGTCTGTAAGAGCGCTAAGAGCGCTTACAGACCAGCGACAGTTGGTTTGCGACAGCTCGCGACAGCGGTCGCCGACAGTCGCGCGACGTCGCGCGACTGTCGCGCGACCCTCTGCGACCCTCGGCGACCGTCTGTCGCAAGCTGTCGCCGACAGTCGGCGACAGTCGCGCGACCCTCCGCGACCGATGACAACGCGCCGTCATTTGTATAGTCTGAGAGCGCAATTTACAAAAATAGGTACTTAATCAGATTAACGATTACTTTTTTAATATTGATTAATTCATTCAAAATTAATTAAATCTGATTGAAACTAAT